>JAEIFG010000269.1:2727500-3927500 GCA_018901795.1 Drosophila sp. st01m
ACATTTCATTCTATCAACTCCTTTATATCAAAAATTTGTAGTTAATTTAATTACAATATTGCATGAAATTGCCAATTTTACTGATTATATTCAATTTTATAGACTAGATCTGGCATATTCTTCAACACTGTCAAAAAGACATTGCCTATTTTAGCCTAACAAGTAAATTGGTTTGATTGCAATGAATTGAAGGAATGAGGACTATGTCTTGATACAAGTTATGACTACCTCAGTCACGACCTGTCCTATAAATTTCGATGCTAAAAAAGTATCGGAACCAATTCTTAGATGCTTTTGAAGATTTCTTCCTTTTCATAAAAACCTTGTTCCAAAGCAATATGTTTGGCAAGAGAAACGGAGAAAACAAATAGAATTAAAAAGATGAGCAGTGTTGGTTTTAATGAATAATATCAGAAAAGACAAGAGCGTACTTCTCTTACAGAAAATGCTTTACAGGCCCAAAATTGTTTGACAAACTTTTTGATTTAATTTAACAGAATCCATTATATGGAATCTATTTCAGCTCTTTTGATTTCATTTAAAGTCCAGCATTATTTAAAGAAGAAGGATAATCTAATAGTCATGTTGCCTTCAAAATGCATATCATTTTTTTAAGAAATATAAGACAAAAATTAAATTACTAATTCAATTGAGTATTTGAGACTTTTTTAAATCTAATAAGTAAGTAAGTTTACTATATCAAAGCTTTCGAAAATAGTAGTTAGACACATTCAAAATACTTTTTTACTAATGTTGCTTCTAATAGCATTAGTTGAGGTAAATAATTAATTATGTATATTTATTCATAGATATTGAAGTGATCAATTTAAAGTACCTTTCAAGCATTAGCAAATATGCATATTTTGTAATGAATTTCGAATAGTGTGTTTAATTAAACAAATATCTATGTAAAATAAATTTAACTTGAGAGAAAACTATAATTGTTTCATTGCCAAAAAACCAGTAAACCCTAAGAAACAGGACGTCAAAATGATTAACAATTTGTTCACATTACCTTTTGTTATAGCCGTAGCTATTGTTGTTGCTTTCACTCTTGTTGTTCTTAGTATTCTTAGCATTCAATTATGCGTAAAATTTGACAATGTCTAGCAACGCACCTTCCCAGTTTGTCAGTGTCCGTTTTGGTCTCTATATCGCTTTTCTTTTCTTAGTCTTTCTCTGTACCTCTCCATCTCTTTTTATCTTTTATGCTCTATCTGGACATTATTTATAGCCAACCCCTCAGGCTATATTCTTTTTCGCCAATAGAGCATTTTAATTAATACCAACTGACAAGTCTGTGAGCTTGTGTGTGTGTGTATGTGTGTGGATGTCCTTAAAAAATGCGTATGCAAATTGATGGCCAAAAGGAATTGCAAAAATGTCCTACGAGTGCTCTGAGTGAAGTTTTAATTAAAGCGAGCCGTTATCAAATGTAAATAGCCGAGCAACTGCTTAACAATTTTTAGAAAAACTTTAAAAGAAGTAAAATTCATAAAAAATTATATATATTTTAAAATCTTTAACATATTATGGGTATTTCTTAAAAGCGCAATTCCAAATGAAATGCAAAAGATTGTTGTAATTCGTAACTGTAAAGCTGTAAATCGGTTTCGATTCAAAGTACAGTACTAATATAATTTTCGGTTAGATTTATCGTATGTTAATATTTTACATATTCGAATTTCAATTCAGAAATATTTTGAGTATAGAAATTTGTTTAAATTGGTGAGTTAAAAGTCTGATAAAGTGAAGAAATATCATTCTTTCTTGAAATCAAAGTCCGAAACAGATTTTATAATCTCATAATCTTGAATGCGTAACTGCACTTTTGGTGAGTTTCCCAAATTTCCTTTAATATTTAGGTTTGCTCTGAGTTTTCTAAAAATCTCCAGATAATTAAACATGTCTTCCAATTTGAATTATATTTCTTTTAAAAATACTTCTTAATTTTTATATTATAAAATTAGACAGTAATAGTTTAGTTTTGGTTTGTTAACAGTTATTTACAATTTTTTGTACTAAAATTTAAGCTATTTTTATTTTAAAATAAAAGTTACAGAAAAATATTATAAAAACGAATAGTATAGAAACTATCAAGAAGTTAAGTATATAAATTTCACATTGACTTCTTAAGATAATATATTTTATCACTCGCTTACTGATATTTTCAGTACAAGATTGTAAATTTAAAAAAAACTCGTTCTGTTTCCAAATTATCAAAATCTCCAATTAAAAGAATTTAATTTAAAACAACTGTTAACTAAACATTCACAAATATAAGAAGCAAATTACAATTCTACCTAAATTAACTGACATTGGATACTATGTTTTATAGAAGTCCAAGTGATTATGTATTTATTATCCACACTTCGATGCAACAACTTCACGGTGTAATAACACGAGTCCCGAAACCAAATATTGACATTTACGAGCTGATAGAATACCCCTAATGGTTAGTCGAGTAATTCATGTGAGTATAAGGTAGCATGATATCAAGTCATACGTGTTGAGAACAAATTGAGTGTACGACGCGTATACTACATAATAATAAGTGACAATAATAAAGGTAAATAAATATAAGAACCTTGTGCAAATTATACATGCATTGAGCGATTCCTTTATCGGGTATGTTATGGTGATCCAGCCAATCCTGTAAAAGAACAACAAACAAACGAAAAAAAAGAAACGAAAAATTCAATGAGGCGTGATGAATGATAAATAACGATTTTCTATTTTATTTGTGTTTTATTTATTTATTGATAAGGAAAGAAAAAACACTGAAAAGAAATACAGAAGAGACAAAAAATGTGCGCATTAAAGCTCAATGCAGCGGGAAGCAAACAGAAGCCGGAAAATGAGTGCGAACGAGTGTGATTGTTAGGTGTGTGTGCCTGTAAATATGTGGGTGTGTGCAAATGTGTGTGTGCCTCTGTGTGTGCTCGTAAAAGCGTGAAGAGCAACAACCATGACAACAACAACTACAAGCGCGCTCATGAAATGACAAAGGATTCCGTTAAACAAATTGATAGGCATGCCTCACACACACACTCCCACGCACACACACACGCACACACACACGCACACACACACACTGGGAAGCAATACAATCAAGATACACACGCTAACATCCGCGACCTTATAAACAGACAATTACAATACACACACAGGCAAGGGGACCGGGTTGTCATTTAATGTAAAACAATATTAATTATACGCACTGTGTGACAACCGTATAAATTGCCTGAAAAAAACTATAAATTGGAAATACTCTTGCAAAAAATAAAAATCAGTAGGACGAGAAATATCAGAATTTACTTTTCAGTCATACATATTTTTATTTTAACGTTCATAAATTTGGTGAAGGGAAAACATATTTTATTCTTTATTCTTTTTGGGTTATAAAACAGAATACGATTATATTATAAGAATAAAAACTACATTTCAATAATTCAATATTATCTTTGAATCATGAAATTAAAAAAAACATTTATATCCACATGTTATGACGTGAATTTAAACTTCTTATGTTCGATGAAGCTATAAAACGGTGGTTTTAATTTATAATTCAAATTAAGTAATATATTTTACTAACAATATTAAATAATTAACTATAGAATAACAAAAAAATAAATAGAATAGATACAATATTATTTAAATAAAAATGAATTCCTATAAATCTCTGTTCTCTTGTGGGGGAATTTTTAATGGAAAAACTTTAATGACTTTCTGCTTCTGAAGATATGAATTGAATTGAGCATACAATAAACACTGCTTGCAAGAGTATTGTTAATTCGGTGGTCCGAAGTAAGCAATATTGTCCCTGTAATTTGTACATAACATGCACTCACCTGGAAACGCAGCATGAGAAACATGACGGCAAAGACCAAGCAAAGGCAAAGTCCAATCACAGGAAAACTGACCAAGTAGCGAAAGGCGCGACGTTGCCAGGCAGGCGCCTCTTTTGGCTCCAGACGACCCGTCACATTGTTCTCCTCCAAAGGACCCTATCAAATATAAATAGCAGACTTTGTCAAATGAACAGATATTGTAATCAAGTGTTTCTTTTACCTTGTAGAGCGGCCTGGGCGGTTCGAGTAGCTCGGGGGGCGTTGACAACGTGCCCCATCGGAAGGCCAGCTCCACGGAGTATCGCTTCCAGGCCTCCAGATACAACGAAGCCCAGGCCACATTGAAGAGTGAGAAGAGCACATGACCCATGTCCTGTGCAGTTTGACCTTTGCCCCACAGTATGCAGTAGAGTATAGTGCCAAAAACGGCGGGCACACCCAAAGCACAGGTGTAGTGTCCCAACCAGGCGAAATATAGAGCAACCTTCACACCAAAATACGCCGCAATATCATCCAAGGGTTGCGGGGCAAAGATCTGCTTCACCCAATGCGTCTGGAGTTGCGTCAGTGAGCAGGACTCGTGCAGGGGAAAGACTTGTGTGATCAGTCCCGATTCCTGCCAGGCGGCAACAATGCTTTGACCTTCAGCCACTGATGCGCGACCTTGCAACGCATCGATATCACTGCATCCGGCGCGCAGTCCTTGCAGCACTTGCAACACAAGCCACTGTCGCTCCTGCGATGTGAATAATGCCGTGCTGCCCACATCTCCCCTCAACTGTTGGAAGCAGTGACTCTCGCGGGTGGTAAATTCACGCAGTGCGCCTCCCAAGTCCGGACGTAAACGTTTCGGCAGACGTGCTTCCTCCGCCGCCCGAAAGAGTCTGCAACAATAGCATAAAAATATGGATTGATGAAACAACGATCATAAATATTACATTAAAACAATATTTACATTTTTGTAACTAATGCCACAATTTAAACGTATATTTTTGTGTTGCACAATTCAGGAATATTCAATATTCGCAAATATTCGCTTTAAATAAATAATTGAATTATATGTGATTTTCCAAATTTTAACAAGGTGAAAAATTAGAAATCAACTTCAGTATTTAAGCCAAAGAATTTTTTAATATTCTGAGTCACTATAAAGTCGAAGTATTTCAAATGGATTAAGAGATCTCTTATATATAGACATTGGTGAAAAACAGCATCGTCTTAAGGAAATTCATCTTTTGACTAATATGTTGTTCCAGACAAACTTTTTTATAACATGTTTTAAATTAATATAAGTCTTTCCATTTCTTGAGGGTGTGATTTATTATCTTTAATTATCTAGTTATCACTAACAGTCTTATTTTTAAATAATTTTTTATTGCAATGAACTGTCTTGTGAGATTTGTGTAGTTCTCGGTTGGGACAAAAAGTAAAGAATATTTTGAAGCTTAGCAAATATACTTACATATTAACAGGAGCGCTCACATAAAAGGCATTTCGTCTGGAGCTCTCGTGCGCCTTTACCTGGACCAGCAGGCCGAGTCCAGCTGGAGGCTGGGAGCGTATTCGGGCGAGTAGCCAACGCAGAGCCTCATCCGGTGCATCCTCGGGAAATTCTATGACCACGTCGCATTGTGTGGGTATTTTGTTAAGCCAAAGGCGACGCGGCGTCATCAAATGTCCGGCGTAGGGCACTTTGCGGCGTAGTTGGCGGGAAGCTGCAACCAGGCGGAAGGGAAATGAAGATTAATTGATTACTGTAAAGTCCGGGAAAAGCGAGTCGGTGTACAAAATAAATATCAGTTAAACGCGCTATATTTTAAGCGGACAAATCTGAAAGCATATTCTATATTTTGCTATTTTTCTTTTCCTGTAAGAGCTTTCAGCCGTTTCAGAAACGTTTCAACGTAGCGAACAACGGAGCTTAAAAATGCAATGTTCACTCGCAGAGAGGACATGAAAAGTATTAGGGATAGAAAAATGCAAGCTTGGCGCCAGCGGAAACAGTTTTTAATGCAAGTACAAATAAGTCCAAGTGTCGAGACTACTCGACTTGAAAATACCCTGTGTTCTGCTCCCATAGATCTATTGTTGTGCAATATACGAGTATAATAAGTCTAAGCTTAAGAAATCATAATATTTACATGCACTACGAATTAATATATTTTAGAAATATATTTTTTCAATGTATATTTAAAATTTAACCCTAGCTAGATCAGACTCTCAATATTTGATCTATTGCCTATTATAAGCGACCCTCTACCCAACTTACAGTTATCTAAACAAGCCGATTTTATTCGCTTATATTTATTGGAAATAGGTTGTATTAAAAAAATCAAACACAAATACAATATATTATTCATAATCTTCCAAAAGACTGCAGTCTGTAAATACTCGAACTTTTCAATAAAATTCTAGTAAATTATGTGTCTTCACAAATCTCTACAGACTTGGGTTTTCAAACAGACAATCAAAATTTTAGTGTTTTTCTGAAATGTGTGAATTTCATAATTCGGTTTTAAATTAGAGCTGATTTTATAGAAGAAGTAAGAATTACATTTTCAAAAGTATTCTACTTCTAGTATGACATTTTAGAGCATTAATATTTATTTCAAATTATAATCAGTTGCAATTTTAATTGCTTTTGAGATCTCAAAGATTCGTAAAAAATGCCATTATAATTTAATACAGTTCTAGAGTATGCACATCCTGATTTACTATTTTTTAAACGGAAGCCTTCTAGGTACTGTGTCAAGTGCCAGGTAGAAGCATCATGGCAAAGTTCAGATTTATTTAGCCAAGAGCATAAAAAACGCGCAACCTGCACTTTTGTGATGCCAAATTGTATGTTGCATAACAACGCAAAGTGTAGGAGAAGGTAGGAGTGAATGGGGAAATATAGTGTAGTACAACAAGGGAAGAGCAAACAAACAAAAAGATAAATGACAAACCACAAAAATTTGCCACAACTTTTAATTAGAAGAGGTGGAAACCAGTGCAAATACCACAACACTAAAACAACAACAATAATGATTAGGACAACATAAACCAAGCAAAACGTATGAGACGTGATTTGCAATCATGGTCCTTGTATGTGTAAATGTGTAGATGTGAAAATGTGAAAAACAGTGATAAAAACCGAAGGAAAAATCACAGAATTTCACTAATGACAGCACCCAAAAGTCACAACACGCGATAGCCAGAAAAAGGTAGAACCTCCTCTGATTTCTGTTACGTATTTGCACCATCCAACAAAACACCACCCATTTTTGGCAGAGGTTCAGTTAGGCAAGGTCGTAATTAATTATGAACCAGCAACAACAGAGCACAACCACTTGGAGGATGTCAAAGCCTGTTCCTGGACTGATAACGACCGTCAACTTGTGAAAATGTCGACCTTTGTTGCATTCTTCTTATCAACAGCTTTCAGTTTTCATTACGCTAATGACAGATGCAAGAGGAAAGCATTAATGTTTGGTTGGTTAGTTACCTCCATAAAGTAACCTTCAACGAATTCAATGATTTATTTTTTAAATAATTGCATGGAAGGTATTCCATATTTAAGATTGTATCTATTCATAAGAATACCTAATTTAAATGCTGCCAAGTTTGAGTTGCCTTTTTAAAATTTACAAAGGGTAAGATTGAAAATATATATTCTCAGGTAAATCGTATAACAGATTCTGGTTTCCGAAATCGTGGATTTCCAAAAGAACCTACCAAAGTGACGCGATTCTTAAACACAGAGTCAGAAAATCAGAAATTTTAACTACTATTAAGTATAATAAATCCTAGACGAGATACATATTTTCCTTATTAGAAAAAAATATATCATCTCATGACAGAAAAGTATTATTTTCACCCAGAGTTTTTGAAACAGAGAGGGAAGAATCTGCCCAGAGATTGAATCTCAACGTTTGCTCAAAAAATGAAATTATTTAATGCAAGGAGATATAATCTTATGAAGAATTAAAACTTAGGCTAAAATTAAACATTTTGCTCACAAAAGACTTTGAAAATCTCTTAATTCCCTGCATATTTATTTATAACATAGAAACCAATTTTGAGAGCTTATCAAAGATTCCAAAAAGCTGAGTTAGGCAACTCATATTTATATTTGTAAAACTCATTAGTAGAGTTCTCTCAGTTGCCATTGCGCTATTTTTATCGAATAAATCACAAAATGAGTAGCTCTGAAATTAATGCCATAACCAACGCAGAGAAAATTCCAGTCCACACACAGATTGATAGAAAATAAATGTACCTGAATGTAGGTTTAGTAAATTTACAATTCCGGGTTTGTATACACTTGTTTTAATCTATTGATTCAGCTTCATGGAATTCCATCGGGGCCACATCGCATAGCAAATGAGTTGAAAATTTGTGTTTCAAACCAGCAAGCAAAATGTTAATGCAAATTCTAGCCAATAAACATTCTGCTGAAGCAGCATGTGAAACGTGTGATTGCCATTTTAGTATCCTTCTCACATATTGTTCTATCCCATAGGGAGCATAGGGATTTCATTGGTGACATGAGCCACACGCTTTGCTTATAAAATTCAGCCAAAGAAGAGATCACACCCAACCTCCTTTTTGCCAGAGAGCACGCAATGTGAATAGTTTAGGCAACAACTTAAATTTCATATACGAGATGTATGAATATCCTCTGGGAGATTAAGATAGGAATTCAAAAGCAAATCTGCTTAAAGCTGATAATGCATATGGTAATCAGTTTAGGGTTAATAAAAGTTGGATAACAAACTACAACAGTATGAGATGGTGATCATGTTGATAAAGTGTACAGAATTAAACCTAATTTGCTCAGAATTTTTAAGACCAACTCAGGCTTATATTTTGTGAGATTGGTTGAAACTTAATATTTTTATTAAATGTTTCTATGGTAGCTTTGGTATTTAAAACCTAGAATTCAAATTTGAAGCCCTTAGTATTTATAGTCTCCGTGGTCGACGTTTAAATAGATGGAGGTGCAGGACAAATTCGTATTGGCTATTAATACTGATCGAGAATATATATATACATAATTTATATACCATCACACGCCCTGGAACATATATATTCACTCTAATTAACGGAAATCAATGCCAATATTAAAACTGATCCTGTGCAATTGGCAACAGCTTCAGTTGATCAGCTTACTGGCATCTCCAAAAAGTGAAAGCTAATGCGTCCAACTGTTAAATCATCAGCAGCTGGAACAGTCGACATTCGGTGCTGTTGGTAAAGGCAGTTAGGGAATTGGAATGAAGGGGCAGCTGTTAGCTGTGAGACGTTGTCCTGAATAATTAATTAAATCGGCTTAAGCGCGGGCGTTGAGAGCTCACTGAAGCAGAGTGAGACAATGAGGCTTCCGACGGAAAGAGGACACAGAGGAGAGTAATTTGTAAGCGTTGCATAACCCCGAAAGCAATCGGGAACTGAGCTGAGTGAACCACCCCAAACACCCAAACACCCAACCATCCAAGTTGCCAGCAAAATGACTTAAATTTAATCAGTTACTGGCAATAACTAGCTTAAGCCCGTGTAATTGCGTGAGTTCGTGAGACGATACCATTTTCAACACTCTCGAGACATGTTTGGAACAGTTTATGTTTTAATTAGCCCTCGCTGATGACATTGATGAAATGAAGAACTGACGAGGAGAAACAGCTCATTAGCTCTCCTGTTCACAACGCAACATGGCCTAATTGAGTTGAGCTAAATACTTCTAATTGAAATCAAATTATGCAATTTTAATGATGATAATGTTAATGCTGATGATGACTAACAAACTGCCAGCTGAACTATTCAGCTAGTCAGGTCAGGTAGCCAGGAATTCAGGTAGCCCAATACCGAATTTGACACTGTCCAGCGAGACTCATGTTCCAAAGACAAGTGTATCAGCGACAAGGGGAGACTCCTCCCAAAACTGTCACTTTTAATAAGTCAATATTATTGGTCTTAAAAGGCTGTCTGTCGATAAATTTAAAGAATCTGGTACAGCGCGTCTTCCCTATACAATTGAGAGATTTATAAAAAAGCATGCAACAACATATTTATTATGTACATCAATTTTACGTTTTGAGAAAAGCTCATTATATATCTGTCGTTTTCATCCACTTCTATCTATAATTTTTGATCAACAGGTAAGCTATCTATCTGATTTCGCACAGTGTACAATTGTTGACTTACCTATTGTCTCGTATTGAACATTCTGCCAAATATTGGTTCAACCGACCGATCTACCGAATATCAAGCTGTAATATTAATAACTTCTTTGTGTTTGAAATATCTTAACCAAGCTGACAGAGTATGAACTTAAATCGGACCACTTTATTTGGTTTGCTAAAGTATTTTAACCAAATTACGATAGGTTGTTGGTTATTACACTATTTCACCATTCAGTTTAGTTTCGATTGATTAACTGCAAACACAATTCAACAGCCTTTTAATTAACTAAATAAAGCTGAAAACTGGAATCAACTAGCATTAAAGATGTAACTAACAGCATCAGCATCATAATCATTAGATACTTGAAGCACCACCTACTTATAGTACATCCCAAAGACACGAGCATACCCAACACACACTGAAATGCTGGGCAACAAGCTGCACTGTCTGCCTGACCCATACACAAATGTAATTAATTTATGCTGACCAAACTAATGTCGTTGCTGCCACTCCTACTGGACGGTGTCCGCCTCCTTCTTCCTCCTCACATGACCAAAAGTCGTGAAGTGCAGACAACGAAAGGAACCAACACACATACATAGAGGATGGCTACATTAATCTCTGCTCAAAGTTCAGTGCATCAATAAAAATGTGCCACAAATGCCATTAAAGGACAATTTTGCTGAAGTACCAGGTCCTGGACTCGAAGACTCTTGACTGAGCAACAGACATCAATTTGCTAAGCGACTATATGGCGTCAGTGTGCAAAATTCAGTGCAATATTGATTTAAAATACGCATAATAAAAGATAAAAGGTTGTCGCGCCGTTAACTCAATATTTTATTATACTCTTTTTAAGAAATAAAGTATTAAAGGTTTGACATTGCTTTGAGCATTTATTAAAGTGTTGGACTGGTTAACCATAGTAAAGTAATGTGGCAAATTTGCCTAGATTTTAGGGATACATATTTATTATAAACCCTCTTCTTCTCTGTTTTTTCATATTACAAAGAAATTAAGTAAATATTTGATCCAATGCATTTGTTAAAAATTCAGTTTCCACTCAAAATTAAATAAAAAAATGAATATACAAACTAATCACAATTTATCATTTTTAAAGCCTCTGTTTGTAATAACAAATTTATAAAATTTACTTTAAAATAAACTGTTTGTTATTAGCTGTGTATAAATTGAGATTTTTTATAATTACTCTAGATTAAATTTTAGTTTCTATCTGTATTCTCTGTGACTGAAGCTAATCTAATTTATTGCTGTCAAGTAGCTTCAAAACTGTTACAAATATTTTCTAATAAAAATAATATTTAATTTTTCATACAGTAAAAGTGTTGTAAACAATTCGCAGAGAGCACGTTACTATTAATAATTTTGTTTTAAAATACCTGTTAACATTTTAAATGGGCATAGAGATTTATTGTAATAATATTTATAGTAAAAATATTGCATTACTTTTTAATAACATGTTTTTTACAAATTTAATAATCGATTCAAGGTTCCACAGTCGTTTTATTATTTTTCATGCCGTTTAACCTTTCACTTTTCTGACACTTATGCGTATCGGTTCATTTTCAACAAAATCTCTTCAATTTTCCACACTCTTTGCATACTTTCCACATCCTCACCTTCCACCAGCTGGCAATATTATTTGTTGTTGTACCTCCCTTTTCTCTCGGCTCCAGATCCTATCTCAACTTCTGTTCATATTTTTTGCAAAGAATTTTCATAGCTACGCACACATTTTTCCGCTCTGACAACTAAAACCACTCAGAGTGTCAAAACGACCAGCCGACAGCTGACAGACAGAGGGAAACCCTGGGGAAGTTAAGGACTGAGCTACCAGAAAAGATAACGGGGATGTCCCTGTCGATGGTATCGAATGTCCATAACCTGATTGGGTCTGAATATTACATTAAGCTGCACAATTTTAATTCAAAATGGTGGATTGAATGAATGGATGAAGTAGATGATGTATTTGATCGCATTAAGAGCACAAGTACAAACTAAAATGTAATAGAATTAATATTTAAATATGGATTGAAAGCGTAATCACAAAATCAACTATGAAAATAGCTTAAGGAAAATATTAAGATGTAAAAAGTTATCTGAAAATTATACTTATTCAAATTAAACTGCTTGGCTTTGTGTGTTTTCAGTTTTCTACAGCTTTTTTAAAAGATCAACGGACAGACAAAGTTTTGATATTATAAAAATAAGATGCCAACAATAAAAAAATATTATAACTAAGGAAATGGTTCCGTGCGGTGTTTAGAAACATAGAGCAAAACTTAGGTTTGGTTCGCAAAACGGTTTAAATAAGAAAAACGACTTTGGGGTTCCTCCTTTGGTTCACTTGAATACAACAAAATATTCTTATTGTATACATTTGTATTGATTTATTCAATTAATTCATTTTTGTACTAAAAACATTCGAGTTCTGCAAGAAGTCTAAATGTATTCCATATGATTTATTTTTATCAAAGCCTTTATATTTGCCCAATATTAAAAAAAGGACAGTAAATATTAAATTATTTAATTTTCCAACAGAACATTGCTTGGGTATGCGGGCTAAACAAGCGTTCGGTTCATGTTCCGGTTTGCAGACTTGATTACCGTACTCAAAAATCGTCTTTAAATAATATTAACGATTTTGAGCATGTTATCATGTTATTAAATCAACCATCTACATAAACATTAATCATAAATCAAATAAAAATCTTAAAATAGTTATATTAAAACTGTGTTCGGGTAGACTAAAAGTAACTGCATAATATCGCATATCCACCGAGTTTAGAAATAAATAAATAAAAATAAAATAATTATAAATCATAAGGGGCATTGTCTTAAATTTTTATGACTTGTGAAAAATGCAATTCAAACTAAAAAAAAAATATATTAAAGTAAATGATCTTTCTATTTAAATTTTTAAGTTTCTTTTACTTTAATAAATTATTGTTTTCAATACATGTTTACACACATTTCGATTAAAATCAACTATATCCTATAAGAAATGCAAAGAGAAAACACACCTGGAACTCAAAACGTGCTGATGCCCTAATGAACCTTAATGCCTGTGTTGGCACGAACGTTGATGGCCTCCAAGCAGTTGTCAGGTTAAGTAAATGTTGAGACATAATTACAAATTATACGCGCAAATTAAATAATAAATCTTTTTGCCCTGCTATCTATGTATAATGAAAATCCACTTAGTGCAAGGACGAAGAAGCAACGAGCACAACAAAGCGCAGAGCAAAAGCACCTAAAACAAGTCGGCCTCAAGGACATGCTAAGAGAAATTTGAGAGTGTGTATATATGTAAGTATACACATAGTATCTGTCTGAATATCGAACATAATTTAGTTGTAACGTTGGCATTTTAATCTAACAAAACACAAAAGCAAGGCAACAGACAAGCGATTTAATGGATTCTTCATCGCAAAGCATAATTTAATTGTTTTAACTAAATAATGGTATTAAGCAATTATGATTTAAAGTGTGTGCAAAATAAAACACTTTGACAGCTTTTCCCACAAACATTATGGTTTTATTACACTGTCACGTGCGAAAATTGCCGGCGGCTAATGTACGCTATGTACGTATACTTAATATGACAGCGAGATGTCACTCAAGAGCTTTGCATAACATACTCGAATATCGAATTATGTTTTATAGGTAAATACGACAGACATTTGACAGTCAACTGTGATTTGACAGCCACGTGTGCGATGTAATCATAAAAGACAACAATGAAAAGACTTCACACAAATGTCACAATAAAATTAGGCAACCAAAGACTCAACGCTGATAAGTCAATTGATAAGTTACGAGTAGATATATGTTTGATGTTTAATCAAGTCTAAACGAAAGTCTCAGACTTAGTCCTATACTTTAAATATATTTTTAAAATCTATTTTAATTTACAGATAAGATTAAGCTTTCACATAATCCACATTTTAAGCAGTAATTAAATAGCTGTAAATTAGCTGTATACTATATTAATTGTAAAGAATTTCAAGTATGTACTATTTGTGAACTTTATGTTGTCTACACTAATCGCATAGTTCAATATTAACAGATTAATATCTTTCCAATTTATCAGCATATTCTTAATGGCCACTTTGGCACCTTTTCCTCCTTCAATTGGCCAATTCAATATCCCTCAAGCAGTTAAATATCCACTCGAGTTGGCCAACTCAATTACTGCACACCCAAATGCCTGATTAATTGCTTTTACAGGACATTGAGCACAGCTTCCATAAATCGACAAAGTTGTTTAGCTTTCAGTTTATGAGCGTGTAGGCTGCGCCCACCGAAAAAACCATGATTGATGGCCGCTTTTAATGGCAACAAGCAACAGCAATAACAGCAACAGCAACAACAACAACTACAACAAAAAGAGCAACAACAGCAATAGATATAGACATAGACATCGACATTACAACCCACATCAGCCGTCAAGAGGATAGCTGACCACGAGAGCAAGTTCCGGACCTACTAACATTTTGTGGCAACACAAAAAGGGGCAAGCAAATCACATTTGGTCTCATTAGACAGAGACACGTCCTAACATGAGAGACACGCCCATTGAAAACATTTTGCCAGAATATTTAACCCCAGTCAGGCTAACATAGTATCCCCTGCAAGTAGTTAAATCTGTGCGCTTAAGGCATTTGAATTTATCATAATTTGTGGACGCTGTGGCAACAACAATGTTGTTAAAGTTCCTTCGGAGCATCCACTAGACACGCACTAGCATTTTAAGTGACCATTGGGGTGTCTACATCTGTATACTGTAGGATATATACTTGTCCAATTGATTTGCTGACACTAGGACATGTGTTAAGTCGTTGGGATACATTTCCACAAAGGGGTGGCCGGGAACAGAGCTCGAAAGAAACACGCAACAGCAAACAGCACTTAGTACAGCAGGAGACTCTCGACTAGTATGTACCTAGTCAATATTCATGTACGTAAACACATGAGAATGAAACGGGGTAACTGGTTAAATAAATTCTGAGCTGTATGAGATACAAAATAGGATATCATATCTGATGAAAGAGTGAAATATGAGTATGGAAAAATATAAATAAAATGAAAAAATTATTACAATTCAATCTACTCTGAGAATATTCAAATATCGTTTGGAAATAAGTGCTAAAAATACAATAACACAATTATAAAGGTAGTTGTATACTTAAATTGTGTTATTATAGCTGGTTTGTTATAATACAATCATTTCATTTAATTCATACCGATGATAATAATAAGAAAGTGTAGACTCTAGATAATACGATTGAGTATGTATATCAAGCCTTAAAAAATATCTATCCTCGATATACCCTTGAATATAATGAGATATTTGATATTTCAATTTGATTGAAGTAAAAATATATTCACCATAAATTTTGACTTCCCTACTGGTTAAATAGATTTGAAAATCTGCATTACCTTATTCTCTTTTCAACTGTATATAAATGTATGTTAAAATACTTGTATATATCGGTCAACATATTGAGCATTATAACATATTTACATTATTCCTTGCGTTATGCGTCTTGTGCTTATCCTTCCTTTAAGTAAAAATTGATTTAAGCAAATGTAAATTAAATAACGCAAAGAGAGCGCATATATATACGTATGACTTGTACTTTTGGCAATCAATATACGTAAATAAATGGGTATCATCAGCTACAAACAGGTGCAGAAATGCATGATAAACTACACTGAAGAAAATAGCAATATCTAAAATGTTAAACATTCATCTTATACATTTTGTTCTTGAAATAAGAATATTTACAGACCAAATTTGTAATACTAAGTATGTAACTAAAAATCATAGTAAAAATCTTAAATTGTTAAGAAAGTCAATTTAAGTCAGGTTTGGACTCAAAACAAACCCAAGGAAACACCTATTAAAGGGAAACCAGGGCAGAAAAAATGAATGTATGCGTAACAAAAAAATTTTTATGTAAATTTACAAATGTTAAATAATTTTTATTTAATTAGTTGAATTAAATTTTAAAAGCATAAGAGCTTAGAATAAGAACTTAGTCTTATTTGAAATTTTCGCAAACCCAAGATGTATTTGCTAACCTTGAGAAGTTTATGCTCTCGGTTCGTTTTTTAGACAAGAATTCTTAGTTCGGATACGATAATCTTCATATTAGAACAATCTTTTTATCAGTGTATTTGAAATGAAAGCTATCAAATAATAGAGAAAATTCAATTGAATTAATTCCAAAAACCACAAGGACAACGAAGGTTGTGGGCTTGGTAAAATCATTTTTTTTTTTTTAATTCTTTATTTATTTACAATATTTAAGCGTTGAATCCGTACATTGCAATTGTAGTACCATAACATCGCAGGTCGACATATAATTAGAACCAAACCTCACGCTATGCGCATGAGGACTAATAACTTGATAGGTAAAGTTGACTTTGCCTTTGACCTTTCTCGAACCGGGTTCTGTTAATGGCAGGTCGGCGCCTCTAACAACAGAGCCACTGGACCACCGGTAAAATCATCGTAATTAAGAACTGACCTCAAAAATAGAAAAAAAGATTGCCTACATTTAGGCTTCAGAAACTTTACGATATTTTTAAAGTCCATTAGTGTGCATATATTGCATTTACAACTCTGAGAAATTGTTACTTAAAATGTTGCAAACTTTAACCTTTCACTCGTTCGCATTGATTTTTCCATTTTCCCATTTATTTTGGAAACACCTACAAGAGCA
This sequence comes from Drosophila sp. st01m, assembly GCA_018901795.1. Classification (NCBI taxonomy): domain Eukaryota; kingdom Metazoa; phylum Arthropoda; class Insecta; order Diptera; family Drosophilidae; genus Drosophila; species Drosophila sp. st01m. The sequence continues at coordinate 2,744,269 of JAEIFG010000269.1, forward strand.
CTTGCACTTCAAGCACCATTTGGGCGTGAGGAGATGGGAGAAGGACTCTTTGGCTGGCTGCCAAGACCAAAACGAGACACATGACTTGTATTCATTTAGAAATAGAGACAAACAAGTGCTTTTAGGCGTACAATTTTGGAAATTTCTTGGCCGGAGAATGGCAACAGCAACTTCCATATCGTACTTTCTTTTGTTTCCATCATGCGGTTGTCCGCCGGACATGGGCATAAAAATTCAACAATGTGAATATGCGCATGGAAAATGCAGATAGATCGCCAGATTGGCTTACAAAACTAGTGAAAGATGTTCCCACAACTGTGGAGTGGCAAGAATGGATTACTTCACCCAATACGATTACGTGTGCCACATGCCAAGTATTCTTGGGTTGAGCTCAATGCTGGGAATTGTTGCACATTGTTAACAGTTGAATTGATGAATAGATAGTTGGATATTGCATGAAAATTGGGTTATATGAAATGAAGTATTTCTAGCGCGTGCTCCATAAACAATAAATTCTCCAATATTGTTTATTTTTTGAGAACATATGTAGAAAAGATAATTATTACGTAATCGTTTTCAAAACCCAAGAAATTATTCGAACTAACTATAGCTTAGAAAAATTGTTATATATTCTCAGCTCCAAAAATTATCGAATTTCTAAACTTTTCTACCTATTGTTAAACTAAAACCCAAGAAATTATTAGAACTAACTATAGCTTAGAAAAATTGTTATATATTCTCAGCTCCAAAAATTATAGAATTTCTAAACTTTTCTACCTATTGTTAAATTAAATTCATTCTCAAATAATTCTTTATTAAATTCACTCAAAATTGAAGTGACTAATTAGTTTGCAATATAAAATTGTAGTCATTTAAGTGATTCTAAATCGAGTTTTTTTTTATTCGCAAATGTAACAACATAAAACACGCGTACTTTTATTACAAATCATACTTATCTTAAATCGATTTAATTCCTGTTTCAAACTATCGAATTTTTGTAAGTAATTTATCATCAATAAAAATCAAAACCTTTCTTAATTATTAGAAATCAATTTCATCAACTCCATAGATCGACAACATATCAACGTAAATACAATAAAAACACTAACAATATGGTATCTTTCGACCTATTATATTTTATATTGTGATGCTAAACATTTATTTAAATCGCAGACTAATATTAACAGCTGCAAGAAAATTATATAAGATTGTTAATTTCATTCCTAGTTCAACATTCACAACCTCATGGAAATTCACACATACATTTATACGTGCTCTTACAGTTCCCTTGACATTTATATCAAATTAAATTGAATTACACGCTCGGAATGCAAATTCAATAAAGCAAATTCTCTGACAGTTGCATTTGAGATGCTAATCAAGAAGAAATTAAAACATGACACAGAGCGTTGACAGAAGCCAATCACATGAACATCGAATCAAAGGTATAAGCCACACACAAGCAGTAAACACACACTGATACAAACACACTCATTCACTACAACACTGAAAAAAAGACCAAGTTAAGTCCAGAACATTAATTTTACATATATTGTTTTACTAATAAGTCCTCTTCAAGACCAAGTTATTAATACTAAGAATAATAACAGAAACAATCGCAGTTCATAATTAAATAGTTGTTGTTAGTTGTTAGGAATACAAAAACTTCAATTTTTACTGCAATTGTCAGGCTAACATATCAAATTTTATATATTTGTCAGTGCTGTAGGCTTAAGTCCCACTTTTGCGGAGGAAAACATATTAAAATATTATTTATAAAAATATCAAGCCAAAAAAAATCAATATATATCAACATAACATAAAACAATAATAAGAATATTTAAAATACAGGAGTATTTTTTATCTTAAAATTTTCTGAAAACCAAAATGTGTATTCTAATTTAAAGAATTGTATGTTCTTAGAGATTTGGATTTTAGAACATGGTTTTTATCTGTGTACTCGTTGCACGCTTAACGGAAATTAAGCAGCTCTCAGTGTCACGGATGCTGTAGAGGATGATGTGGACGGTAATAATGAGAATACCACCTGCAGTTGAGACAGTAAAATTGAAATATCTTTGGTATTGAAGCGATTGGCAGGCGGTGTGGGCATTGGCATCAATCAAACAATGCTTGAGGCAAACGCTGAATGAAACAATATTGCAACTACGAGCAACTGACGGAGCACCTGACTGAATAAATTGGTAACAGCATTCCAACAGGCCCAGAATAACCAACAAAATTCTATATGCACAGCGCCCGGAGATAAAAGTTTCGTGTGTTCAAATTTCACATAGTATGAGGATATATGGAGACATAGAGCAAGCAGGTTGAATGCCTGACGGACCTAGGCAAATACCTACAAAGTTGAGAAAGACAGAGATGAGAAGGGAAGTCAGCCAAATTTTGTAACGCATTTGCATATCTAGATTTCGTGAGTTTCTGGTTTATGGCCTGTCTCAGCATGTAAGTAAACTTTTTATGTACTCTCAAGATTGTCCATATTAAATTATAAACAATACTCGCACAAAAGTTAAATCACAACTACTACAACTCCATAATTAAGCTGCGTGTTAAATTCAGAGCTGAGCTTAAACCTGTAATCGTAATCGGTATTAAGCTATTGAAATTGATAACCGTAAGTACAATCCTTGCCATTACATACTATTATTATTGTACCCAAACCTTCAACTTAAACCAAAATAACCGATAAGTAACCAATTCACGTAAAATAGTTAGATCCGTTTCAAATAAGCAATATGTAAAATTAATCGGATAAAATAATATTATAGTTTTTCAAACCAACTTGGATAATAAATTCAAGCATCGAATTCATTTAATAAATTTATATTTGTATCAAAGAATTTTAGTTTAACGTTTTTTTTCCTATTCTCATGATAATTTTTTTTTAATTGTTTTGGTTTTGAGAATAAAATATATAATATAATGTTAACGATAGTAAAAATTTTGCCAATAAGGAATATGTTTAAAATGCAAATCAAAATAAACAATTAGTGCTTTTTTTGTATATCAAAGTATATCATACAAATACAATAGCTTCTTTTCAATAATGTCAAGCTGGATATTGATTGTAGTCCATGATTTCCTGGACAAGTTGTCTCAGATTTTGACACTCGCTTTTTAAAAATTCCATTCAATTTAATCCATTCTAATATATACAAAGACTATTGTCATAAATATCTTTATGTATTTTCTCAAACAGTTTAAATACATTTCATGCATTCTGTTATCTAGAAATAAATTAATTATACATGAGTATATATTTTTAAATTACATTCATTTCAAACAAGCTCCAATTAAATGACTATCTCGTTATTTCTTTAGTCCCGCCAAATAAGTATCCTTGACATGATAATTCTGTTAAACCTATGACTGATTTCACTTAAGTACCAAAATTGGCATAGCAACTGTCGGCTTATAAAACGTTTTTACACTCATCATGGAAATGGCGAATGGAATTTGTATGCAAATATTATTCTTGTCGTGAGTCGAGTTCATGTCACATAAGTAACTTGCAGATATTTCGTCATTATCTGGGACAATGTAATCGGCTTTTGGACTTCTAAGGGAAGGCGGAAGGACATCGAGGAAGTGAGGGGATGTATGATGAGCTCAGCAGCAATGTGTAAATTCAATTGTACAATAAGTATAAAAAGCAATCTCTGTGAAACTAAAAATAAAATGTTATAATTTTCAACAACAAAATTGAAGCCAATGATTCGCCGGATAGCTTCACAAAAAGCTCAAGAATTTTCCACATTCACAATGCAGTCATATTCTCTGATACTTGTATTGTTAAAGCTCACGTTTTGCGTGACCTCAAGACCGCAAGCATTTATCAAATAAACTGAGAGCTTTGCATGATTTGATTAAATTGTTATACTCGTACATATGCATAATCTCACACAGCATGATAAATAAGAAAATACATATTCTCAATTTTCAAAATCTTGCAATTTAGTAAAATGCACACAATGCTAATATAAATGTTAATAGAACTGTAATGAAAAGTGTCAGCTGTAGATTAAATAGCTTGAAAGATTGTTGGTGTGTCGTTTATAATCTATGTATATCTCTCGTTTATATTATTATATTGTATTTAATTCAAAATAAATATTTAAATACAAGATAAATACATATTTTGCTTTGTCAGCATAACATACTCATTGTTTAAAATAAACATACACATAACAACAAGATATTGATACAAAACGTATTTTAAATCACTAAAATATTTTATTGAATTCTTAGAAAGTTAAAAAACAAACATAAAACAAACCTAAAATAATACTAAAGTCATTAAGGTCAATCTTGTTTAGCAGTAAACAGAATATGTTGTTGGAAAACAAACTGAAACTGTGTCTCTTATCTATATAATATGTGATCATATCTTGCAAAGGTTTTGTAAATGTTTTAAGCTAAGTTTGTTTTGGTCTTCAGGCAAGTGGCAAGCATTTTGTTTGTTTGACATAGAAAAGCCAAAAGCAATTATGAGGTGTTATTGAGACAAAAACTGGCACACATAAAGCGCTTTTTATGTATCCTGTGCTCGACATTGAGCCAAAAGCGACTAAAATCAGACCATTAATATGAAAGGAAGGCAACTGTATAAACTTTGCATGCTTGTACTTTGCCTGAATTAAGTTAAGACCACAAAATCTTGTAGCTTTGAAGTGAAAGTGGCCCAAAATTCAACCTGAGAATGCATTGAAATAGAAAACAATTGAAAGTGCTAGTAAGTTGTAAACATATGCAATTGACTTCTTTAGAAAAACAAGCGAGTAACGATAAAGTAAAGAAAAGAGTTGAAAGAAGAAAGTAGAACGACCCGCTATTAGAGTACAAAGAGGGTAGAGTAGAGTAGCAGGAAACAAACGAGAGTTAAAAGTGAATAAGTATAGAATAGTGTCTATAGGTACCAAAAAGTTGCGAGTAAGGATTATCGACAAAGTAGAGAATATGGTGTAGAACGAACAGATATAAGAGCATAAAGAAAAATAGCGTAGTGTATCGAAAAGCTAGCATGTAATAAGCGAAAGTAAAAAGTGATGAATAAATATAGAGTAAAATAACTAAGCAAATAACCTATTTGCAATGTAGGGACCAAAAAGTGGCGAGTAGACATAAGCGACTTATAGAGTGTAAGAATAAACACTAAAAAAAGTAGAGTACCGAATAGAAAGCAACGAGTAGCGAAAAGTAATAAATATAGAGTAAAATAACTAAGCAAATAACCTATTTGCAATGTAGGGACCAAAAAGTAGCGAGTAGACATAAGCGACTTATAGAGTGTAAAGAATAAACAGCAAAAAAGTAGAGTACCGAATAGAAAGCAACGAGTAGCGAAAAGTAATAAATATAGAGTAAAATAACTAAGCAAATAACCTATTTGCAATGTAGGGACCAAAAAGTAGCGAGTAAACATAAGCGACTTATAGAGTGTAAGAGAATAAACAGCAAAAAAGAAGAGTACCGAATATAAAGCAACGAGTAGCGAAAAGTAATAAATATAGAGTAAAATAACTAAGCAAATAACCTATTTGCAATGTAGGGACCAAAAAGTGGCGAGTAGACATAAGCGACTTATAGAGTGTAGAGAATAAACAGCAAAAAAGAAGAGTACCGAATAGAAAGCAACGAGTAGCGAAAAGTAAGAAAAGATTGAATTTTTTCTTTGACTTCGTTTTATGAAGTCTCCAGTGTAATATAAACCAAATAAAAAGCATCAAGAAAAAAAAAAAAAAAGCATATTGTTAGCTGCTTTATTATTGGTGTACAGCTGACAGACTGAGACAGAGTCAGCCAAGTCAGTAGAAAGGAGCAACATCAATAAGGCCAAGGGGTTAACAACAGTCGAGCCATAGTCAATCTATAGCTATCATAACTATCTAGCAGCCACTGAGTGGGGAACGTATTTTTTATTTTGATGACGACTTGACTCGATTGACAGACAGTCGGCAGCAGGGTTCGTTTATAATGCTGACAACAAAACAATCATCCAAAAAGACAAACAAACATTGAACAGACAATGGATTCGACAAAAGCGCCAGACATTCGACGGAAATATGACTGTAATGGTAAATGAAGTGCATGATGGGGAGGATTACGATTTCCTTAATGGCCCAGACATCATGGCAGCTACGGCCACAACCCAGAAAATCGATGAGGACCCAACGTTTACCCAATTTCTAGCCAAAACTTGTGATGTTTCACGCCATGCTAACGCACGCGATGCAGTTGCCCCATCAATTCCTCATCCTTAACTCCAATTCCATGATATCCTCGACAACTGGACGGGAAAAGTTTAAAAGTCTGGTCTAACACTTTCGATACGCGTAGAGCGGTGCACAGTAGGCTACTCCGATTCTTTTTCACATAAAATGGTATTTTATATTATATATCCACTGTCAATGCAAAGATATTTCTTTAGTTCCCGCTTTTGAATTGAAAAATATTGAGTTTATGTTTAATTGATTGGTTCTTTGATTCAATTATATTTTGAAAGTCCTGGTACTAACAAGAGTTTTGTTGCAAATCTTGTCAGTATATATGCTTATATTATTTTTTTGGTATAAATTAAAAAAAAATCAGTTTTTAACCCACAAATCGAGGGCTATAAATTGATTTTCGAAAGCATCTTAGAATTAAGCGTAAATAATGACTGTGGCCTATCATTTTTAAATTTCCTTGTGTCAAAACAAAACGAGACACCCTAATGCACAGTCTAAGCAAACTCTATGCGAATTTGACATAGACATATAAACATTCTTGGTGGGTGTGTGTGTCGTAACATGTTCTGAATTTGCAGTGCATTTGTCAGAATAGTAATGGTAATAGTAATAGCCAAACCCTAGAAATTTCGCTGAAATACAGACGAGCTCAGAGCTGAGAAGGTGATTTAATCAAAAGCAGAGAAATGAAATAATCCTACACGAAAGTAGACACTTAAGGGAATTTGGTACGCTAAAAAATAAGTATCTGTTATGTTTACACTTTTCTAAGAAATTAAGACTGTTATATATTATATTCAGAACTACGAATTTAGGTTAATACTTTTAGTATTTAGCCTTAAAATGGTCTTATTTGGTGAACAAAATATATTAGATGAATGTTTCTGACTTTAGAAGTTGTACTTTTTAATTATGTAGACTGCGATATTGTTTTCCTATAGGAATAGTAATAGAACAGACTTGATTTCGAATTGCATTTTTTTCAAAATAGTAATAGAATTTCAATGGTGTACTATTAGTTAGATTGAATTTGATGAATGAATATAATGCATTTATATCACTATTATTTCTAAGTCTGACATACGAAACAAATTTTCAGAAAAACAATTGTAATCCTGAAGTCTGTTAAAAGATTATATTTAGTTTTGTGTATAATACTTAAACTAACTCATTTATAATAATAATGTGGACAGACATTGCAATAGGGAAAGAAAACTAATTTTTTTAATGGATTGTAATAATAATAATATCATATGTGAGTATACGTCTAGTATCATACCGTGGGTAACTGTGTAACTGTAATGACTAATTTCTAGCACGCAATTTACCATAAAAGCAAACCTTATCAATTAAGCATAGTAAATTTCTCATAAAAGCTCTCGATTGTTAGTTTGTAAGCAATAAGTTAATCAACCCTTATGCAGGTACTCGAAGACATGCATATATTTCATATCGAGGCAATATTTGTGAGACACGCACATGCTAGACAACCTTGACCTATAAAAGCTAATGAAATTAATTAAGTAACTGCCTAAAGTAAACAGTAGAAAAACGGCGTTGAAACATTTAAGCGGCACTTGATTAAACCCCTTTGCAAACTATACCCCTTGATTAGGCCAACAAGCTCAAGTTAATCGATAAAACTCTCAAGAAATGGCTAAAATAGTTCTATAGTATAGCTGCCGCAGTTAAATTCCGAATAGCAGCCGCAATCAATTAAAAGAAAGGATGCATTTGCCATTCTCCATTATCCAAGCCCATATTGAATGCCTCAAGCAGCGAAGACGCACATAAATAATTGAAAGAATGTCAAATGCATTTGCAGTTGCAACTTTTACAGATGCCATTTAGAGCGTCCGTTGCAACTTGCAACACAATGGCAGCGGACACAAAAGCTCCTGGCTCAACATTGAAAGAGTGCAAAGTTTATTTGTTTATTTGTCTAACAATGACAGCAGCAGCACAACAAGAATCTGTTATACGCAGAGGATCTGGCTACAGGAAGTACATCAATCTGCAAGTCATTTTAGGGTAATTTGATAACTGCGTCGTGTGAAAACAGACCCCAACGGATGCATCAATCTGCCAACAATAGATGTTAGCGTGTGAATAAATTACACTTTATAGAATTTTCTGTAGTTTACGCAAATAATAAGAAATAATTGAAAGCATATGTTGCAGCTGTAACTTCTATAACAGCTGTTAGGTCTATTTTAATAGCATAGGTCTGTTATTAAAATAATGTAATCTTTATGTTATCTTGCACTGTTAACTAACATAACATACACAAAAGCAAACAAGCGATCCTTTAGCAGAGTCGCACACACACACACACACACGCACATACAAACATAAATGATAATGTTAAACACCTGCTTAAATTTAACAGCTGTGATGTGTTCAACGTTTTAAAAGGTTCTCTCATTTAGACTCAAATATAACGAATTTGTAGTTACTGAAAACCTCAATGATTCCATAAATTAAACATTTTGCTTTCAAATATCTAAACTGTAATTGCGATTGCTTAGGGCTGTGGAAAGTTTTTGAGTATCTACTCATCGAACTAGAAAATCTCCACATTCTATTACGGTCTCCTTTGGCTTGAATTTGATATGCCAAATGTCGCTTTGTTTACAACGTGCCGACAACATATATATTTTCATCCATGTAAGATACCCATACACAGGCATATCTAAACTACATACATAGATGTATGATGATTCTTACCGTTCTCAATTGTTTCCTTGGCACAGGATATTATTTTGCCTTTGCGACGTCGCAAATTCGATTCAAAGTTGTTGTCCTCGATGAAATCATCATCCCGCGCCTCAACAGCAACTCCTCCAGAGTTGCCGTCTTCGCCGGCTGTTGTTGTATTCGTTGTAGTGTTTGTTGTTGTAGACTCCGGCACATCCTCAGAGGACTGACGGTCCGGATACCCCGAATAGCCATCGAACACACTATCTCTCCCTCCTCCTCCTCCTCCTCCTCCTCTGCCGTGCATTAAACTATCAAAACTTTGGCTCATTGTTTGCCAACAAATACCAATGTTCTTTCTCTCTGTTATTATGTTTTTCCCTTTTAGTTTCTGCTTCTGTCACTTTAGTTATTAGTTTTTCCTTGATAAATTGTATATAAAATTATTTATTTATTATTTGTTTATACTCCTGTTGTCCCCGAATTTGTCGCGTGCATTGCAAGCACATTGAATCTCGCGAAATGCTTTCATAAATCATTTTTACAGTAGGTCAGTAAAATAAAAAATAAATCGCTGATTTGTTGATATTTTCAGTAAGCCTAAGGAAATTCAAATGATATATGCATATGCGTGTTTGAAACATAAGACCTAATAAAAAGAATATAAAAAACACGCAACGCCCAAGAAAGTTACAAAAAATCTATAAGTGTAAAGAGTTTTAGACCCTGTACTTAAAAGTACAGAAAGGTCTATAAACGGAAGTTTCAGAAATGTAATCCAACCGAAAGCCGCCCACAAATATATGTCATCCTGGAGAACTAAATTTTTGATTGAGTTTCTCATAGTTTCCATTCCGGCCACAAAGTATTTAGTTTCTTTATCAGCGCCAACATTCGATTGAATACAACGATCGGACAATAACTTCTCATAAATAGAAATATGGATGACATTTTTGAATTACATTTTTAAAACTGAACAAACTTTCAGTTTGACAGATGGCTGAGAAAAACATGGCTTTGATTTTTATTTTAATACTGTAATTCTCTTGTTTTACAGAATAGGAAAAGGGTCTCTATCAGACGAGATAGCTCGACTGTAGCCATTAAATCTAGTTCTTTTTCCCTGCCGGCTAGAAAAGTGGGGGTTGATTTCCGTAAGGGGAGTGCTCCGAACTGTTGGACCTCACAAAGTCCAGCGCCCCTCAAGGGTTCAATGTGCGTGGGCGACATACAACTAACTGAGTTTTCTCTATGTAGTTCCTTAGAATGTTGTTTTCATACGTCGTTTTTTTGTCAACCGAATAAGAGCAACAAAAACCGCTCGGAAAGCACTCTAAATTGGATGGTTATTTCATAATCGCTAAGCTGCGATTTAGGTTAAATCATTTCACATGGACAAAAACAACAGCACAAAAGCCACATTGGTCTAGAATTAGTTTAACAATTTGTTTGAAGTATAGCACACTTTCCAGGGCGTCATTAAAAATTCAACTTAAGCGTCGCTGCCTGCGCTACTTTATACAAATTGCAGTTAAATTTAATTATTAAATTACCAACAATTTTGTATGAATTATCTCACGCAACGTCGAAGTAAAAACGCGTTCACACGCTGGAAAATGCCGTAAGAGACTAAAATATCTCGTAGTTGGTCAACTGCGCCCAAGCTCAACATTGGAGAAGAGAGCGACAAGCGCTCGTGGTGAGTTTCTTATTTATCGATTTTGCTGTGTGCGTGCGTGCGCGCGCGTTTGCTGTGTATGTGTGTGTGTGCGTGCGTAAAAAGACAAAAACACAGAATCGCAAAATTCGTATTGCTCTTTTTGTTTTCATACGCGCCTTTCGTCGACTGTTGAGAATGTTGGTTAAGGGTCGCGTATCGTTAAGGGAATGCTGCCGCAGATGAAGGCAAAAAGCCGGCAAAAAATGAGGCAAAGAGCGGCACTAAAGAGAAAAACGATACACAACAAACAAAACAATCATTAAAAATGATAACTGCATGAAATGGAGTCCTATTCGTCAAATTACCGTACCAAATTTTTTTCAATAATTAATGTTGTTTGAAAACATTATTATGGTTATCATGGAACCGAAACTTAAACCTACTTAACTTCGCGAACCCAAACCCTAACCGACGAACCAACTTTCTGAATAAATAATGAAATACAATTACATAAAGTGCGCACTTTTCTTATAAACAACAACTATTTCAGATCTCGACAAGAAACATTTAAATCACAAAATTAGATTAAATTCTTTATAAAATACATATTTAAAAATGTAATGAATTTAAGAAGCCAAGGAAATATTAAAAATATATTTATTTACAAAATATGCATATCTTTAATTGATTTAAGAGAATTAGGAAAATGGAAAGCAATAAAAATATATGTTGTATTAAGTTTTACACCGATGCATCGTCTCGTTAACTATAAAAATCGTTTATATATCAAGTATGTTAGAAAGATTCTTCAAAAAAAAAAAAAAACATTTTATTTAATATTGTGTACGCAACTCAAACATCGAAAATGATTTTCAGATTTTGCAGTCATCAGCTAAACTTTGTATATCTCGAAGAAGCATAAATCAACATGCGGTCTTACAAAATAAAACTAGACGAAAAATTAAAGTAGGGATACCGAACTAAGGAATACCCGTTACATACTTCTAGGAGCTTGATTGATTTAAAGGAGGCTGTCAGCCACATTTGGTTGCTCTAACTCTTATAGTCTCTGCGATCTAGGCACTCACACTGACAGACAGACACACACACATGGCTGATCAAGAATACATATATTTTATTGGGCCGGATATGCCTCCATCTCCCTGTTACATACATTTTGACGAACACAATATACCCTTTTACTCAATTTTTAAGAACATCCTGATATTTAATACTAAAATATAGAACAGCTATTATTTTTATACATTTTGTAATATTTATTTATCAAGTTATAAAATTAAATTCGAATTATCGTTTAATGTGAAATTATAATGATTTTTGAATGCACTGTTCATCTGCATTGCCAATACATAATTAATTATAAATTCATTGCAATTTGAATATATGATATATTTTTAAATACAACTAAGGATTGCTGTATAGATATATACATTTGCATATAGTTTGAAGTACAATATAGTTATGGTGTTTTATTATGTGGATAATTTTTAACTGACGGTAAAGAGGTGGACACCAACGCTTTGATATTGCTTTTTTAATCCCAATCCTCTTCTTCCTCCAGGTTTGCAGCAGGTCCGTTCATAGCCTTTGATAAGGATTGAATTAAAAATTTTGCATTACATATTTAATCAGGAAACTTACCCCGCCACGAACATCAACCGCGCCAAATTTGGAGCCAGAATAACTGCCACCACCACCCATTTCATTGAGAAATTCGGGTACAACTTGACCAGAACCCTTTAAGATCTTGATCAAGTCCCCAGCAAGTTGACGATCGTGCTCGGGATCAAAGAATGAAGTGGCACGTCCACTATTGCCCACACGACCAGTGCGTCCAATGCGATGCACATAATCATCAATGTTGGTTGGCATATCATAGTTGATTACATGCTTTATATTCTTAATATCTGTCGTTGATGTAAATGCAGAAAATTATTATTTGAATCATAATATCCTAAGATTTTAGTTACCAAGACCACGTGCGGCCACTGAGGTGGCAATGATAACTTTCATCGTGCCATTCTTAAAGTCACGCAATGCCTGCTCGCGCTGACTCTGCAAGCGATCACCGTGAATGGAGGTGGTCGGAAATTCAGTCTCTGAGAAGAAGGATGCCAGGAAATCTGCACCACGCTTGGTCTCCACGAAAACGATGGTCCCCTCAGCGCCCTCGCGCAAGATTTCCTGTAAACAAGGTGGGGAAACGGTTAGACAATCACTGAACATAAACATGTCAAGCATTTTACCGACCATCAGCCTAGAGCGCTTGTTAAACTTGCTGACTTCGAAAATATCCTGTTTGACATCGGAGCAAGCGCCACCCACAACGCCAACAGTGACAAAAACATAATCCCTTAGGAATTCACCAGCTAGACGCTGAATCTCCTCTGGAAATGTGGCCGAGAACATCAAAGTTTGATGTTGTGGGCGCATAGTCGGATGATGCATGATTTTGCGCATACTATCTTGAAATCCCATGTCGAGCATACGATCAGCCTCGTCCAGAACAACAAAACGTGTATCATTGAACAGGACAAATGTGCGATCCACAAAATCAATCAAACGACCCGGTGTGGCAATCAACACATGACAACCTTTGGCAACTGCCTCGTTCTGGTGTTTGACCGATGTGCCGCCATAAACAAGAGTAATTTTGAGATACGTGGAATGCGCAAACTTTCTTGCCTCATTGAATATTTGAATAGCCAACTCACGAGTCGGCGAGACAATCACCGCCTGTGGTTTGCCAATCTCAACATTCTCTATAGGATCTTCGAGAATGCTGGTTAATATCGGCAGCAAGAATGCAGCCGTTTTGCCCGAGCCAGTCTGGGCGCAGGCCATCAAATCACGTTTGTCGGTAATTACCGGAATGGACACCTTCTGAATAGGTGTAGGCACAGTGTAACCAGACTTTTTTACATTATCCAGCACGATTTTTCGTAGCCCGGCATTATCAAAGCTTGTTATAGCCGGCGGCACATTCTCGCCAGTCACCTGAAACAGATCGACAAGTTATTTATTTGTTGGCTCGATCTTTGAATCAGTAACCCACCTTGACCGGAATGTTATCGTATTTCGAAAAGTTAATTCCCGACGTGATTCCGCTGTTAAACATCTCTGTTTCGTCGTTAGTCGGCTCCGGAGGTATATAAAACTCCCTTGCCTTCTTCTCGCCTTCATCTCCGTTGTCATCCTGATTGTTATTCATGTCACCTTCGCCATCGCGAGGTCGTCGTCCGCCACGATTGAAGCCTCCCCTACGTTCTTCGCCTGTTGATTTAAAATGTAAGTTATAAGGAACGATTTGTCAAGTCCTAGGATAACAAACAAAGACGAGACTTTGCAAAAACATAAACAATTAATACATAATAAAATTAAGGTAAATTACATGCAATAAAAATTACAAACAGAATTTATAAACAAAATAAAAAAGTAATATTATCAACTTTATTTAAGTCCAAAATATGGTTTCAAATTACATAAATTCGTAAATGCTATTATTTTTATTACTTTTAACTAATGACATAAATTCAAATTTATAAGTTTGACTTTTAAAATTTTAAATAATATGAAAATTTACTTTTTCATCCAAATTAAATGTTTTATAATTGTTTAGAACAGCATAATTATACATAGTAGATACATAAAAACACCTAAAAGCAACAAATTATAAAGAACAGTTATCATCGTAATAAACTGCATCGTAAATAAACTGAAAAAATACTTAAAATTACTTTTTAGACTTCAAATTAAGTAATATAGTAAAAATTAAAAATAAATGATTTCCGTAAGAATAGAAGTGTTCGTAGACCACAAACACTTTTGATTGATTTAAATTTAGTAGACAAATAAAATTCAAATTACGTATTGTTTCAATTAAAATTAGTAGGCAATAAAAATTCAAGATATCTAAAATTAATTTTTTAAAACTATTTTTCAATATTAATTGATTTGCGTGAATCAAGTGAAACTCTTAATATTAACGAAGCGATGCAATTTGTCCATTCTGGCTGAGATTAATAATATTAGCTGCCTTGAGCTCAAACAGGACGCGAAAAACGATTGCCGCCTCCAAACGGGTTTTAATAAACGGAGCTGAGCGCATGTCCACCTTTGGTGACATGATGAGGGCTCCCATTAGGCTGTGCACCACACGTTGTTTCAACGCTGGCATATTGATCACAATCTTAGGATCATACGTATATAAAGCAGGCATTGAGATATAGTGTGTTTCACTCTCTCCATCACTGCTCTTCTCGAAATCAGCTAATATCGGTTTGGTCTGCTCCTGCTTATCACTCAGTTCCTTTTGATGATCTACCATTACCCGTAGCATCTCCGTGTGCTCCACAATATATGCCAAATCATCAATATTTTTCCCATACACACGTTCTTGTACAGATTGCTGCTTAGGTGGAGAATTTTCTACAGAAGCCACCGACTCTTCCAGGAGACGTGTCGATGCAGTTAACATTGATGTTGGGCCGAGAGTGCTGCTGATTTCAGGCCGATTTACATCATTAAGAGACAAGGAGTCTGGTTGGTAAATGATCTGAACTGACGTCACAATGGCCCTCTCGGGTAAATCATTACAAATAGCAGAAGACGTTGAAAGTTCAATATCCATAGGCATTTCTGAGATTTCCTGAGGTAATACAATTTTATACGTTTCAGGTATTTGCATTGGCTGGTCAATTTGTGCATCACTGGTGTATTGAGTTCGTGGTGTCTCATTAAATGGTTGCTGAACTGCAACTGCATCAATTGGGAGCTCCGCCTCTTGTGCTGCTGTCTGCAGTAGTTCAGCCATAAAGCCAGTTGTAATCTCTTGATTACTTCTCTGCTCGATATCATTGCTTTCGGGAGGATTGCGACGAACTATTCGTCGGCGCTTCAATCTAGGCTGCGGCTCATCGAGTTCCTCATAATTGATCGCAACCTCGCGTGGTCGAAAAATAGAGGTCCAATCGCGAGAGATCGAAAGAATTTCAGGTCTCGCAGCTGGCGGAATAGCAGCCGAAGCAGCAGCAGCAACATTTGGTGTTGGTGACGGAGAATGTTCGCTTAGTTCAAGTACCCGGCCCATGGTAGGAGGACGCTGCGACTCCTCATTGATGGCCGGCAACTGTGGACGATATGTTTGCAGCGGCGTCGAGGCATGTGGATGACGTAACCGAGATGACAACGGTGTCAATTCAGGATCATCCAAGCTTAGTTCATCCACTGGAGGTTGCGTTACCATATCTGTTTCCAGTGCCAGATCCTGTGGCAGTGGCGGCGGCGGCATTAAGAGATCATCCTCGTCTACCAAATTACCCAGACTTTCCGAAGTAGCTAATGGCATTGGTGGCATGCTGCGAGTTCCAAAATGAATGTGAGTAGGAAAACACAAAAATCCTCAGTTTAATGTTATATAACAAAGTGATTAAAATCAGTTTAGTATAGAAAGAATGCAGACAGGATGAATAAACTTGAAATTCTGACCGTTGAGTTTATATGTTAAATCAAAAAAAAAAACAGAAAAGCAAACCAGAAAATATAACTAGAATATTCTGAATTTAAGAAAAACAATATGAGAAACATCTAAATTAAAAACATTGATCGCAATTCAGGAAATTAAACTTGTAATAAAATACAGGTTGTAAAAAAAATCCTTTAAAAAGTTTTGTTTAGTTATAAATAAAAAAAAACTATATTTGTAAAAATTCCAAACAACGGATTTTACTTTTTGTTTTAAATTGTCGATTTTGTGAGCAATACCAGCAATATTCGCTTTATTTTAAATAACTTACTTTGGTTTCCTAATTTCTATTTCCCAATTCAAAGTTTTCCATTTTTGTGGAATTTGAAAATTCAATTCTTGAACTGAATCGCTCAAAATACATAGTAGCTTTTGCTGCTAACGATTAAAACATTACCAAGCTTGTCAGTTGTTTGAGTGATTGTCAAAATTTGTTTGTGGAAAAAACTCGTATTTATGTGTAAAATTTTGCATTAAACGCTTTGGTTGAGTTGCGGCATAGAAAAGGTAAGCGAGAAAAAAAGAATAGACATAAGAACGTACAGAAATGAAAGGAAGTAGCATATAGAGATAAAATGAAATGTTAAACAATAATCATGTATACCAGTCACTGGAAACTCCCACATTAGAAGTTGTATTTGCAGCAACTCCTGCAGATGCGTCGGTGTCCTGCACTGTCGATCGCGAGCTCAACAGTAGTCTGGCATAATCCGGCATATCCATATTGCCAGACTGCTGTTGCTGCAGGCGCGGCACATTAAATATACTGCTGGTCTGATCCTGATCATCAACCTGTTGCCGTTCTACCGCAACTGTAGTCGAACTGTTGTCGTCAAATATTTCTAACGAAAATTGTGATCTTGCCACCTGGCTGGTTAACCAAACTGAATTGGATTTCAATTTTGGCCAACTCAGACTCTTGCGCAGTTCGCGAGGCATGCAAAAGCGCAACTTGCGTATCGTGTGTAGACTTATGACGTCTTCTCGCATCCAGCGGTGGAATACAAACGGCACTTGTGGGTGACTTTCCGGAAGTCTTGAAGACTTAATTGCATCTTGTGCAGGAATTGTTTTTCTATGCGTTTTAATAATGCCGTCTGCTAATTCATACTCTTTGCCGACTGTCTTAAATAGGTTCTTTAATCTGTGCATTTTTGTTGATTCATCTAACTCAATGGGATCTACACCTTTGTCAATAATAGGAACATCTGTTGCTGCTTTGCTCGATCTTGTTGTAACTCTCGGAGTTGATAATCTTGTTCGTGGTATTGTGGTTAATAGTGTTGGCGTTGTCCCTGTTGTCGGTGACATTGGCGTCGGTGTTCTCACTTCACGGCTACGTGCTTGTCCTGTGGGCGTTCCTGGCACCACAAATGTGTCTCTGGAAGTTTGTATCTCAGATGTCATTTGGTTAGCAAACAAATTCTTATGCAGCTGTTGCTGCTGATCTTCTGCATCACAAATCAAACGGTTGATTTCGACAATAAGGCGATTGGAATCTACAACTGCATCGCGCAATTGTCGACGCTTTTGTTTGCGTTCATCATGCTCAATCTTCTCAAGAGAGGTCAACTCACTATTCACCAATTCCGTAAAGGCAGCCACCAAATAATCACGCATCTCTCGTATCTTGGCCAATGACATGTTGGCTAGTGAGCTCAGGTCGAAATCTTTAATGAATGCCTCAACAGACTCCGCATCGTAGCTAGAAGGTACTCGAAAACCATTGCTGGATCCACAGAGCAGTTGCGCCACTGTTTTTGAAACAAATATTGAAACTACATACATACAGACAGACACACGTACATGACTATTGTAAACTTGCATCATCGGACAGAGACGAGCAAGGTAAAGAAACAGAATATTACTTACCATCATCGTTGTCACCACCACCATCTCGGCGTCCACGATAACCACCATTTCCTCCGTCTTCACGACGACCACGGTAACCACCTTCTTGTCCATCTTCACGACGTGCACGGAAGCCACCTTCCTGTCCGCCTTCGCGACGTCCAAAATGGCCACCTCCATCATTACGACGTCCACAATAACCACCACCTTCTCCTCCCCCCGTCACGGCGACCACGAAAACCGTTTCCTCCGTCGCGCCCTCCATTGCCATCACCGCCACCGCCCCTTTCTGGTTGCTCCTCTTCATCGCTCCACGCAGACACTTCGTTTGTCTTGGTCGTTAGTAATTTTTCGAAATTATCTGATAATCCAGAGGATACAGCACAAACAGGCTTAATGATAAGAAAAAAGCATAAATATTTCAGCATTTACAGTTTTGAAATGAAAATACCTCATCTTCCCAGTCCGACATGTTTTCTTGTATTTTTTTTTTAATCTAAAAGGAAAATGAAATTTATTTTATTAATTTAAACACAACGTATTTTAAAGAAATACAAGTAGAACAATTAAACTCAGCGCACTTTTTGCCATTCACTGTCGGTCATTCACTGAGCGCGCATGGAAGTTAGCGAAGTAAATCGGTTACACAAACTGTTTTTTTTTCTAGCTTATTTTGAATATTTTCAAAGCTCGATTGCTAGATAATTTTTAAAATTGTAATACGGAAATATGGCTATTATTATAATGCATACCTGTTACAAATTATTATTTCCTATTTTTTAGAATTTCGTTAAATTATAGGCAAAGTATTAAAAATAATATTATTTTCACTTTATCGATCTTAAATTCACCGTCTCAAAGTGAATTTGATACGTCAAATATTCGGACGTTAAAAATATCACATCCGATAAATTTAACCTAATGTAAAAACCGGCATAAACTTAATATGCTTAATAATCAGATTTTTTTAATTTTCCTAAAACTATTTAGACTACGCCAAAATGTTTTAAAGCCTGAAGCCTCTAAAACTGGCAACACTAGTGAGTGCGTAAACGGGCGACAGTTTCTTCAATGTATCTGCTTGAGGACGGCGCACAATTCAAATGTCAAGTTTATTTAGCAATAATTTAAAATTTAAGAACAAAATTTAAATTTGCAATTAGATAAAATGAGAGTAAAAATTCAATACATAGTTCTAACAAACATTTTCCAAATTTTAGGATTAAAATTGAGAAAAATAATTTAATTGAATAGAAATACTGCCAGACGATGATACTATCGGTATTATGTCTACGTTTTCAAGTTGCCACACCGTTTGAGGCAAGGCTGCCACCCTGTTTTTGGGTTAGTATTTAGGTATTTTGCTGGAATCTCTGATATTTTCGGATGTTTTCCAGCCAGAAATGACTATTTTTCCTCTAAAAAGTTGGCAACACTGTGTGTATGTATACACCCAGCATGCTTTTTTCGCCTTCCCTTCTGTCGTAGAACACATGTGCGCTTGAGTGGTATATGTATATGTGTGCACGTTTGTGTGTAGAGCAGCCAAAGCAGAAACGCAGAAAATTAAGGTTAGAGCGCAGCCAGGCAACCACACGACGACGACGAAAAGAAAAAATAGCAAAAAGCAAGACTACAAAAAACGAATTTCTTCTATTCCCACACACATACACACACTCATATAGGCACAGCAGCAGCGACCAAACACACACGAGTTTTTTCTGACAGAAACTCTGAAATACTGTGCGATTTTTGCATAAAAATCTGTCGTGAGTGGAAAAATCAATTGGGATAATAATCATCGTACAGCAGCAGCAGCAGTTAGCCCAACAAAAATATGGATAGCGCCGGTAAAAATCGTTATGAACTTTTGTTCATGGACGACGATGTTAGCGATCCATTAGATAATCTGGTCGCGGCCAAGAAGAAGCAGCAGCCAGCAACGGTGGCAGCCGCGGCAACCACAAAAACGGCGCCAACTGCAAAGGCACCCAAAGCAGCAGCAGCACCCAAGAAGCCAAATCAAGCCGAAAAGGAAAACAAACCAGGTGCACTTAACAAGAATGAAGGCAAGAAAAATGCAACTGGCAACAACAATGACAAATTGAACAACAACAACGCAAGCAACAACAATAAGCAAGGTGGGGCTGTCGCTGCTCGTAATAACGCTGGCGGAGCTGCTGCGGGCAAAACACGTGAAACTGGTCAAGGGCAACAACAACAACGCAATGTCAATTTTCGTCAACAGAACGGCGGTGAGGTGACGCGCGAGCAGCGCAACAATCGTCGCAACGTGCGCGAAAATGGCGCTCCAGGTGGCAACTCTGGTGGTAATAATGCTGAAGGCAATCCTCGGCCTTATCGCAATACCGGTGGCGGATTTGGCAATGGCGGTGATCGTCCCCCTCGTCAGAATCGTAACTTTGAAGGCGGCAATCGTAAACGTGAATTTGATCGACAATCTGGCTCAGACAAAACTGGTGAGTAAAGACGCCCCCTATTGAACCCATTGGCAGGTTCATCAAGATTTCTTGTATAAGTAATTTAATTCATATTGCCCATTATGTCCAATATTAGTATCAACTGTGAAAAACGAGGCAACTAACCAAATGGATGCTGAAAAGTCGACGCACATTTCGTTTCAATTTGTTGTATATATGAAATATGTTTAAAAATAGTTTGGTTCTTCTTCTTCAGACCGCTCTCTCGCCTCCATCACACGCACACTATTCTGTGTGTGTGCAGTAGGCCCACACAGTTTTCCACACCATGGAACATTATGATGACGAACAGCGCCACATGAGTTTTTTGCTTGATAGGACTGAATACATGTGTAGTGTGAGTGAGAGGGGTTGGAAGTGCGACTGAGTTTAGAGTGTTGTTTCTGGTGCTAGTGCTGATTACGACTTATCGGCTTATCTATAATATAGTTATGTGGCTACTAGCCACAAAGTTGCAGCAATGACCAAGCCAGTTAGTAGTTTTTATAAATTTATAATTATAGAAGAAAAATTCTATTTGTGCTATGTTATTTTTGATTCATAAAAGAAATGCAACAATTTCCGTTGACACCAAACTAAGTAAAACAGTATGTGATTAGAACTTTCTTTTAAAATCTAAGTTCAATAGAATATTTCATTAGTTTAGTTTCTTACTTACATGTAGGTCAAAATTGAGTCAAGTTCTGGAAATATCGTTCTTGTCCAATTTCTGCAAATAAAAGAAAATCACAAAGTTATTATAAATGTCAATCGAACAAAGATACAAATTACAAATGCTACTTCTTTCTCTCAGGTGTAAAGGCAATTGACAAACGCGATGGAGCTGGTGCACACAATTGGGGATCAGTCAAGGAAGCGATCGATGATGTGAACAAGAATAACGAGGGCGAAACAAGTGCGACCAACAATGCTGAAGGCAAGGCCGATGAATCTGGAAATGAGCAGCAGAGCGAGCAACAGCCACCAGCCGAGGAGGAGACCAAAGAGCTGACCCTGGATGAATGGAAGGCACAGCAGCAACAGCGCATTAAACCCAAGTTTAACATACGCAAGGCAGGCGAAGGTGTGTTAATGCAGATATTAAAAGTTAATTTTAGATTAGTTAAAAGTCCATTTTACGAAATTTTGATAAATGATAAATGAAGACAACAGAAAACCCGATAAATTAAGCATCTATGTTAACCGTTTCAATTTCATTCCAGGTGAGGACACCTCACAATGGAAGAAAATGGTTGTGCTGACCAGCAACAAAAAGAAGGAGAACGAAAGCGAAGAGGAACTTGAATACGATCCCGCAATGTATCCGCAACGCGTTGGTCGCCAACAGCGCGTCCTTGACATTCAATTCAATTTCAATGACGGTCGTCGCGGCGGTGGTGGCGGTTTCGGTGGACGCGGCCGTGGTGGCCCACGTCCTGGCGGACCACGCAACGAGGGCAATCGTGGTCCTCAGGGTGGAAGCGGTGGTCCAGGTGGTGCCCATGCCAACACTGAGGGCGCCAATCCTGGCACCGGTGCCGGAGTTGCACCAGCTTCTCGCCCAGAGGGCGGCAATCGGCCGCCAATGGAGCGTCGTGGTCTTGGCGGCGGCATTGGAGGTGGTCATGCTGGCAAACGCTTTGGCAACGAGCGACAACAGAATGCTGCACCCAAGGTCAACGATGAACGTCAGTTCCCCACATTGGCCTAAAGGGATTACTGCGATTTGGAATTGGAGATTAGGAGGCGCTGCTGCTGCTGCTGCTGTCGCAGGCGCTGGGCGTGCATTCAATTTTAAAATTGGTGTCTGTATTAGGAGGAGCAGGAGGTACAGGTTACCAATATATCACACACACATACACATACAAAACAAACAAATGAAACACATACATACTACATACATATACACATGCAAATTGTAAGAGAGAGAAATACATTTTCAATATAAGGCGGCCGCAGCGCAGCCAAAGCCAAAAGCAACAAAAATGAGAAGGAAAAAATTAAATTTTTTGAAAACAAAAAACACAATACACAGAGAAGGAAAATAATATGAGAAATAAATTAAAACTATACTTATAATAAATAATTAAAACAAAAACCAAACTGTAAATCTTAAGCAAAGGCAATTTAGAGAAAACTGAAGAGCAAAGTTTCTATATCTATTACACATTGTAAATTTGTTTTTTCTTTTACTATTTTATCAAGTCAATCAGAAATCATCAAGTCCACAACACATACGTATTTTCATAATATATCTATAAAAGTACAGTCTGTTATCCAGTGACAAAATTAAAGACGAGAAGCTACATAGACAACATAAAAAGAACATCACGAAATATGCCAAGTTTCTTCATGTGGAAGGAGTTTAAAAGAAAAATCGCATTTTCATTAATCACACACACCCATACATACATATATTTTTGTTAAACATTTTTATATGCATGCCCTCATATAAAAATGCATTTTTTTAATTTTTACTGTGTTACAATTGTATTTTAAAAATTAATAAATGAAAAACAAAAAATCATAATAAATATTAATACCCAAAAGCAAAACTCAGTAGTCGGACAAAAAAAATTAAAATCAAAAAAGAATATTAAGTGTTGAAATCTTATAACTGTGTTTCTTAAAAAATACTATATATATATATTTATATATATATATTATATTAATTATAAAGCAAATTATGTGCATCATATACTATACTACATTTAATGAAGGTAAACAACACATACACACACTAAAAAAGAGCATAAATTTAAGCATAATTAATAAATAAAAACAAATTAATTATTGGAGCAAATTTAGAAAGAAATACCCTTATTAAGTAGATTTACACAAATTAAACGCTCGCGCGATTAATGATCAAACCAGTTTGAAAAATCGCTTAAAACATCAAGTCTAAAAAATACAAAAAATTTAAGAAAATTCTACTGATTAAAAAAATTTAAACCCCACAAAACAGAACACTATGCAACAAGCCCTGTAAAATTTTGTGCTTTTACAATTAGAAATTGTATAAATTATATAAATTCTATGAATATGTGTATATGAATAAATACATGTATATTAATAGTAACAAAGTTGGTAATGAACAAAAGTATAATGAAATGGCAACAAAATTTTATGACTAAACCACGTAGAGATGAACAACAAATCCAAAAATACAAAATACACTTTTTGACTAATATTGTATTGTATTTTGACCCCAAAGAATAAATGAAAACCCATTTCAACTAAAACGTTGAGAAACTCGTTTAAAAATAACAAGAAAAAACATAAAAACTATTTGATAAAAATAAAGAAAAACACACAACAGTTTTCAATCAATATTTTATCTGTCTGTCTCGGGAGGTTGTCCCAAGTGGTCTAAAATTTTAAAACAGCCGATTTACAATGAACTTCAGAATCACACATTTGAGGCCATGTAAAAGATAATGTTGGCAGATATTAGAATTCTTTGAGTCCGCGAAACATGTTTGTCTCAAAAGCAGCCCTAAATTTGGTAAGTAAATTATAATATAACATACTCAACGCATAACCGTTTAGTATACCTTCATAGTCCTAAAAATTCACATTTTATTTAAAAAAAAAAAGAAAACTCTCTGTTGTCATTTTGTTAGGTTTATAATATAAATCAAGTAACAAATTCAATTAATCGAATGAATGAAGAAACACGCATGCGTGAAATGCAATGCACGGCACTTTATATTGGTAAGTGAAATAAATCGACTCAAATTTATCTGCATAGTAACAATAGTAACACACTGTTAGTCAAGAAAGTATTCTGCCAAAATCTAAAAAGTACACATTGTGTTTATACATTATTTATTGATGTTTATTATAGTAGAGATTGTATTATTCTTTTTTTATTCTTAAAAAAAAGTTAAAATCAAATAAATATGATTTACTTCGAGATTAACTGTTTTCAAATTAATGACACTGAATTATTATTTTGTCAAAACACCTTCTTGACTAAGTGTATGTAAATAATACTAGACTACCAACAATTCCAAAAATTACAAATATTTAAGCACACCTTCGCGAGTCTATTACTTTTACATTGGATCAATAAACTTTCTGAAAATATTTAAAATTCAAGGTGAGTTATAATATTTTTGACATATTTAAAAAATATGTGAAATTTTATTAAATATGTTAGCATAAATAATTGCATCACTAACCCATGGACTTTTATGTTTTGAAATACAGCAGACAAGGATAAGATAAGTACGCAAAACGTGAAAAATGGGTATACGCAAATGTAAGGCATCAAAGGCTAAATCAATCAATGGATTACTAATATTTAATTATCTAGTTATAAACAACATTATAAATACGCTGCAAAAGACATTTACAAATATCTGAGATAAATATTTAACTATGCACTTTTTTTTTTTTTTTATTAATTCTTCTTAATGACGCTTTATTTTTTAGTTGTCGTATACTCCGAACTCGTCTTAAAATATTAAGTTACAACTAAGGTTTTGATTTAAAACTTTACACCAGTTAAACGAAGAAATGCAATAAAAGCTGCAAAACCAAAAATTAAAAATGGCAATGACTGTTGTCGAAATTAGAGTTGACAACAGCGGTTAAACGTCAAAAAATGATTACATGACAAGTCAAACGAGAAGGATATAGATATAAATAACATAAATGTATACATATGTATATTTTAATAAACATGTTAATTCATAATTGAGTACATAATTTCTACAATAACGCGTGGGCATTAAAAATAAAACGTTTTTGGTGTTATTAAAAAATGCGGAAGTCAAGGATGAATAAAAGAGGCATCTCTTAATACGCAAAGCCAAAAAAATAAGCACATTCGCGAATGACAAATAAAAGCAAAACGTGCAATTTCCATTCAGGGAAGTACTAACATTTCGTTATGTGGTTACAAACAATATTAAAATGTGGTGCACGAATGTACTAATATATTGAAATTTACAATGCAATGTGTTACTTATTAATCTTTTTAATTGCACTTTAATATACAATATTCTAATAATTAGCACTTACCTTTATATATTTTGGGAGAATTGCCAGAATTACACCGAACAAAAGTATTTGCACTAATGACGTCTGAGTTCTACTACTGAAAAATTGAAATGAAATCGCAAGAAATTACTAGCAAAAGCAAAGATCAGAAAATGACAACTGTTATAACGCAATGTCTTCAATTCTAGAGTTGTCAACACCGGTTGAACCTCAGAAAAATTGTTATAGGAGAAGCATCCATACGGTAGTTATTGTCCGTTGACAACACTAAAACATAACGGCAAAATACAAACGACAAAAGGAAACAGCCGATTATGATATACAGTAGTTGCTCGAAAATCAGATGTGAAATGAATTGTTGTACAAGCATGTGCATACAAATGTGTTACTTACATTCAACACATGATAGCATAGATACATCTAAAATTTATGAACGTTGAAATTAAATATAATAGCCAGAAGGCATCTCTTGCTGCCAAAATTAATACCGCATTTTTTTTTGTTACTCCATGTATAACATGGACTTAGATAAATTCGCATTAGGGAAAATTTCTTTAAAAATGACTTAAAATTGTTAAAGCAAAAACAAAAATATGTATATGACACTTAAATTTATGAAAAGTCAAATACAATTGCATGCGGTTCTAATACACTGCTTCTTACCAATAAATCACTTTTATTGTTTGATTTAGTTTTATTCTACGATGCACGCGAAATGTACTTCGATTAAATTCTTTGAATGATGTTGGCGCCAGTGTTGCTTACTTGCATTAATAGCCATGTTGCACGTTTCAACAAATATAGTACTGGCAGGCTTGGCGATGGGATACACTAAGTATTTAAGCCAAAGTAAGTGGGTATATTGTGTTGGTTACAATGTATGTAGCAAGAAAGAGGCATCTCCCAGCTTAAAAAGTAATTAAATTATTGATCAGCATCAACAGTCGAGTCAATATAATCATGTCCGGATGACCGTCTGTGTGAGCGTGGAAATTTCAGAGAGAGCAACCAAATTTGGCATTTCCCAAGTTTGTTTTCAACATATTTCGCTATTTTACTTAGCTAACGTTATATATTATAATAATCTATCATCCAACTTATTTGTATAAAGAACGTCAGTAATATCTGACATTACATAGTTTAAATTTTTAAAGCCATTAAGCTCCGAAAACCGTGTAACGGGTATTCCTAAAGCTGGGCCCGCCTTTCACATTCCGAACAGTTTTTATCTATAAAGTTGGCAGCGCTGATAAGAAAATAATGTTTTGGTCAAAATATTGCCACATCGACGAAATTCTCCGATCGGGCAGCTCGTATAAAAATAAAAAGTTTGCTTTTTTTTTAAATTTTGTTGCCAACATTTTTGGAATCTAAATATTTTCCTAGAGTTTTTTTAATTGTGCTTAATTTATTAATATATTTTTTTTTTTTATAATTCTATCACCTTAATTTAATCTAATTGCAAGTTTTAATTTTTCATTAAATTATTAATTTAAAATCACACTTTAAAATCTGTAAAATTAAAAATTTTAAAACAGAACTTTAATTTTTATTAGCAAATTGCTCATCACTTAACAGTATTTAAATCTTCTAGCCGTGCTCAATATAAATTTCTTCTTTTTCTTTCTTTGCAACAATTTGTGAAAAAAAAAACCATTGGCTAGTACTTTAGCTATTTTTAGAATGTTTTGTGGCCAGAAGCAGCTAAATTTCTCCAAGTTTTATGAAAATTAGTGGTGGCAAAGACTAAAATACTTTGAAAGTCGGAACTATATCAAAATTGTTATTATCGTCAGAAAAATATCGACATATATATATCATCACCAAACACATATATCGATATATTACTATTATATCAACAACCCTAAAGAGCAACCCTACTTAAGAATACATAAAAGAAAAATTAGTAAACAACATTTATTGGAGGGAAAATAATGTAATCGACCAATTATGACTGTTTTCTGCCCCAATAATATGAAATATTGTTAAAATTTTTCTCAACAGCTAACATAACCTCTGTTCTATTTTTTCAATACAGATTCTATCCGCAAAATGAGCGTTGAGGATGAAGTGTTCCGAATCCAAAAAAAATTGGCAAGATATCGACGTCTAGTGATGGCGCTGTGAGTAAAAATGATATACATAAAGAAATGGAAGTTGTGAAACGTGCTCTTTTTGTAGGGACAGGAGCAAGCGTTAGATTTGCTAAAGGCGCTGCAGACGTTGAATATTAATCTAGAGATATTAACAAAGACACGGATTGGGATGACTGTGAACGAGCTGCGTAAAAGTAGCAAGGATGACGAGGTGATCGCTCTGGCCAAGACTCTTATTAAAAACTGGAAACGTTTCCTGGCAAGTCCGGCGCCGGTCACGCCCAAGGAGACTCCCGCTAGCAAGGAAAGCTCCAATAACAGTGGCAGTGCAACGAAATCGTCAAGTGCGTCCAAGTCAAATTCATCATCCAGCAAGGAAAAAATCAAGCAGTGGCAGTGGCAGCAGCTCCACGAAGGAAAAGAAATCCTCATCACAAACATCTTTCCCATCGAGTGGCGGCATGACAGATGCTGTTCGCCTCAAGTGTCGAGAAATGTTGACCAATGCATTAAAAATAGGCGAAGTGCCCGAAGGCTGTGCCGAGCCCGAGGAGATGGCCGCAGAGCTTGAGGATGCCATTTACATGGAGTTTAAGAACACTGATATGAAGTACAAGAATCGCATTCGCTCTCGCGTTGCTAATTTAAAAGATCTAAAGAATCCGGGACTTCGAGGCAATTTCATGTGCGGAGCCGTCTCTGCCAAACAATTGGCCAAAATGACTCCCGAGGAGATGGCTAGCGATGAGATGAAGAAGCTGCGTGAAAAGTTCGTTAAGGAGGCCATTAACGATGCCCAATTGGCCACCGTGCAAGGCACCAAGACGGATTTGCTAAAATGCGGCAAATGCAAAAAGCGCAACTGCACCTACAATCAATTGCAGACACGATCTGCTGATGAACCTATGACTACATTTGTTATGTGCAACGAGTGTGGCAATCGATGGAAGTTCTGCTAAACGTCCTTCAATCCCTTACACCAAAACACCCCCCCCCTCCCCCATCAGCACTTAAAATTAATTAAAAACTATTGCATCTACACAACACACGACAAATACATTTTGTATTGCGGCGCATTCACTGACCACCTAAATAACAAAAATACTATTTCAATAAAAAATTAGTATTGAAATAATTCATAAGAAATTATTATTTTTAATGTAATCAGTTCCGGTTGCGTGAGTCCCTGATAACGTTTTTGTTTTCTTAGTACAGTATGCAGAAACTGCAGCGTTGCCAACTGGTCTGCAATCGGCGTTTGATCTGTTTATCGAAATGGTTGGCAATAGTGGCAGGGTTGGGCTGATACTAGGTTTTAAACGTTAACAACACTGGTAATGATGAGCAGTGCTGACAATTCAGCTATTAACTGGCTATATTTGTTAATTTTCAGTAGCAATTAGCTGATTACTGCAAAAAATCAATTGACAATTATTCAGATGAAAACAACAAAGAATAATGGCGAAAGTATTGATATAAAATTTTAATTTCGGTCATATTGCTCATATAAGATAACGTTTGAATAACTTGGGTTTTTTTTTGGGAACTGTCACTGCAGAACACTGAACAAGTTTTCAAGCAGTGAAGCTTGTCAAAAGAACAGAGTGGACTTAAAGCAGTTATATAATATTTCCATTGCTCTACCAATTTAATTTACAGGTATGCTTCCAAAGAAGTAGATTGTACTACTACAACTAACGCATTATTTGGATTTTAAGCGCATTAATTTATTTTTATCGATGATATTGATATGGACATATAGTTCTTACTAACAGATAATTATAACAATATAATTTGCATTTTAGTATATATTATTAACTTTATATATCACTTACAATAACTATTTAGCTGCTTCTAGTTTATTTCAAGATAAATATAGAAATTGTGGCAACACTGATCAGAAGGGGCTTGCCGATGCGAAACTATAAGTACGTTACATCTTTCTGCATGTTGGTCACTCTGATTTAACTTATTCGCGTCAGCCAGTTTTGGGCACATTGCATGCAGTTCACAGTTTTTGCTTGCGACGATCGGTTGTGTTCGGTTTTGCATTCGGTTATTTTGATAGTTAAGGTAACTACCGTTAAGAAAAATAGATATATTGAAGCTATTAACAAATTAGTTAAACAAATGTGATATCGTGTGTACTTAACTTAATTTATGTGTCGAAAGTGGATATAAAATTTAAAAGTCCAAACTTCCCATATTAACCTGTTGCGCGCTGCACTCGATGGTGCGTGACCTATTTATGTAACCTGTTTTAAAGAATATACCGCTTTAACTAAGCTCCCAAACTACAAGTTTTCCCTGGGACTGGAACTGGGACTGGTAATGACAACAAATGACCAAAGTGTTAATTATACTACTAGTTAATTGCCGCTACCTGCTTGCTCTCTGAGCTCAGCTAAGCAGTTTGAAAATTATTTATTATCGAGCGATGTTTAAAAGTCAAAAGCTCTACATCTCCCCCAACAGTGATTACACGGCAAAGAAAAATTGAGTGCATTCACCCTGCAAGCTATGTATCAGTGTATGTGTTTTGTGTGTGTGTGTGTGTGTGAATAAAAAACTAGAAAAGTGCGCTGAAAATCTAACAAGAGAAATAATAGTTGGCCAAGGGCGTAGTTGTGTTTATTTATTAAGGGTCAGAAGTGAAACTGACACCCAAGCTTGAAGCTGTAATATATGCATACAGACATACATATTTGCCAGTTTATTGTGTTCTGTGTGTGTGTGTGTAAGTGTATGACTAGCTGAGACGTGGCTGCATTATGGCTAAGCCTCTGACCAAATTATGGTTAGCTACGCTTCAGGTTTTGTTGGCTAGAACGGTACTAACTTGCACATACATACATACGCATGTATAGATAGACAGTGAGCGAGAGAGTACACACACACACACTCGCACACATACTTGCGCACCTGTCAAAGAGCCCCTAAAAAAGAGAGTCGCTTATAAAGAGTGGCTCACATTGCAGCAGCCTTACATTCACCACATCCCATGGGTGCCCCCTTTCCTTTGCTTTTGCTCGCTCTTCGTTTATTAACTCGCACGCAGTCAATTCATAGAAAAGCAGACGTCTCGCTCTCGAGCCTTGAGCTTGCGCTTGAGCCGGGGTTAGAATTCTTTGCATGGAGACAATAACAACAAAAATAACACTTGTTTGGCCGGTTTGTTGCACAACGGGATATTTTGTAGCTCGCAGCGTTGTTAGGTATTGAAGAACCCTTTTCAATTAAACGCTAAAAAGCTCGAGTGTGTGTTTTTTAGCATATAATTTTTCTTTTTTTTTTTTAATGTTTTTTTGTGTTGTTAATTTGTTGTTTGTTTTTCGTTTACCTTTGGAACGTCTCTACAAGCGTAGTTATTGTTGTTGTGCAGCTTTCGCGACTTTGCACTATGAGCCGTGCACGCAGCCAGCGACTACGACTTTCTGTTTGTTTGGTGAAACTTTTTTAAGGTCGGCATCCGCATAATAATAAAAAACAAAACTGAAATCTAACATAGTGCGCTTACGTTTAGAAGATTTAAGATGAGCAATTTGAAACTCTCGCTCTCTCTCTAACTCTCTGTCTGTCTGTTCGGTTTATTTAAGTTTTTTAATTACAATGGATGCATAAACACAGATGCACAGTAACTCAAAGTTTATTTTCCGCACAACATTTTTAAGTTTATTTCTTTTGGTTTTTATTATCAACTAAAGTAGACTTTAAATAAAACACTTAAAATTCATCTAATTTTATTTAAATTTAAACGATAACAAATAAATTCAAATTTGTTGTATGCCAGAGTAGTGGGTCAGGTATGTTGTGACCCACTGTATCTAATATGTGTGTACGCAAAAAATGACAAATTAAAAAACAAAGCCATATAATAAATGTGTGTATAGTGTGTGTTAGCATACTGATAGATATTATGTTGTATATTTAAAGCGTAATGTACGTGGCAGCTTCGCACGAACTTTCACTAATGACTGTTGGTGAACTCTCACATACATATGCATGCGTGCACACACACGCAACACATACCACTGCACGTGCGTTCCCCATACATACGTGCTAAAATGCGTCGCTCAATTCCAATCAGAGAATTATCATTGATGTGAAGCTTAAGCTTTTATTGTTGTTCTACTTCATCTTGTGTCTGCTCTCCCACATCAGTAAGCTCTCGCATCATTCCAATCAGAAACTTATCATTGACAGAACTTTTGGCATTTTTCTACTTATCCTCTTTTAATTATTGTGCTGTCTGCTGTCATGCAAATCTGCATATGAGACGTGCCTAGAATTGAACAAATTTTGCTAAAACGATAACGATAATTTATAGTTTGTTTATTTTTAGTCATGCTTAGCTTTGAGTTGCTCTAATTACAAGGTGTGCGGGTGACATTGTGTTATCAGCGACGCCAAGTGATAACATTATTGTTAGGCAATACATATTTTAAATGAAGAAAGAGCAACAATTCGGACATTCTGCTTATGTGTGTCTGTGTGTGTCACTGTCTCTCTCTCTCTCTGTCTCTCTCTCCCACTCTTTCTC
The DNA here is from genome assembly GCA_018901795.1 of Drosophila sp. st01m. Lineage (NCBI taxonomy): Eukaryota > Metazoa > Arthropoda > Insecta > Diptera > Drosophilidae > Drosophila > Drosophila sp. st01m. Next base: position 2,776,396 of record JAEIFG010000269.1, read on the forward strand.
TTGATTAGAGTTTTTTGTGTAGTGCAGCGTGTGTATTTTGATCGTCGGAGCGTAACCAGATCAGGTATATTTATGTACAAATATATGTCTGTCAGTTTGTTAATGCATGCCGCACAAGTTTTGTGTGCCACAAAAATGCTACTTTAATTTTTCGTCTGTCTGCAATTACATACCTAAATGCATATGTATATAAATATTTATTTACCTGTTGCCTGAGACGCCTTCAAATGAGTAACCAACTGTGAGATGATCTTATGACGTACGTAACTAAAAACTTGGCATCAGGTGTCAATAGAAGAGTAATGGAACTGATATACAGACGTAGTTCCTTAACACAATTTGTTTGCTGTGTTAATTATAGAAATTTCTAGTTGCAAAGTTATGAGTTAAGAGCCGCTAATTCAAAGTCTACATAAATTTTATTAAAAAGATACTTATTTTTGAATTTTATATTACTTTCTGTCTATCTATATGTTGACTAATTAGTATTAAGGTAGTTATGGTAGTTTGAGAGCTATTGAAGTATAGTAAAACTAAGGTGTGTTTCTAATAATATGCTTATGAAAAGAATTACAAGCTATACTATTAGTAGCAGCAAATTAATAAATCAATTAAACTGTATAGTTTCATATTTATATACTTCTTAGCTCATGCCAACAGAAATTTGTATATACAATTTTTCGATGAACGATTAAAAACATAATATTTGTAAGAAAAACTTTGTGGGAAAGTAAGGCAATTGAAAGGTATTTGAGAAACTATAAATTATTTAGGTTATAGCGATTTAAAGATAAGTTTAGTTAAAGATTCTGCTATTGAAAATAGTATCATAATATATACGTATTAAATATCTTCCTATACTCAAGCTCCGATTTTTCTGAAATACAAACTGTCTTAATAATCTGTTAACTCCCAACACCTGTCATAGTCTGACCGCTATGACGTTCGACTTAAAACTCTTTTGGGTTACAATTTCTATTGCCTAAACGAAGCGTTCAATTCGCCGTAAAAGTAATGAAAGTAAATTTTTGAAATGAAAACAAATCGAAACTCGGGAAAGAAACAATTTGCATAACAAACGCAATACAATTGTCATTGATCATTGGATTGGTTGGTTCTGAAATCAAGAAACGAAACGGAAAGACACAATACGTATATTTGTTTCTTTTTTTATGTTCAACTTTAGTTATTATTAAAAGTGAAAATGTGCGATAGCCTTTTTTGCATGACTAAAGACGTGTATGTTAAATGTGGTGTGTTGATGACATTCGATTTTGGATTTGTATATGGATTGTCGTCGAATCATTGACGATAGTTTCGGTTTTGGTTTTGGTTTCGGTTTCCCCTTCAAAAGCGCCAAAGTCAAAAATGACAATGACGAATTTGTCGTTGTTTTGGGTTATCGAAAACGCGTCGAGTGTTAAATGGTTGCCAAAAACGAAATGTGGAAAAGACATTCATTTCGACTTGCTTGATGAAGATGATAATGAAGAAGAGACCAAGCAGAGTAACAAACCGACAACAACAAAGCCACAACTTGTAAATTCTTTCAATTTACCGTAAACTTCACCTTAATTTCTTATTTTTTTTATACTTAGTTTTCTATAGCCGGTTTTTAGCGCCTGCAGCAGCAGCAGCAGCAGCAGATTCGGTCACAACAGCTCTTTGTTGTTGTTTTTGATTGTTGTACGACATTGTCAGTTACAAAAAAGCAACTTGTTCTTTTTCTCTTTTTCTTTTCACACACACTTATAGCGAACGGGCTTTTGCAGTGGATGCCAGAGAGCCAGGAACAGTAAATGAAGGACGACGAATATGGTGATTGTAACACGTGTAAGTTAAGAGAATACTGTGAACACATCAAAACTAAAGAGAGCGACATGTTTACAAATGCGATCTCTTTTCGATCGAGCGAGAGAGAGAAAGAGAGAGCGAGAAGGCTGAAAACTTTTGATGCGCACAAAAAGCCAAACGGAAGTACACACATACACATGCATGCATAAAGGTATGTATGTGAATGTATGTATGCATGTTAAGCTAGAGCTCCCATGCCTGGCCCTGGTTGGCTTTTTGTGTTACGCCTAAGTGATTCTAAAAAAAAAAAAAAAAAAAAAAAAACAGAAACAAAATATATAGAAAAAGAAAACAAAGTTTTATGGGCCGTCGTAAAACGTCCATGGCAACCCCATGGCTCATAAAGTGGAATGTCGCCTTGTAATCACTTGCAATCACTTTTAACACACAGGGTGACTACATCTGGATAGAACCCGCATCGGGGCGGGAATTCGATGTGGCCATTGGAGCACGTGTCATCTCCGCGGAGGGTCGTCGCATCCAGGTGCGGGACGATGACGGCGATGAGGTCTGGCTTGCGCCCGAGCGTCGCATCAAGGCGATGCATGCCTCGTCCGTGCAAGGAGTGGAGGACATGATATCACTTGGAGATCTGCACGAGGCGGGAATATTACGTAATCTACTCATACGCTACAAAGAGAATCTGATATATGTAAGTTTAAAGAAGCAAATATATATTTTATAAGATTGAATGATATTGGATTTTTTAATCGTGCATGTTTTTTATTTAAATTTCCTATTTTTTAAAGTTGTAATCGAAACAATCCCATAATAGTTGTGTATTTAAATATATATTTTCCACTGTTAGATTTTTTTTTAGAAATATAAATAACAATTAAATTCTATTTTTAATTTGAAACTTTCATTTGATAAATTTGAATTCCTATACTTTAATAAATAAATACTGATATCTTTATTGAATTGTCGCTTTCATGCTTTTTTAGACCTATACTGGTTCCATATTGGTTGCAGTCAATCCGTATCAGATATTGCCCATATATACGGGGGATCAAATCAAGCTCTACAAGGAGCGCAAAATTGGAGAGCTGCCACCGCACATATTTGCAATTGGAGATAATGCTTATGCGCATATGAAACGCTATCGCCAGGATCAATGCATTGTGATATCTGGCGAATCTGGAGCTGGCAAAACGGAGAGCACAAAACTGATACTTCAATATCTGGCTGCGATAAGTGGCAAGCACTCGTGGATCGAGCAGCAGATACTGGAGGCAAATCCCATTCTCGAGGCCTTTGGCAATGCCAAAACAATTCGCAATGATAACTCCTCACGGTAAATGATTTGAAATTCCCATTGGAAAATTATCTAATTATCTGATTTATTTACTTTGTCTTTAGGTTTGGCAAATACATTGACATACATTTTAGCGCCAATGGAGTTATCGAGGGAGCCAAGATCGAGCAATACTTGTTGGAGAAGTCCCGCATTGTCTCCCAGAATCACAGTGAACGCAACTATCATGTCTTCTATTGTATATTGGCGGGCTTGTCCAGCGATGAGAAGAGTCGTCTCGATTTGGGCGTAGCTTCAGACTATAAGTGAGTTTAAAGTGTTTCACATTTCAAATTGGTTTTAAGCCCTGCACTAATTACAAGCTGATATTAACCTTGTCAAATAAGAATCGACAAATCTTAAAAGTTGTATCACTTGGCAGCACCAAATTTAATATGTAGACTTTGAATATGTTAAGTCACACATTCTAAACTTTTCCCCTTAATGAAAATTGTAAAATACAAATTTATGGTGGTTTTTTCTCAACAAGTTAAGACAAAAGTCAATTTAATGTTTAAAAATAATTATCTGAATGAATAGATAATAAATAAATAATAGACAATAAATTAAGGACAAATATAAAAATATATATATATTTTGAACAAATACTTACTTATATGCTTGCTGTGATTGGACGTTTGAGGGCAGGGTATCTTGTAGTCGAACACTCGCGAACTTTGCTTTCTTAATTGTTTACTAATGAGTTTTCTTTTGCAGATATTTGACTGGTGGAAATAGCATCACATGTGAGGGACGCGATGATGCCGCAGAGTTCTCGGACATACGATCCGCCATGAAGGTGTTGCTCTTCTCGGATCAGGAGATCTGGGAGATAATCAAGCTGTTGGCTGCCTTGCTGCATTGCGGTAACATCAAATACAAGGCCACCGTGGTGGACAACCTGGATGCAACGGAAATACCAGAGCATATCAACGTGGAGCGTGTTGCCGGATTACTTGGATTGCCGATACAACCACTGATCGATGCATTGACACGTCGTACGTTGTTTGCTCATGGCGAGACGGTTGTATCGACGTTATCCCGCGATCAGTCGGTGGATGTGCGAGATGCCTTCGTTAAGGGCATCTATGGGCGTCTCTTTGTGCACATTGTGCGCAAGATTAACACGGCCATATTCAAACCAAAAGCCACGTCACGTAATGCCATCGGTGTCCTGGACATTTTTGGTTTCGAGAACTTTGATCAGAATAGCTTCGAACAGTTTTGCATTAATTATGCGAATGAGAATCTACAACAGTTCTTTGTGCAGCACATCTTCAAGCTGGAGCAGGAAGAGTACAATCATGAGGCGATCAATTGGCAACACATTGAGTTTGTGGACAATCAGGATGCACTCGACCTAATTGCCATCAAACAGTTGAACATTATGGCATTGATTGATGAGGAGGCACGTTTTCCCAAGGGCACAGATCAAACGATGCTCGCCAAGCTACACAAGACGCATGGAGCGCATAAGAATTATTTGAAACCAAAGTCGGATATCAATACAAGCTTTGGACTTAATCACTTTGCCGGCGTTGTGTTCTATGATACGCGTGGATTTCTGGATAAGAATCGTGACACCTTCAGTCCGGATCTTTTGCATTTAGTTAGTCAGAGTGGCAATAAGTTCTTGCGGCAAATCTTCGCCCAGGACATTGAAATGGGCGCCGAAACACGTAAACGAACTCCGACGTTGTCCACCCAGTTCCGCAAGAGTCTCGATGCCCTGATGAAGACGCTGAGCAGCTGTCAACCCTTCTTCATACGCTGCATCAAACCCAATGAGCTGAAGAAGCCCATGATGTTTGATCGCGGTCTCTGCTGTCGTCAACTGCGCTACTCCGGCATGATGGAAACAATTCGCATCCGACGTGCTGGCTATCCCATTCGACATGGCTTCCGGGAGTTTGTTGAACGCTATCGTTTCCTTATACCGGGTGTGCCGCCGGCTCATCGCACGGATTGTCAGGTGGCCACGTCACGGATTTGCGGCATGGTTCTCGGCAAATCCGACTATCAGTTGGGTCACACTAAGGTCTTTCTGAAGGATGCCCACGATCTGTTCCTGGAGCAGGAGCGAGATCGCGTGCTCACTCGTAAGATCCTCATACTCCAACGCAGCATACGTGGTTGGGTCTACAGGCGACGCTACCTGAGATTACGTGCTGCCGCGATAAGCGTTCAACGTGTCTGGAAAGGATATGCTCAACGGAAGCGCTACAGGAACATGCGAGTGGGTTACATGCGTCTCCAGGCGCTGATCCGCTCTCGTGTGCTCTCCCATCGCTTTAGGCATCTGCGGGGCCACATTGTGGGTCTGCAGGCGCATGCCAGGGGCTATCTGGTGCGACGGGAGTACGGCCACAAGATGTGGGCGGTCATCAAGATTCAATCGCATGTGCGACGCATGATTGCCGTGCGCAGATATCGAAAGCTGCGACTGGAGCATAAGCAATTCGCCGAAGTTCTGCAGCTCCGGAAGCTGGAGGAGCAAGAGCTACTGCATCGTGGCAATAAGCATGCTCGGGAAATTGCCGAACAACATTATCGGGATCGCTTGCACGAACTGGAGCGACGTGAGTTGCAGGAACAGTTGGAGGATCGTCGTCGAGTCGAGGTCAAAATGAACATTATTAATGATGCGGCTCGGAAGCAGGAGGAGCCCGTCGATGATGGCAAGCTGGTTGAGGCCATGTTCGATTTTTTGCCCGATTCAAGTAGCGATGCCCCTACACCACATGGCGGGCGTGAGACGTCGGTTTTCAATGATCTGCCACATGCACAGACGGTCAATCAGGAAGACATCATTGCACCCATGCATATCTCGGAGGATGAGGAGGATTTGTCCGAGTACAAGTTTCAGAAATTCGCCGCCACCTATTTCCAGGGCAATGTGAATCATCAGTACGCCAAGAAGGCATTGAAGCATCCATTGCTTCCACTGCACACTCAAGGGGGATCAGCTTGCTGCCCAGGCGCTGTGGATTACCATACTCCGGTTTACAGGAGACATGCAGGAGCCCAAGTATCATACCATGGATCGCATGGATACCACGTCGGTGATGTCCAAGGTGACGGCGACACTAGGACGCAACTTCATTAGAAGCAAGGTGAGTATAGAAGAAATTAAGATGAGAAACACATTTTGTTGTATGTCCAAAACAGATCGGATCATAATATCATATAGATGCCATATAAGCGAATAGTCAAAAACACTCTGTAGTATGAAAATCTCTGTTGTATTTCCATATATATCAGTCAATATAAATCGGATTATGCATTTGCTATTGTCTTATATATCTCTTAAAAATTTGCCTAAATCTGTCTACTTATCATATTGAAAACCATCCTTTGTTTTCAAGAGCTCTGTTGTTTTTGAAGTTATTTTGCCACAAATAACATAAGCTTAATTTTTCACATGATTCGGTCGTAATCGGACCACTATATATAGAACAATAAGATGAAAATCAACTTTAAAAAGCTTTTATTTTTGAATATCAACCTTAAGTAAATAAAAAATTAATTTTTTATTTAAAGATACATCAAAAAATACCACAGATTCAATACTGTCCACTTTATCCAGTTTCCACTGAAATGAACAGTCTAAAATTAACTGCAATAGAGTGAATATCTTATCTTTATCTTATATACATCTCAAATCAGATACTGTTATTGATGTCAGCCTTATAAATGGGGAGTGTAAGTCAATTAATACTGTATTATTACATTTCCAGGAGTTCCAGGAGGCTCAACTGATGGGTCTCGATCCGGAGGCATTCCTAAAGCAGAAACCACGTTCCATTCGCCACAAGCTCGTCTCGCTGACGCTGAAGCGTAAGAACAAACTGGGCGAGGATGTGCGTCGGCGACTGCAGGATGATGAGTATACGGCGGATAGCTATCAGTCCTGGCTGCAGTCACGTCCCACATCGAATCTGGAGAAGCTACACTTTATCATTGGCCATGGCATATTGCGTGCCGAGTTGCGCGATGAAATCTATTGTCAGATATGCAAGCAGTTGACTAACAATCCTTTGAAATCATCTCATGCACGTGGCTGGATATTGTTGTCCTTGTGCGTCGGTTGCTTTGCCCCATCCGAGAAATTTGTCAACTATCTGAGGGCGTTCATCAGGGAGGGGCCACCTGGCTATGCGCCGTACTGTGAGGAGCGTTTGAAGCGCACCTTTAACAATGGCACACGCAACCAGCCGCCATCGTGGTTGGAACTGCAGGCCACCAAGTCCAAGAAGCCCATCATGCTGCCCATCACGTTTATGGATGGAAATACAAAGACGCTACTGGCGGATTCAGCGACAACGGCCAGGGAACTGTGCAATCAGTTGTCGGACAAGATAACGCTCAAGGATCAGTTTGGATTCTCTTTGTATATTGCGCTGTTCGACAAGGTCAGCTCGCTAGGTAGCGGGGGCGATCATGTGATGGATGCCATCTCACAGTGCGAGCAGTATGCCAAGGAACAAGGCGCCCAGGAGCGTAATGCCCCCTGGCGTCTCTTCTTTCGCAAGGAGATCTTTGCTCCTTGGCATGAACCCACGCACGATCAGGTGGCCACAAATCTGATCTATCAGCAGGTTGTCAGAGGCGTTAAATTTGGCGAATATCGGTGCGACAAGGAGGAGGATCTGGCCATGATTGCGGCCCAGCAATATTTCATTGAATACGGCACAGACATGTCTATGGAGCGCCTGTTCACGCTATTGCCCAACTTTATACCCGACTTTTGTCTCAGCGGCGTCGACAAGGCCATCGAGCGTTGGGCAGCTCTTGTGCTGCAGGCCTACAAGAAGTCCTACTATGTCAAGGATAAGATAGCGCCACTTAAGATCAAGGAGGACATCGTTAGCTATGCCAAGTACAAGTGGCCGCTGCTCTTTTCACGCTTCTATGAAGCATATCGCAATTCGGGTCCCAATTTACCCAAGAACGATGTCATCATTGCGGTCAATTGGACGGGCGTCTATGTTGTGGATGATCAGGAGCAGGTGCTGCTAGAGCTCAGTTTTCCCGAAATCACAGCAGTCTCCAGCCAGAAGACAAACAAGGTATTCACACAAACCTTTAGTTTGTCCACTGTGCGCGGCGAGGAGTTCACATTCCAAAGTCCCAATGCGGAGGATATACGCGACTTGGTTGTCTACTTTCTGGATGGCCTAAAGAAGCGGTAAGTCGATGGATCAGTCTAAGATTTAGAACTCTACAGAATAGCAATCAATTCAATTGCAAACTCAAAAATTATAAAAAGATTTTTTCAAAAACTTTTTAAAATATATACTATAGTATGTTTATCATTTTTTATTCAATTAAAATTTAGATATGGCAATCAAAAGTCAATGCATCAAAATGCAGTCAAAATCGAGCTTAAGATTCTTATATAAATTACAGGATTGAAGTCTAAATGTTTTGATCACAATTTCGATTGAAATAAAAGTGTTTTTACTTAAAATTGATTGCAATAACTTGGATTAAATTTTAAAAGTTTACAATTATAATAAATGAAATTGATTAATAAATAATATAAAGATACAAATTATCTAACTATACATTTCGCTTTCAGCTCGAAGTTTGTAATTGCGCTGCAAGATTATCGCGCTCCCTCGGATGGCACCAGTTTCCTGTCCTTCTTCAAGGGCGATCTGATAATCTTGGAGGATGAATCATGCGGTGAATCAGTGCTGAACAACGGCTGGTGCATAGGACGCTGTGATCGCTCACAGGAGCGTGGAGACTTCCCCGCCGAGACGGTCTATGTGCTGCCCACGTTGAGTAAGCCGCCCCAGGATATTCTCGCACTCTTCAACATTGAGGAGGCCCATCATGGAAGGCGTCTGAGCATGGCATCCAATGGAGGTGTCGTGGAGCCACGTGATCGTCCACACACACTGATGGAGTATGCATTGGATCATTTCCGATTGCCGCCAAAGCGTACCATGTCCAAGACGCTGACGTTGAGCTCGAAGCGGAGCGAGGAGCTGTGGCGATATGCCAGGGATCCTATAAAAATGCCGTTGCTGCGCAAGCTGCAGACCAAGGAGGAGCTGGTTGAGGAGGCGTGCTTCGCCTTTGCTGCCATACTCAAGTACATGGGCGATCTGCCTTCGAAGCGACCTCGCATGGGCAACGAGATAACCGATCACATCTTCGATGGTCCGTTGAAGCATGAGATACTGCGGGATGAGATCTATTGCCAGCTGATGAAGCAGCTGACGGATAATCGAAATCGCATGTCCGAGGAGCGGGGATGGGAACTGATGTGGCTGGCAACGGGTTTGTTTGCTTGCTCGCAAGGTCTGCTCAAGGAGTTGTTGCTATTTCTGCGCACACGCCGTCATCCCATCTCGCAGGATTCGATGCATCGGCTGCAGAAGACCATTCGCCATGGACAGCGTAAGTATCCCCCGCATCAGGTGGAGGTCGAGGCCATACAGCACAAGACAACGCAAATCTTCCACAAGGTTTACTTCCCGGATGACACGGACGAGGCCTTCGAGGTTGATTCGTCAACACGAGCCAAGGACTTTTGCAACAACATCTCACAGCGTCTATCGCTGCGAACCAGCGAAGGTTTCTCACTGTTTGTCAAGATCGCCGACAAGGTCATCTCTGTGCCGGAGGGAGATTTCTTCTTTGACTTTGTGCGTCATCTGACCGATTGGATTAAGAAGGCGCGGCCAATACGCGACGGAGCCAATCCGCAGTTCACATACCAGGTATTCTTCATGAAGAAACTGTGGACGAACACTGTGCCAGGCAAGGATCGCAATGCCGATCTCATCTTCCACTATCACCAGGAGCTGCCCAAACTCTTGCGTGGCTATCACAAGTGCTCACGCGAGGAGGCCTCCAAATTGGCTGCCCTCGTCTTCCGTGTGCGCTTCGGCGAGAATAAACAAGAGCTGCAGGCCATACCGTAAGTGATTCCATCTGTAATTCATGTGCTCAATCTCTAATTCTACACCTATCTATAGACAAATGCTGAGGGAACTGATACCGTCTGATATTATGAAGATGCAGAGCACCAGCGAATGGAAACGCTTAATTGTGGCGTCATATAACCAGGATGGCGGCATGAGCTCGGAAGATGCCAAGGTGGCGTTCCTAAAGATCGTTTACAGGTTGACTTAAAGCTTCTAATTAGAGTTGCGAAATGGAATGCTAATTTATTATTTTCTTACACACAGATGGCCCACCTTTGGCTCTGCTTTCTTTGAGGTGAAACAAACCACGGAGCCCAATTATCCCGAAATGCTACTCATTGCCATCAACAAGCACGGCGTGAGTCTGATACATCCAGTAACCAAGGTAAGATCAAAAGTCTAAGTGGTGAAAACGCATTTATCGCATTATTGATCGACATGCTTATTATTTATTAATTGAATGCATCTTTTGCTTGCAGGATATCCTGGTAACACATCCGTTTACGCGCATCTCGAACTGGTCATCGGGTAATACATATTTCCACATGACCATTGGCAATTTGGTGCGTGGCTCCAAGTTACTGTGCGAGACATCGTTAGGCTATAAGATGGACGATCTGCTGACTTCATACATATCATTGATGCTGACCAACATGAACAAGAACCGAACCATTCGAGCCAATTAGGAAACTGATTACTTAATATATACATATAAATAACAATACAGCAAATTTATAATAATTATAAATTATAAATGCAGTAAATTACACGAGTAGAACTTATAGGACATAAGCTACAATGCACCCACCCCCAACAATCCTATTCCACCTCTCCAACTTAGCTATAAATTATACCAAACCCTTTCCTTTGTTTCATACTAATGTAACCAATTGTTTTGTATAAATTCGCAAACTTTTTTTAGTATTTTATGGCACATTCCATTTACAAAAAAATATTGATATTATAGTACAATGTCTTGTTTGTACGATTATCTATAAGTAAGTTTTTGTATCTATGCATTTTGCACTCTGTATAACCATCTGTATATCTCAACTACGTGTCTCTGCTGATGAAGACATTTTGTATCAAATACATAGAAATGATCAATAATTATTTAATAAATTATATACATATTATAATAATTGACATAAATTGTGTATACTTTTCTGCTTCTGATGGAGAGTATTACAAAAAGTATTACGAACGGACATAAAGCCGACAAATTATTGTGTCTAGCTCCTTGGTTCGCTGATGATATTAACTTTATTGGTGACATTATGCGCGATGTAACAGCGACAACTGAGAAAGAATCAGCTAAAGCGGGATTTCCAGTAAGTGGAGGTTTCTTGATTCTCAGCTGACTGCAGGTTTAAGCAGACACTAGCCTAAAGATGCTATTTTGAGATCCGTAGTGTCTTCTTCTCTCGATAGACGAAGATAACACTGAACAATATTACAGTCACTTGCAGTTGCGCTTGGGTTGTTGGAGTTAACAATTCATGGCATGATTGGACTGCGATTGAAGGAAAACTCACCAGTTCATAAAGTCATTTATACACTAATGGATGGACAGCGAAGTAATTAGAGACCTTGGATATGTTGACAGGTCCTAGTGACTCAAGCCCTGTCAGTTCTTAGTATTACCAGCTGCACGAGAGTGTACTGAGTGTATTTAGGAACTGGTACAGTAAGAGTCATATTCTAGACAGAAAACTATTACAGAAAACTATCACTCGTATACATTAATCTTCACCGCGCCCCAAAAATATTTACGTTAAATTGCAACCAACAGTAAAAAAGTTTGTTTAATATCGCACTTACGAGGAATTTTACAAGTGGTCTTTCAATTTTGCATCTAGTTTAATTTCCACATTGCTTAAAAACTTAAAATATATCTTTAATTTAATGGATAATACACAAAGTTGTTCCTGCTTTAAACTGATCTTTTTCACTTTAACTTGAATTGATTGTCCAAAGATACATTGTTTTCTTATAGACATCTAAAGGCAACCATCAAATAAGCAATTCCAAACATATCTCTACAGAAGTCTTTGTCCCCTCCCTGAAATATAGTAATTGCTTTCCTAATACAGTTTTGACCTTACTATTACTTATTTAGCTGCTTATACTAATTTTATTACTTATACTACTTAAACCATCAAATACAAACTTATAATAATACTTTTACGTATTCTTATTTTTAGACTTGGACTAAAAGTAAACTTATTACTAATATCTTTAACTACTACTTATTGATCTGATTGGGTTTTCATGCAGCAAATGTTTGATAATTTAATCATTATTTGATTATTACCAGGCTTAGAACTTTTTCCTTTTTTTAAATGTTAAATTTCACTTATTATAATTTTATTAAAATTAAAAGTTGATATTAAATTAGTAGATAAATATATATAAAAAATTAATTATTAAAAGTGTTTGAATTTAACCTGGTCGAGAATATCGATGTACATGTTCTTTACGCAATGTTTTCCGAATTTAACTGCATAACAATAAGATGAACCTTTAGTTTAAAAGTTTTCCATTGAAGCCGTTTACAATCCGATAACCATATCGAAAAGCTAACATGGAAAGAAAAATAGATTTAAGTAATTTCTTAGTAAAGCAATTGATTTAAAAAATCTTAAAATTGCAAAATGTTATCAAACATTAAATTGATTATCGTAAAGTCTGGCAAGAATCTAATCTTGAGATTAATACAATAAATTTAAAGCTGTTTTAAATGTAATAATAGCAGGAATAATTTAAATTTATCCTGGAAAACAGCATATCCTTGGACTCAAAACAGGATTTTTGTTACTGTTTCTGGAAGTTTCGCATTTTAGTTCTATATTGGTTTTGTGACGGTTACCAGTTACTAGATTCAGGTTTGTAAACTTCGGTAGCGAAATAATTAAAAATATAAAATTGAATGTATGGTTTCTTCGGTTATGAGTTACGACTTTTAATTTAAGTCGATTAATTTCGATTAGTGATTCCGGAACCGATTTAAATCCCCGGTTCAAAGTAAAAAATTATTATTTTTCATAATGTTGATGCACTAAGCAAATAACCAAGGTTATTTAGTGGTTGATGTCAGAGTGACATTCAAATCAAAAAGGATTTTTATAGGTTTACAAAAGGAATACTTGATATTTCGATCTTGACCTACGGACAAAATAGAATAATAGAATTATACATCGAATACGATGCATTAATTTATGTATTTAATAATCTATTTTATAGCTGTACTTTGATTGCATGCAACCCCTTTTGGCTCCCACACAACCGGCTGCCAATTCCCACGCATTGTGTGGCATGAATTTTCACAGCGTGTGAAAAACGGCAGCCGGCTTAAAAGTCAAGACTCAGATTTTCCAAGATAATTAGTGCAGTGGAAGCTCCTGAGAACTTTTCAAGAATGTTCCCCCTGCAGTTTAACGACCACAAACCCAAGGCAAGATACTCAACGCAACATTCACCTGTCCAACCAGACAAAGCCAACCAGAAGGAGGGTGAAAAATTATGCACTAGAAATTGTGAATGTTCATTAAAAATTCAACTAATTTCATATTCAGCTCTTCTTATAAGATGTCCGACCGGGCAAAGGCCTTAAGACGTTGCAGTTCCAATTACAAAACTTGGTGGTGGATTTTACTTTGTTCCCCACCCCTTCCCGTTGTTCATCTCACACGCAACTCGGGCGACGTCGAGTTTGTCGTTTGAGTCTTTCGTTTAACGAGTTCCCATCAACTTGGGGATGATTTGCACTTGTTGCTTCGCTTGCATCGCTGACTCTGATAAGACTTGCGAGAGATTCTAATAAAAAGACAAGCAATATAAAATGTTGACAACTTTATGAAGCCCTTCAGAAAATACTTCAAGTTCGAAGCTGTGATTAGTTTGGCAATCGGCAAACGGAAGCGCGATAATTAATGCAAAACTCTGAATGTTAATTTGTAAATGTGTAAAGCAGTAACAGCAATAACAACAAGCTAGACTATCAGATAATGCATAAATATTAAAAAAAAAAAAAGAGATTGTTGAAAAGATTCTCAGATCTGTTATTGTTGTCGCTGCTTTTTGGGGCTGTGAGAAAATTCTGTTCCTTTTGTGAGGCAAACGGAAACAATACAGCGTTATATATATACTACTATTTCTTGACTTTGCGTTTTTTTTTTATTGTCGTAATAGCGGCTAAAAATTCAAATCGACCAAGCAGCTGTAATTAAAGTTGAAGAGGCAGCCCACCGTGGGAAGTGCTGCACTTGTTTTGTTTGTCTCAAAATGTTCACACGACAGGGCAACTTTTCCCATGCCGATTTAAATCGACTTTTTGGGGGTTGCTGTGGGAGGCGAGGGGTCAATTAAAAGAAAGAAAAGAGGAAACAAAAAAAAAAATGTTAAATCATGCTAAATCAAAATGTTTACGTTATATTGTAGTTTATATGTTTTGTTTTTTTCTTGTATTTATTAAGTTTAGGACTTTCTCTTAGATCTTAAGACTATTATCTTTTAGTTATGTTACAAAATTAGATGCTTTGTTATATATATCTATATTTATATATATATGTATGGTCTACAGCTGGGTTTATGTTGCGCTCGACTGGTGTGAACTAGTTGAAATTTTGAAAATGCTTTAGTTAAGTGGAATGTGATTAGCATACAATTTGCAATTTCAATTTAGTTAAACTAATAAATTCACTTGGCCAAAGGCATACGGATAAACCCAACTTAGAAATACATATACAATATGTTCTCTATTACTATATGAATGTATATTTAACTAGAGTTACAGTTAATTATGCATGTCCGTGAGCTCTTTCGAGTTATGTATGTACAATTTTATGTTTCGCATTTACAAATCTATTGGTTCCAGCTAGCACTACGATATGAAACTTAAAGTCAACTTGGAATTGATATTCATTGTTTGTTCGATTCATAGTTGAAAAAAGAGAGAGAATGATGCACGTCTTACTAAAACTAAGGATGTATGGAAAAACTAAAAAATATGTGCTAGAAGAGCTTTAAATAAGTTGGCATAAATAAATGTATGTCAAATTGCAAATGATAGCAATAATGCCGCACTCAAGACAAGCCGCTCCCATGACTATTCCATTGCACTTCCGAGATGGAGGGTAGAGTTTGATGTGTCTGCTGTTGCTGCTGCTGTTGTTGTTGTTGTTGCATTCCCTGTTGCAGACTCGAACCACTTGCTGGTGAGCTGCTGTTGTTGTTATTATTATTGTTGCTGATGCTTGTGATGTTGTTGTTGTTATTGTGACGCGTACGCATAACATCATCAGCCTGATTACAATGTGATCGCGGCCCTGGTTCCGGCGTATAGGTAAATGTGAGCCCAGTGGCATATATAATGCCATCGTTTCGTACCAACGATATGGGCACCTGTGTCGGCTGTCGTACCTGCCAAAAAACAAATTACTACGAATCCCTTTGACAATATTTAAGCAAAAACTCACCCAGAGCCATTCGCCACGAAACTGTGAGATTTCGGGTACAACACAGAGCAGTGTTTCCGTACAGCGATACATCGTCTCCGCCTCGACATCGCCGAACCAGACCTGCAAATGTGGCGTGAAATTGTCGCCACTTAGCTCCAACATGGCCACATCGCCGCCCCCATTGAGATTCAGCGAATTGACTATCGGCACAGGCGTGACCGGAGAGCTAGAAAATTCAGAATTTATTTTGAAAGTAGTTTTTAACCTGCTTATGATAGACTGATAATAAAATATAAAAAATACTTATATACATATGTATTAAATCAGATTATTGTAGATACAGCTGATTACAAATCGGTTTGTTAAAATAAATTTACAATATTTTGTTGAACCCTCAATCCTACAATTAAAAGATTACTGAAAGTTTTTTTTTTACGTATTTATAGACAGTGGGAAAAATCTAAGAAAATTAGCAATCAAATTAATGAAATGCTGAACTTTATTTATGAATAAATCGCAACTCTGGTAGAATATAACTGAATCTAGATTTAAATGTTAGTATTTACTAATTAACTAGCACTAGCAAATATTAAATTCAAAATTAACATAAATGGCAATATCATTAAGGGTACTCACGCAACTGGTCCCATGCCCTCGTAGAACTGATATTCGGCTTTATCGGTGGATATGATTGTCCAGCAGGCGCCGTCATTGATCATTTCCTTGTTGGGTTCCTTGGGACACGGCGTTGCCTGAAACTGTATGATCTTCTCCTGCGATAAGCACAAATACATCCGATCCGTGTCCTTCATGTAGAAAGCGCATTTGTGTAGCTGCGAGACGGGATCATCAGCCTCAAGCAGTGCCATCTGCTTATCCACCTTGCGTATGATTAAACGCGGCAGTGCCATGCCCGTCACAGAGCATACGAGCTTAACAGTGGCACCATAGTGTATGTAGCCATCCCGCACTTGAAACTCTTCCGATTCGGACTCATTGTCATCGAGGAGATGTATCGTAAAGGCGCCCCATTGCGTGGAGGAGGCGTGAAAGTGACCATTCTCTACATGCAGATAACGCGTGGAGACTGTCTGGGAGCGCAGGCGATTGAAGAGCGCTACATTCGTACCGCTGGCTATGCACAGATCGGCGTTCTTTAGCGACTGCTTCTTCTTGGACGGCTTCGAGATGACTTTGATGCGCTTCGAGTTGAAGACTCCAATGTCGTGGCCATTGCCATAGAACATTTTCACCGACAGCATGAAATGCTTCCGTTTGTCCGAGTCAGAGATGAAGAGTGTCTTAGCGGCACAATACTGCTTCCCGTTGAGATCCAATTGCTGCATATCCTGATCGCTGCTGCCAATGCCGATAAATGCACATAATTGAGCCCCCTGTTCACCTTCGCCCTGCTGCAGCATCTCCTCGTATCGTCGTCGCCAACCGCTGCCAAATAAATAGATGCAGGGCGGTGGGCAAAAGAATCGCTTCTCATTGCCATAGGATTTCTGGGCCACCTGCAAGCGGAGTGAAAAAACACAATTAGTCGTCAATTCGACTTATTAAGGGTAACGATAATTGATCAACACTTTGATTATCGACAGAGACAAATCGTAATCGTAACAAATCGCAAACCGCAGCAATGCAGTTGTTAAATTTTCATATAATTAATTTCAATTATTTTATTGTGGCCGCCGTTTGCTTAATTTGCGTGCAGTCAAGTGTGAAGGATGCGATGCCTGGACGGCGGCCGACGCTTGAAGATAGCCGCGACAACCGCAGAAATGCCCCACTGGAGCAGCAATTGAATGTGGAAATGGAACCCACACTCCACACCTTATGCCTAAACATAAGTTTGCTAATTCACTATCGGTTAACCTTAAAGGTTCACATTTTTTTCTGCTCTGTATTCGCCCTTAATTGTTATTATACATTTTCGTTTTAAGTAATTATTAAGCAACCTCCTATTTAAAAGATTTTAGATTTCATACATAATTTCAACTACAAAGTTCATATAATGAGTTTTGTGTTTTGACAAATTTGTCGCCTTCATAAAAAGTTAAATTTTTTGCATTTTTCCAACTTTTAAAAATGAAGATAAATTAAGTTTAATTAATTACTTAATTATGCTTAAAAAAAAATAATTAGTGTAAAGTGGGTATAAATTAAAAGGATCTGATATCGAAGCCTTTTTTCATAATAAATCATATTCTTGAAATAAAAAACAAATATTCATTATTATTATTAAGAACATGTAATAAATATTTATTCTTTTGGAGCGGCTATCTATCTGTCACCTGAGATGCATTCAAAAACTACATTAAAGGACTTGAGAATATACATATATAAAAAATCTTATTTACATGCAAACTACTGTACTTGATATTTTAATAAATCAATTAAAGTCATATAAATGTTGTTTATTTTAAATAAATTTGGGCATCTTAAAAAAGGAGTAAGTTAATACTATAATGGTCGAAAAAGACATTCAATTAAGAATTTTTGTTATATGCGTAAGATTTTCAATAATAAGAAGGAATAGTCAGAAACTTATCTGACAGGTAAGATTGAATCCAACTATCTAACTAAACACATAAATGATTTAGATCTTCTTTGGCAGTAATTAGCACGAGATAATATACATGTTTTATTTAAATTCAAATTTAAAATCAGATTAACTTTATTAAATATGCAGTGTTCATTTACATATTTAAATATAAACGCTGTGACGTCACAAAGTTCTACTCTTCTTACTCTCTATAACGGACCTGCTTACACTACACTACAAGTCTTTTGATCAATTAAGCCAGGTCTAAGCCTTAACTTACCTTGGCGTGCAGTATGACGATAACCATGTCGTTGCGCTCGCGCATATACTTCTCCATGGCATCGCGCGTCAGCTTCTTTTCCTCAATGTGCGAGCGGTATGGACCTGGTACCGCCACCGGCAGCATGGACAGTTGCATTTGTTGTTGTTGCTGCTGCTGTTGTTGTTGTTGCTGCTGTTGTTGTTGATGATGAACTTGTAGCTGTTGCTGCTGTGACGGCGGCGGCGCACTGCCCAGTCCAAAGTGCGGCATATCCTGACTGTGGCTGTGACTGAGCAGTTGACTATGGTCCAGGGAGTTGCTATTGCTGCTGGTTGCGGCTGCGTTCTCGTAGGCAATGGCGGGCGGTGCGGCGGCAACGGAGTTTAAATTAAATTGGCTGTAGCTCTTCATTTATGCACATGCTGTTTAAATGCATAAGCGCAAAGTGCGTATTAGTCTCTTTTTGGCAACTTGTTTAACACTTTGGCACTAATTTAACTTGTACTTTATGTGTGTTTTTGTCGTCTATTCGTATCCTTGCACACAACAGAACAGAACACAACACACGCAGCAGCAGCTGTCGTTTCTCACGGTTTCGCTTTCGATGTTGATGCTTTTCAGAGTGCCCGCTTGGCCAATGGTCACAATTGATAAATTTTTTTAAGAGTGCGATTTTGAATGCGACTGTAGCGCGTTGCGGCTGGCTGCTGTTTAAACTTGAAACTAAACAGTGGAAACTGATTTATAATAAATAAAAAGAACCGACCCTACAAGCAGCAGCTACCAAACAAACTAGGGTTGTTGTTATCGTATCGATATAATTAACCATCGACAGGCCGCCACAATGTGACAACCGTTCGGACCTACAAAAAATCACATGGCGCCTAATTTAAATAAAAAATTTATTATGCTTAGACTTGTTTAATTTGGCAATAAAAATATAAATTAAAATTACAAAATAACCCTGATTTACATAAATGTTGAGAGTTTGTCACCATTTGGGTGGTAAATTCGTGTAAATTAAATATGATCAAAAACATATTTCTAAGCTAATCAAAATTCTTACAAAAATTTAGTGACAAAAAAATTATTTAAAAAGGACTCATGTATGCAATCGTCTATTTTTTAGAAAAGGGTGCCACACATTCCAAAAAATTAATCGACTTATTCGATTCAATTTGAAATTCATTTATCTAGATATCGACCATCAAGTTGGCAGCTCTTAATAGGTTACTCAGCAAGTTAGCAGCAACCGTTCATTGTGTGCGGTAAAACATTAAAATTCTGAAATCAACTATATAAAATCAACAATGGAGCAGTTTAAAGGATTGCAGAAATCATTATATATATGGACGGACAGTGCTGATATGGACCAGCGTGTGCAAACGCTTAAGGCGGCAACTGGCGGAGAGGTAGCTGTAGAAAATGTGCATCGCCTGTCGTTTTGTAAGTGTTAATCGGTGTGAGTCAGCATGTTTATGTGAAATAGTTTAGTACATTGCGTGCTTTTTAGCCTCCTATGCCAACTCAAGTTTCGACCTAATTGTGATAGAATGCGCTCAGCTGACAGACAATTACGTAAAGCTGCTGCACATGCTGAAGCCGAGTGGTAAACTTCATTTGTTTTCGTACATTGGACCGGCCGCAAGTCTGTTGCAGGAAATCAAGTTATCAGGCTTCATCAACTGCAGTGAGGATGCCGAGGCTAAAACACTGACCGCAGAGAAGCCTGGATATGAAACGGGCTCTTCGTCAAGGCTGTCGTTTGCCAAGAAAAGCTCTAGTGTGAATGTATGGAAAATAAGCGGCGACGATGAGGAACTAATCGATGAGGAAGATTTGCTCGATGATGAGGACAAACAAAAGCCAGATCCTGCTGGGCTCAAGGTGTGCAGCACTACAGGCAAGCGCAAGGCGTGCAAAAATTGTTCCTGTGGACTGGCTGAAGAGTTAGAAAGCGAAAAGACCACCAAAGCGGCCACTGAAAATGCTAAGTCCAGCTGTGGCAATGTAAGTGAAATTTTTGTATTTTC
This sequence comes from Drosophila sp. st01m, assembly GCA_018901795.1. NCBI lineage: Eukaryota > Metazoa > Arthropoda > Insecta > Diptera > Drosophilidae > Drosophila > Drosophila sp. st01m. The sequence goes on from JAEIFG010000269.1 coordinate 2,796,787, forward strand.
ATTTGAACAATTCATCTAACATGTTTCCTTCGTGCAGTGTTATTTGGGTGACGCCTTCAGGTGCTCCACTTGCCCCTATTTGGGCATGCCTGCCTTCAAACCTGGCGAGAAAGTGCAACTGGCTAACAATTTACTGAAATCTGACATTTAGGCTAATAAATAAAAAGTGCAGAACGTATATTTTAAAAGTTTTAATTAAAAGAGCATAATTTCATTTGTAAATAAAAAATATATATAAAATAAATCGCACACAACGAACGAACGATCGATCAATTACTCGCATGGTGTACCCTTGATTAAGTCACGGTTCTTGCCCGTCAATATGCGATAGTTAACAGCCGAATGATCCAGTTCCTTGTAGAGATACGTGGGCATTTTATCGGACAACACCCACAGTGAACCCTCCCTGTCGACCTTCAGATCATTGGGGAACACCAGAGTATGCGAATCGGAATCAATAAGTCCCTGATTGTCAGGAGTGTATGGACGTTTGATATTCCAGCAAGCAATGGCGTCCTTGTTCACTTGTGTATAGAAGATTACATCCGTGTCCTTGTCGTAGACTTCCGTCGTGGACTGTCCATTCATGCCACGATCGCCGACGAACTTAAAGTCATAGTACGATTCACCGCCATTAACATGAGTCTCATTTTGCAACACGCGATTGGAAACCTTAAACTCTTTGGTGCTGGCCAGGGCATGGAAGTATATGTCCTTAGTATGATCGGCATTTAAGGGTCCCACAGCCATGCCAAAGACGCCATCGGTCCATTGGAAGTTGACGCCACCAACATTGAAGTCTCCCTGCAGCGGATCAAAGTGGAAGTAATTGTGCTTAACACGATACGATTTGTTGTTCCGCAGGGAATAGACAATGACGCCATAGGCGCCCAAGTCCGGCACGTAAGCAAAGGCGTCATCGCACTGATCCCGATCCGCATCAACAATCTAAGATACAGGAGATTAGATAGATATATCGGAATGCTCATCATTTCAAGTTTTCGATACGTACAATATTAGCAAAGAATGTGTCCTCCTTGGTCTGGTCAGCGGGTAAGGCAAAGCGTCGCAACAATTTATCTGTTTTCAGATCAAACACTAAGATAGTGTTTGGTGTGATCTGCTTGGGATTGCCCAGAATGTCCGCCAGTCCCGTGTCCAATGCCCACAAGCGATCACAGATGTCGACATGGATGCGAAACGTTGAAATGATTGTGGAATTGTTCTCTAACTGCACGCCAGCATCTTGGGCCTTGTCTGCATCCAGGCGACCACCTGAAGGTGTCTTCTGTTCTTGGGGTTGAACATCAATAGGCAGCTTGTTGGCTTCCCAGCTGGGATATGGACGCAGCTTTGGCGACTTCTCGTTTCCCGACAGATCGATGTAATTCAAAGTAGCCGCAACACCAGCCTTCCATCTGCAGAACAGAGAACACAGCGAGATCATATTTTTATTCTTTTCGTGGGAATATGTTTTCTTTTTTCAAGGACTAATGCTGTAAAATGCAGGTGGATTTAAAGTCATACAATGGAGAGTTGTAAGAACTTCATGATTCTTCAATGCTGCCCAGTTTCGTAATGACTCATCTTAAACTTTATCAGCAGTAACTTAATTAAAACACAGTGGAGTCCGATTATAACAACTCCGCTTATAGTGTTAGTCCGGTTATTGAGACGGAAACTCGATGGCTTGGTTGGTCCCCATACAAAGTTATATGAAAGGACCGCCGGTTAGTACGTCAGTACGTCTCCGCTTTTAGTGACAAAGCGCTTATACAGACGAGATTTTTCATAATTTAACCGGATATTGTGACGTGCCAAAAAAAACAATACAGCAAAATAATGCCAACAAATTTAAGCGAAGTCACAAAAATGTTTACAGCGTGCGTATGCAGACCTCTTGCCTATTCCCGTTATATTTCTAGTTTTTTCTGCTTTTTCCAATAAAAATAAATGCGTAAATTTGCCAAATGTGAGTTAATGCACTAAATGATGCGCATAATTTGTTTTATGTTAAAACATATTACGAACATGGCAACCATAAAATAAACAAAAAAAAAATTGTTTTTTCCACCTATCCCGTATAACGATGGGTATAACGACGTTAATCGTCGGTCCCTTGACATTCGCTATAACCGGACTCTATTGTATTCAAATTAAAATGGTCAAGTTCTTAGCGACGGGAAAGTCCCCGTTAACGTCTTAAATTAGATGTGATATTTAAAAGAGTTAAAGATCCACCCTATATAAGTATGTGTAAATTTCGATTGAAATAAATTGCATTTGGCCACTGCCCAGTTGTTTAATCACATGTTATTTATCCATGTAACCATTAATTCATATGTTGTTATATTTGCATAACCGTAATTTAAAATGCAAATAGTTGTACAACAATAAACAGCACATAGTATGTGTGACTAACAACAACAACAAGTGAGTAACCATCGAGATGGTAACCGGTTTTCCAAGCCAAAGTGACTTTCGTAAAGCCCCAATTGAGACGATCAATTGCAATCACAATTAAAAGCAACAAACAAGAAGTAACGCCATACTATTGGATGTCTCTCTTACCTTGGCACAGTGACGAAGATCTTGTTTCCCCAACGTTCCAAGCCAAGTGGCAAATTGTTCTCCTCAATGTAATGGCCGCTTCGTTTGGCCTCCGCCTCGGCCTCTGCGCTGGGCCAATCGAAGGTCAGCTGTTTCCACGAGAAGCGTTCCTCCAACTTCGCTTCGATGCACAGCCAACAGCCAAAGCTGATAAGACACACCGTGAAGAGTTTAGGTGAAAACATAGCTTGTCTTCTTTTTGCACACTTTTTTGACTATGTGTTCGAATAGACTTCCGTTACGTTCGAGCTGAGAGCGCCTACTGCATCATTGGAGCTCTGTTCGGAGCTTAATATGCTATCGAAAGCTTAAAGCTTGTTTTGCAAAGCTCGACTAAAGCTGCTCGCAGCAGCCTGTGCAGCCAGCAGCTGATGGGATGGCCGGCAGAATTAGCATAGCCGGAAAGGAAAAGGTAAGGTAAAAATAAATATAATCGACTTACACATTTGTGTATATTTATAAAATATTTATATTTATATTTATAAATGTTTTAATTTGCTCACGTGTGGGTTTAGTGGCTGTTGGGATGAAGTACTCGTATAGAACGTTGTTGTCAATTAAATTGAAAACTGGTTTATTGCCTAAACGGGTTCTCAGTGGGATGTGAAGCTAGTTGAGAACATGGAAAACTACGAGGAAAAGTTGACAGAAGCCGGTTCCATTGTGACCATAACAAGGCAGTAAAAAACAAAATAATCAAAGCGCCAATTATTTAAGCTACACTTCAAATGATTTCAAAAAAGTGCCAAGTTTCAAATGACACGAGTTCATTCATTGTTGTGTCAAATATTGTAATTATATGACAGTTATTTAATAAACATGCCTAATTATCAGATCGGATGTGAGGCAGAAAATTATGGCTTAAATCCAACAAGTTCACTCATCGCCGAGTGGGAGTTAAAAAGTACATAAATCAACATCGAAACGGAAAAGATATATGTAAATTAAAATTTTTTAATATTTATAAAAGCATATGCTTAAATATGAATGAGATTGAGTACTTGGCAGATAAATAAAAAGATTAGTTTGCTCCTTTGTATAATATAATACAATTGATTTTTCAATTGTTTTTAGTTTTTTTGGTTTTATTCAGTAAAATTCTCATATTCCGTTTATAAGACTTTAAATTAATTCGTTAATGTTACTTTCATAAGAACATACCGAGATTTGTTTGCTTCATATTGCTACATTTGTTTACTGTCTGTGTTTTGTTTATTTCTTGTTTTCACTAACAATAAGTATTGAAATAAATTTGAAATCTGGTTTAATTACTTGTATTTATACAACAATTAGCTTTGCTAAATTGTTACTTAATTTACTATTTAACTATAGATTTGTGGTTGTAGTTTTAGTTGTGATTTCCAGTTGCGTTTATTTCATTTTATCGTTTGTGAATGTATTCGTCGGTAAAGCATAGAACTGAAATTAATAAACATTTGAGTTTCGAGTAAAAGTTGCAATTGTCGCTTATGTCGCTCCCAATGTTGGGAGGGATTATAAATTTAGCTTAACACGCTATATACAATATACATGTACATAATTAAAATTACATCTACCCTAACAGCGTTCCTATATGAATTACAATCCAATTAAACTACAAATTCCAACGATCCTTAACAATATCAATGTTTGTATGAACTAGAGATGTCATTTTTGCATTGTGTAAATTTTCTTTTGCTTTTTTTTTCAAATATATTTTCTTTTATTATTTAAATACTCATATGAATGTGTGTGTAACTATGTGTATATTCAATCCTCATTGTGTGTGTGTTTAGGTTTATTTCATTTAACGGCTTAGAGTTTAAAGTCTTTCATTTCGTAGGAATTTAATGTTGTCTATGTGTTTTGTTTTTGTTTTTTTTATTCGTATTTTATAGCACTTTTTGTGATGGATTAGAGTGATTGAATTAAAATAGGTTCCAATTTGATTTATTACATATTTTCGAGAATTCTCCTTAATTGGTTTCAGTTTTTGTTCGCCTTTTTAAAATAATGTCAATTCCTATTTATATAACGACGCATTTATTTCACAGTATGCATTATGTTTACCATCTTTGCTTTGTGTATATGGTATGTATAATATACTATATAATTTTATAAATGCAATTTTAGAACTTACAGTATGTTCAAAAATTTTCCGTTGCTTTTAATTTCTATCCGTCCATTTTGTTATGTATAACAGTACATAAAAATTAAAATGTTGCTTGAGCACATAACCCCCCAAATATAATATATAATATAACTTTGATACTACACTATTCTATGCTATGTGTATGTATGTCTTTCATTATCTAAGATTTGCTATGCGTTTTTCCTTTCGGTTTGTGCTACTTAAAACTCACAGAATTTGAATTTTAAACTATTAAAACATTATTTTAGGTGCATAATAAGTATACGTACGAGAATTTGTTGGACAGACCCCAAACTTATACACACATACACATACACATGATCTATACAAAATCTAACACTAACTTAAGCTATAAGTTAATATGCCATAACTTGAAAGAGTCTGGTTCTGGAGTCTAGGAGCTCGTATTGCCGCGGCATTGACCCGGATAATCCCGGATATCCGGGAACAAACATAAATACGAAGTGAAAAAGGCCGCCTTGGGAAAATTTGGGAAATTGTATGTGTGCTTTTGTGTTTATACTAAAAACTTTATAGCTCTAGGAGACAGCGCTGAGCAAAAAAGGTTTATGGGAAAATAGTCGTAAAACAAGAACATATAATTATGTACTAACTCAACAATTTGTTAGCTATTACAATTTAAAAATGACTAAAGTTTTACATGATTTAATTCTAATATATTTTTGTATGAGATTTGGGTTTAATTTTAAAGCCAAACAATTTTTTTTACTTCACATTCTAATGTCGTTAATATATGTTTATTAGTAAGTTAAAAGTATTTCGTTTTATTTTAAGTACTTGCTAAACACGTTTTAGGTACAATACATATTTCAGTTATTCTACAAAATTGCTGCTACCAATTTTTCGTATTTAGCTCAGCTTAAAGTTGATACAAAGTTTTTTTATTTTTTCAAAAACATACATATTTATTAATATTTCTATTTAGTATCTTCTTCTTTGTATAATTCACCTATCACGCGAAGGAAATTGACAAGTTTTTTCATGTACGGTGTTCATGAGTATCTGTAAGAGAAATATAAATATAGTTATAAATACAACATAAATTAAAATCAAATTAAGGCAGCTGCAAATATTAAGCGAGTTGACAGCACTGTGCAAGCAAAATTCAAATTTCGATAACGCTCACAATAAATATCGAATTGTTGTAGGTGGTTGTAAATGCGTGCGTTAATGTCCGAGACTTGTGCATTGCCACACAAAAAAATGTACCTTTTAAAGTTAGTTTGTTCAGAGTGCTCTATCAAAAAATAGATTATTTATAATGTGTTCAGTTGTGTTTTAGTGCATTAACTATATGATATACAATAGTTATCGCCGGACCGCCACAATCTGTCGATCGTTTGCAACTAAATATTTGCAGGCGCACTGTTGAAAAATATAACATTTTAAAGCCATTGTTACGTTATTCAATTAATTTAACCATTTAACATTGAAATAAATACGAAGTGAATGTTATGAATTCGTCAACACTCGAGGGTGTATTAATAAGTAATAATCAAAGATTACACAAAATTTTTAAATTTAATTGCTTTGACATAAAACAATAACACTTTCAAAAGTTAAAATCGGAGCTGCCCAGATTTAATATCTAGCCATAAAACTAAATTAAATGTCAAAAGAATGATGCATTGATTAAAGCACTATGTTTAGTGATTAAATACAATAAAATAGTGTGAAGTTTTACAACACAAGATTTGCGCTTCATACACAAAAGTGAAATAACCTTTTCTAATTCCAAATATGCAAGTTTTTCAATCGATTTTCTCAATGCCCGCAAAAATGGCTAAAATCTCTAATTAATAAATAAATAACAAATTTATAAGGTATGCGATATTAAAAAGCAACTACCGCTACACATGTAGCTTTAGTAGAAGGTTACGTGCTTACCTTGTGTGATTGCGAGTGCGGCTGATGGCGTGGGATGTGCGGAGGCGGTTGTGTTGATGATTGAAGCAGGCGGTGGCTGAATTCCAAGCGAGGTTGTTGCTGTGCCTCCACAGACACCCGATGCGCCATTCAGTTCTGTGCCCTTCGTAGTGACGTCCCGTTCGACAAGTCGCTGCCTTAGAACACGAATCTTTTCCTCTTTCTGCAAATGGACAATAAATAAGGCAAAATTATGGTAATAACAATACACTTTATATGTCTTGGCTATTAAAGGCAATTAACTATAAAATTATTTAATTTATTTTTCTATATCCTTGCAAAGGAAATTCTTGACAGTATTAATAATTTTAAGATAACATGCAAATAATATGGCAGCCGACCCAACATTAAAAAAGAAGCCAAAAAAATTTATTTTATATAAATTGAAAAGTTATGCAGAACGTGGAAATTGAAAATATTATTTGTATATTTTGTATTTTTTAAAGATATGATAATGCGTTTCGTATTTTAAATAAAATTAAAACCATTTTTCTTGTGAATAATAACTCAAAATATATTTTATATATTAATATATATAGGGAAGGATTTGAAATAAATCAGATTACTTTTTATAGGAAGGAGATATATGCCAACCTCTTATTAAAATATATAGGGAAAGAGTAATAAATCTTAGAAAAAACATGTATTTCTTGTTTCTAATGATAATAAAAATAACAATAATTAATTTTGTGTTAGCACTAATGTGTCAAACTTACTTGTGTTATTAATCGTTGTAATTCCTCGTTTTCGGTTACCAGTTTTTGATAGCGTTCCTCGTCCTCCTTCGATATGGCCGAGTCCGGATTGTACTTTGATTCGGCCTTATCTTTGGGATGTCGTATTACCTCAATGACCTAAAAAGATATTATTAAGCGAATGTTATAGTTGGAGTCATAATTGTATACTGACCTTTGGCACAAATATCAGCAGCATGCTTAGGAAACAACAGAATATCACAGCTAGTGCAACAAAGGCGAATGACGCGTCCTGCTGCGATGCAATGACCATGCCCACTGGAGCTGTTATGAGACACAGCACAACCACATTATAGATACTCATGCCCACATAACGCGAGTCATTTATCTGTTTCACTTTAATCGAACGTGTCTCATAGGCCAGGAATAGGCCAAATACGAGTATTAGACCCTTAAAACCATACACGAGTCCTGTAATTATTATGAATTGTTATAACAGAAATATACACGGCATAGAATATTTAATATCATACCTAACCACATGGAATTGCGTTCACTTTCGCAATGCTCAAGCTCTGGACGTATTTTAATATCATCAGTTGTAGATACTGGATCTTCGAGTGGGAATGTTTCAAGTATACGCTGCAGCGGATCAAAGATCTGCCAAGACATTAATATCACTAAATCTATTGATAAGAGGCCCGAAACCATGGTGTATAGCTTCCAAGGTTCCACTTTTTTCTGCAATGCAAGAAGAGAAATACAGAATTATCATTTTTGGTCATGTTAGACAAATGTTGTGCGGGGAATCAAATCGAAAAATAGCAGGATAGACGGACGAATAAATAATAATAAATAAGGACAGCAACAGAGGACATGTGACAAATCTATCATCGTGAAGTGAATAATATTTATTAATAATTAATTATGTTTGTACCTTACTACGATCATTTACATCACGGCGTATCTAAAATCATTTTGGTTTAAACAGGGTTAATAATATGTAGGTTTTAAATTTTTTTAAAAATTAAAATAGTTTTCACTTGATCAAATCTTTAAACCGATGCACCTAATTTGAGTTATTTATTAATCCTTGAAACCGATTTCCGGATCGGGATAGTCTGATGAAAATGTTGCCAAATTAGTTTTAATAAAGAAAATATCTGTTTTTGATGATGACTTTTATATCCGATACTTTAAAAATAGGTAAAATGATATATAGTATATGTATGTAACAGAAAGCAGGTCGGAGATGCCTGAACTTAAAAACTAAATATATTCTTGATCAGTATAAACAATGGAGTCGATATAGCCATGTCTGTCCAGACAGGATCTCAGACGGAATAAGAGCTGGAGCAACCAAACTTGCAAGTTTAGCAGCAGTTTTATTGAAATTTCCGAACGTATGTTCTCTCACTGACAAATCGTTTATTAGATAGCAATTTCTTTATAGTATTAATATTTTAATTGAAACAAATAATTGGTAGCCTATAACATTAACATACTTTAACATTCTGAAGGTTTTTTGGTTTCGGTATAATGAAAAGTCTTGTTCCGGTTACAGTTTCAGTTACGGTAACATTTCAATCCGTTAAGGGTGATGTTTATAGTTACCTTCGGGTCAGTTTTCGCTTTTGTTGTAAATCGATGCACTCGCCAGACTTTGCTGAACATAGCACCATATGCTAGTGTAAAACCGGTGGATAATAACCAAGCTCGAGCTTGACAAATCTGGATAGAAAAAAGTACGTAAATTAAATTATATAATATTTTACTGTAGACACAAAACACAGAACACCCAAAGAACAGATTTGAGACTTTCAGTTTCGATAAATGTTGTCGAAAAGATAACTAGTATATTTAATTAAATTTTAAAAATATGAAAAGTTTTACTGTATTATTAATAATCATACGAGGCATACCTTTGGATATTCGTGCGGACTGACAAAGCGGCCGTCGATGCCTAGCAATATGACTGATGCAAGACAGATGATGACACCGAAGAGCATAATGGTATTGCAAACAGGATGTGAGGATTGTATAACTCTGCAAAGTAAAAACAGGTTAAATAAATTATACTAAAATAAATGTTAGTATTTACCTTCGATGCTTATTCCATATGTTGAAGATGATCAGAGCAAAGGCGACGAAGATTCCACAGCTGGAGATGGTACCCATGCATATAAATAACGGCAGGGATACCGTACGCAGGACATGGGTGACAATAGTGCGATCTTGAGGAACCTGAAGTGTAAGTAAATTGAAAAACGGATGAGCATTTGTTATCTATAAAAATTCGTGAATTGATTTAGGTAATATTGGATCGTCTGCAGCAATATTTGGATCTTTTGGCATCACAGAAAAATAAATCTGTCCTAAATGCTTGCTCTTATGTTTTATATTCTTAGCCCATAATTTGCAAACGATGCGACTCTTTCTATTGCGAGGTAGATCCTTTATTTTTAGTGCAATCAGTCGATTCATGTTAAGTTTCGAATATAATATTAGCTTCCCATTTCTCAGTTGAATATCAGTTATTTCTTTTAGATCTGTGTAGTTCGTTTTTACAGCCGGTTCAGGATAAAACTCAATTTCCACATACTCCGCAGGCTCAACCAAACAAGTAATCCAAATGCGATTCTTACGCTTTTTTTCGATTTGATATTAGATAACAATGGCTTCAGTGCAACATAGTCTGCTTTATTAAACTCGATCCTACGAACATCATCAGCATCTGTAAAGGGTTCAGTCTGGAATCCAATAAGGCGATTAATTTTTAAAAAAACGCATGGATTCGTGGTGTCATAACCGAAGTTATTTGATTTCTGACAGGGTCCAAATCGTTTGTTATAGCCACTGATTTTGCCATGTTTATTCAGAAAAGACTGAAGATGTTCTCCAATTTTCTCCGTGTCTCTTACATTAAATATATTGTATTCGATAACTTTGGTTTTCTCAAGACCAAACGGTGCAATCCGCATATATGGCTGAGACATCAAAATCATTGGAGTCTTCATGCTAATATGTTCCAATAAATGGCGATATATAACTATGTTAAAAAATATCATAAAGAATATGAATAATATAATATAGATGATCAAGTAACGCCAATGTGTACTTGTTCGGCTAAGAAACGTTCCTGTGGTGCCGTCAAACACTTCGGTTTGCCATCGCTTTCCAGCCGGAAAATGATATTCGCAGTCAATATAATAATGTCTGCTTCCACTCTCCAGTTCAAATGGATCGATCTTCGGTGGCATCTTTACAGACGATACCGCTGTTTTTTTATAAATAGGTGAGCGTGATCTATACGGGTTTTTATGTGATAACTTAATATCCGTAGTGGAAGTTGCAATTGATTTAGGTATGAAGGAAACTATTGTGTTCTTCTCTGTTGCTTCTGCTAGTCCTGTTGGGTCTGCTGATTTGACCAATGCCATTATCATTGGGTGACTACCGTGACTTCCCAAAGAACCTCTGCTATCATACTCGATTCTTCCGCTTAGCGTATCTTCTATGCTGCCATATATATCGAATTCTAACTCCCTTTCCTCCTCATCCGATATGTCCTCCGATTCGGCTTCGATATAGAAATGGGATGCCACATCTGCATTAATGTTGGATGGGACATTATCTTTTGAATCTCTGTTATCTTTATCTTGATTATCCATTTATTTTATTTTTATTTTATATTAAAACTTCCAATAAGGTGACTCTAGAAAAGCCTATTTTGTTTACCTTGCCACCGATCCATTGCTCAGTATTCAGCCAAGTGAGATTATCCAATTGGGTGTCGTAATATCCCAACTTTTCGTATTTGCCATTTATCATCTGTTCGATTTGTGTTAGCGCAATACGATCACCCTGTGAACTGAATGCCACCACGCCCTTAAAGTAAAAGTTACTTATAAGTTTTATAAGTATGATTATTATAGATTTCAGATCTCTTACCGATACGCCTAGAAACTGTGTAGAGTTCATGGCTGCATAGATATCATCGGCAATTTCCTTGTCCGTGTAGGTGAAGTCCCTAAGCGATTTCTTTCTCGATGTTACACGTTCCATTGTCTTGTTGAAAGCTAATGCCACGCTCCAAACAGCATCATAGGCCAGCGGTGCCTCCTGATAACCTTCTGGATACCGATCGTGATTAATGTCATAGCCGTCATCAATTAGGGCTTGATTCAGTCGATGTCTGTTGATTTAGAGTAACAGATTGATTCATAAAAATAACTCTTGGTATTAGAAGTTCATATTATTTACCGAAACTCATCGGCAGTCATGCCGGATATTGTTGTCTGATTGTTCTGATTCCACATAAGCGCCTCTGTTGTTAGATGTCCTTCGGCAGCGATTCTCATTTGCTCTACGGTGCAGGTAATGCCCTCGGCTTGCAGATTCGCCTCATACCAGTTATCCTCATACCACCCTAAAGAAATGGTTTCAATTTTGCAATTGGTATGGATTTTACACAAATTTAACAAATGAAGGTAAACTAGTTTTTAAAGTATAATAATTTTCAATTGAAATGAGTTCATCATTGTTTCTGGTGCTACTGCTATTTACTGCTTAGATTTAATGGAAATTTATGCTTATTAATTCCTGTTCCACAAATGGAATTCTAATATTGTTTTATAAAAATTAAAAGAATATTTTTAATTATAAAATTAGGGATTAAATAAATTGTAATATCGTTTGTTAATGTTATATAAATAAAGTAAAGCAACAAATATTTTGTTAGTTTTTATCGAAGCCTCATATTCACTCAGATAAAATTAAAGTCTCTTAAGATTTTACTAATAAAGCAATATACAACTTCTTTTATATCCTTGCAACTTCTTTTGAATTTTGAATTCACTCTTAATAGTGGAAAAGAGGCTCCGAGACTGGTGCGATATATAAATTAAAAATAAAATTTGCTATATTCTACACTCTAAATTGTTTGTTATGCTTCATGTTCTATGTTTATCCTTTCGTCCATTCTTTCAAATTAATTTTTAGAATTAAAAACCTTTATTTGTTTTGAAAAATATTTCAATCAAACTGAAAGTTTATGTATTTTGCCTGTTAAATTTACTATGCGACCTAAAAGTTCTCAAAACAATTTGAGATACTCTACCTTTATTTCTCATTTCTGCAAAGGATTTTAGTGCAGTATATTTCTTGAAATATTTGTTTTGAATAAGAACCAAACCAAAAAGTTTACAATTTCTTTGTTATCTAGTAAAATAAACATGATACCTACATTTGTTCTGCATATAAATATATATATATATTTTTTTTTAATTAACATATTTTCATACTTTTATCTCAATCTTGTGACGCATATATCTTTAGTTTAATTTTAACTTTTTGCGTCACACTATATTTCATCACTCAAGAGGTAAACAAATCAAATTTGTAACATTTGCCTCAATAAAAAAGAATAAATGTTTACAAATAATTTGTTAAACTTGATGAAAAGACAAACGAGTGATAGAGTGACATTTGGCTGCTTATCTCGTCTCACCTATAAAGAACCAGACGTGTGCACGTCCGTAAAGCTGCTGTTTGTACATCTCGCAGAGAACTCGTCTCGCTGCCACCACATAAAAGAGGCCCACAATAATGCGGGCATCCTGACGTCTTAGATTACGCACTGCGTCTGTTGGATCGGATAGAAATGATTGTCTAGTTACGATTTCGACGCCAGCTTCCATGCAGCGATTCTCGAGATCCTCCACGGTCTGTGTGAAAGAATTTATAGTATGAGAAGGATTCACAAAGTATTCAGAGGAGTCCACTTACCGATATGAATACCTCCTCGGCCTGTTGCAAGATGGCCACACGGGACCAGCCGAATTTCTTCATCAGCTTGATGCGTGTTGGATTGTGCACCGTGGCCGAAGGATGTGTGCGAAACAGTGTTGGAAAACGCTTGCGATCGGATAGCGCAGGACTTGAAGCGCCATAACAAAGCTGTGGTAAAATTCAATTATATTGTTGCAGGTATTACATGATTTACATTATGCTATTGTGTACTATTTACCACAATTAGATTCCACATTTTGGCTGCCTCTGCCACAGTGGTGCACACGGTGCTGCATCCCGCCAGCAGCATCAGCTTTTGTGGCTTGTTATAAAGTAGATTGTACATCACGCTGGCGCCCAAACCGGGTTCGCACTGTACAGAGAGATAGAGAGAGAGAGAGAGAGAGAGAGATGGAAAGGAAAATAAAAATCTAGTTGGCAAAGGGCATGACCCAGTTTGTTTTGTTGCCAACAAACGAGTCGCACATTAAAAGCAGCTTGCAACCACATTTATAGCCAAAAAACCCACATACTTGAAGTAAGTATTTCGTTCCATAACTTTCGTTTGAAGACCATCGTTAACATTTTAGCTAATTTTCAGTTTTAAGTGCGTACCAAGGATGAGAATGTTTCAGCGTAATGCTTCAATAATCTAATTAAATTGAAGTTCTGTTCCTGAATCTATTGATATTTGTAATTAAGTCGAATTGCTTTTAAAAGAATGTTTAATATTTTAATTGCTAATAAAGTATGTATTCTTTGTTCTTATTTAAGTTGGGCAACAGAATGCATCAATGAGTTTAGAGCACAATACAATGTTAGCTGATAACATAAAATATATATCTGGTCATTTGCTTGTATAATTCTCTCGGCATGACTTGTGATTTGAATTATGATATTTTACTAAACTCCGTAATTCATTTAGAATTTCATTTTAAATCACAATAATTAATTCGATAATTATTGCGCGAATTCGTTTGCTTTCCACAGAATTGGTAATATTTTAGTTGCTAGTGAAAAATTTATAGACTTGCAAAATCAGTTCGGTTTTTAGGTTTTTAGGGGCCAAATGAACCGAAACTTTAAAATTATTTCAAATTTCAAACCATGAGAATATTAATTTAACTCTTTATTTTAATTATTTATTTTTTTATATTGAATAATAGTAAACACAGTTGCTGGAAAAATCTTTCCGACTGTGTGTTCGATTAACGAGTGTGAATATTTTTTAGGACTACTTTTTGATTAATTTAATTGTTTTATTTCTCGTTTTAATTCTAATTCAAGTAATTTCACAACTTTTAGGATTAATTTTATTTATATTTACTTGTAATTCAAGTATTTATTTCAATAATAAATGCTCTTTTAACGCTTTGTACTAAGTTTTCGTTTACTTGGCTTTACTGAAGTTTGAGATGCGATTTAAAAAAATTCTGAAAAATGAAAATTCCTACAGAATAATTGTATGTATTTATTTGATGACTTGCTTAATAGAATAATTGCAACAAGGTATAGTTGATTAAAAATTGTTAGAAAATACTGCGGCTTTTATCTAATTACTTGTATTTAAATAAAATTATTAATGTATATATAATTTCAATTCACATATGAGGACCGTGTGAATAATTAGAAGAGATTCATTATTTTTATATGGAATGTATGTATTACTGTAGAGTTTGCATAGATAATTTAATTAAATAATTTATGTCCCTAGTTGAATTGTCACTAGTTTATTGGATCATTACAGGCGATGACCGACGATGAGTGAATCAACTGTCAGTCATAAACTATGCACTCATTAGCATTCGCAGCAGAGGGAGAATGAGAGAAAGAGGGAGCATGATTATTCATTAATTCATGGCTTAAATGAAAAACTCATTTGCGCTTTGTTTTTACTGCATTTAACTTCAGTTTGCGTGTAAACAACCGCTGTAATTGTTTTGACTCGTGTCCAGGCGCTTTTTCCCTCTTTCCATTTCCATTTCCATTTCCATCCTTATCCTTGATGAGGAAGAGTAGGAAAATGTATGTACATAATACAGTACATGTATAAATCCGAGGCTTGCCGCATTATGAGGTGCTCTTGCGTGTGAGTATGAGTGTATCTGTGTGCGTTCCTTGGGACATTTCACACATCAAAGTAGGTCAAGCAAAGGCAACGGCAAAGACTCAAAGCTATTGCGTGCGACCTTTGCCGCTTGTCGCCTTATGGCATGTGATGATGATGGTGAATGCTGAATGCTGAATGTTGAATGGTGATGTGCCACGCGGAGATGCCAACTAATTATGCAGCATTTAACGGAAGCTGTTTGCCTAAGCCATATAGTCAGTGAAAGCAGTTTCAGTTCGAGCCTAAAGCCCAGCGAAGTGAACCGGACTGAACTCAACTCAGTCACCTCTTCACATACTCTACACTACTTCACTGCATGTATGTGTGTACACATATACACATATAAACATATACTCACTATACACATACATATGTGTTTGGTCAGGTTTGTCTGACAGCCTTGAATAAAAATAACTCAAATGATGAACACTGAACACTGAACACTGAACACAAAGTGACCTCATTCAAAACTCAAAACAAGTAGTTAAGCTTTCGCTCACTTAAAACTAATGAGGTACGCCTATAAATAGGAACTGTAAATGTAACTGTAAATGTAACTGTAACTGTAACTGTATCTATAAGTTTAGCTCTAGCTCTGTCAAACTATAGTTCCTTTCACTCTTTTCAAATTGCGAGTCAGCATAACTTGTCGCTCGGTGGAGCATTGATAATATTTTGTGCATGCCAGCAAACTAGCCATTAATTATGACATATGACATTTATGCGAGCAAAAACATTTTCACACAAATACAAAACACACTCATATAACCACACATAAGGATATTAACTTGACTTGATTCCCAACATCTCTATCTTCGCCAAATCGACCAAATTTTAAAATACTTTAAAAAAATTAACGGAAAGAGGAATAAGCTTTAAATAACTCTTCTTATGTTCAGGGCGTATTCATTTTATACAATAAAGATTTCATAAAAACTTGCAAAATTGTAAAAGAAATAAAATCAAATTACAATAACCTTATTAACAATCAAATAAACTTTAACAAATTTCTATAATATTATAAGAACTATCCATACAACACGTATAGGAGACATTTCAATTAAGTTAGTTTCCCTGTAATTTTAACAGCTCATAGATAATAATAATAATATCTAAAATCAAATGAAAAACTACCTGCTTATATAAATTTCATTTTTAACAATATTTAAAATTTAATATTCATGAGCAATTTTAACAGTAGATTTTTAATAGAGAGATTGGATTGAAATAAATACTTTCCAGTTTGGTTTGGTTGTATTATTTCCTACATCTCATTTGGATATAAGTGCAGCAAAATAACTTTCATAAGTAAACTCTGCATAAATTCGCATATTATATTTAATGTTTATAATATGTACAAACAAAGCTTTCAACTGTTTTCAATGTATTGTGTTTACTATAAGTATTATAAATAAAAAATTATAAAAATCTCTTTTCTTCTTATTGCTCGAATTAACATAACTTTTTTAAACTGATATGAGATAAGCATATAAATTTCATTTATTCCTGTATTAAAAAATTTCATTAAAACTTATTTGTAATATAAATGGAAACGAATTTCATTAAGGAAAATAGTGTGGAGAAAAGTTTGAAGAACATTTTAAAAGTTTTCCAAAACAAAGGTGCTATAGATTTAATAAAACATTGTAGACTCGTATGTTTTTCCTTGAGCTGCAGCTGCTTACAGAATTTGATTCAATAGATTTATACCAATACCCGTATTAACGATAGAAATTGATTAAATTAAAACAGTTTGACGAAATTGAGGTGAAATTGATTTGAAGAACACTTACGACTAATACCCTTTATGCGCAATATAACAAAAGCATAATAAAACGCTCGCTACTGTGTGTGTTTTTCCCCCTAGAGAAATATGCTAATGAATGCCAAGTTTTCCCTCCCCGACAACCCGTACCTCCGCTCCCCCCTCCCTGCCCGGCACATACCATTGGAGAAGCGACAAAACGAGAACGGTCACAAAAACAAAACGCAAAAACGAAACGAAATAAGTGGCACCCAAGGGGTCTCAACTAGTCGCACTTACATCTACATATCAACGTATCTACGTATCTATGTATCTATGTGTCTATTGTAAATATGAGTGGTGCTGTCTGAGGCAGCTTATCATGGTTTTAGCATTTAGATATTTTGTAAATATGTGCGTGTGAGTGTGTGTGTGTGTGTGTGTTTGGTAGACTCACCTCGCTGTCATTGCTGTGGAGGATGAGCTTGAAGCCTGGCAGCAGATTTGGCTCCTTGTTGACATCATCCAATGCCAGTCTTGCGGCCGGCATGCACGCCTGCCCACCCTGCCATCCTCCTTTGCCGTTTATGGGAAAGATGCCGCCTATGTGCAGCTCATCCGGCCGGCCCGCCTCGCTGCCCTCCAGCTGCGGTGAGCCGATCAAACAAAGCAAAAATATCCAAAACGTAACAGCACCATCACTTGTCATATCCTGTTGAGATGTCCAAATGTGATTACCGCATCCGAATTCCAAATACATATATAAATATAAAATCAAACACAACAACAACGTTAAACGTTCAACAGGGAATGAGAAAGGAGAAATGAGAAACCAGAAACCAGAAACTAGAAATGAGAAAGCAAAGTAAGCCTCAAGCGGCGTTTTTATGTGTCCAGCGAAATTTTTTATGACTCTTTGGTTTTGTGATGTTACAGGAAACTCAAGCAATTTAACTGTCCCTATACTATATAATATAGATACTCGCTATAAGGTGGGGCACAATTTGCTGCAGAATGACCAATTCAAGCTCTTCAACTTTGAATATGTCAAAAGTTATCTGTTAATTAAGTTTCAATAAATATTTCCCTGACACAAGCTGATTTATGCTATCACAAAGACTGAAGCGCATAATTTTTGTAAAGTGAGCCAGAATTGCCTATAAAAAACCAATTCAACTATGGTGTTTGTCATAATTTAAATGTTAATTAAGTTTCAATAACTATTTCTCTGACAAATGCTGATATTTGCTATCACAAATACAGATAAGTGGGGCAGAATTGACTATAAAACAACCATGTCAACTATGCTAGTTATCATAATTTATTTGTTAATTGTGTTGTTTGTTTGCTATTAGAAAATAGGTTAAAAAATTTGTTTATGCTTATTGACCACAACATATAAAATTTGAGTAAACGATTTTCTTATTAAACGTCCAATTTAGATTCATTTTATTATTTCCTAGTTTTAACTTGTCATAATATATCTATTAATTTGATTTTAATAAGAGATACAAAGCCTGGGAGCCGAATTTGGTTACTCTAGCTGATATCAGAGACTAATATCCTTTTGATTATACGGACAGACAGTTGGACATGGCTATATCGACTCGGCTGTTGATGCTGATCAAAAATATAATACTTTATAGGCTCGAAGATGCCTCCGTTTGTCTGTTAAATTTTAACAAACACAATATGTTCTTTTATTTATTATATTAAAGTTGCTGCCTCTTAAGAAGTCCACGAAATTGCAAACTTTGAACATACCATACAAGATACATTTTACAGAGTTATTACTTTCTAAATGTATTAATACTTGATGTACTTAAATTAAGACATATTTTCGCACATTTTCGTTAAACAGCCTAATCAACTTTGAAAAAATACTCTTTGTACTAATAATATAAATAATATAAAAATATATATTGTAATATAAAACTTCAAACTCATTCTCTTTCGACAACTAAAAGCACTAGTTTTTTCATTACCAAAAAAAAACTTAATAAATTTGTAAGGGTATATATCTTTACATTTATTGACGATGAAAATAAGTAAGTTACATTTTGATGTAGTAATCAATTGGAAATGTTCATGTAAATATTTGTTGCATTTTATTTAGTAAATGTTCAGCATAAATATTCAGCGGCTGAATATTTCTAGATTCTGCATTATAATCTTATAATATTGATATTATCTGACTAGTTGCCTAGTTATAGTATTTAGAAAGTTAACAAACTATAAGCAAAAAAAATAAATAAGCCTATTTTAGACTTCAATTCACAATCTGACAGAAAATGTATAAGCTGGCTAACCTCTTGCTAAGCAATTATATTTCTTTATTATAAGACTCTATTACATATAAATAAAGTACTTTGCTTAAAGGTCAACAAAAGTTAAAAGCAATTTGTAATGTCGCCCCAAAAATAGTTTGATTTGATTGCCAGTTTACGGCGTGGCTTTTTTTATTTAGCTTGTGTTAATTTTAAAGCTTTTAAGCTGACAATCGTGAAAACAAATAAATAAATAATTAGATTCTATTTTTCTGTCATTTTTTATTTATTTTTGGCTGTTCTGCAAGGACATTTTGTTGCTGTTTCTTTTCTCTTTTTTACTTTGCGATGCTTTGGCATTTCGTTTTATAGTGCTCTCTCTTCCCATCTCTGTCGCACAGCAGACATCTTCTTCTAAACTTCGAATTGCTGAAGAGGAAGGAAAAGTAGAAGAAGCAGAAGCACAGGCAGTAGAAAAACAACAAAGTACATATATTGCCCCCTTCCCTAAAGACTGGCAGACTGTGCTGCTATCGAAATCTGTTTCGAGGCAGTTTTCTCGTCGCTACGCTCATTGCGCGCTTGTCTCTGCGTGTGTGTGTGTGTGTGTGCGTGTGTGCGAGGTAGATACAGATAGAAATAAACGCACACTTAAATGCACACACACACGCACATGCAGCACGCGTGCAAAGAATATGACCGTTGTGGTTATTGAATGACAGTGCCCTCAAAGGTAGGCAACATTATTTCGCGTGCCCTCAAAGATAGGCAACATTATATATTTTCTCTTTCATTTTCTGCTCTTTTTTATTTTTTTTTTTTGCAATATTCGTTCGATACGCGCTGGTGATTATCGACACTCCGACTGTTCGTTAATCAGCAGGCAGAGACGGAGTCAGAGGCAGCGGCAGTCGCTTTACTTTGACACCTTGCGAGGGTAAATGTTGTAGTTAGATGTCTGTGTGTGAGTGCGTGTTTGTTGTTGTACCTTGTGGCTGCTGGTGGGCAACTTCCGCTGACCTAGTTTCAGGAGCACAACACACACACACACACGCACACGTTGAATAATTACGCGAGAAGTGCGAATGCCACTTGGCCCACTTCACTTCACCTCCACCTGCGGCTTGGCTTACCTTATTTCATTGACTTCACTTTACACTCTATTTCATTGAATGTCACTTACTTTGCGTATGCCGTTTGAAAAATGTGATGCGATTTTGTTGTTTTCTGCTGCTGCTGCTGCTGCTGCGGCTGCTTCTTCTTTTGTGGCTGCCTTGGCCGGCGCTTCAATTGTTTCATAAGACACAAAAACTCTTTGATAGGCTCAAAACTCAATGTTTGTTGTTGCTGTTGCGGCTTTGTTGCTGTTGTTGCTGCTTTGTTTGATGACTGCGCATTACAATCGATAATCCCATGCACAAATGCAGCTCAGCGCATCGACATTGGCGCAAATCCATTTTAATGAAATGCCGTAAGCCGCACAGATTATCCTTAAATGCTGATTATTAGTTACTTCCCCCACTCTCTTTTTTTCTCTCTCTCTCTCTCACTCTCTTTATCTATCTCTCTCTCGCTCTAGCACTATTTGTTGCTGCTGCATCTGCTGCTGCACTTTTGACACACACACACACACACACAACAAGAACAACAACAACAGCCGACGGGGCGTGTGGAGCTTTACAAAAAGCTTCAAATTGAATTTTAAATTTTTTATCAGCCACTTTTTTTTTGCTTTCTGCTCTGACTCTTCTTCTTATTCTTATTTTTTTTTGTACGTTTGGCGTTTGAGTCTTGCGCTTAATCCTTTGTTATTTGTGTTAGATTTAGAATAGATATTTGTGTCTCAATTCGAAATTGAGTGTTTGCAACGTTTGAATTTTGGGCACTTTCACGTGTTTAACGAACATATTAATTTAGAGACACACGCACACACACACACACACACACATACACATACACAAATACAAATTCGAAATACAAATAGACACAGTGGATACTGCTTGGTAGTTACTGCTTGGCTTGTTTTATACACAATTTTTGTAAAAAACTTTTTCGCATTGTATTTTGGGGCGAGGCGCGTTATTTTGTGTTCGTTGCGTTCCACATGTATCCGACGACTGGAACTCCATGACTGACATTCGCACCGCCGACTCTGGCTTGAGCCAGCGCGAAAGAGACAAGCGCGTAGGCAGCGGACGGCAAAGCAGCAGGCAGCAGGCAGCAGGCAGCACGTTGAGCTTTTACTGAGCAAGCTTTTTGTTTTGCCTGGAAGTTAGCGCTGCTGACGTCGCTGTCGCTGTCGCCGTCGCCGTCGTCGTCGTCGTCGCTGTTGTTGCGTAGCTTCCAGTTAGGCAAAATGTGTGCAAGTGTTGGTAAAGTTTGATTTTAGTGGGCGCGAAGTTGATAACTGTCAATTGTGTGCACCATAATTATGACCAGAGGCCACTTGGCCAGGCACACACACACACACACACACACACACACACACACTGACACACTTCAAGCTTCAGGGTTATGGAACTTGTACTTTTGGTCTCTCTATTTAATTTGTAGTGCTTGAGTTGGACGATGGCATCGGTGGATGAGGGACGGCGGATTATGGTTTATGGAAAGGCGGAATTTGCCTGTGACCGGCATTCAGCTTAGAGTTGTCAAATGGCCGCTAAAATTCAACCACGCCAAGGACGATTGGCTTCGACTTATGGCCAATGTCAGCGCTGTTTGTTTTGAAAGTGAAAGCCATTATTATTGGCCTGACTTGGCCTGGTGCTGGCCTGGCCTAGCCTGGCATTGCATGCCAAAGTTTTGGGGTCGTAAGACAGCCAAACATGCAAACACGCACAGGCAACAATGTTGTTGTTGTTGTTCTTGTTCTGGTTGTTGTTGTTGTTGCCGCCACCAAGCACGCGGCAATATACACGGACATGGGCAAGGTGAGGTCCTTGTCATTTAACTCACTTGCCGAGTTGACCTTTGTCGTGTGTGCACTTCAAAACAAGGCAGCCATCAACACAAAACAACATTACACAAAAATACAAAACACTAAACACAAAACACTGAACAACAACAACAGTGAACGGAGCCGTACAAGTAAACAACTTGATGGTTGCCAGCTAATTCCCAAATACCACGCCTTGAGCTAAAATCCCTTGTAACAACCTCATCCTAATCGTCATCCTGTCCCTGTCCCTGTTTCTGTCTCTGTCCTGTCCCTATCTCTGTTTCTATCCATGACTCGTGCATGTTTGATGAGCTTATCAAGGCTCAAACTTATTGAATTTTAAATCGATATATTTCCGGTTTAGCCAATTAGTTTGCTAATTGCAATGAATAAATCATTGCCAAGTGTGCAATTACAAAATGTTCACGTACTCATGAGTATGCAAAGGGAAACATTATAAATCCAATTTCCCGAGATATGACAAGACTTGCATACTTACTTGCAGTTAGCGTTAGAGTGAGGGAAATATGTAAGAAAAGGAATCTCAATGCATGTCAAATTATGAATTATTTATTTGGCTCTGAGCGGGTTTTAGGGTGAAATGCAACTGAATGTGAAATTTAGAAGTTGGACTTGTTCAGCTTTTCAGTTTTAAACTAAATATTTGACTATAATATTCGAAATGGATTTCCTTCTACATTTAGGTCAACTCAAGTTAATAATTGTTGAGAATTTATTAGACTCTCTCTTTTCTTCTCTATGATAAGCGAATGTCTTTCGATATTCTTAATAATCAAGAATGTTTATTTTCTTGTTTATTACTCTCATGAGTAATCCATTTAATTTCTCCGAAATTCTCTCTTTCTACGTTAATGTCTGCTTTAATTTTAAAAATACATTTTTAATATTACTTTTTTGATTTTTTCTTCTAAAATATTCTTAAAATTAATAATTATTTTTCGAAATAAAGTCCATTCAAGTCATAATCGATGAGAATTTATGTAAAAGACTGCCTGTCTATTTATCCCTCTTTCTCACTCTCTCTTTCTTCTCACTTTTGCTCTGCGTTATAGATCTTCTCGAATTTGTGAAGCTCTAATACAAGAACATTACTTTTGACTTCTAACACTCAAAGCACTTAAGATAACTGATTGTGTTGCTTAAAACTTTTGGTAAACTTTACTTGAAATTTTGTTGGCCACAGTTATTATTCATATCAATCATGAACGGAACGAATCACTCAAACATTGATGGCAAAGTTCAAGTTTTTCTTTTGGACAAGAACCACAAAAGATTAACATGCGCTAAGCTTAAGCTCAACTCGGCCAGGCTCATTCTGCAAAGTCTTTGTACACACACACACACACACACACACACCTAGAGAGATAAGCACACACACAGGCACACTCACAGACACATATCTTTTAAATTGTTGCACGCCTCGTGCTTGCCCATCACCCTTTGAGCTCACCCTGGGGCCAATCCTTATAAAAAGTTTAGCATAGCGCTGTGCACACACAAGGGGTACAGAGACGCTCTGTAGGTGTGTGTGGGGGGGGGGAGGAGGGGCAAAGGATTCCCTGCGACGGGGGTACAACAAAGGCAAATGCCTGGCATGCGTTTTTCACATTGTTCCATGCGGTTGAATAAACACAAGTCGTTACAATCCACACACACACACACACACACACTGATACACACATTTACTTATGCATTTTATGAGGTGCACACACACTGACACACACATACACTGGCACATATACTGGCTGGCTCACAGACACTTATTCGCTCGCTTGCCTCGACAGGCTTACAAAATAAACATTGCGGTGTGTATTTTGTTTGTACACACTGCGTATACGTAATGTAAGGCCACTCATTTTCCTACCTGGCTGACTGTCAGTGGCCAACGACATACACAAAAGAGACACACACACACACACACACACACACAAGCTGCACGTTAGAGCGTACGTTTTTATGCAGAAAAACCAGCAGCCCGGCAATCCATTGTGCATAAAGATTTAACCCGTATCCTAGATATCCAGATAGCTCAAGATTTACTATATTTTTATGGTATTTCAGCTTAAAGAAAACTCGACATTTCCAAATGCCTAACATTTGCACAAAGCCCCTTCCTTCTAGATCCTAAAAATTAAAGAAAATGTGTACAACATTTTAAGATAATAGTTATAATTTTAAGTGATTTATTTTTTTATGAGGTTCTATTTTGAATCAGTTTGCAGTCTTGGTTAGGAATATTATAATTATATTATGCAGTGATAATTTGTAGCTCACAATATATTACAATTAGAAGGTAACTGAACATTTTACTTTATTTGATTTCAAAATAATGCGATTATTTCGAAAGAAAATTAGGTTTCGTCAAAAAAATAATTATATTTTTATTGTAAGACTTGGTGCATGTATATATGTGTATGTAAAAACAGTAAAAATTCTGCTATTCCCACCTCGAATATTCTTAAAAATAAATTCCATTTCTTTATTTCCTGATTCTTGTACAGTCTAGAAATATTTACAAACTTTCCTCAAAGAGTACTATCGAAGTTTTGAAAATAGATACACATTTATCGTGTTATGTTTTAAGAATATACATCTATTGTTCTCCTAGTGAATCGATAAATAATATCGGCAATAAATTAGTTTTCCTTGCCTCTTTTCATTCTAAAATTAATTTTTACTATAAGGAATTGAATTTTGTTGTACTAATCACACGCATATCTGCTTTTTGAAGTTTACCACAATACAAATTATTTATCGTGACCAATAACTTTAAATTTTGTGAAAAAAGTATAGCTTATCAAATCGGGTATACAAATGTACAGCCTCTATTTATTCGTGTTTCAACTTTAGCAAAAAATATCAACTTAAAATGTATGACAACAATTGATAAGACGCCAGTTATACTATATAAGCTATAACTTAACTAATCCTCCTCATAACCGCTTTCCGTCATATTATTTACCACAGGGAAAATTGTCAACCT
Organism: Drosophila sp. st01m; assembly: GCA_018901795.1. NCBI lineage: Eukaryota > Metazoa > Arthropoda > Insecta > Diptera > Drosophilidae > Drosophila > Drosophila sp. st01m. The sequence continues at coordinate 2,822,026 of JAEIFG010000269.1, forward strand.
GCTGTTATTAACAGTTTCAGCTTTCGGCTTTCGGTTTTTCGTAAGTTTTAGAGACTGTCATCTCATGAAAATGTTGTGTGCAACCTCGTGGTATGTGGTAGCATTTGGGTTAAAAGTGAACTAATTTGCATAGACCGCATGGAACAATGCGCAGGCGGCTGCATGAGGTAACAAAAAGATTCATTAGGGCCAATCAGTGCAAAGCGAGTGACGACGAGGGAAGGGGGAATGTGGATGGAGATGGTTGGCAAGGGCAGGTGGCATGAGGCAAGTGGCATAAGGCATGAGGGCAACTGGCAGGGGACAATGCTGCGCCACGAGCCGAAGCGAGTCGTGTGTGTAAACAGTTTTGTTGTTTGCCTTCTAAATACGCACGTTCTACTTTAAACAAAGCGTAACACACACACACACACATATACAAGCTGGACTGTTGTAAACAACTTGTATGTGTGTGTGTGCGTGTGTGCAAAACAAATTTAAACTTTACGCCCAAAGTTTATTTTTATGAGCAAAACTTTAAATAATGAAATTATCTGACAAGAACTTGAAGATGAGGAAAACATATAACAAAGAGAGACAAGCGGAGAGAGAGAGAAGCACAAAGAGTACACAATATAAAATACATATAAATATTGAGCGAGTAAGAGGCACAGAGAGACGTTGTGTGTGTGTGTGTGTGCGTGTGTGTGTCAGACAAAGAGCTAACGATTATCCGTTGTGCTGCCATCGCCATCCAATCAATGGCGTAATTTATGCCTTTATTTCCCATACTCTTATCCTTCGTACCTTCGCTGCGATATCAAATATTTATTTACACTTGAGCTATAATAATTCATTGATGCATTGAATGCCAGGCACAGGCTCGCACGTTGGTAATCGGTTCGGGCACGGGCACGACCCGGCAACGTAAACGTCAGGACTAACCTTTGCCCGATGTCCTTCAAAGGCGCCGTCGCTGTGAAAGCAACAGCTGTGCGCGCGCTCTCCTTGCATGGACATGAGTTCATGTCCGTGTCCATGTCCTTCCAATAAAGCTTTTCCACAACGCCGTAAACTTTTCCAATTTCGAATTCGTTTACAAGAAAGCTTCGTTATCAAAGCTTTTTTAAAATATAGAGAGACATGCTCTCTTGTACTTTTTTTAAATAAAAAATTAGTTGTAGTGTGTGCCATAAACAGTGCTAGTAATTCAATAAATTTTAAGCTCTGTTAATTTATTAATGCTACTAAGTTCTGTTAAAAATTAACAGAAGAGGCAATTTTGGATTTCTCGACTACTGTGGCTACTTTTTACTTTTAAATATTTTTGTAAATATTAAAAAAATATAGATAAGAGATTGAAATGAATTTTAACCACAATGGGATGAATAAATATGCATTAAAAATAGGAAATTGAAATAAGGAAAACATTTAGATTACCAAACAATGGAAAAATCTATTCTATTCTAACTATGTTTGAAATTTTCTGTTATTGAAAGAATTCTTAAATTACTTTAAATACACACCTGAAAAATACGAAAAGAGACCAAATATTAATGGACTGTCTGTCTTTTACTGCAAGTGTGTGCCGAAAATATAAAACATATTTTATTGCAAGTTTGATTTTGGGTTTTCCACATTTTTGCATTGTTATTTGGTTTCTACTTGCTCCTAATATTATGTCGTAATTTTGGTATTCTATTATTTGTCAAAACTCCTATTTTGATTTTGGGTTTTCCACATTTTTGCATTCTTATTTGGATTTCTACTTGCTCCTAATATTGTGTCGTAATTTTGGTATTCTATTATTTGTCAAAACTCCTATTTTCGCTTAACTTTTCTTTTCTTTATTTGGTCTTTTTAAATTAGTTTGAAAACATTTCTGACTAATCTCCTAAAATTAAAATGCTAGACCTCAATCAGAAATTTAAAACGGACTTTGAACATTCCGAATAATGGGGGGAGGGTTTACATTTTTAACTTTAAAACTTCACTTAATCATTTTTAATACATACAAATATATATTTTCATTAACGCTACGAATCCTTGCTTTTAAATAGTTCAACACTTTTCAACTTAATAAAATGTGCTCTGATCATGTTGAGTATGTTGTAGAAAAAAAATTAATTATTTATAAAAAGTTGAAACATGCAGAGATATAATAGAAATATGTGTGTGGTTTTAAGAACTTAAATCATCAAATTCGAACACGGGTTTTCCGTTAGCATCCCAGCTATTCTTGCATTTCTTGAAGGCACATACTAGATAAAGAGCTGCAATAAAACATGGACACGATTTGTAGGTATAATTACTTTTGAATTTACTTGACACTCACTTGTTGCTTCCCATTCCGATTTGGACAAAGTGCCCACTGGACGGCCACGTTGTGTGCCAATGGCTTTGCGCACATGCTCGAACTGTTCATCGCTGCCACACCGATACGGCTGCACAGATTCCAAACCAGACATGCGTTGCAATAGTTGACGACCTTGGGGCAATGTCTCCTTGTAGTAGTCAGCAAATGTGGTTCGCCTGATCAGCTGAAGACCATACTTGCGACCGAGTTTAATAAGAGTTGGAAAATGGACTAGAAATTCGGGGCAGTCCACAACACCCTCCAGGTGGAATTGATACTTGGCGCCAAACAAAGGCAGTGATTCCGTATCACACTCAAATTCAATGCTGTAGACATCGTTGCCAAAGCTACGGGCCTGGGGACCAGCTTCCCTTAATCGTCTAATGATCTCATATGCATCCGGCATAGTTGCTATAAAGTAGCCTCCGGGCTGCAGACACTCGCCCGCGTTGCGCATCATGCAATCCGCCTGGACGAGCGACTCAAAGCAATAGTGGAAGGCAAACTGACAAGAAACCAAATTCAGCTGCAGAGAAGCGTCCTTATAACGCTCGCGAAGTCTCACCATAGTTGAGTCACAGGCGAAGAATTCGGCTGTGAATTTGTGGCCATACTTTGATTTGTCGGCTCGCTGTATTATATCCTGATAACGACGCTGGCATTGCTCGACAGACACCTCAGCAATATCCGTACATATCAGATGTGATATGCTGGCTTTGTCCCACTTGAGTAGATCACCTCCTTTGCCACAACACATGTCCAAAACGCGAAGTGCTTCGCCAATACGCTTCTGTTGCTTGATAAGCGCCATGTACTCGTTAATAAGCTGACTTTTGATCCAATTATTAAAGTTTCGCATAAAATAGATTTTCGACTTGTGTCGTTCCTTGCGTCCCGCTTCTTTCAGCTCATTGTAGTGGTGGGCTACCACATGTGTGTTAGCGGCTCCACTTGCCGCTGCATCCTCATCATCGTTGTCTTGAACAGCTGCTGGCTGAGAACGTCCAGCGACAACAGATTCAGTGATGTCGTTACCTTCGCTTCCCTCATCATCCGAGAGTCTTACTGACTGATGGGACTGTGCAAATTCTTCATCCGCTGTGTTCTGTTCATAATTTACACTCATTTTATTTTTACACAAAGCTATTAAATGCAGTCGTCGCTTAATAATGGAAAGTCTGGCCGCGATACTCTCCAACAGCTGATTTGAAACTAAGGCTGTCTATCGATAACTGTTTGCAAAGTGCAACACTGCTACATAAATGAATATAAATAACAAGGTTGCTCTAACAGCATTGGCAATGAGAGTGAGCATTACACCAAAAGCTGATTTAGCCATCCTATTTGCAGGGAGCTTCGCCAGAATGACGTCAATGATAAATTCTGCATGTTCTTTGGGTAATCTTGTAAAATAAACTTGCGTACTCAACCAAACACCTGTTTACATGCGGTAAATGAAAACTAAATGCATTTCCGTGCTTATTTGAAGCTGTTGTCAAATAAAATCAATTCAGCGGCAATTTGTAGACGCAGTATGGCGTGCAGCAGGTACGAATACGTTAAGACCTATGAGCAAGACGACAGAATCTTGCCAAATGTTTGGATCGTTATACGCATTGATGGCAAAAAGTTTCACAAGTTTTCCAACGCGCACAAATTTGAAAAGCCCAACGATGAAAATGGTGAGAAAGACAGTAAATTCAAAAGCTAGCTAAATAAACTGCAAATATTTCTCTATAACAGCGCTCAATGTAATGAATGCTGCTGGCATTGCTGTGATGCAGGAATTTCGAGATATTGTGCTGGGCTATGGGCAGAGTGACGAATACTCCTTTGTTTTCCGCAAGGATACGGCGGCATTTAAGCGTCGTGCCTCCAAATTACTTACCTATGTGACGAGTCTATTTTCCACCAACTATGTGATGAACTGGTCCAAATGGATGGACAGACCATTGGCATACGCGCCCTGTTTCGATGGTCGAACTGTGCTCTATCCATCAGATGAGAATCTGCGGGATTATCTGAGTTGGCGACAGGCGGATGTACACGTGAATAATCTATATAACACAGCTTTTTGGAAGCTAGTGCTGGAATCAGGCCTAACTAATCAGCAGGCTGAGGAACGACTTCGTGGTACACTCTCGGCAGACAAAAATGAACTGCTCTTTCAACAATTTGGTATTAACTACAACAAAATACCTGCCATGTACCGCAAGGGAACCACTTTGCTGCGCAAGCGTGTAGTGCAGTCCGAGGATAAGCTGGAAAAGGGCAGACAAGCGATAGTGCCAATACATGAGGATTTAATAGGTGCACAATTCTGGAAGAATCACACGGAATTACTTGGAAAATATGTGCCCGGCAAGTATGTCAGACCTTCCAATGTGCCCAGGTTGCTGGAACAGCAACTGTCTGAAGATTTGGACGAACAGTTGCGGGACAAGGCGAATATAAGCTGAGTTTGACTTATGGCAATAGTTTAATTACAATTTTACAATTACATTAAGCGCAAAGAAATAAACTCTTGAACTATTCGATTAGTAGTCATCGTCGTCGTCATCCTCGTCATCTTCACTGGGTTTCCTGGCAAAGCCAACGCTGCTGCTGCTGCTACCATCTGTCGTCTGTTGTCGCTGTATTAACGCATTGCTTTGCTGGACGGCGGCTGCCTGCATGCTCATCCATTGCTGTTGCTCCTCACGTGCTTGTTCCTCGCGCGCCTTGGCAAACAACTCCTGTTGTTGGCGCAACAGCTCCTCCTCGGGTATGCCTAGATTCTCAAGACGTGTGCTCTGTCGACGTCGCTTGGCGGCCACTTCTTTGCAATCATGTAGCACAGCCTCCGCCTCCTGTTTGTAGTCGCGAAAACCCAAGCGATCGAGTGCTTCCAGAACATGCTCGGCATTGATTGTTTTTTGCTCCGCTGATTACACACCTCGTTCGCCTCTGAACTAATCAGGTGTATAAACTCGGAGCAGCAATTTAAAATCAATTCGCGACTTTCGTTGGCCACTCGCACCGTTGGTACCAGTTCTTTTATTATTTTGTTGATGCTGGCCCGCGGTAGTGTCAACTCATCGTCCTCAGCACTTGGTGGCAATAGCTCCTCCTGGGGATTGGACATAGCGCGCAAGAAAATGTAAACAAAACTCGAGAAATGAAAAAATAAACAACGATGCTGCTGCTTCTTGCTGCTAGCGTTGTAGTATTGCAAAACGAATTAAAATGTATATCGATGCAAATGTATCGATGTAATAATAATTGATATCAAGAAATTACAAATAATTATTTGTCAACACTGTTGTCACCAACTTTTAGCTATTTTATAGCAAGATTTCTTTGATCACAATCACTAAGCCAGTAACTTATAGAGAACTCATTATATACAAGGAAATGCCTTGAGATTGTGTCCACGGAAAATTTTTGCCGTGGATCACTTAACAAATAACTTAGCGAAGCAAATTTTACATACATAAAGGAACATGTTCACTAGTTCATTTCAAAGAGCATCTCTACTTTGTTCACTCGTTCATGAACATCCCAAGTTTACGTTTCAGATATTGAGACTTATTTACTGCGAAATCCCGACACCGCTAATAAAATTAAGAAGTTAACTAAACATTATGGGTGACTACGATTCGGATGATGAAAAGTCACAGATAGAAAAATTGCAGCATGCCAAAGTGCCGCGTGGAATGTTTGTTTCAGGCTGGGACGATGATGCGGATGAGTTGATCGAGGAGGATAAAAATCCTCAGGGTATGAACTAAAATTTTGTAAATTGACAATTAATATAAAGTAAACTTTACATGCAGCCAGCATTGAACGCATGATACTGTGGGCCGTGAATGAGAATCGCATAAGTGAGGTGAGAGAAATTCTCCAATTGGATGCAGACACTGTCAACGCTCGTGATGATGATGGATACACGCCATTGCATCGCGCCTGTTACAATAACTTTGTGGATATTGCCAAGCTGCTGCTGCAGTACAAGGCGAACCCAAATGCACGCACAGAGTTGGGATGGACACCATTACATTCGGCCTGCAAGTGGAATAATTCTGATTGCGCTCAGCTTTTGCTGCAATTTGGCGGTGATGTTAATGCCGAGTCCGATGGACAGCAAACACCTTTGCATATCACAGCCACCGTTTCCAACTGTCGCAATACAGCCACGGTATTGCTTCTAGATCGCAATTTAAAGGCGGACAAGGAGAATAACAGTGAGGAGACGGCCGCTGTTATAGCACGTCGTACAGGCATGAGCTACGTCATCTTTGAGATTGGTCATGAGGCGTACGATTGCGTTACGGGACTGATAGACTAAGAGTCATGTGTATAATTAATATAATACTTATGGTTAGTTTTATTTGTATTCGTATGTTATTCAACAAATCGCGTTCTTCAGCTGGCCGGTGCCGGAGTGCGGACAAAATGCTCATAGAATGACTTTGTATAGTTCGCCATCTCATCCTGCATGGCGGCGGGCACAAAATATGGATTACCCTGACCGCCTTCAATGGTGCCCTTTGCCGTGTAACGCATATAGCTAGAAACTGTCGTCTCTGGCGGCAGCACAGCACCATCCTCAATTACACAACAGTCCTTCAGAGTGCAACGACGGCCCTGGAGACAATTAACAATAATAAAGATAATTGAACACTACAAATATATAAGTTGGCTACTTACAATAATAGCATTTTTGCCGATGTATACAAATGAGCCAATAAGCGCCGCTGATACCACAGCACCCTCGCCAATGAAGACATGGTCCCCAATGTGCATGGGAAAGAAAGCGATACCTTTGCTGAATTGCTTGTAAGGTGGTCGGATCACTGAATTTTTGCTTATCACACAATAGCGCCCAGTGCGAACATTTGCCAGGTCTCCACGTATAATGGCGCCGCTCTGAACAATAACCTTGCCATTGAGCACTATGTTCTGGGAGCCACAGAGCACCGTGTGACGACTCACTTTGTTGCCAGAGGCCTGTAAACAAAAAATGGGCAGTGTCAGCAGTTGATGAGATCATCCGGAGAAAGTATCAATCACTCCTTAGAGATCAATTTCCTTTTAAATATCACACACCGTCTCAACGTATTCATCTTTGCTATAATACGTGTCCGGAATTTCCATAATTTTATAGAATTAACTTAAAAATATTTTCACAAATTCTGAGTGCGTTTTCCAGAGCTGCCAACTGCTTAGAGAGAAAACAGCTGTTTTGGGTGGAAAACATCCGAAAAATAGCTGAAACTGCAATGCACAATAGCTAAAGTAAAATATCAATCTTTTGTATCTAATTCGACATTTTCGTTCAAATAAGTGGCAGCCTCCTTTTTGCAAAGTGGCAACGTCTTTCAAAAATCAACATTCGTTGTTAAATTCAAAACACATTTTAATTTTGTGGACTTAAAAAGTCCATCAAAATAATAACCAAGTAATGGAATATTAAAAGTTATTATTTGCATTCTGTATTGGTTTTCTCCAAAATAAATTGTTTGAAAATATTGTAATTAAATAGCTTTGTTAATTTACTACACAAATTTGTTAACAATAGAATTTGGGTTAATTAGATGCGGGTGCATAGAAAATGCTGGTGTTTGGGCCATGTTAGCCCTGAACTTTACATGCAATTGGAAACTACATTGCAGATTACACCAACAATTTGTAGCTCTTTTTCGCCTGATAATTTTATTAAAAAAATAGATATATAAATATAACTTATATTCATTAATAACTGGATACAAAGCGCAGCTGGAAGTAACTCGGAACTCGCTTCAATGATAATCCAATTAAATGCTCTTATATAAGCGGGGCTGCCCGGCCCCGTTGACCTTCAGGTTGGACTATGTGTATGTTATATGCTCGACTGCCCAATGCCCTCTCTTGGCCACATTCGCTAATTGGCGAGCAGCTTTTGATGTTAGGTTCTGCATGGAAAGAAAGAATAGTCGAAATCATAACAATATTTATGGTAATCCATTATGAAATGTCCGAACTCCATTAATATTATGTATTGTTGTTGGGTATGCTACACAGCATGTAAATAAATTTGTTTTGCAATTGTAGATTTGGTCGGTTTTCATTTTAAAACCATTAGACCGACCTCACCAATAATTCATTTGCACAAACGGCCAGTTGACCATTTGAACTTTAAGCCAATTTATTTACAGAAAAAGCAATTGCCAGCTCATTTGGAAAAATTAAATTGAAACTGAATCTTTGGCTGCTGCTTTGTGAAAAGACCGCCAGTTGAAGGTCTTGAGGTTTGCACCTTTGATCTAAGGTTAATAAACTTCAACTTGAAACGTGCTAAAGGTTAGGAGCTCCTCATGTTCAGTTATTAATTGAAATGTGTGTGCGCAAATGCAAACAAACAAATTATCAAACCATCAAACGATTTGAGTTTGTTTGGTACTCGAAATTGTGTTTATTGTACTTTATATTGTACTAGTCTTGCATATTTAGGCTCATTTTGTTTTGTTGACTTTAAGTTGTAGTGGAACTCAAATTTAGTTGAAAACATACGTGTATGTACGAGTATTATCTCAATATTTGCAACTGTTGTCGTGCTGTTTATATTAAAATTAAGTTTTATTCTTATACTAGAAAGTTTTTGGCATTTGAGATATTCATTGCTCAGAATAAAAATAATCTGTTTGTTCACCAATGCAGTACTAATTTTTATGAACTCACGTTATAAACAGATGTTTTATTAAAAATAATATATTTAATTTATTTTTAAAATCGATATATCGAGTCTTTTTGCGTAGTTAACCTATTTACCTATTTGTAAATTATTCTTTATTCCAAAAAACCAATTCCAACAGAAAGTCAATTAAAATCCAATGTATTTCTAAAACTTAAATTTTAATAAAAGGAATCACTATAGAGTAGTAGACAATGTCTTGCGGTTTTATGCAATTCTTTGCAATACTTAAAGTCGAAAATAAATTATAGTTCATAATTCAGTACTGTTGGATAGTTTAATTAATTTTATTAAATATTACTTCAATATCTCATCATAACCTTTTCAAATTCCAATTGATCTTTAAAATTTCTGTTGATTGATTTGCGGATGCAGAACCCTCAAGCGCCCAGCAACCATCAATCCAAACTTATAGTATGTATTATATATGTATACACAAGACTACAGACAGAAAACAGAAAACTGTATAGTTTCTGTTAGCTACTGTCAATTACAGCAACGATTTATTGATTTAAGTTCGCTGCATTGAAACAAAAGAGTTGAACAAAAAACTTGTTTTGTTGCATGCAAAAAGGTGAAATTATTTAGCAATTGTTGTCTGCCTCCGATTCTCTGTTGCCTGTTGTTGTCTATTCTCACCTTGTGCGCAATAAATTTCAATGAAACAATTTTCTTAATTTTTAATTGCAGTTACGAGTTAATTTATTTAGTCGTTTCTCCCAACACTTTTTTCACATTATTCTCGATGACATCGAATAAATGGATATACGTATTTGCACACGTAAAATATCTATATAGCACTGGCATTGTTTTAATTTTCAGCCTTTATTAATTATTTACTTATTTATGATGTTGTATTTTTTGTTTTTTCGCCTCCGGGCGCACTTCAGTTTTCGCCTTGCAGCATTTTACAAGCCACTCAAAAGCGATTAAAACGCTCAAAATCGACAAACTAAAACAATAACAACTATTAAGTTGAAGCTGAGCACACGCTCGCAACAACAACAACAATAATAATAATAACAATCAACTTTAATGGCAAATAGATCGTGAGATTGAAAGAATTGGATGGTTCGTCGATTCGTTTCTTCTCTGCCTTCTGTCCAGGCGGATGTGCAGTGCGTGTATTTAATATTATGATCTTGATTAGCTGAGGTATTTAATAATATGAACAGCAACAACAATTCCAACAACAATAACAAGCTGTGATCAAGGTCATCAATGAGGTAGCTTTGTAAATATTTACATAGATGTTACCAGAGAGATTGCCAGCAAACAATGTATACTACGGCATGGTCAAGGTCACCTTGTGGCAGCTTTTCAATAAGTTTTGTTGGGCTTCACTAAACGGCGATGTACTTATCTACATAAAAATTCCCCAAAGATACAACACTTTACATTGAATACTCAGAATAACAGATGAATCAGAATGTTAAATATTTTCTTATCAAGATCAAGAATTAGCTACATTTTTAATTACATTTAAACATTGAAAGATACATCAAACATGAAAAAATTTAACAAATAAATAATATAAAAATGTGTATAATAATAATGTATAATATAATCTATTGTTGATTGTATATTTCAGCTTTAGAAATTTGAATAATACGTAGTTTATAAATAAGATCAATATAATGTTGTAGCGTTGTAATAAGTCAAAGAGTAGAAATAAATACATATATTAAATTAATTGTTACGTAAATAAATACCTAGCTCTTCCATTAAATATTATATAGTTTTACATATACAATATTAAGTGGTTTTATTATTCTACTATTGTTCACAAGACACGTGAGTTGACTCAAGACGCCTCCCGGATGCCGTTTTCTTGTAATGGTCTCGAAATACTAAACATTTATCAGACTGAGCGAACTATTCGACAGTATGCGTCACTCGGGGCTGCCAAATAAGGAAGTAATCAGAGCGAATGTCAATTACACGCAACGTACAACGTCATAAATAAAAAGAGATTGCGTATACGCCATGTAAGCGCAAACTTGCCTTGGATTTAACTCGTAAAAAAATAAAATGTTGAGCGAGTGCTACGCACAAATTAAATTCATGAAGTTCAAATACCGACGACAGTTAATGAAACTCGAAATCGAAAACAAAATCAAAATCAGACATAATATCGAAGTCAACATCAAGTGTAGCCAACGAATTACGTGGCAAGCATGCGACGAGGACAGGCCCCCCGCATACGACGGGGCTACCCCTTGAGACTGACCGCCCCTTACCACCTGTTGTGTGTGCGCTTATTACACTTTTAAAGATATCGGGTAGGACAGCTATTTTGTGAGCTTGGCAAATTTTTGACTGTAACACCAAATTAGACATTTTTTATATGTTTATATTTATTTCAGATTTAATTATTTAGTGTCTGCGTAGAACATTTGATAACGTTAGTTACCAAAGACAGCGGAATATCTTTAAAGCCAAAAATTGAAGTCTGTGTACCAAGTTTGGTTGCTCTAGCTCTTATAGACTTTGTGGTTTAGACGTTTATACAGACGAACAGACTGACATGGCCATATCGAATTGGTTGTTGATACTGATCAAGAATATATATACTTAATACGCTCGGGTATAAAAGATAAAAACTATATCAATTAAAAAACTAAAATTAATACACAAAAGTTGAAAAATGATAAATTTTAAAAATATAAAACAAAACCAAATTGAAATCCATCTTTTCTTATTTATTAGTAAATAAAGATTTAGTAATTTAAAAAAATTAAAACATAAAGTAAAGCTTTAAGTAATAATTCAAAATAAAAGTACAAAATTTTAAATTTAACTTTAAAAGTTTATATAAAGCATAAAAATTAATAAAAATGTAAGAACAAGCTTAAGGCAATAGCAGCTATTGCTTAAAAAAAAGTTAGACTTAATTTAAATTAAGTACCAACTTGTAAATAATAATAAATTAATAAAAAATAATAAAAATGAATAATTTTTAAGCATTTTCATGAACCTTAAGACCGTAAAAGCAAGAGTTTTACAATAATATGTACAATATTAAAATTTATATTATTTAACAATTATATTATATATATTATTATAAACACTTTTTTTCAGAAATTTGGTCACCAAGTGTATATGCAATTCGTATTTAACTTCTCCACACTGCTTTGGTTTGGATTTCGCTTGTTTTGCTTAGTGTATCAACGAAACGCGCCCCGACGAAGGTCAAGTGCACGACGCTAAATGTGTTTTATATTGTTTCTTACATTAGTAGCAACTTTTTGTTTAATTAATTTTTAATATTTTCGCCGTGCAAGTCACTCGCTTGCTGTTTACGGTTTGCTGTTCGCTGTTTGCTGTTTTACCATTCGCTGTCGTTTTTTGATGATCTGACAAGCGGCACGCAACTTGGGAGGTTCTTGGCTAATTGCCTGACTCAGGCTTTGGCTTAGGTGGCACTGGAGAGGTGTCAAAAATGTGACCTTGATGGGTTTATGGCGTTATGAGGACGCTTTCAATTTTGTAATATAGTTTATTAGATGTTTTCCTGACTCAAAGTCTAAAACGAATGGATTTCTGAGTAAAAAGTAATAATTGTTTGCATCTAATGAAACTGCTGCAGTATTTAATTTCATGTTTCTTTTTACCATAGTACTAACAAATTAAATACAAGAATGTTAGCAACGAAAAATGTATTGTAATTTTTATAGCTTTTATATTTTAATGATATTGATATTGCTGGGTTTTCTTCAATCCGTGCAACAAATGTTGCAGCAATTATAACTTTTGTATTCCTAGAATTAGTCTTCTTCGTTTCAGTTTTTAATTCAAATTTAATATGAAATACAATTGTAAAATAATTGAATTTTAAGAATTTATTCTTATTTTCACATATTCACATATATAAATAAATAAAAAATTCATTTACATATAATAACATAATATTTATAATAATGTTATCGGCTTGGGAAAATTGAAGAATTTATTGTTAAGTAAATTTATTGAACTATTGTCATTCAGTAACTTGATCCTTTTCCTTTTTCTCAACTACAAAAACAACTAATTTTTTGTTAAACATCTGGTAACTTTTCTAAATAACCTTGAATCGTAGTTTGCTACCCTTACTTTAAAACAAAATATATTATAGAAAATTCAACAATATTTTTAATGATCTCTGTACTCATCGCTTATCCGAGTATCAAGCAACACGTCGAATTGCAAAATTGTTTTCCAATTATGCACCCACAACTGAGTAACTAACAACTTCCTAATCAAATGCCGTGCACACTTTTTGGCCAACCTTCGGTTTGTTGGCCAGTTGACCATAATAAGCTGGGCCAATGATCCACATAAATGGTAGCTATTTTATAAGTCAAGCTGCCACAGTTTCAGTTGAAACGCGTGTGTGTTCAAACACGGACTGACACATTTGGATCTTAATTGACAATCATTGTCAATCAGGCGAGTGGCCACCCAGGCAATGAGACAATCTTTGTCATTTGACAATGACACTGAGAGTGCGAAGGAAACCTTTAAAGTTCACTCAACTTCACAGCTCAACTCAAAAAGTTAATTGGTGTTATAGATATATACACGGGTATTGTCTATGAGATATTTATATGTAACAGTTGATAGCTTGACATGCCACTGAATTCATATACCCCGTAGTCTTGCAATTGGCAAAGAAGGTATTATAAAGTCGTTATGAAATAATAAGTGGAACAGTTAACAGAGAAAAATAGTGAGAGATATAGTAAAATACACCAACTTAATTCAGATATTTAAAGAAGCAAAGTTTAATTTAAAAAATAAAATTATAAGATTATGAAAACTTGAAAGAATTCGAAATACTACGTACTTGTAATGTAAGAATTTGTTATTACAAAATTAAAAATTCACATATTTTATTTCGCAAAGTAGACTTTTTGTTTACTTTTTTATTTTTTTATGACTTTTAGTATTTACAAAATGTCAATACGAGAAATAATGAGGACACTACTTTAACTTTTGTTTAATAGATAATATTTTATTTTTTAACGTGAAATCATTATCTTAATCAATTCTCGTTTTATTTTCACTTTCAATTTTAGTTTTGTTAGTATATTTTTGTTGTACTATACGGAAGATTATAATTTGTGAAAGTGTTAATTTGTCTAATTTTACAATACTCATAATTAATAAATGCTTCAACGTTCGCGCTGTTTTTGTCAGTTTTTTTTAAATATATTTTATAAATATATTTTCTAATTTTATTAGGTTAAATAAAAGTTAATTGTGATAATAAATATAAAACAGAATAATTGGATTTGTCATTTATAACAATCTTAACTAAGCTATCTTAAGTAAAATTAAAATAATACTAAGCATACTCCCAACTAGCTCAATAATTTTTAAGTAAACCATTAAATAAATAAGAATTTAATTTTAATTAGGTAATTGTCATAATAAACATAAAACAGAATAATTGGATTAGTCATTTATAACAATCTTAACTTAGCTATCTTAAGTAATATTAAAATAATACTAAGCATACTCCCAACTAGCTCAATAATTAATAAGCAAACCAATAAATAAATAATAATTTATTTTTAATTAGTTTTAGATAGGATGTCTAATAAGAATGCGAATGTTGGCGATAATATCCAATACAAATTAGATGACAGTTTTCTCACATGTTGTGTACTGGGTATACACCGATCTATTACCCACAATTTATCGCTAATCAAAGTCGTTGAAATGGTCAAGGCAAGGAAGTCAAAACTTTCGGCCCATTAAACCCATAATTTCGGCAAAAATCTAATTAACGCCTGCCAATACAAGCGAGTGTGAGTAGAAGACCCTGCCCAACAGCCCTCACCCCGCCCTCGCCCTCGCCACCGTCTCAGTCTTCGAGTCCGTCTCGAGGTTATGCAGCCTTGCCCCTGGCATACAAAGCCAAAATAGCCGGAGAAGAAGAGGAGATGAAAAAAGTCAGTTTCAGGTTCAAAACTATTAGCGCCCGCATGCAAAGGCGATAAACCGATCAAAATTGGAACAATCCGCGTGCACGTTAAACAAATAACAAATAATATAGTCATAGACAATTGAGTAGATTGTTGTTGTGGTTGTTGTTGTTGTTATGATCTCTGTCGTGCGTCGCCAGTTGATTTATATATTTAAATATTTTACCTATTTGTTGTTGGTTTTTTTTTGTTTTATGACAGCTGACAACTGTTACCTACCGTTTTATAAAGTTTTGGGGCCACTTGGTTGTCTTGATTTTAGCTTCCATCGATTCGTATTTTGGCAAAGCCTCGGGGCATAGTTAGTGGCAATAATGTTTTAATTAGCAGTGCGAGCAAATGAATGGACTAGAGGTCGATTCAAGTTCTATGCATTAGGTGGCCACGCCCCATCAAAACAATCTAGAAATACTTATTATTATTATTATCATAATTATATATGCCAAATGAAGGCGCATTCATTTTCAAGTTTCACACAATTACTTTGCGCATTTGTTATTACTCTTTTTCTATTCTATGTTTTTTTTTTTTAATTTGTAGTTGTGTGACGCTAAGCGCAGACATTAACAATAACCAAACGAAATGAAAATATTAACTAGTAACCGCCAAGAGGCAGGCAATACGCCTCAGTGAACAAGCGGCCAATATTGGAGATGGTCACGTGTCACGAGTGTTATCGCTAGAAAGACAGTCTCTAGATAAGTACTCAAAAATATTTTAGATTCACAAAATATTTTTGCCCATATTCATTGATTATCATTCTCATATAAAAGCTTTTTATATTATATATGATTGTAGTTTTCATATTTGTGTTTTATTCATTATACCAAAATAGCTTATGTGGAGTTAAATCTGTTATTTTTATAATTTAAATTCCTTAATTTTTATTTATGCTTTCGCTACAATCTACGAATAATAGTACAAAAATTTTTTTATGTCAATGATTTCAATGTTCTTAATAGTTTTCTTATTCAAATTATTTTATTTCATAATTTATCTATTGAACAATGTCAATATAATTGCATTTTACTACATTTTATATATTTATGGGAGAATACTTGGAATACTTCTTAGCAATCATCCTGGTATGTGAATTGTCAGTCTATCATTTTATAAGTCATTCAAACATAAATGTTTAATGTCTCAAAAATATTGGTACATCGCTAATTTATAATATCTATTGTCATTGTTTGATGCGGTGTTCACGTAGCTACCCAGTTTATAATATCACCATCGTTAGTTAGTTCTTGAACCCGAGCGTTTGAACTGAACACACAGCCATAACTAATCTGTGTTACTCGATTCGTGTTCGAGTTGCACAGAATCTTGACATGAGGAAGCCATTTGCGTCTCTTTTGTGTAATGGCCGTAATTAGTCGCATATGAAAAGGCATTAGTGCGAGTGAGATGGCGGTTTGTGATCATTAAAGCTTGTATAGATACACAGATGTGTAGTTGTTACGTCTTCTCTTATGGCAATCCTAAGTCTCAACTTGATATATTTTAAATAAATAACATAATTTCCAACCGAGTTAAGTTAAGTTAAGTCATAAACTGTATATTTTCTCAATTCTATGAAGTTCTTTATGTCCCTTGTAAATCTTGAAATTTGGAACAGAGAAATTCGGCTAAAACTGTATATTTTCTAAATTCTATGAAGATCTTTATGTCCCTTATGAATCGTTAATTTTTAAAATGGGAAATTCGGCTAAAAGAAAAATTTGTATTGAATGGAAAAACTTTTTATTATTATTATTATTCTTATTCTTATTCTTATTATTATTATTATTATTATTATTATTATTATTATTATTATTATTCTTATTCTTATTCTTATTCTTATTCTTATTATTATTATTATTATTATTATTATTATTATTATTATTATTATTATTATTATTATTATTATTATTATTATTATTATTATTATTATTATTATTATTATTATTATTATTATTATTATTATTATTATTATTATTATTATTATTATTATTATTATTATTATTATTATTATTATTATTATTATTATTATTATTATTATTATTATTATTATTATTATTATTATTATTATTATTATTATTATTATTATTATTATTATTATTATTATTATTATTATTATTATTATTATTATTATTATTATTATTATTATTATTATTATTATTATTATTATTATTATTATTATTATTATTATTATTATTATTATTATTATTATTATTATTATTATTATTATTATTATTATTATTATTATTATTATTATTATTATTATTATTATTATTTACAAGTTGGTACTTAATTTAAATTAAGTCTAACGTTTTTTTAAACAATAGCAGCTATGGCCTTAAGCTTGTTTTTTTTTTTTATGTATGGGCTATACTTATTATATATTCACATTTACATATATACATGTGGTATTTAATACTATATATTCTTCTTGTTATTTTATTTACATGATTTTAATTTGTAATAATTAAATTAGATGGAAAATATTTGTTTGTTTGAGGAACTCTATTGTTTTATCTATGTGTTGGAATGATGTTACTACTTTAAATTTTTTTTTGCAGATATAAGAATCTTTCTTATATATATATAGTGGGCATTTGATGAGTATGTGTGTAATGGAGAATGTTGAATTGCACTTTGTACAAAGTAAAGTGGTGGTAAGATTTTGGGATTAGAAAGGAAATGACTATGGGTTAGGTTTGTATGTCCTAGTCTTAGTCTTGTGAATTTCAAAAAGTCGATTCGTGATGTATTTTTTATTGTTGATTTTGTAGCTTTGTCATGGCAGATTGCTTTGTAGTATTGGGATGCGTTGTTAAGTATTAGTTTAAAGTATTGTTGGGTGCTTGCTTTATGAAGTTGTTTATATCAGATGTATTGTAGTTGTTTTCGAGGATTATAGGAAAATTATGGGTGTTCTTTGCTTTTTACTTCAAATTGACTACGAATATTTAGATTTCAGTAAAATGTAAAAGCAAGAAGATCGCAATTATAAATGCCTAGAGTAGGACATAATTTAAGTTAATGTTAGAATTTGATACTACATATACTATACTTCAGTGCAATACACTTATTACCATAGTCATAGTATTTGACACTGATACTGACTGAGAGTTGTTTGTACAAAAGTGCATTCGTTACTTTTTAAATAAATTAATCCCACGCTTACATTGGAACTGCGAGTATTCTTTTTCTTACACTTAAATATACATTGAAGTTAGCTTGATTTATGAATAAAAATTATCTGAGTCAATCGTACAGTTGGCAAGTTGAGAGCGTGTAGTGAATTCTAAAATTGCACACGTAGTATCTTGATATGTATGCACTGTGTTTTTACACTTGTATATTGTTTTATTTATATATTTGTATATATTTTCTGACTATTATTTGAGGTCTGGCTATGGTTTTGGAGTTGGCACGGACCAACGACCGTCCTCGGAAAGTTTTGTGCGCATTCCGAGCCACACAGCGATGGCGACACATCCGTATTAGTATTTATTTGTATACTTTATTTAGTTTCGTGTTATTTCTTTGATGATTTGTGGCGAATACACTCAAATTCGCATGTATGAGTACTTCAAACATGAAAACGGTAGCCGTTTTTTTTGCGTAGCTCAGAAGTTTTAAAGGTGTTATGTTATTAATGTTGTTGTTTCTGTACATCGGATGATTAATTTTAATTTCGTACAAAAGCAAAAATTTTATTTTGCAAAGGGCATTCTGCGGTTAATGTGTCTACAGCTCACAACTGGTCCAGTCCCATCCAGTTCGTCCAGTCTCCATCAGCTCTTCTTCTGCCGGATCAGTCACTGACCGTCACGACCTTGCACGCCAATTTAGTTAAATTGTTTTGTGGTATCAGCTGAATTTTTTTGACCTGGGAGCCATTTTGATAACTTTAGGTCTTTTATTATTGAAGTTCAATAAGTTTTATGCTCTTCAAGGTGATAATTTAGCATATAAATGACGATAGAACAAAAGACTTAGGCAACGAACTCGTGACATAGCTCGACACTTTTATGGTGCGCATATTTTCAATTTTATAGATTGACAATGTAAAAACAAAATTTTTAAGTTTTTTAAGATTGACAATCTGACAACAAAATTGTGATTGCTGCATTCAGCAGTAATAAAAGTAAAATTGTACATAAAATTGTCACAAATATAGCTTGGAAGAAGTTGTTTATCATGAATATGTATATTTAAATCTAAATGGAAATACGTTTTAATTAAAGTCGGTGATTGAAACAAGTTTGAATTGATTAGTGGAAAATATACAAACAAAATAAAATTCAATATAAATCAAGTACAAATAAAAACATGAAAATTAAGAAAATGTATAAATTGTGTTGGTTTTAATTATTTTTTTCAGCTCAAACCATATATTATAGCACCTTCTATAAGGTTGACGAAGATTTATTTATTTTTACTTTAGTTTCTGACGGAACCATACATGAAAATTATTTTCCCTATCGTTGGACATGGATTAGAAATTTCCACGTTTCAAATATAGCTCAGTATTTTGTTGGAATTAGTATATATAGACTTTATATATATATAAAGTCCACAACTTTCCTAATATTGTTTACATAGTTAGAAAAATATTTTCCATTTCGGAATACTTTTTCTAATGTTTCTTTTAAATATTTAGTATTCTTCTGCGTAAACTCGAACTTAATGCGGTTTCAAATTACTTAACCTAACAACAATGCTCATGTTTGTTTATTTACCGATTTGTTTAAGATTTGTGTATATGTTTTATGGCTAATTTAGCACATCATAAAAATTGCATCATCTGTTCTTACCAGCTACCACTGCTTACTGTTTTAACCAGGTTTCGTGCTTGCCTGCGAAATTTGCGACTGTTCATATGTGTGTATTCGAATAAAGATCGACAAGAGATCAACACTAAAATTGCTATTGCTACAGCCATTGCACGGTAGTCGGCACTAAAAATTCAATTAGTATATTAAATATTAATTACATGCAATGCAAAACCGGCGGTCATCTCCATGCTAATTCAATTAACAGACGCTTCAAAATTGTCAGCTATGATAATCATCGTTACTTTTTATTCCCTGTCATTTTTGGAATTTTTCTCAAGTTGAGTGACAGCTGCTGTAGTTTTTTAAATCTGTAATTAATTGAAAATTCTTGACTTGCTTATTAATTTTGAATCGTGTGTAAGGTCACCTCAAAGCGAGCGAGTTTTTATTTAGCAGTCACCAGATATCTAGCTAAATGGTTTGACAAGGTCCCACCCAGGAGTAGCCCTAGTGCTAGGCTGTGTTTGTCCAGTTTGATTGGAGTAAGGCTATATCATAAATTCACACTCACTTTATTGGCGGCGTTAAAAGCTCTTCGCATCGTGTTGACTGCTGCAAAGCTTTTGTTTTTTCCGCTCTCTACAAAGTTCGATCTCTCGTGCGCTCTCTTCGTGTGTTTTGTCTTGCGCTCAACGCTCAGCGGTACTCAGTTTGCCAACGACAGGCGTTTGATGCGGACGCGACGAAGCAAGTGAAAACAAAAGCAAAAACGTTGCGCGCAGACGCAACCAGCAATAACAAACATCTATTCAGTGTGCTTTTTTTAGTTAGTTTGCTTTTGTTTTTTGTCTTGTGTTTTGTTGGGCTTTGCGCCGGGCGCGAAGTTAAATTTAATACATCAACACAAAAAGCAAACCTGGCGAAAAGTTTGCCAAAAAACCAACAATCGGTAAACAAAACCGCGAAAGCTGCCGAAGCTGCTCGCAAACTGCAATAATTTAAAAATTAAAACAACGTTAACATAACGGTAAAATTTATGATTCTCTTTCTAGTTAGATATTTGTATTTACGCATTGTGTCATTCCCTCTATGTGTTTTACATAAATACTTCAAATAAAAAAAAATTAATGTGCGTCCAAAATGAGCTAAATAAAATTTGCAAAGGCAATTAACGGCAATAAAATAAAATATACATAATTAAAGCTAATAAAAAAAGTATTGAGCAAATTTTTTCAAACTACTTGAGTGCTATAATGGGAAAAATAAACATAAAATGCAGTGAAGCGCGGTTTGTTGTTGTTATTGCTGTTAGTGTGTTGTAATTGTATTTGCACAAGTTGTGCGAATAAAAAATATAATGCTATGAGTTAATGTGCGATAAAAAAACACTGAATACGTGAAAAGTAATTAAAAGAATCTTACAAATTTTTAGTTCCAACATGTGACTTCAGCAGAAAACGAAACGGAATCAATTCAAATTTCTCATTAAAATTATATGAAAGTTGTGTAGCTTTTTCATAATTTATTTAGATTATTCTGAGTTCCCCGCACTCTTCAAAAGCGATAATAAATTAATGAAATTAAAAACGTATAAGACTGTCCAACTAAAAAATCAACAAACTATAAAAAAGACAAAAAAAATCAACGCGAGAACTCATGTTTCTATACGATAGAGCATGTGTGCGTTTATCTATCTCTCTCTCTTTGGCTCGCTGCCTCATTTTTCGTGAACTGTTTTTCTTATTTTCTTATACACGTTTTCCCTTTGCCTTTGTGTCAGTGTTGCTTACTGAACGCGCGCTCATTTGTCTGTCGTGCTGTATCTGTATTTGTATTGCGAAGGCGGTGGGGCAATTGTCAAATGTAAACTTTACCGTTTTATCGCTCTCTGCGTGCGTATGCATCAAGTGTCGAAAGAGAGACGCCCGTTTGTTTTGTTGTTTTTATTTTGTGGTGCGTCGCTGCAGTTTGTGATGCTGTAATTTCCATTTTGCAGTCGATTACTTCATTTGCAGTTTATTTCCTATGTGCTTCGGACACATGTAACTGACCCACGCCGAAACTGACCAGCGCAAAAAGCCAAAACTATGGACGCTACCAACAGCGAAAATCGCACAAAAAGCCGGTTGAAGGCGACTCTTACATATTTACACGCACCAGCGCTCATTGAACACATACAGCTCCGACGACAGCGTTAGCGTCAGCGTCAGCTCCAACGTCAGCGTCACTGCCAACAACAAGCAACGAGCAAATACAGCAATAAGCAGCAAACAGAAAGCAAAAGCTGCACAAACAACACGGCAATACAAAAAACCTGTAACGCAAGCAGCGACGTTGGCAGAGCTTTTAAAACATTTGCAGTCCACCGTCTTGATTATGTCAATTTCATGTTTACTTCATTTCCTCAACCAAACGAGGCAACCAAAGGGGAGAGAGCACCAGCAATTTCACTTTCGTTGGACTTGAAAAGCTGCAGCGCGCTCAGAGAGTGAGAGTGAAAGAGAAAGATTAAATGAGAGCGTGTGCCAGCTGCATTGGATGCTGTTGCTTTTGTTGTGATAGTTGTTGTTGTTGCTGTTGCCTGGCTCACTGGGGCGTTTCTGCTTTTTGTTTTTGTTTTGTTGCTTTGCTTTGCTTTGCCATCGCATAGTTTCGGTTTCATTTTGTAACTGTAATGTCGGTGCCATTGTTGTTGCCTGGTGCTTGACGGACAAACATACGCAAAGCTTTTTTGTTTTTGCTGTGAGTAACGTAATAACGTAATGCGCTTTATGATTTCCACATGCAATGCGGCGACGCGTCGTCGCGTGTTACGTTTTGGTGCCAAGTCCAGCGTCGACGCCAACGGCAGTTGCACTGTTGTTGTTAGGTAATCGCGCTAATAATGCGCTCACGTCAATGCGGCGACTGAGAGAGCGACAACGACAGCGACTGCTCCTGCAGCAGCCAACTATGCGAAGGTCAGCAACAACAACAACAAGAACAACATCCACAGAAGTAGTAACAATGAGATTTTCGAATTCACGTTTTTATTTCAATATTTTGCTATTGAAAATTTCGTGCCTTTTCGCGCTGTCAGCTTGTGTAAAATTCTAATTTTAAATGAAACAATTTATTACCGGGTTTTAAAAATAAAATGCAATTTATGTGCAAAGTCAGGCAGCGTTGACTAGTTCAAATTAAACCGGTTTATGGCATCGACAACAACAAACATTGCAACCACAATATCCAGTTGGAGGGTGCAATAACAAAAAGCGAAAAAAATAAATAAATACAAATGTATATATGCATAAATAAAACACTTTAATTACAATCTTTTTAACATTATACTAATATAAAAAAAGAAAGAAGAAAACCATTTTTTCTCTTTTGCAAACACATGTTAAAAGCTGTGAAAACAATGAGTAAAATTTATAATCGAAACAAATTATAGAGTTTTTTTATACAATGTGTTTCTGTTTTGAGTGCGTGTGTGTTTGTGTCGTGATAATTAATCAAATAAATCAATTAATCACTTTATAATAAATAAATGCTAATTTCATTGCTTAGATATAATTTGGCCACTGCTGCGTCTTTAAACTGCATCAAAAATTGGACGACAAAATAAATTGGATTTTCGATTCGATTATTAATAAAGTTAACAGCAACAAAAATACATTTTTATGCCGGTTTTTTTCTTGACAAGTTTGGTAAGTAAAGAAATGTGCATAAATTAAACTTATCGATAGGAATGTGAAATCGTAAAGAATTTAAAAAGACTCAAAGATTTAGTGCGTAAACCTATTAAATAGTATAAAAACCTAAAAATAGATAAAATTGCCAAAAACTGATACATAGGTTTTATTCTATTTGATTCCAAAGATCAATCAAGTGGTTAAGCAGTTATATTTATAGCTTGGGGCATTATATCATTAAAACTCTTTTAGTAGGACAACCACTGATTGCCCCTTGGGCCACTTGACTTTCACATGATGCCAGAACTTGTATTGAGTGATACGGGAAAAACCCGCAATTCCGGAGATACTTAAATACTTCAATATTCCAGACTCACTTACATCCGCGTGCCTGCGCACGTAACACATTGCGTATGCGCAATTCTCTTTTGTATACCCTTTAAATACAAAACGGTTAAAGGAGGTATAGTTAACTATTGTTATTTACCTGTTAAAATTATAAATGCATTTAAAATTGCTTTATTTACTTTTTCGTTCTCATTATCACGGTAAGATCTCTATAAGTCTATCTGACAGTTTGTACTTATGGACATAAATTGTGCAGCGTATCTTCTCGTAGAATACTTTCTGTTTATTATGTTTTTACATACTCTAACAGCAATTAAATTTATGATCATTCCGAATGAATTACTGTGTGATCAATGATTATCGATATTACCTTAAAGTAACACATATATTTAGTTTGCAACATGCTTTCCAGTGAATTATAGACTTCTTCTGCAAGTGCAAATCATATGAAACTCTTAGTCTATATAAACATTACCTGCGGGCGGATATTATTTATCTCTGTTTACCGATTTTAATGAAGCAATTCTGTAACGTTCAATAATTTTAAAATATTTGATATCAATTTTAAAATGACTTGTCTTACGTAAATTATAAAACCTGATACAAGTTTTAGCCGATGATCCGCAGCTCTTAATTTAAGCTAGCATATTTTTTATGGACATCATTCAGTTAGAGTATTTAATTTTCGTTATGCTTAAGCTATGATTATTAATTCTCACTTATTCAATTCAATTTCATCGCCACTTAGTTATAAAGTTTTGACTACGTCATTCTAAACAACAGCTGATGGTTTATGTTTCTACTTGTATCGTTTGGTCTCCACCCCCCAACGAGTTTGATTGTTAATTTGTTTGTCGTTGAATCCGGTTCTAAATCTTAAGTATTTCTGGTTTCTTTTTTTCTTATTTTCTGAATTTTACGTTTTTCAAAGCCGCAAGCAAAATATGGTGGAGTCTTGGAAATAAAATTCCTTTGTTTGCGTTAAATAACATCTTATAGCTGGGTTATTAATTTTCATATTTGTATTCACTTCTTTACATTTCCTGTACTACGGTTTATATCAGAGTATAATTTTTTGTAGGCCCTTTCATTATTGCTCTGTTTATTCAACTAATTTGGCGTTCGGTTTATTGCATTGAGCTGCCTGCCTGTCACTTGTCTATTCGTCTGTCTATATGTCTTAGTCTCGATTTCGGCTTGGGATCTGTATCTGGTGCCTAAACGCTTAGTCACGACCCGTGGCGCAAAAGTGCAAATCCATCTGCCACTTGGCAGCTGGCAACTGGCAACTTGCAACTTCCAACTGGCAGCTGGAATCTGTACATAGAAATGTGTATACTTATCTAGACTCGCAGTTAGTCGTATCTACCCACGATGAGTTAGACTTTTGGTCTTGGCTTAATTAAGCTTCGTTTTTAAGCACGCACATGAAGTATGTAAATCTTTTTAATTGAGTCTTACTCACAACTCTCCATAAAATATTTCAAAATGTTTGCAGACATTTCAATTAAGTTAAAATAAAAAATCCACCTAACTAACTACTCTTTACACACAATTGTTTTTTACAGATACCAGCATATTAGAAGAAGAAGGATGAAGGGCTGGTTCGACGCATTTAGAGACGATGGCGGTCCAACGCTATATTCCTTCTCAAATCGAACACCCGTTACCGGTGATGTATCTATTGTGGCCGTATCTGTACTCTTTGCCACATTATATGTGGCATTTCTGGTCATATTTCCGGGTGTAAGAAAACAGGTGGGTTAATCATTAAAAGTGAATGTTCTTCTGGTGATTAAAAAAGTTTATAAATTTCAAATTAAATTTCGTACTCACTTAAAAATTAAATTAAACCTGTTTTATAGCAAATTATCGCAAATTGATATATAATATATAATAATATAAAATCAGCAAACATATATTTATATAATGTTTTAAGCAAATTTCTAAATATTCATATATTATATGGAATAAAAAACGCATTTTATAATGTTATTAGGTGCTTCTAAAGCACATACAATATATATAAAAAATAAATAACATAAGTTAGTTTTTAAAATTAAATAGAGTTTTTATTTTTTAGAAATTCCCAAGCTGTAAATAATTTTATTACGGTTGATTTTTGTGACTATGCTTGATAAATTAGATATTTGACAATTACAAAACAACCGTAAAACGAATTATCACTAAAATGTTAGGAGATGATTGTAAATTGATTATGTTTGGGGCGTTTTATTATCTTTAAAAATAAATTTACTGAACTTAAAAATTAGAAATTTGATAAAATTGCTTAGTAAATATTTTTAAATTTGAAAGTACCCAAGGTTTTTTTTGTAAACACCGACCAATGTCTTTAATTATACTTCGTAGTAGAGTTTTTAAGTTCGATTGATTTATTCCTTGAACCAGTTTATCATGTCAAGGATTTAAGTATTGTTTAACTAACATCCAATGCCATAGAACCAGTTCTATGTTAAGCAAATACACATTACTATTTAATTAACTTAATGATATCGTCTAATACGTGTAGAGCAGCGGGTTCTCACGGTGCAGCCGCCTTGTCTACTGGTAATTAAACTGACAACTGTAATCATAATCGTCGGCACGTTTTCATTAGACGTCTGATGTAAATCTCTACGAGTATATAACCTGTTTATGGCGCGCCCTTTTCTCTGGCTGACTACTCAGTTACCCAAGTTAGTTAGTCAGTTTTGGCCAATTGAGAGAGACTTATTCAATTATCGCCAAACAGATGCCAGCCAATTGGCCAAGTCTTCGGCCATAATTTGCCATAACTGGCTTTAAATCGTTCATGGATGGGATGAGTCTTATGCAATTGCAATTGCAACTGCAATGGAAATTGAAATTGAAATTGGCTGTCGGGCAGTTATTAACATTTGCATATTAAGTTGAAGTTACACCCAAATACCAGTGACAAATGCAATTAAATACGAGTATGCCTTGTAACATAATAATCTTCAATTGAGTTCTTATTCACAGAAATTCACGACATTCTCGACGGTCACATTGAGCCTCTTTGTGGGTCTAGTCATACTGAGTGAGTACCCGATGACCTTAGCTCTTTATTTGCATATGCCAATTGCTTATTCTTGTAACTTTGCTTTTGCATTATCTCCTCTCCTTTCAGTCACCCGCTTGGGCTCCGCATGGCATGTGGCACATGCAACCATCATTGCACCATACAAAGCCTTCTCACGCGAGAAGCTTCCCGCACGAATCGGCACCCACATTGGCCTCATGCATGTCAATGTAACGCTGACGGGTGAGTTGACTACCAATTGTGTATTAATTTTATGATTGTACGAGTAAAGAACGTTTTCGGCTTTTATGTTTGATGTTTTCAACATTTTTTCAAGGCATTAGACCATTCAGGAATAACCAAATATTTTAAAGGCAGGCACCACTTAAAGAAACAATAATTTCACCATAATTAGTGTTTTTTAATACTTTTTTTAGATTGAATTTAAGACAAAAAACATACTTATTCGTACGTATTTCCCTTTAAGACTTAAACTAGATGAAATAAAGGAAAATAGTTTTTATCTAGTAGAATCTCACAGAATTTACAATATTTAGGAATAGTTTTTTAAGTGTACCCAGTTACTTAAAAATAACTCTATTAAGATTAGAGGTATTTAAAAATGTTTTTAGTGTTGGCTATAATTACAGTACATCAATTACTTTCTTAAAAGGAAGTATTAATATATATAAAAAATATTGAAAACACATTTTATTTAATATATTTTAGAATTTTGTTTTAAATTTACATACATGAATTCTCCATTAATAGTTTATTTCAAAGTAATTAAGTTAAAGAGCTCATTAACTGCTGTTTAAAACTAAGATATACTCGTAACAGATTTACTTTGAATTTTACTAAAATATAATAATATATTTAGGGTGGTTATATATTTTTAAAGACAGTTTGTAATAGATTATCTCACAGCTTTTTAGATTCATTTTACAAAGTTCAATCTAGTTGTCAGAGCTTAATTGAATTTTATTTCAAAGACATTATTTTGAAAACCATTCTCATATTGTTTGAATTTAATTCTTTCATCAAGCTCTTTTACTTTTTAAACTACCCTCGTCAACGTATTTTTTTCTTGATTGACTGTCTGTGAGTTTTATGAAAATTGTTTATTTTTGTTGTTGAATCAGTCGACTTATCAGTCAACAACCAAAACAACAATAACCACGACAGTAGCGATACTCAGACTGAGCAACTTCCATGCAGCCCGCCTCTTTTTTGGTGCCGCTGATTGAAAAGCTTTTGTTGATTCGCCTGCTTTATGATTATGAATGTATTACCAAAAGAGTTTTTAATTCATTAGGAAAAGAAATATGCCGTTGTCGTTGTCGTGCCCCTTTGCCGAGTTAGATGCCAAGCGGAAGATAAACGGCATTGGTGGCAGAGTCGACTTCAGCTTCAGCGTCGGTTTCGGTTTCGGTTTCTGCTTCAAAATGTCGCAAGTTGGCGCAGAAAACAATTGAGCAATTTTCATACAAGATTTTAATCGGTTGTCTAAGATTTTAATTAAATTTTGGTAGCGTTGTTTCGATAGTTTGATGTTTATTTTGATATTTTTGGTAGCCATTAATGCAGTTGCAATTTGGGCTGGCTAATTGATTTGCCTCTGTGGAAGTCGTTAACAATACAAAAAAAAAAATAAAACATTTGTTTAACCGGCTCCAAAGACATTTGCCAATCGACGGGCATGACGTCATCTGAGAGCGCAGGTTTTTGGATTTGTGTGCTCTGCGGCCAAGTGGCAAGTCAAGCTCCATGTCACGATTCCCTCAACAGACAACGACAATAACAATAACAATAACAATAGCAATAGCAATAGTAAACAACAACAATCAAATGAAATGCCACTCAACACCTGCGGAAATATTCGCCAAGTGACTGCTAACGCGTTGCCTCTCAACTGTGTTTATACAGATAACGTATACATGCATAACTATATATAAATATATATGTATATATAAATATAAATAAATATATAAACTCAGACTTGTATTTGCTTGCTTGTTTCACTCACTCACTCATTCAGTCAGTGAGTCGGTCTGCCAGTCACTTACACATTTGTTCATTCATTGATTCATGCACTCGAATGTGCAAACATTCAAACAGCACAATAGAAAAGGTGAAATGGTTGTTTGAGCTGCCGCATTAAATCAATTGAAATGCCAGCCATATGCCAAACATGCAGTAAGTCAGTCAGTTCCTAAGCGAAAAGAACTAAGTATAACTTACGAATGGGAAATTGTTGAGTCAACAGGAGTTTGAATACTCTGTTCTACTCGTTTAATAAATAGTACAAATGCAACTATCCGAGTATTTAAATAGAATTGAATAGGTTATCAGTCAAATTCAAAATTACGTTAACCGAAACTGAATAATTTGGTCTTGGTCTTTAACTTATATATGAATATCCAGTTATACAACGTGACAACAGTTTAAAGCGGTTATTGGCCCTTTTGGAAATATTTAAAAATTAAAAATATATTATAGTAATAACAAGCATTAATTAGTGCAAGTGGATCTAACAGAAATCTTAAGCAACATTTATAGCCTCCGACAATGCAGATAAAATTTGTAAATAATCAATTCGAAATAGTTTCAACTGGTTTTTGATTGTTTAGGAACATGTTCAACTTATGTGAACCGGATATGTATCATTTGTATATAAACATGCTTATAAATAAGCGAAAAGTCAGGAAGTTGAGATAAATTCAATTGAACATAACACATTGAACTCAGATGAATACGATAAATAAACCTTAGAAAATCACACTTTTGTTTGTTTTATGAATATCTATTCCTGGAATAAATTGACAATAATTAAAGTGTTTGCTTGAGAAATTATCATTCTTTTAAAATAATATAACAATTAAGTAATACGATTACCAATTTCATAGGAATCCTGAAAAACTCTTTTGCTTTGCTTTTGCTTGTCTGACATTGATGACTTTTGAAATGATAGAAAGCGAAAGATCCTTGACAGCAATGCAATCCACCTGGCCCAACGATTATGTCGGTTACCATATCGGGTATTGACTATAACTGATTTCTAAGCTCACAGCCAACCAGCTCTCTCCCTTCTGGCCATGTTTCATTCAGTGGCATCAACAAAACTGACGCAGCTAAAAGCGCTTCATGTTCATTTCAAATCGCATTGTGTTGCCATTGTTATTACTTGTCCGTGTGTGTGTGTACTTGAGTGTATATGTACGTGTGTGTGTGTGTGTGTGCCACTTTGTGGGCGTGTGTCAGTTTGTGGGCGTTGTTGCCAAAAGGGCACAATGAAGCTGCTCAAGTTGACTTGCAAAAGGCAGCGACTGATGAAGTATTTCCATGTACATATTTTTTAGGTTTATTATTATTATTTTTATTATGATTACATTTTTTAGCGCTTGATTTTTGAATACTTGATTACTTGAATAGATAATTGCGTATGTCAAGCCGAGGCAGGATGATTTTATAGAGTAGTTCAGTATAGATCAGGCTGACAACTTAATTGTTGCTCTTCGTATTGATTCGAATTCAAATTCAAATTCAAATTCGAGTTGAAAATGAAGCTTAAGCATTTTCAAGCAATGTCAAATCAAAGACTGTCAAAGTATCAAATGTCTAGATGTAATAATTGGGCTGAGGCTTATTCATTGTTATTGCCACTATAATCATGATTACAATAATAATAACAATAATGATCATAATAACGTTGATGACGTTGACGTTCATTTAAATAATGATTGTACGGCTTCGTCTTGACGGCCAATTTGCCTGGCACTTTGCCAAAAGTTATCCAACTGCAATTTATGATACATGATTATGACATTTACAATATATATGCAACTACACAATTGCATAGATTTGACTCTATGGATATTCCATTGCATTCTATATCGACGAAAAGTGTTGTGGGAGTGTGTCACGCTAGGTTTGTTATTGGTTAGCATTTGGGAAATCGACTTTACAAAGGCTGTTGCAGCAATCAAACGAGAGAACTATATTTCTTAATTAATATTACTCATATTAAATATTATATAAACCAAAATAATAATACATATAAATCGCTGAATATCCAACAAATATTGCTTTTCTAATTATAATACAAATATAATTATTTTAGTAATTCTGCATCTGTTATCATATTAGTTTTGACTCAAAACTTTTGAGGAACTGTCAACTTCAACTCGAAGTTCTTGTTTTATTACGCCTACCCGACTGTCCATATTAAATTATATTTAGAAGTCGTTTTACATTTTGGATAGAACGTTGGGACTCTAAGTGACTCTTATACTCTTGCCTAAGGTATTTTAAATTGTTAACAAAATGTGTGAAATAGAAATACAAATAAGAGTAGTTCAGGTGGTAGGATAAATATTCCTGAAAGTTGATAGTTGAAGATGTGGTAGAAGTTGGGTAAAATAAATTCTTGTGGTAGTCAAAATAATGTTGTAAATATGAATAATAATGTCTTAATTGTAAAAGTTGTAGTTATTATAGAAATGTTAAAAGTATAAATATTTGTAATAGTAATTTGTGTTTGGGTAGAAAGAATAACAGAAGAATTAGTAGTATCGGTAGAAGGAATGATAATTTTAGTAGTGTTATTAGAAGTGGTATTAAAAATATAATTTTTTATCTGCGATTAGAAGTAGTAATGATTGGAATATACTTCGTAGCATTTAAAGTAGTGAGTGTAGTAATTATATTTCAATTAGTAATGGGAATCATAATTAGTAGTAGTACGAGGTGGAGTAGAAATAATAGGAATATTGAATATTATAGACAGTTGAAATCATAGTCCAATTAGCTATGGAAATCATAGTTTGATTAGCAGAAGTATTAGAAGGGTTGTAGTCATAGTATGAAAACTAGTCTAGTCTAATCACGTTACCATAATTGTTTAGCCGCAACGAAATATATAGTTAGATTTCATATATTTGCTTAGAACTAGGAATATTGTAGAATATTGTAAGCAAATCATTTGGCAGTGTGTTTAATCTTCGTGATCTCAAAGTTATATATACATTTTAGTTATTTTTAAAATGCGTCAATTCTATTTGCAATTAATTTTTTTTCTTTTTTTGGACATGCGACACTTGAGAGTTGTCAAAATGATGACAGATGCGGAACATTCATCTGTTTGTCTTGTATGTTTGTACATTGTCAAAGATGTGGTAGAGGGGTGCTATTTTTTGGAAGAGGGGAGGCAAACATAACAGTTGTTGCTGTTGCTGTTGCTGTGTCGTGTGCCTTTGTCTATTGTCTATTGTCAAATGATCATTAATTCATTTTTGCTGCTGCTGCTGTTAAATTATTTGTATTGTGAGGAAACAACTTCCCCCGCCACGCACACACACACATACATACAGCATCCACCTCTCTCGTTCCATCTCTTTCGCACTGTTGACAGGCAGTAAAGTCAACATTAAAAAAATCAGCATAATCATCACTTAAAATTATGAAAAGTCATAACAAAAATGTTATTTATTTATTATTTTTGTTGTTACTATGCTCCTTTTGTCTTTGTATTGTTGTTGTAGTTGTCAGTGTTGTTGTTGTTGTTGTTGTCTGTACTTAAGCGCGAGCTGCGTCGTCGCTGTCTGCCTCTAGTATCAAGTAATTTTTGTTTTCAGTAGATATGGTAATTTTTATACACTATCCAAGTGAATATATTTGCTGTCTCAAATGGAAACAACTTTATTATAATATCAAATATTTTGTAGGAAATGTATACTGATATTTTTACTTGTTTATTAGTTAAAACTTCCACATAACCAGAAGTGAGAATGTAGTATTTTTCAAGGAATAGATTGAGACAAGAATAATAAATAGCTAAATAGATAAATAATGATTAACTATATAGGAAAATGTAAAAGTCTTAATTAAAACTGAAACACAGTAGAACGCTTGGTGTAAAGAAACTCTCTTCTTTCATTTCATTCATTACAAATAAAATAGTTTTTGTTGTTGACATTTTTCTTGGCTATGAGCAAAAATTGACATTTTTGAAAGTATTTGTTGGCTGCCAACAATATATACGTAATTTATGATACTTGGAAATGGAAAAGATGATGCTGTGCTTTTTACTTTGGTCTGAATTAAAGAGACCAATGAAAAAGCATATTATATCAGTTTAGTGAAGATATCTTAAATAACAAAAAAGGGTTTCGTAGTAGAGCTGGATTTTAGACCAACTGGTTCTATGGCAGGTTTATAATATAGTGGACCGATTTGAACCAATATTAGTCGATAAAAATAACACAATATAGAGTACACAATTCTCATGTTTAATTGTAGTAGCTTCGAAAATAAAAAATTAGTTTTCGTACTAAAAATTAAGTTTCGACCGATCTTTTCTTTTCTTAGTGTAATCTCTTTAGAAGAAACTTAGTTGTCAATATTTCGATGTATTTAACATCACTATTTAATAAACTTTAGTATAGTTCTGGAGAAAGAATTGAAATGCAATTTTGTTTAATTATATTTACTATTCATTGGAACAAACTGTCTTTATTTTAACTGGTTATATTTTCTCCCTCTCTATTTTTTTCGTTGGTATTTTTCTTAAGTCTTTTTCTACTTGAATTTTGCCTTTCACATTCGTTGGTTGACTGTGACTCGTTTTTCCCTTTACATCTGTCCAATAATCTGCATCATAATGGGGCTTTATCAAATACATAAAAGAGATCAATTAACAATTCCAAATAGACGCAACAAATTAAACCGGTTCAGTTTGAGGCAATTCGCCGGTCTACAAAGATTTTTCATCAGACACCTACTGGGAAATCTTTTCGATCTCATATGATCGATAGCAGACTGTGCGTAGACAGTCGACGCACTTTTGCTTATATTATGGTTATTTTTATTTTGTATTTTCTTTGGAGGTTGGGTTTTTGTCGATTGGTTGCCATTTTTGGTGTAATATTCGTGATCAACGAGATCAAACTCAGCCTTGTGTGGAGTTTAAGGCCAAATAGCGAATTGTCATGGCAGACGCCGACAGTTGCTGACTTGACGATTTATATAATTGTTGTTATGCTCATGTTGACAGCATTTAGTTATGAATTAACATCATAGAGTTTTTTTTTTCAGTATCTAATTTGTTGTTAGATGTATTTACGTGTAACGCCATTTTTGGGAATTTATACGGCCCGTTTTCTCATGCTTTTGAATTGCGATTGAAGTTTAAGGCTTACGAGGCGTATGAGTCATTTCAGAATTTCGCTTATTTGCGTGTGAATTTATATAAATGACGATACTTTGCTAAGCTTAAGCTTAGATGAGTCAATTCTTTTTAAATATAGTGTATATACAAAATGATACTTAGCACGAGATATAGAAAAGGAAATATTTAAAAAAATATGTAAATGATTTTATGAAAAGAAAATAAAACCTTTTAAAAGTATATCCCCTAAAATAGGACTGTGGTGACATTCTGATTTTTTGATTTTTAAGATTTCCTGTGGTGATATATGATGTTTTCATTGTATTGTATAATTCGCATAATAGGCAGATTAAGTCTTTCCATAAAGAATGGGAGAAATAAAAATCATAAAATAATATCTTTATTTCTGTTAAACATGTTGAAAGTGAAATCAAGATAATTAAAATGTATTACATTTTTATAGCGAACATTTTATAAATGTTTACAACTTTAAAATACTAATATTTGAATGTTTTGACTGACTATTAATATATTTGCGATCACAAAAATTGTAAAACTGATAACTTAATTTTTATTTTAAGAAGAATGCAATTTATCGTACGCACGTGGAACGTTTATTTCGATTATTATAAAAATTTGACAAAGTGTTGCATCTTTGATATTTTTTTTAGAATATTCAAGGATAAAAAGACAGAAAAATTTATTTACTTAATATAGGTGATCAATTTATCAAAAAATAAAATGCAATTGTAAAATAGAAAATATTTGTAACTATATTAGCTTGAAGTACAATTTGTTGATTGAATAATAGAAAGAAACTCATATCGTTGATGTCTTTTGTACGAATAAAAATAGTGATGAATTTTTGCACCTACAACTTGAAAAAAAAACAACCAAACATGTTTAAATATGTTTATTGTAACCACTTAAGTTCACCAACAACACTCAAATTGATAATTTATCAGCAATAGACAAAACTGTAGTTGAATTCACTTCAAAATTTTAATTATTTAAACACTTGACGATAATGTGAATCATTTGAACGGCTGCATGCACTCGAAACACAAAAACACCCATTTAACGGTTCATTTGACAACCCTTGTCGTAACTCTGGCAATTTGAACGCCTTCACTTCTACCAGCAGCAGCAACAACAACGGCAACAACAACGGCAACAGCAATAGCAACGATGATAATTTGCAACCTTCGCAGATATTAAATGCAATTGAAAAATGACTTCCTGTCACAGCCGGAAATTGTTGCAGCTGGCTGTTGCTGTTGCATCGTCAAAATGACGGCCACGTTGCGTATGCGTAACGTGCAACACACCCCGCTAGATTCCACTCGCTGCGGCCCACGTTCAACTTTGTTATTTGCACTTGCAATTCATTGTCAATGGCTCGACGTGGCTAACCTTACATAACTACGGCAACAAGCTACAAGTACGAGCTCAAACCAAAGCCACGTCAAGAGAACGGCTCAATAGTGCAACAACAGCAACAACAGCAACAACTGCAACAACATCGCATAATCATTTGAAGTGTGCGTAACATTTGTTTGCATACTTTGTTTAACATTCGTCAACATTTTCCGGTTTACAGAGCACGCGCCTTCGATTCGTCTCGTTTCAATATACATACCATATATATTTAAACCTATTCACGAGGGTTGATCCTTCAATTCTGCCTTATTAAAATCAAGAGAGCCTTTTCAAACTATGTACTTCTTTTTCTCCCCCTTCATTTTAATTTTTGTTGATTATTTTAAATTATTTGGTTAAAAAAATGCTTCTGAATTTAAATGTACATATACATATATAATGTACAGGGTAAATAAAAAATATATCTAATTGTGAAGTCGTTTTTTTTTGATTTAGTTATCTATAGAAACAACAACTATTTTCATATTAATCCTTAATACAACTCAGACCAATCCTTCCGATGTTCTATGATGATTACAAGTATTGCCTATTTTATAAAGCAATAAATAATAAGTGTAAATAAAGTTAGTTTCAATAAAATTATAATTATTTACGATATACTATATCATAGTAATAAAACCCCCCTCGTGCATATGATTGTTTTCTTAGTTTTTATTTTGGTAGCGTTTCCTAACGAGTTTCTGTAAAATTAACATAATTTAAACACATATTTGTGCACCTCTTAGGCAGACTTATAACACTAGACTTTACCAAAAAAGTTATTGGAACCAAAACCATTTATGTGAGAAAATATATATTTCTTTCCTAAAGTGCAGCTTTGGCTTGCTTACAAAATAAAATCGTTCCCGTAACCTATATGTTGAATTTAAACCAATTAATGTTGCTATAACTTAGTAATGTAATAATTAATCCTTTTAACTGTATCTATAATTTTAAAGTATTAATATCGTAAGAGACAACCTAAATGACTCCTTATTTTCTTAGTTCCAAATATAATGGCGGTCAAATTATTAGTTTTATTTTAAATCTATGTCAAAATAAATTAAAAGTTTATTCAGAAATCGTTAAGTAATTAAATTCAATTATGTATTCTTGCTAAGGACATGTGTGCGTAATATTATGTTAAATGTTTAAAAATATAAAGATTTTGTCATCTTTATTTTAAAAATATATTATATATTCATCTATATTTTGTACCAGTAAAATATAATTTTTTTTAGCCTAGTGTAATTCGGCCAATAAATTCCGCAGTTGGATCTGTCGCTCTATTTCCATCTCTCTCTTTCATTCTCTTTCTCTCTCTCTCTCTCATGCAAAATGCATGCAACAAGACTTTGAAAATCCAACTTGAGGAATTTTTTCTTCGGTCTCTTTAGTGAGTCATCAGCTGACTAATCGACTGAGCATCGAAGATTGTATAGATGTGCCGCCCCATGGAGAAACTTAATCAAAACGTGCTTTGTCTTTGTCTTCGTTTTTGATATTTGCCTAATTTTCGGCTTTGCCTTTCAAAAAATCAAAAAAATCTTTTAAAATCGTCGCCCACCCCACGCGCTAAACTCTCTGAGCAGATTTTTGCTTTTAATTCTAAAAGTGTTTGTTTATGCAGGCCATTAATCTTCTTTTCATGAACTTGTATTTTTTTTTTTGTGGGTTTCTGATGTGGTTTTTTTAACAGTTAAAAGGGGTCTTCATCTTCTTCACACACGCATGTTTGTATTTTTGTTTTTGTCAGTCAGTGTTGCTGTTTTGCTGCTTAGAGGGAGATGTTGCCAAAGTGTCTGGCACCGAGTGACAAAATATAAAAAAAGCAACAACGAGAACTTGAGTTGAGAGACAATCTCTTTTTTTTTGGCGATCCGAAGAAGAAGTCTGCAAGAAAGTCAACAACATGCGGTAGATTCTTGGGAAAGAATAAATATGAATACTATTCCAAATAAAAGTTAGATATTCGGCTTTTATGATTGTGAACATAATTAAATAACTATTTAGTTTGTATCTGCCATTCCGTAAACAGAGGAGAAACTGGTTGGAGAGGCTATAGTCAAGACTCCGACTATGGGAATATTCGATTCATCAAGTGTATCCAGACATTTTAGGGTCGGAAATGTCTCGTTCACATATCGCATATAATTGAGTATAATATTCTCGTTTAATTATTTTACAGTATCTAGTATAATTAAATATATTGAATGATGGGATTATATGATCCCTGTAACCAGCTAAAAATGATAGTTTTTCTTTATCCAAACCCGAGATATTAAATTTTAGATTATGGTAATAATAAAGAGTTTAAGTATGTCCATATAAGTCAATTTTTTGAGTTTTTGAGGAAACTATTCGCAATCACATTATCTTTAAGATATTAGGCTAATAGCAGTAACCTATGATATAGTATATCAAGTAGGATTTAAATGGACAGCGCACGTACAGGTTATATATTTAATATGTTTTAAAATGGGACTAACAATGCAGTGTTGACGTAGTAAAGTAGAGATTATTTTAATAATATAAGTACTACAAAAAGGTTACGAAGTATTCTTTAAATAACAGAATAACATTCAGATTGATGTTAAAAGGGAAAACTATTATTCTGGCAAAAGTATTTTTATTATTATTATGTTAATTGAAGAGTATTCTTGATTCTATTACTATGATACTATAAATTTGGAAATTTGAAATTTGAAAAAGTAAAATTTTTAAATGTTTAGAAGTATTCTTTTAATACAGTATAACATTCATAGAAACGTATTACTCTAGGAAAACTATTCTATTATTATTAATATGTTATTTGAAGAGTATTCTTCATTCTAGTACTATGACACTAGAAATTCTGTAATATGCATTATTAGAAGTGGAATTTGATTAAGAATCCGAGTAATGAATTGGTTATGCTCTTCCCCTTTCTTCCAGCTATTCCGATTGGCAATTGGACACCGCCAGACATCGATTACAATGAGCGTTTCACGTGGGAGGGCGCCAACGATATGAGTGCCAACTATCGTCTGGCCTTGCAGCGGGGATTACCCTTCCCCATACTTACTGTGGCCGAGTACTTCAGTCTGGGCCGTGAGGGATTCTCGTGGGGCGGACAGTATCGAGCCGCCGGCTACTTTGCCAGCATTATGCTATGGGCATCGCTGGCCTCTTGGCTGCTAATGAATCTCTTACTGTTGGCAGTGCCACGATATGGAGCCTACCTCAAAGCACTAACAGGTGCACTTTTGGTCTGCACTGCTATCGGTTATCACTGCCTGCTGCCCCAGCGACCGCTGTGCATATTTCTAGAGGGCGGCCGCCTAGAGTTTCGCTTTGGCTGGTGCTACTGGCTGGTCCTTGTGGCAGGTGAGTAAAGATGGGAAATTACCCATAGGAACGCTGAGTTTAGACTATACTTAAGGTCTCAGTTTACCAAGTGAAAGATATTCAAAACTAAAATCTATGGAAATTGATGTCTAAATTAAATTGAAAAAAATGTTTGTCAAAATTATAGAGTACTTTGAAATGAACCTTATATCCATTTTTAAATGTCTTGTTAAATTTTACGAAAGAGATAAATTCAAATTTGGCAGCAATTTGTATGTATTTAACGTCAAAAGTCACTTTAAACTATTATCAAGCCACTTTACCACCATTTAAAAAAATTGGACCAAGAATACTAAAAATGGGAAACGAAAATTTTACTTCTGTTGTTTTTTTTTGCCTGCATTTTTTGCTGCCTAATTTGCTATTTCGTTTCTTTAAATGTCTTGTAGTCCCTGTTTTTAAAACTATAAATTGTAATTAAAAATCAATGCGATTCATTTAGTTAGCTAATGTCAACTTTATATTAGTGATATAAAAATATATTTCGAAATATCGACAACTCGATTTTTACGCAAGCGATTTTTAATTACTTCAATTCGATAACTATTTTCGAGTTGATTAAATCGATTTCCAAGAAATGTTGACAACTCACTGTAATTTGTTTATCATACTGAATTGGCAAAAGTTAAGTCAAGTTTAATTTTTGATGAACGAACGCAATGAATACCCTACAAAATGACCAGCTTTTAATCGGACACGAAAACGACACTTCGATATTCGCAAGTCGATCTACTATTTTACCGATATATCGAAAACGCAATCTAAAATTAAAACTCGAATCCCTATCTTATATTATAGGCATTCTCTGCTTCATTGCGGGCGTTCTTATATCCATCATTGACTTGGTTTGGCCACACACATTCTCCACTGTGCTGGAGGTGTACTATGGCACTCCCTACGATCGCCATGTCATCCTGGAGGAGTCCAGCGATGTGCGCTATCGCAAGCCGCGCAATAGCCGCGGACTGGAGGATCCTCCTGGCCTTGGCTCACGCATTCTGCGTCGTCTGAGCTCCAAGGCACGTGACATGCAGACCACAGCACCTCGGCGTGGCAGCCCGGCTGGTGTCTCCAGCAGCGGCGTTGAGAACAAAGCCTTTCAGGCTGATGTGCCCAAGAGTCCCTGGCGTCATCCTTTCCGACGTGCCCAGCACTTGCCACATGCGCAACACTCTGTGCATCATGCTGCACAGTCGCATCAGCATCCACATCAGCATCAGCATCATCATCAACAACAGCTGCAATTTGTGGGCGGTGGTCCGGTGGTGACGCATCCCATGCACCACATGCAACGCACGTTGTCGCAGGACTCCGGATCTAGTATCGCCTCCGCCGCAATGCAGATCTCGCCACTGCATAAGCATACACTAGCGAGAATGTTGCCGTAAGAATCATTTAATGAATCCCAAATAATTTCCATTATAATCATTGATGAATTAACTTTACAGTAATCCGCCTGTGGAGCGTATACGTGATATGGATCACTGGTGATATGGATGAAGAACCTATCAGAATCCTCAGCTTAAGGCCTCAACGAATTCTTGACAAAACAAAAAAATACAAATCAATCAATCAAGGAATAAAGTTAGCAACAAAAGAGAACTCTTATTGACAAAAAAAGAAAAAACAAAAAACGCTACAAAACAATTTGTGATAATTTTTTTAATTTAAACAACAATCGATAAAATATGAGAAATGAAGAGAGAGAAGCAAAAATTTCATAAATGACAAAATCGCATAAACTTTTACCAGACGTACTTATAAAAATTTGCTAAATTTAATACTCTAACTTTAATTAAATTATTTTAAATGTTTAAGTCGAAAACTAAATTGTTGTAATCGGCGCAGTCCGAAAACGAGATGCGATTTAGTGATGTTCATTTGTGATAAGATAAATATAAATTTATAAATCTGCCACACGACGGACACAGAAGCGTGCATTTTAGCTTTTAATAAAATTAGAAAATATCAATTGCGTGCAGTTATTCCGGATACTGAGTTAATTAAGAATTATGCCTAAAATGAATTCCATGCCAGTGTTTGTAACAATTAGCTTAACGAAACTATTCTATAACAAATTTGTGTAAACTTGTAATCGTGTGAGCTTTGATTTTAAGATGTGACGATGTTTTTAAATATATAGCAACAAATGCAACGACAGTATATAACCGATGTTTTGCTTCTTATTTATTTATTTATTTTATCTATATTATATAGACCGGATTAAAGGATATACAAACAAGGCGTCTAAGCATCTCAGACCAACGAATTGCTAGCCATCGGAAAAGAAGAAGATTCAAACGCCTCCACCCTGAAGACCTGATTAAAACCTCCTTATTAGCTCATTATTATTTCATTTTCATAGTAACTTGTAAACTTGTAAATAACATAGATAATAAAAAAGTGTAAATACACGTAATTAAGATTAAATTAAGTTGCCCAAAAAGGGTAATAGTATAGCTTGTCGAATTAAGAAATAATAAATAAATAAATCCATATTTCCAAAATAGTAGCACAACGGTATAGCATACTTTTAGGATCGCTTAAGAATATAATATTTCTCGGATAAACTATTGGTCTAATCTCAATTCCTATAACATAAATAATAAACACAATATACCTTCATAAGAATTTTCATTTTATTCTTTAACTTTATTTAATTATTGTAAGGTTTAAAAAATAAACATATCTACTAGATGTTAACACGGTAAAATTGCTTAATATACTCGAATGTTTAGCTTATAAAACAATTTTAACACTGCGCAATGAAGAGAATTAGTTTTTTTTTAAATATTTACACACTTTAACATTTGGAATAATAATGCGAATCTTAACTGAGTGAGAATCTTAATTGGTTTGGAACTAAAAGTATCCACTATTTCCCTAAGTTTATTGTTCTCAAAAATTGTAGGAAATTGACCACTCAACGCCTCTTGAGATAACGCTTTAATAGTTTTATTTATAAATTTTGTATTATATAGATAAGTTTTTAATTGCGTCGATTGTATTGATAATTATAAATATTTTATATATTACCCTGCGCAATCAGTTCATTTAATGATAAGAGACTGCCAGGATGATTGTCAATCTATTTTTTTTTTTATTATGATAGGATGTTGAGATTAGACGAAAGTTTTATTAAATGCAATATTTTATACTGGCTTACTGTCATTAAGATTTAGTAAACTGTAAAGTAGAGTTCCATCGAACGAATTTTGACATTTATTTAAAATATTCTGGCTTCTTAACTTTCTTTAATGAATGGTCTCCTAATGTTGATAATAAACCTTGATAAAGTTTTTTGATATTGATATTTTTTGTTCAATGAATTAATTTGTTATTGACACCAGCTATTGATAACGAGCTGAAAAGTTTTGATTATTTTATAAAATGTTGAACTCAACTGATGCTAATTGATAGCAATAACAATTTGAATATGATTTGCTTTTGAAGAATTGAAATTTTATTTTGCATTCAAGGAATTTACATATCATTCATGCATGTCTTAATATTGGGCACGAAGTTTTCATAAGTGGAAATTATCTCTTTGGTGGCATCCAGGAAGCATGCTTCCGTATCAAATGGCAAATTGACCATCAATTTGATAGCGACGTTGAGACTGCGTGTCAGTGACATTAAGGACTTGAAGAGTTCGAAGGAGCATTTGAAGCCGGTCATCTTAGCGTCATCATCACTAGCGCAGATCGTACTCTTCATATGAATGATATCGTTACAGATATTGCAAATTTTTTGGCATTGCTTGATTATTTTGGCAACATCCTTGGGTACAGCACCGCCGCAGGATTCGATGGCATTAATATAATTAATGGTTGCCTCCAATACGTTAATGGTCCTGTTAATGGTACAGTTCACACCACGCATCGTGGTCAAAACCACCTTCAGGATCTGCTCCATTTCCTTCAAGATGCCATCAAAAGGTTGCACCTCTTCGAAGCTATCGGAC
Organism: Drosophila sp. st01m; assembly: GCA_018901795.1. Lineage (NCBI taxonomy): Eukaryota > Metazoa > Arthropoda > Insecta > Diptera > Drosophilidae > Drosophila > Drosophila sp. st01m. The sequence goes on from JAEIFG010000269.1 coordinate 2,864,805, forward strand.
TGGGAAGCCTAGAAGTTCAAAGTTCCAAAGTTAAACAACACACACTATAGAATGCAAGGAGTTATCAATTTCTCATTTAATACTTACCTCTGCATTGACGAGGAAACAGCTGGTCGATGCGAGCACCAGAAGACAAAGGGTTATTGTTTTCATTTTGCTGGGGGTCTCTTTTTGAATGTTTCTTCGCAATGATAGCACCCTCTTTATAAGCAGTTTGTTTATCAATCTTTGAAGTACATATATTCAAAATTATCTATTTAAAACGGCGACTCTGAGTATATTTTTAAATTAATTTGACGTTGTCTAATTAATTGATAACTATATTTCTTAACCATGTTCCGAATTTCGCATTCAACACAATTTCTTTTTAAAAGTACATTTAAGACTCTAAGCAGACAAACTGTTCCTATTGGATCCATCGGGAATTATATTAATTGGGGAATATTAACACCTTGAGTGTTTAATATTTATTAAGTGGTGCGAGATCTAATGATTAAAGCTATTAAATTAAAACTATGTATATTTTACTTATTATTAAGATTTAAATATATTTAAATGAAGAGTTTTGATCTTTAAAATGGTCCGAAACCATTTAAACATAATACAGATTTAGAAAATGAATGCATATGAAATATATCAATTACAATCCAGTGTGTTCATATAAATAAAAACAAATACAACGTACTTCATATGCACAACTATGTCGTAAGTATAAATAGACAGTTATATTGCCAGGCACACACACATATACACTGTCACACACACACACACACACACACACACACATCTAGATAGAGCCATGTCGCTATCGCACGCTTTTTGGTTTAGTTCAAGAAATCAAGATTTATGACATTTATATTACAAAAACGAGGGGCTTTTGTTGTGGGTGGCTGTAAAAATAACACAGAAGACATTGTAGAGAGACAGAGAGAAAGCGGCAGAGAGTGAGAGAGAGAGAGGCTGCAGGATGTTGGCTGCAATGTTTGGCCGCCTGCTGACTGCAAAAATATGCAGCGAGGCGCGTCACGGCATTATTTGGACTTCGGACTGAGACTCCGGGGCCTTGGCTCCGGTTTCTGATGCCGCCGCATGCAACGGAAGGCGCATAATTCACAAAACAGCAGGCCATGCGATGCTGCAGTGTTGCAGGGGAGCAAGGGGGCAAGGGAAGAGGGGGATTGAGGCAGGAGGCAAGAGACAAGAGACGTTCATAGGTAGTTGCATGTTGTTGTTATTGCTATTACTGTTGGCATTCAACGTTCAACGTTCAACATTCAACATTCGGCAATGCAATGCAAATCTGTGTACAGAACCTTAGGACGCGTTTCTGACTCTTCATTTTAATATAAACAAATTGCAGTGATTTTATTTATATTTCCTTCATCTTATGCCTGCCTCTCAGTCTCTCCCGCTATGTTTCTCTCTCTCTCGCTCTTCCAGTCACCGCACAACTTTTCTGTCGCTCCAATAAATCTGCTTAAAATCTCATAGCTTCGTGTACAATATCGATTTAAAAACCACTTGACTTATTCTAGAATTTGTATCTTTAAAGCACTTGTTTTTTTATATTTTTTTTAAAGCGAAGAAGAACAATAAAATCATAAATGCATCTCTGTGTTTTAAGTGTATTGCTGCTTATCTTATTTTAAGCAGTTTGTGTTAAATATTTTTTTAATTTGTCATTTAATTTAATTTATAATTTTAAAGCCTAGTTGATTTAAAATATTTGACATTCATTTCTATGCATTAAACTTGAAAATGTAGTGATATTGATATGTTAGTAACTATACATGGGAAACTAAGAAGCATAACACAAACTTTAATTTTGTTAAAAATGACAATAAATATATATACAGAGATTAATAATCATAAAGGACTGTAAAAATGTAAACCCGTAAACAATCACAAGAAAATCAAATAGGACTTAACTCAGTCAGTACAAAAAGAGGTAAAAAGAGCTAGGTGCTATAAATGATTATTGCCTTTTAAAAGACTTACACAACAACTGAATTGAAATGTCAATATTAACAATCGAATAAGCCAGTAGATGACGATATTAGGTATTCCCAGAATGACCAGTATGACATATAAATTTTGGAATTACAAAGATACAACTTACACACATTACATGATTAAACACATTGTATAAAGAGTATAATATTTTTGCTATAAAAACATTGCAGTTGGCTTGGATTCTCAACAGTTCTCAACCTGATTCAGAGATGAGGCGTTTTGCTTTATTCCTGGCTTTTGCCTGTGTTGACGTTGCCGTTGTCCTATCGCATTTATGCCTTTCTGGCAACTGGAAGCAAAGTTTCCTTGACAATAATGAATCCCACACAATCTTTGTCACAAGCGAGCGTTGGAATTGATGGGCAACACCAATTACCGGAATAATCCACCAAATTACCCACTTATTATTAAATAACTTTCCTTTTGTTAGAAATTAAACATTATTTCCGTGTGCATTGAAGATTTTCGCTAATCTCTTTAATACATTTTGAGCACACTACGTATTACTTAAAACATTTTCAGTATCATCGCAGGATGACATACACAATAACCTCTAAATTGAATATATGCATTATAATTTATATAATTATATTAACATATGCATCATAAATAAATACAAATAGCTAAATAAAATTGCATTTAACTGGTTCGGTTTATAGCCGATCTAATCCGACAGTCGTTCCAATATTCCATTCTCCCTGTATATATTGCTAATCGCCTTTCGAATCCATTGTGGTGCTTTCGTCACTAGTGTGAACTGCCGATCGCAGTGATCAAGTCTCATGCTCATATTTTGATAAGTTTTTGTTTTGACTTGTACAACAAACAAGTAATCTAGTTTGTTTTAGTAACGATATACTTGATTTTCCCCACGGTGTGCTCTTAAAGTCTCTGACCATGTTGTGACTAATTAATTAATTTTGTAATACAATGTTTAGTGGCATTTAAAAAATACTGCAAATGAAAATCAATTATAATTGACAATTTCTGTGACTATGAAAATAGTGGTGCTAATGAAATGCCATTTCATTAAAATTAAAAATAGTAGTGCTAATAAAATGTCTTTTAAATTATGCTGTTAATATTTTGGTTGCTGGCAGGACAAGATGAGATATCAACATAAGATTCACTTTGTAGGATATTTAATAAAAGTAAATATATGCTGTACACATTTTGGAAGCTGACAGGACAAGAAAAGATATTAGCATGAGACAAACGCTTTTTTGCTACTTTAAATTCCATTAACAATACGCATCAATTTGCATCGATCACTTTGCTAACAATATGTCCAATATGCCAAAAGAGGAACGAGAACAGAGAGAGAAAGAAAGAGAGAGTGTAAGAGAGAGAAAGTGGCATAGGATTGAAGCGAAATAAAACAACAAACGGAATAAATAGCGAGTGAGTGGCACGAAAAATAAGATAAATTCCCGGCAGCTGCGCTAACGAGCATCAGGAGGCAAGGTGGCAGCTCCTTGGAGCAAGCTTGTGGAAAGCAGAAGGGCATGGAGGGGTTCGATATTTCGATGGGGTCGGGGTCTTTTTAGGGGGCATTGTTGCAGTTGCAAGCAATGCCCGAGAACTGTGTGCTGAGTAATGCCCGTTGCTTTGTCTAAAGCGAGTGCACTGACAGTGACTCGAAAAAGTCTTGCGACTTGAGGCACTTTTGGCTTTTGCTTAATACAAATGAAAATGGATGAGCTACTAAATGTTGTCATTGTTTTTTGCACACTCCACTTGCATTGACTGCATCAAATGAAATGAAAATGTTGCAAACAAGCTAACAACAACATCCGTCGCCTTTTTACCTCCACATCGACCACCACCCCCCTCCCATCACCATCCCCTCACCGGGCTGCCACTCCTTTAAGCTTGAACTGTCTCCGCCCATTTCTCAGCTGTAAATTTACTTTCTGTGCATTCTTCGTATGCACTTTGCCTGTCTGTGTTTGTGTGTGTGTGTTGCCCTTTGGGAGACCCCCTCCCCCTTCCTCCCCCTCCCCCTTAGAGGCTTCTCCTTGTCTGAGTGTCTAAGTGCATGTGTTTGTCTTTGTTTTTATGTCATTTATTTATTTAAGTCAATTTTGCTGAGTGTGTTTGAGCATTTTGTTGCAATTCGTTTTTTGGTTTCCTTTTGATACCCTGTAGTTACTTAGGCGTAGATCTGACACAAAGGGGTATTCTTACTATTTAAAAATAGAAAATAATAATTATCAGCTAAGGAATAGAAAAAAATGTTATTTAAGTATCTGATATTTAAAATTAAATAAAATAACTAATCAAATTTCTTTCGTTTTATATTTTCATGATTCATACGTAGTTGAAAATTTAATTTACTCTTTAATCTTTACTTAAATTCAAGTTGAGTACTATAAATTAATGCATGTACCGAAAACTTGTACTTCTTTGATTCTAAATTCTTTAATTATTTTACAGAACACATCCATTCAATTAAAGGGTATTTTGTAGTAGATCATTGTTGTCTAGTAAAAAATTGTACTTGTTATTCTTTTTTTTTTTTTACCATTTTTTAGTCCTCCACTAGAAACTTGATGACAATTTTAACTTTGAGTGATTGCAGGATCGTTGAAATAGCGAGTGAGGAAAACGAGAAAGGAAAGGAATAAACAGAGAAGTGGGGGAGGGGAATAGTCATAGGGGTGATGAAAGCAATAAACAAGCACAGAATTGATAGACATGTGTTAGTTTGTAAAATTTAAGTGCGAGATGTGTAGTACAAATATTCAAGTTAATTGGTTTCAATTGAATGCATTGATTTCAAGTGTTTACAATGTTTGCAATTATCTGTTCACATTTTCACATAGGTGCACATTTTTAGGTGTATCTCAATTTATAACTTCATCATAATTCTTAATACCAACAGAAAAATATTTAAATATACTTTATGTTTAAGGATATATATATTCATTATTAAGATTAATGCACAGTTAACCATTGATTCAACATTTCTTCTTTGTATCGTTAATATTTAATATTCACTATTTAAACATTTGAATTCTGAATTTTGACTTTCGCCTTTCGACACTTAATTTTTTCTTAACAATTATTTGTTGCAATTATTATTGTTTTAGACGCGTCTAGCTTTGTAATTTGTTGAATAATGAAATAAATATACAAATTAATTATAATTCTTATTCTTTTCTTCATTCAGGTTACATCTTGTTGCCTAATGATATTAATATATTAAACTATTAAATAGAGAAACATGAACAAACATTTAATAAAAATGATTGAATTTTTTAAAGTAAGGGATAATCGATTATTTATTACGTACTTGAAATTGCTAATTTTCAGCTAAAAAATAGCTCGATAATGATTAAAATTGTTAATCATGACAGAGTTGTCGAGAGAGAGCGCCAAATAAAAGTTTCGCAAAACAGACAAGCCGTGGCGCCACAGTAAAGATCATTGTGGCGGTCTGGCAGCGCGACATATATCGATATACTGCAGTTCGATAGCCCAGCAAACTGATCTTATCTCTTTGATACTAATTATGTGATAAATACCTGAAAAAGTATTATAATATAGTAAGCTGAATATTTGCTACATCATTTTAAAGTGAGGATCACGCGAATAAATTAATCTTCTTGATGGAAACCGAAATTTTTTAATAACAGAAAGAACGGAGCGCATAAAGTTCCGAAATTCAAATTCGAATGCACTCATATACATTTAGCTGAGGCGCAAACCATCTGTTCCCACTTGGGATACTCTTATACGGGCAAAGTGCTGAAATGACGCATAGGTGGCGCTTTTGTTTTGTGCAATAGCATTACGTTGATATGGTTCTCTAAATAAATTGCAGATCAAAATCAATTTCACTTTTACAATATATAACCACTATTTTAGTGTGTTAAATGTTTATATGCAAATACGCTTATTTTCTTTATCATATTAATTTAATTAAAAATATACTAGTTATTGACATTTGTGGTCATGTTATCGCGAAATTCTCCTGTTGCGTAGCGTTTGATTTCGAACTGAAGGCGGCACAATATCCGTTAGACCAAGAGCTTTCGTTTAAGCAAAACGTTCGCTTCACTCTCTTTGAATTTTCTTTTGCTGCTCTTATTCCGTATATCCGAGCTTCGTATTCAGCAGGGCAAGTGCTTCGGCCATTGCTTTCGTGATTGTGCCCGTTTTCGTCGTGCGCTGTCGTCCTGTCACAATGTCGAACTGTCGCGCCGTCGTTTCGCCAGCTTCGTGCTTCGTGTCTCGTGGCCAGGCGAAGCTCAACGAAGCGGCTGTTGTGTGTTTTGGCATTAGTTGAAGCTCAGCCGTCGGAGTGTTTTGAACGTGTGCAAAAATGCTGACGCTTGTTTCGGTCACAATTCGCGTTACCTCGTAATCGGAAATCGGCGTCGACGCCTGTAATCGTTGAAGATCCAATGCAAACTGAAAATCGGCAATAAATCGTAAACGGGATTTATGAGATATGCAAATGCTAAATGGCATTAACAAATTTCTAATCACAAAGTAAATTCGCGTGTGAACTGCTAATGATTAAAGTTTGACGGTTGGCGATTGGCGATTAAAGGGGGAAATGTTATTTGCGTGTTTGCTTTGCTTCACCTTCGACTCTGTCGCGAAACGTCAAACGGTGTTGAGAGTTTCAAAACAAAAGGAAATAAGTATACTCCACCAGTCACTGGCATAGGCTCAACAAGGTGTTGCCTCGCCTCGCCTCGTCTCGTTTGGTCTCCCCTCATCCCCTTGGCCGAAGCAGTTGCCACTGGCGACTTTAATTGCTCTGCTCTCCTTTTTTTGGCATACATTAAACGTGTAAACAACAACTGCAAGAGCAGCAGCACCAACAACAACTACTGCAAGTGCTTTTGGTGTCCTTAAGTGTTTGCGACTGTGTGTGTGTGTGTGTTTGTCTCTCTCTCTGTGTGTGTGTGTGTTTGCCCCTAGTTTTTACGGGGTTAACAGAGGAAGTTCCGGCTTACCCAGTTGGTCACGTGGCCAAAAGTTTTGGGCCATGTTTTGCGGGTGGTCTTACCATTGGCATTGTGCGTGACACTTTTCAGCAACAACATCACAACAGCAACATCACAGCAGCAACATCACAACAACAACAATAACAACAGCAACTTTGGAATATCATTTCGAAGAGCAAAACTCAATTTGTTGGCCAGGTGAGTTTTTCAGTTTCTAAAAAAGAAAAATCTAGTTGGGGCAACATCTGCTTTAAACCGGCAACTGAAACTTGCTGTAACTGTGAATTTTGTGGTTTTAAACTCTTGTCTCGCTGCGTCAGTTCTTCACTTTTCGCATTTGCCCAAGTTGCGTTTGGTTCCTTCTTTTCATTTTCCCTCTTCCCCTTTTCCCTTTTCACAATCCCCTCTTTACTTTACACCCGCCGTTTGCCATCTCGTGTCGATTGCCGTAACTTAAAATGCGCCAACTGACTGCCAAAAGTTGGCAAAACTTTTGCCTAAAGTTTATTTACTTGTTTTATTATTTTTTTGTCCTCTGCGTTGCCTCCTCTTGTCCTTTTCGTCCTCACTATCATTGTCCTGCAAAAGGAGAAGGCAGACAAGATATTAGTATTTTGCGTGAATTGCCACAATTTTCAATATACCCTATAATTCAACTTTTTGGTTTCATTATGCGATAAAAAAGCGGATGAACAAGTAGTAATATAAAAGCAAGTTAAGTATTATGAAAATATAGAATTATGCAAATCAAAACAGGAAAAATAACAAAAGAATAACAAACCAGTTATTTAAATAAAATCGCGATTTAAGTTAGTTATTTTAAAAAAATATTTAATTATTTTGAAATTTTATATGAATATTTAGAAATTTAATTACAGTTTGATAATAAAAAATATATTAGAAACAATAAATAACGAAACATTTTAAGGTAATTTGTAATTGATTGAATATAAATTATGGGATTATCGTGTTAGTTATTCTGTAAAGATTAATTTAAATAAATAGTAATCTAATAAAAATTTTAGAGAATCGGATTATGTATACATAAAGCTATAAAATAATAATTGTAAAAAAATTTGAATTAAAATATTAAATTAAAAAAAATGCTCTTACATAACTTGAAATTGAAAAGTTTACAAAGTAAATTAAAATTCTTTGATGAAACAAATTAATTGATGTAGCAAAAATAAAATAAAACAAAGTGACTGATTTATAAACTTTCCACAAAGAGCAATTTATGTAGGATAGTTTAGTAAATGATTAAATATAGTTTGGAAAACTTAAGTAAAATGAAATGGGTAAATCAAAGTATATATTTGCTATAAATTATTTATTCAGAATTCTAGCACATAAATATCTCTTTATGAATTATTTGACTAATTTTAAAATAATAATTTTATCAACTTGTTAAATTTTGAAATCAACACATTTTGTACTCTTAGTATTTAAAAATATGAATTCAAAATTTTTTTTGTGTAATTAATCTGATTTAACTGGTTAATGCAAGTAGTCTGTTGCATAATCTATCATAAATGTCAGCTGCCTCTTTGTTTATAAGGTATTTGAAGCAACTGGCAATATTCTCAAGGACATCTGACTGGGATTGCTGCGTTGTTTATTAAATTTGAATGTAGCTTCTTTTGATAATTGAAAGGCATCTGTTTCTTTCTTCTGTCAGGGTCTACATTTCTTCTGGCTGCTCAGCTACTTTTCGCATAGTTAAAGTTAAAGTAAATAAATTAGTTTAATAAATAAAAGGCAGCTGAAAACAGGCAAAATGGCTGCCTGGCGATTAAAATATGCAAATGAGGGACAACAGGCGAATGGCAACCAAAAACCAGTTAGACTTACACACAAATGACCAAAACAACCTACACCAATTACCAATTGGCCATGGCACGCACGAGCAGGCCAAAACTGTGTCTTTGTGTTTGTGTGTGTGTGTGTGTGTGTGTGTGTGTGTGTGTGTGAGGGTGAAATGGAGGGAATGGAAGCGGCAGATTCAGTTGGAAAACTCGTATGCTGCATTTTTGATAAGCTGCTTGTGACGCCGAATGTCCACAAAATTTTGACAATTCCTGCACGCTTCACCTAACAGCCCCCCACGATTAAAGCTTAGTGTCCCTGAGTGGTGGGTGGTACAGGGTGGTTGATGGGGGATGGGGGATGGGAGATGGTGTCGTATGCGTGATGTGTGCCAAACAATTGTTGAAATTTATAGCGAAAAGCCAATTACGTTAGGCGAGAGATACAAAACACAGTTAAGGGTTTTAAATGTCTGCCATCTGCAAAGGGTTGCCGATGGGGTTAGTTTGAAACACCCACAGATAAATACACGCCGTATATATAGTACATACATATATATAGATACATACATATCAGTCCACATATATATTTTATACAGTTGCTGGCTTATCAAAGTGCTGAGCAATCCCAAAAACCAATTTGCGTGCGTATGTACTTCAAATGGGCATTAAGCAAAACGCATAAACAAAAGTTACGTATACGCAGCGTTAACCGTTGACGGGTTAATGTGATTTTAATGTACTTTTTAGCCCCAGCTAAAATACGGTACAGTATGTGTGTGTGTGTGTCTGTGTAAATTGGGGTAGAGGTAAAATTGTCAAAGTTTTATGCATTTTCACTTTTATGCACAGACCAATTTAATGGAGATTTTCATTCATTCTCATTTTTCTTGCTGTCTTCACATTTATTAAATGATAATTATATGAGCAAATATTTCTTAATGTGACAGTAATGTATTGTACATTTTGCAACACTTTTCAATATGGTTTTGAAATATATGAAAGCATTGAACAAACTTTATTTGAATTTCTTATTATATGAATACTACTTATAGCTATAAATGGAAGTCATTCTTTATTTTATTTACCACTTTTTAAAGCAACTAAAGTGTGTTCAAAGTCAAACGTTATTGATAAATTCTGTTATTCTGTTGAAATTGATTGAAAATGGTATTGAGAAAATCATATTTTCATACTCGGAAAATGTGAAAGAAATTAAATTTGTATTTACCTGACAATAACAAAAGCGGCAACAAATATAATCAAAATGATCTCCGCTTGACGGAACAAAAAGCAAACCCAACCGATGAAGGGGGCGTATATTTCATTTGGAGGGCGTCCTTTGCGTGTGTTTGATACAACAATGGTGGAAAAATGTTCCACGCTTTTGAAATCAATCTTCCTAATGACAGACAGCCACCAACAGGCGCCACGAGCAACCAACAACAACAACAACAGCAGCAACAACAACGTGGGCGAAATGCGACTTCTAGACACGTGCGTTTGCGTTTTTACGCTCAAGTATCTGGCACTTGTAACGGTAATCGATCTGAACAACAGCAACACCCTCAACAACAACAACAACAACAACAGCAACAACGACAATAACAGGTGGCATTAGTTGGCGAAAATGAGGAAAAAGAATGTTAACAAACAGAATCAACAAACTGAGTCTCAAGACTTCTATTGCAGTTTTCATGATTTTCAGTTTATTGCCGTATTTTGTGAAAGATATTGTAATAACAAATTTAGTTTAACCAGCAATCTGTTTATTTTTTAATAAAGATATAGTGTAAGTCATAGGTTTTAGTTATAATTAATTTAAATTTATTACATTAACTAAATTAAATTTACCTATTTGAAATCTGATATATATATTTCAATTGGTCATCAGAAATTCAAAGTAAATAAATAATATATGATTTATGTACAGAAATAATCTCTAAATTACTGCAACTTATTATTTTGTTAATATTGTCCTTAAATTTCAAATGAATGAAAAAACAGAATTTACTATTTTGTTGAGCTTAATGGAAACAAATTTAACTAACGATACTTAGATTTTGCTAATATGTATTTTCTATTAGCTGCTTAATCGCACAAATAGCAAGTAAAGTATATTATATTTTATTGAAAATATACTTTATTATAAATCATTGGATTTTAAATAGCCGAAGATTATATTAATTAATTTAAAATATAAATTTGTATATATTAATTTCAAAATTTAATCATGTTTGTGGCTATATAAAAAGGTTATTTAAATATTTCTGTTTGTTACTTTTTCTAATAATTTGATTAATAAGTAGCTATATACATGTGCAACTTATTAACAATTATTTAATGTTAAATTATATAAAAAATACATGTTAATTTCATCTACAATTATATATGGTTTAATTAGATGAATAATTTTGATAATATTGTTGACTTCATAGGTCTCCCGTGTTAATTTATGTTAAATAGTTATATAAAACAACTACATTTTTCTATTATCATAAATATATACATGTTGGAATTCACTAAGTTGTAAATCTTAAGTTGAAAAATTTATTAACAATAAGGTAGGGTTTATTTAGATGAATAACTTGTCTTATAAGTAGCTGAATACATGTTTAATTCATCAACAATTAGTTATCGTTTGATTAAATGAATATTGTATTTGATAATAATGTTGATTTCTTAGGTCTCCCATAATTTATGCTAAGTAATTGTATAAAAAACCAGCTTTCTACTATTTACATGTTGGAAATCGCTAAGTTTACTAAAATTGTGGAGTGCAAATAATTATTATTACTCTCGATCGGAACTTGCATCACACTTTCGAGAGTTTCGCATTGATGTTTAGTGAAAAATTAGGTATTCATGGTGTTACCATAGAAAGGGTTAAACATCGTGTTGCTTTGTTGCATAGTTCTACGTGTTTCTCTTTACACATTTAGTGTATTTTCGATAATGAGTCTGTTGTATTTACCAAATGAAACCATATTTTTGAATGGGAAAAAAGGGAACACATTTGAATTTATTTCTCTGTTTATGACGTTGGTTTCTGAACTTCAACTGAGCTGAAAACCGAAGCTGCAGACGACGTTGACGTTGTCCTGGGGGCCAGAGCAGAAAGCAGAACTCATTTCATCTTTTGGCTTATCTGCAAGTTTGATGGATTTTTATCCCTTTGGCCTGTCGCTCGGTTTTGTTGGTCTGTCGGCCTGCTTATGTATTTTTATTATTATGTCTTCACTCACACACACACACACATACTCACACACACTTAGCATCTCTTGGCTGGCTGAGTGCGTGTGCTTTGTGTTTGTTTTTGCTGCTTTGGTGCTTTGTTGCATTTGTATTTATTGTTGTTGTATATTTATGATGGCAACAGACACACGCCTTTTATTTATTGTACTCGTATTTTCTTTTTGGCTTTTTTGCGCCTCCCGCTCCCCTCTCTCTTTTTCTCTCTTTCGCTCTTTTCGTTACTCCGTTTCGATTCACTTTGGCATTTATTTATATTCGTTTCCTGTTTTCACCGTTCACCGTTCACCGTTGCCTTGTCGGCGCATTTATAAATATAAATGAGTTCTCCTCGATGAAGGTTAAATTGAAATTTACTTTGTGCCTGGGTGATGGCTTGGTTCCTTTTTAAAGAACGGACGTAGTCCTTTCAATTTCTATATACACATACATAGTATGCGTGCATGATGAAAACCTGCTGAAAACTTTTCGACCTCTGCACTTCCCTCTATTATGACTTTCCTCCAATCCCCATTCCCATCTCGATCTCAATCCCCCATTTCGCATTCTGTGTGGTTTCATTTTAATTTTGATAAGCAAATGCGGGACATCCTTTTTTTTGACGTCTGCCCAACTGTCCTGAGTGTGAAAAGTTTGTTTGCCTGACTGCCTTTTGTCTGGCCTTATCATTTGTCAAAAAAGAAAAAAAAATACGAAAAAAAGAGAATAATAAAATGGAAAAGGAATTCGTCAAATTGAATATTTGCATAAGTTTATTGAAACAGGCAGCCCAGTTGGGAATCTCCACAATATTGTAAAAGCCTGTCTATGAACTCCTCGTCTCTTTTTGTGGCATCTGGTTGATTTGCTGTTTCTGATACTGATACTGAAAGCCGAATCGAATCCTTTGCTGACAATCAAACTGAGATTGATTTCTTGGCTTTGTGCAGATACGTTTTGGCTGATTGGATTAATGAATTAGCGATTGTGTCAGTTATTTCTTTTTTACCTAAACGAAAGTTTATTTTTATTCAATTGCAATTAAATTAAAAAATCAGTCGTAATTTCTATTCCATGTATACCGATAACTGTAACCATCTTCAATATACTAGAATACCATATATAACAAATGTTGCTTAATTAGGGGAATTTTCACAGAAAGGTCAACCGAAATCTTTAACTTAAAATATGAAAACCAAATAATTTTCAGTGCAATTAATGTGATGATGATTATGATGATTAATCCACGAAACTTCGAAAACACTTTTTATTTATTTTTATATTTTATGCTCAATAATCTATTTTTTCATAAGAATCTCGCGTTCGCATCCAATAAATGCCAATATGCCAAAGTCGACTATTTGTGGTATTAACTTAATGAATATTGTCAAAAATACTTATAGTTATATCCCAAGCGACATGTGTCGCTTATCGAGATAATAACTTAAGTTCATTTCATTTTCGCCAACCGCAAACACATGTAAGAGCGATAAATGGTTTAAGTATGAGTGTGAGTGCAATTTTCCCCTTCCTCCCATATGCATGTCTATACATATCTGTGGCGAGACATAAATTTTGGAAGGGGGGATATAAAGTCCATGGCTTAAGCGCTGCCCATAAGTCAAACAATGCGATTCGCCAAGAGTCCGGAGGACGGAAACATAAATCTCATCGACACTAAAAATCAGATATGCGTTATAAGCTCGACCAGCAGTGGTAAGTTCTGAATTATGGGAGTAGGGAGTTGTATCAGGAGTGGACGGCGGGGTGGGGAGGTAATGCCATTTATACTATATGTCGCCATTAATGTCGTGTTATGAAAGTAATTTTCTTAAATTCGCATATTAAACGCTTTGGCCATTAATAATGGACATGGAGAAAGAGCAGAGACGGGAAGCGAAATTTCGAAAGAGAGCCGGGAGTGTCTTGGCCATAATAAAGGCAAAAAAGTGGATTGAGTGGAAAAGCAGTGAAAATAACAAACATGAAAATGCTGTGCATGTTCCAAATGATCGCTTCAATAACCACAAAAGCCATAAGAAACAGCCAGAAAGAGAAACGGACAGAGACAGGGACACACTGAGAGAATGAGTGAGAGGGGGATAATGAAGTGAATGAATGAATAAATGAATAACGCTCGGAGTGACGAACCAACGAACCAACGAACCAACTGCCGTCTGTCATGATGGACTGCTCTGAAGAACGTGGCTGGACCTTGTGCCGCTTTTGCACATGATAAAAATTTATTTAGACCAAATAGAAAAGAATGAGACTAGCGGGAATAATAAACTACATACAACGAGCCACAGAGTTGAACTCAGTTCAGCTGTGTTAAGTTTCTCTCCGGATTCTCATTGGGGTGGGTTCCGGAAATGCCGAGGCAGCTATTGACGGCCCGTTGTCTAGAGTGGCTCACACACACACACACACACACACACACATACGGACACACTACAGGACTATATTGACACATACACGAACTTGTCTATACGGAGACTGTATGTGCCATATGAGTGCATGTCAGGAGCGATTTCTGGACAAGTTTCAGTAGTTGCTGCTGGCAAACAATGCGACGGTTGCCTTCATGGAATAAAATGTGTCTATCAAATGTTGTTATTTTCATTGTCATTTTCATTTTCTCTTTTTCCTTCTGACCAGGCTAAGATTAAAGTATTTCGTTAGGCATAGAGATCTCGTGATATACTTCTTTATGGATGCGACGAATTTGTCGAAATATTTAATATATCGCTTTAGAAATATAGAAATTTATATAAAAATATATAAAACGATAGAGTTTTCCCCATATTTAATACTTAAAAATATCTGAGAAATACTTATTAATTTACATCTAACAAATTTTATTAATTTACAATATAAATAAATAATATCTATTACAAGAATATATATTAAATTAAATGTTATTAAATGTATATAAAATTAAAGACTCGCGTATTATCCTATCCAATATATATTTGTTATTAAAAAACTAAATATTTAAATTTTTAAATAAAAAACAAATTAATTTACATTTACACGCAATATAAAATTTGTAAAACACAAATTTGATCAAATAATTTAAACAGACAATATTCACTACTAGAATATGTTTATAAAAAACTTGAATAGATACATATATAAATACCATGTATCAAAGAATAAGAGATGTTCATTTGCATATTGCTTTGTTTTGATTCCCAATAACTCTTATGGTGTTGAAACGTATTATTATTAGCTTATAAAAATATTCTTTATTTCCGGGGACAATTTTATATTTTACACGAAATCTATATTATTTAACTATTTCGTTTATATAAAAGAGTATCCGATTTTCACCCACACATAATAAATTTCTTAGTTAGTTATTTGCATTGCTTTCGCTGGACGTGGACCCATTTTCCTGTTGCTGTTTGAATGTTTGTCTATCGGTTGATGGGCTGGTCTCTCGACCGGCCGACGTTTCCGTTTCCGGCGCCTGTACGCCATGTTGATTTTGCCATCGCTCTTTGTTGTTTTATTTGTTTTGTGCTTCGCGCGCGTGTGTGTGTGTGTGTGTGTGTGTGTGGGTGTTGATGTGTTTGTTCTCTGGGTTAATGTGCGCACTCGACTGTGCGCAAATTGCTCAAGTGTAGTTTAAGATGTCCATTCAGTTTCATCCTCGTATTGTGCGATATTTGAAAAAGGAAAATGAATCTAAACAAATTTTTCATAATTGCCGCTTGGACCATTAGTTTTATCATCAACATCATTATCGTTATGATTATCAGCATTATTGTTGGGAAGTATTATCAGCTGTTACATTATTATTGCTCTCACATTCACACCATCCTTTGTTCGTCCTCCGTCCTTCGTCCTTCGTCTCCTGTCGCGCTTATCTGACGACCATTTGGTCGCTTATTGCAATGTCTTACACTCTTATCATTATTCCCATCCCCATTCCCATTCTCATTCCCACAGCCATTCCCTCTTCCTCATATAGCATCCCCAATCTATTTAATTCCGGTGACGACACTCGGCGGACGCGTTGACAAAATGACAATGGCAACAAAAGTGAACAAAAAATTTGAAAGTAATTTTCGTTGCTCTGCTTCGAATACTCTACGGATTAGTACATTCAATATGAGAAGATGTAGGTGTAAACTCGGAGAAAAGGCTCTAAAATGCAGAGGTCGCAATATCGCTCAGCACTTTACGATTACCCGACGATTTATTGGCAGACCCTTTGGAAAAACTTAAAGAGAAGTGTCAGTTTAGATTTCTATTTATTTATATTTTCTGCACATGTTTGCCGAGGAATATTTACCGAAAACTCAACTCGAAAAGTGTTTTGCATACAATTTATCTGTAATTCATTGCATTACAACAAAAATAAAGCATATTAAGTGCAGTAAACATTGAGTTACTTTGGAATTAACAAATTAATAAATATAGTTCGAAGGTAACAATCTTGTCAGTAACATTGTAGAACCCGTTCTGAGTAGAGTATAGTTGAAAAGGTAATACAAAAGTTAAAAATTGCCCAGGTTGTACTTCTATTGATTTGCCAGCGACTTTTCTTATTTTCGCTACCCTCTTGCCACACAGATCCCATTCAGACTTGTATCGTTTCGCCTAGTCTGTGAACCTTTTGCCTTTTGCGAGTTGTCGTATCTGTTGCAACCTTCTTTGGTATCACCCTTTGTGTCTATTTATTAGCGCTACCTTTCTCTTGTCAGCATTTCTTTTGCCTTTCCTTTATTCCTGTTCTTGTGTTCGTCGTTTTCTTTTTTTTTTTTTAAGTTAAGTTACCTTTTTTAAGTTACCTTCAAGTTTGTTGTCAACTTCGTTTTGTATTTTGCAAATCATTATTATTTGCATCAGAGAAATTTTTATAAATTTTCTCTTTCGAAATATATATGACTATATGACTGGCTTTCGCCTTTTCTTACACCGTCTGTCAAATTTTGTACCTTAATTTTTATGTTAGTTATTTTCTTTGGAGGACGACGCATCCCCTTTGAATTTCCTTTAGCTTATGGCAACATTTTTTATCGAACCCTAACAATCTACGGGCACTATGAGTAGAAGCGTTTGTTCGGGTTAAGCAAGGGAGCTAAGGGACTCACCGGAAATTGTAAATTTTTGTTTGTTGCTGCTGCTTTATCTGTACAGCTACTTGGGATAAGTTGGAATGGGTTGCGATGGGTTGGGATGCTATTGAGAAAGCTGCTGGTGCTTGTCGCAGGTTTTCTGTTACGTGGAATACCCCACCGACCCATGTGTAATATCATTGAGTTATTGTGTACACCATAGAAACCATGGGAAAAATTCACCGTGCTGATATTCAAAAGAAAACTGAATTCTAAGAATATTTGAATACAGCCAACAGTTGAATTGAACTACTTGGCGTGGGAAGTTATTAATACTTGATGGCAAAAGGAGAAAACTTTGGGCAGCTTTTCGCTTTGACATGGGTTCTTTATGGCTCCATTCGAATTACTTGTGCTTGAAAATATAATAGATAGTTAGCTTAACTAACTAATAGTGCAAACTAACTGCTTACAAACTGAACTTGCTTCGAGAGTTCCAAAAGTATATTTCATAGATTTAAGACCATTGATTTATTTTTATATGTTATGAATGTTATGAAAAATTATTGCTATTGATCTGGTCAACAATAGACATTTCGCATTGACTTTTTTTATCATACTTTTCTCAATCATAATTTAACTGTAACTGTAGTTTAATTCAATGGGAATATCACATCAACTCTCCAAACCTGACAGAATGTGTTATATATTAAATCATTTATTTGTATAAACATTTTTTTAGTTATTTGTTTTTATTCATGTATTTATTTATTTATTCCAAACGAAATTTAATATATAAATTGATAAATTTACTTGAATTTGCTTTGAAATTATATCAACAAAGAAAAATGTTAACAAAACAAAAAATTATTTTATCTCTTATTTTATTTCTATTGATTTATTGATGCTGGTGAGCTAAATGCAAGTTATACTATTTAAATAAAAACATCAATTTTATTGATCACGTCGAAACAATCTTTCCACATTCTGAATGCTGCTGCTTTATCTTCATATTTATTGATTAACAATATTAGAAATATATTGGAACTGACTGAACTATGGCTTTTTGACATAAATTTAATATAACTTGCGATGGCTTTGACATACATTTACCAGAACTTTAGATGGCGTTTTGAAAGTGTTTTCTTAACAAGTTGACAACTGAACAGTTTTACCTTAAGACGGCTAACTTGGGAATTGGCAGATGTGTATGTATAGTATAGTATATATTTGTGGGCGTATCGACACTTAACAACTCGATAATTGCGGCTTCAATTTGACTTTAACAGAAGTTTGATCAACTTTTTAACTGGCTCCCCACGCTTCCCATATTTTCCCCAAAAAAACTTTCAACGTACTCAAACTGATGGCATTTTTGTTCTTTTCATGGTTTTCTTCCAGCTGCTGCCGCCGAGTCAGAGAGAGAAATGAAAAAAATCGAAATGTGCTTCCGCCATGAGGATTTCTAGCTGGAGCTGGTGGTGCATAGAGGGAAGTGAAGCATAAACTGGCAACCAGACGGGCCAAAACTGCACCGGCGACTGGCGAAATCTGCAAACCAAATCCAACTTAAGTCACATCAAATTAAAATCAACAAGCGGCGAACAAAAAATAGAGACGGGAAAAGTCAACTGCAGCTTTTGGCCAAAAGAAATTAGAAAAAATATATATATATTCCAAATATATATATATATCATAAAGCGAAAGAGAAGGAAAATGAAGTGCAATAAAAGTCAAATGGCCACGTTAACAATGTGGAAAATTTTTATGGCTCTGATTCTGCTTCTTAGTGTGGCTCTCATAATGCCGGTCACATTAGCGCACCAACACTCCATGTCCGGAGGAGGAGGAGGAGCTGGAGGAGGAGGATCTGCCGCAGGACATAACAGTGCACTGGCCATGGGAATGGGAATGGGAATGGGAATGGGCTTAGGCAGCATTGGATCTGGACTGGCCAAAGATGCACACGGTAAGTTGGCGTTCTGCTTTTTGTTTCCTGATTATTATTTTAAATGGGCAACCGGGCTATGCTGGAAGGCTGAGCTGACGGCTGCACGGCTTTGAGGCTACGAGGCTTCTGCCCGAGGTGCTTCAATAAATAAATTTAAATATTTAACTGACTCTCGACATCGCGTTTTGCCGACAAACTTTTACACCTCGTTGTCAGCCGTGAAAATGGGGGCAACTGGCAAGTGGCAAGTTACAAGTCGCAAGTTGCAAGTTGCAAGTGTTGCACGTGGTTTTCGGTCTCTCTGCGTTTAGGTTGGGCACGTGCCCGGGCATTTATGATTTCATTTTAGCTTTGTGTTTCTCAGACACTGCATATTGTTTGGGGTCCGCCCAACTGGTCTGCCTCTCTCCCTCTGCCTCTCTTCCTCTCCCACTCTCTTACTCGCTCTTTATTGCAGCGCAATAAGCGCTTACCGAAACTCTCCATTAGTACAAAGCAAACGTTTATGGAATTTTTGAAAACATGACAGCAGCAGGAAGCGAGTCACGGTACCTGAGCCAACACACCTGTAGTTTGAGAATGCTTCAAGTTATTTTAGTGGAATACATGGGAATTACTTAAAGGTTTTCCATTACACAGATGATTGAAATTGAGCAGGCAATATCCTGTGGTTACTGAAAATAGAGAGAAAAATAAATTGCAAGAAATTAAGTTACTTTGCTTAAAGGGCTTTTTATTTAAACTTTTAAGCTGGCACAGAATATATATATTCAAATCATTAATAAAATAGTTTGGATACATTTAAATACAATTTAAATGCCAATGGGCCAATATGTGATGATTTAATATAATTTATTTAATTTAACATTCCCAATGCTACAAGTACATAAGTGCACATTTCTTTAGTCTCATAATTCATAAATTTAAATTAATATTAATAAACAAATCTGGCCTAGAATTAACTTATATTATATTTGTTAAACATTTCTTAAGTAGCTTTGTGATTTATATCTAACGACCATTATATCTTGTAATACCTTTCTATTATTAATATATGTATGCGCTCAGAATTTAAAATATTATAAATTTAGTAGCTAATAGTTTTTAAACGTATACAAATTCTTTAATTAAACTTAAGCATCTCACAGAACAAAGCAAAAAGAATGCAATTTTCATTACCCATCATTGCCTGCTTATGTAGTTTAGCATTTGTGTTATACAATATGTAAAGTTATATAATAATGTCTTAAAAGGATATTTAATATGTGTTCAACGAATGCTTAACGTCCACTTCAGTCTGAGATTGACTGTAAAATTGCTTTTAAACGTCCTGCAAATTGTTTCGCTGACAAACTCAAGAGCTCCGACGTTTCTGAAGGTAGCTAAACAGCAAAAGGCAAGTTGATTGAAAAGTTGTTGCTCAACTGGCAAATGCAGCTCCCAACTTGACTTGGCTAACTCTGTTTATCGCTGGTTAGCTATAGAAGGTGGCCCATTGCTCCCTTGGCTCTAAGCTCTGCAGCTTTCTCTCTCAGGTAACTTTTGGCCAAAACACTTTTCACGTGTTTCTTTTTTTCTTTTGTAGAATGGTAAGAGAGCGGCTACGAGCTATTTGACAAAAGTGAATGGCCCAAAGCTTGGCTATTTATTATGCCCGGCACTTTGGGCCCCACTCACACAAACACACATACACAGACACCAACACGCCACACACACACACACACACATATGCAAGTGGTTAACTGCGTAAATCATTTCCACTTTATGCGCTCTGTAAGCCAGACAATGTCAACAAACTGCAAAGACAGAAGATAGAGAGATGGCAGGAGGGGAGAACATCAGCAAGAGACAAGCATTATAACGCATTAAAAAGTAGCTGAGAGTTGCAGAGAGAGGGGGACAGAGAGAGGGAGCGAGGGAGAGAGCGCTGAGGACAATCTCTTGCCAGCCAAAAACTTTGGCCGTTTAGAAAAGTGTCAAGCATTTTATCACACGAAGCAAAGTCCACAACAGCGAGAGATGAAGCAGACTTAGGCCATAATAAATCTCGAAGAGGCACAAACTCATGGTATAGCAGGGAGATAGATAGAGAGAGACAGAGAGAGAGAGAGAGGGGGAGAGAGATAGCCATACAGACAGCAAGTGCTGTAATGCATTGCAGCTAAGCAGGCGCCTAAAAGTATGCAACGAAAAGTAAACAGCAACTGACTAACAGACTAACGGACTAGCTGACTGACTGACTGAATGGCTGACTGACAGTTGGCCATTTGGTAAGTTTGTTCGTACAACCGAAAAACTTGTCAACATGTTGAGTGCAGCAGTTGCCGCCTCCGGGAGACGTCACCGCAGTTGCCCGCACACAAAGTTTGTGGCAGCCAAAAAAAAAAAACAAAATGAAACTGTCGCGTGTTTGTTATTTGCGGGTTGATTTTGCTTATTTTGTTGTATTTGTATTCTAGCTAAGCGCACAGGTGCTCAGTTCCTGAGAGAGTTGAAGGGCGTGTAGTGAGTGGATTTTGGGATTTGGATTTGGATTTGCAGCATATAAACAAAGTACGTTTTTAGCACTTTGGGACTTGCTAATTGCATTTGAGACATTGCCGGGAGTAAGTTGCACGCTTCTCAGAATTTTCCGCATCGTGTAAATTAAATATTCTTCCTAATACCTCAAACATATTTTTTGGACTAGTTTAATGACTTTTAAAGGGTTAAAACCATTAATCTTTCAGTATTTTGCCTGTCGATGTTGAAATATCTACCAGAGCTGTTGACGAATTTTTCACATTGAATTTTTAATTAACACTGAGCTAGATTGACAAGCGTCTGTCAGTTGATTTAGCCATCCACCTGCGGCTCTAATTAATTAAGAGTGAAGTGAAAGTTGTAGGCCAGGTGGACGAAGATTGGCAAAATCATCTTGTTCCTAGAGCAAAAACATCTGCGGATATTAGGATAAGGCTTCAGGTTGAAATGCGATTTTAGAGAGCTGTAACTTAAGCAACAACTGAGTTGCACAGTGTTGAGGAATAAGTAGATACTCTTTTCTAAAAAATTGTTGGTGAATAATTCATTTATTCATTAAATTAATTCAAATGCAATTTTGAATTTTTTAATTATTATTATGAGCAAGCTATATGCTACTTAAGGCCTTTGAATGTCAAAGCTAGTTTTAAAGAACAGGTATATAACAGATTTTGACCTTTATCCGTGCGGATTTCGAATCCAGTTATTTTTCAAAACTGTAGGTCTAGTTATGTAACAAGTCACACAAATTTAATAGTGATTTCTTGTTATTGTCTATGAAAAATACATAATTTTATTTAACTATCAGCTTCTTTACTTAAAAGTAAGTAAAACACACTTAAAGTTATCTTTCAACATATTGACAATTATTTTTATACTCTTATACTCAAATTGGATGCATATAAATTAAAGATTTTTCTTCAATAACTGATAGATACTATTCTTAAAGTACTTGAGAATTTTAGTCATTTATATTGAAGATGGTGTTACTCACTTTTGGGATAATTGTCGAGTGCTCTCAAATTGGATATGCAAATAAATAAAATAAAACAAATTTGTGTGATTCTGAAATTTGTTCTGAATAATAAATATATTAGCAGAATTTTACTTGATGGGTATAAGAGTAGTATAGGGGTATTATTATATTAAAATTTCAAATACTGCAGAGTATCTTACAGTTGGTTGGATCTCATCGATGACACTGGTGTCACTTATTATGGCTAAGACTAGCTGGCGTGTCGAGACAAAAAGCAAATTACGTCGGTTATCTGCACAATTTACGTGCCCGGGCACAAAGGACACCGCCGGCAGGTTCTGCATCCTTTCTAGTTCTCATTCTCATTCTCATTCTCCTTCTGCTGCCGTTGTTGCGAAGCCGCTGCAATTCTTTTGCTTTTGTGCAGAGAATTTGTGAATTTCGGCGCGCAAATTTCGCCGACATCAAATGCAGCGCGTGCTTCAAATTCAAAAGGATTCAAGCCAAAAGGCTTTAAAACA
Source organism: Drosophila sp. st01m (assembly GCA_018901795.1). Classification (NCBI taxonomy): domain Eukaryota; kingdom Metazoa; phylum Arthropoda; class Insecta; order Diptera; family Drosophilidae; genus Drosophila; species Drosophila sp. st01m. The sequence continues at coordinate 2,887,852 of JAEIFG010000269.1, forward strand.
AAAGCCGAAAAATTCCAAAAAGTCTCCTTCAAGTCACCAGCAAAGATGCGGAATGAAGAACGTAGCAACAGAGTTTGGATTACAAAAGAGTCCCCCACACTGTAGCCGTTAGAAAAGCGCAGTTTCCTCGCTAAATCCATACAAAATGAAAGTTTTTTCTTCTTTCTCTGGGCATAGAAATTACGACACATATATTGTGTCTAGCATATATATGCATATATGTGTGTTGTGTAGTGTCGACGCCTAAAAACATGGCCCACAATTCTAAAGAGCTGCCTGCTGCTCTGCCACATGGTCTGGTACTGGCAGCTGCCTCAATGCCACAGCAACATGCTGCTATCAAGCTGTTGAGGCAGCTCAGATTGTGGCCAGGGCATGAGGAGGGAAGGGGGACGGTGACGGGGTAGAGGGGATGGGGGTAGCAAAAACTTCGCTGGCATTTTTGTGACTTTCATATACCATAAATTATTTCATGTTATTATTACATTACATTACATTACAATACATACCCCGTACAAAGTATTAGGGTTGAGCTGGTTTAATTTGCGACAAGCAACAAGAAAATGCTAAATTTTACTTTTATTGCCTTAACGTTGACATTTTATGTGTGTGTTTTATTTCCCAGTTCCGGTTCGGTTTGCGAGGACGACGGTCATGAAACATTTTTTAACAGAAGTTTAAATTATGACTATTTAATAGATATTCGAGACATAACTTTATAATACCGATAATTACATCTGGAATATACTTAACTGGAATATAAATTATATCAAGCAAACATTCGATTTTTAAAATATTCTTCAAATATTTTTTGAAATGCACGAATCTAAAGAGATTTCTATTCGAAGTACTGTAAATGTACATGATTTCATACCTTATATTTATACCTTTAATTTGTCGTCAACTTATTTGGTAGTTAAGTTTATTGAGGCTTCGTATTTTTGTATATAATTAATGAAACATATACTATGTGATTTACAAAATTCGATTCTAATTTTGTATAATTAAGATCATATTAATATTTCTCCTTTCATTCAAAATAATGTCCATATCTTAAATTCCTTATTGTCTATGAGTGTAATTTAATATACCACAAATTTAACTGTATCGTTGACTGATTGATTCAAAACAATAAGTATAGTCTTATGCTACTTAATTACTGATTTCTATTCGAAGTGGGATTATTAAAATGCATTAATTGCCCAAGAAGTGGGTCCTTCTCTTTATAAATAGGTGTTGCCACAATCCAATTCATAACATGAATAATTAGCGTAGTTTAATAAATAGCTATAGCCAATTGAGTTGCTCTCATTTGGAGTCTATCATTTAGGCCCTCGACTTCGTCTTAGCCTAAATATAAAGGCCTTCATAACAATTGAGTAGCAGGAAATGTTGTGTGGTTCAGGAGGTCAACCCTTTTGTTGATGATGATGATTATTCGTGCTCGTGTTGTGTGTTTTATTTCATTCTTTCTTTGCTTTTATAATTAATATTTATGGCAGGCAATGGCAAATGGGGAAACGGTTACAGGAGTGTATAAATTTAACCAGAGAGTCAATGGACTTTGCAGTGCTCACCAGTTTAGGGACCAGCTTGGTCCGGTTCCTGTGCCGTGCGGACGAGTGATTATGTAATAATTAACTGTACATTAACTATTTGTAACCATGAAATTCCACAAACAAACATGCATCCACACACATCGCGCTACTAATGTGGCTTCTCACGTGGTTAAAACAGAACAAAAATTACAGGTTCTAAACAATAACGACAATTACGACTACAGACGCGATACTCGACTACTAAATGCACAGTACCCTTATATCAATTTTATATATGTGTATATATTAACCGACAAGCACACAAAATAAAATAATTCACACAAAACAAAAATAATATTAAAAGAGAAAATAAAATACAACATAATTTAAGTTTAAAAGTATTTGTTGTTTGAAGTTGGCCCAACAAATGTTAAAAGCAATGCTCGATTATCTTGTTGACTTATCGATCGTGCAATTTTTTACAGATTTCCTTAAATAGGACTCGCTGTCCGTTTGCAGATCAAGTTTTGTTTTGTATTCAATATTGTCTCAGAGAATAATGGAAATGTCTAACTAGCACTAACTACTACAGTCCCTGAGTTTTATATGTTCATTTGAACAGACATTGTCACAATTCATATAGCCTCATAATTACTTGGATACTGGGTTAAAAAATAACTAAACATACAGCTAGAAATAATTGTGTTTTATTTTATGACACGATATCGGAAACAAGTGAAAAATAATTACAATGAAACGAATTTGAAATACACTTCCATTCCACTCTTTTTAAAATAAACATGACTATAAGTTCGATTAATAAATATGGAGTCTGCAAGTTGACAAAGTCTATAACTACTTTCTTAGATTAAATAACTCTTACATATTTTCGTTTTTCGATTACTTTGACCAGTTGAGTATTTAGCAGAACGAAAGTGTAATTTAATACATAGTTACAAACAAATATTTATGTTAAACTTCTTCACTCACAAGCACTAACACACGTTGCGTATGCGTAATGAGCATTGAAATGTGTGGCTAGCTCGACCGTAATCATAAATCTTATTTATGTGTTTTCGTGCGAATTTTATGGTTTGATATTTGATACGAGGAAATTTTCGACCAACCAAATAGTTTAAATAAATGGCAGCAATACGATTGAAAATATGCTAGAAAAATGCAAATTCAAGTGGAACTGGAAGTGGAAATGGAAATGGAGGCGGAAATGGCAAATGCGTCGGTCACGCTTTACACTGCCTCTCCCCTCTCCCCCTCTCCTCTGAGCCTCTTCTGCTCCTGAGCTTCTCTGAGAGCTCTCTAATCTAATTTAAGCTGCCATTAGTGTTTAACACTCGGCCTTCAATGTGGCCCCAAAATGCGGCTCCTCAAGTTGCACCCAACTCCTGCACAACTTCATCAATCAAAGGCTACGCAACGCAGTTTGCATGTGTTTGAGGGCGAGGGGAGGAGGATGGGGATGGTGATTCGGAAGGGGGGTGTATGTAGTAGAGTGTTGGGGTGTGCGTGCTGCGCAATTTAAGTTGGTGAACTTGAACAAGACACGCGCTCCACTCGAGCTTATTCTTAACCCCGCGAGTGGCTAAAAATATACTATGAATTCGAGTGTATTTACTTGTAGAAGCTATCCATTTGTGGCATGTGTTAGTCCATAGGGGCAACATGTTGAAATGGTGGCAGCAGACGAGTCTGGTTAATGAGAAATGATGGACTAGATCTATCATTGTTGGAATAACTGAAACATGTTAAGTGGAAGTACACGCACTACGTATACTTATTAAATCGATGACAGTTAGCTAACCTTCCATATTAAAGACAATAAAGTAGAGATACAAAAGTTGATAAAAATTATCTGGTTATTTAGACGTGTGCAATTAAATTAAGTAAAGTTGGGTAATTGAAGAAAAGTTTTAATTTTTAAACATTTTTTTACATGAAATTAGAAAAGCAGGAAAGTTTAAAATTAATTGTAATTATTTAAATTAACTTACATCAAAAAAAAATTAATAATTTATATATTTTAATTTAATTTTATATAATATTTAATGTGTAGAGTAAGAATTTAATAATTAAATAGTATTAAAGTTATATTAAATTTTAAATTCAATTATTCATATTTCTCTAAGTTAATTATAAAAATTTAAAATAAATTGTTTAACAAAATAAAGAACTAAATTTTTATTTTTTTCCAATAATAATAATAATTATTACGGTGCCTGATATTTGATTTTGAGCATTAAGTGTAAAGAAAGAGAAAAAGAAAGAGATACGGACTTTTCCATTATATCATCCTACAACAAATTGACTCAGACTGCTTTGATGTTTTAAATTGAAGTGTATCATAATGAGAATCACCAGAGACACTTTAACAGCTGTATCTATTAGATTATCAAGGGAGGAAGGAGGTAGCGTGTCTGTCAGCTGAAGCACTTTCATCGATGGCTTAGGATTCAAGTTTCATGTTTACAAACATTTCTTGCCGTTTGTCGCTAACCGACACCAAAAGACAGAAGAACCCATGTTTTAAGGTCCTGATTGCCTAAGCAGTGTGAAGAGAAGAGAAAGACACAGTAAAGAGAGAGAGATAGAGTGGTTGCGAGGAAGGAGACTTTTCTTATTGTAATACTTTGAAGTAATTGATTTTTAAACTTGACACCTTGCGCTAAGCGGCTTAGCGTTGGAAGCTCGCGACCCCGAGAGACCCTGTGAGACTTCTCGTCCAACCATTGTTGGAATTGACGCTTTTGTTATTGCCCAAGGACGATCTGTTCCCTGTTCCCTCCATTGTGGGTGTGTGTGCTTGGTTTTTTTTCTCGAAACAACACAAAGAACAGCTCACAATTTTGTAGTTGTGTTTGTAGTAACACGATATGGCTCATTAGTGAATTTGACAGCGTGCGGACAGGTGTGAGAATGGATTTATAAATGGAGAATTTGTTGGGCTTTTGTGCGTATTTGATTACAAAATGCTTTATGCAGCAAATGAAAGCTGGCAATGGAAATGGGCAATTTAAATGGCAGTTTTGTGCTCGACTGCAATTAGATTTAAGTGCGAAGAACGATGGCAAATATGAACAGGAAAATGCTTTTAATTTATTGCGACACTAATATACATTAATGTCTTGGCCAACTTCAAAAGCGATGCGAGATGCGGGATGCGGGATACGAGGTCAAGGCGGGGCTGTGCCCCCAAGAAACCCAACCAGACAATTAAAAGTCCATGGCCCAGAGAAATGTTAATGACATTTCGCAACAGGGTAAAACTCAGCTGCGCATCCACTTGGACATCTGCAAGAAGAAACCTGGGAATCAGGGATCCAGGGATCCCGGGAACCAGGGCAAATTGGAACCCAGAGTACTAGTCGAGTTGAGCTCACAAGTCGCGGCAGTCTGCACAAATTTGAAACTACCGTAATTTGCATATTTTAAGTTGACTTTTATTGCATTAAAAATGGCAGTGGCTTTGCCATTTTGGCCGCAGCTGTAAAACTGGCGTTACCAACCCAAAAAGGCTAAGGCGATGGCAAATGCCAAATGCCCGCCTTCACCGCACAGTGGCTAAGAACTCGAAAACATAATTTCAATCTCAAACTGAGGTTATAATCAGAAACATTTTAAATATCATTTGTAGATTTTAGAAGACAAAGTAGCTGAAACCCAATGGGATTTCTGAAAATCACATATCGATTCCTTTCCATTTAAATATGGTTATTATTATTTTAGCCTCTTTTAATATGTTACAGATCATGGAAAATAAGTGTTTCAAAAGTCGACAAACCAATGAATTGTGCATTTTTAAGACGACTACTTTCGCAAGTTGAGTCTATCGAAAACAATAATCACATGTATTTACTATAGCAGAGATTTTCGTTCACCTCTGCCCCACTGTGCCTTCGTTTTGGGCGGCTTCTCTGTCGTCTGGTTGTCAGTTTGCCTGCCGTTTTCCTTGGCCGCATGTAAAACTAGTAAAAGACAGATTACAAAAATACAATTAAAATGTTTTAGTGAAAATTAACTGCAGTTTAAATAAAATGCTTCGTTGGCCGGAAAACATGGTGAGCTCCAATTCGGACCTATTTTCCCTTCTCCCGCCTTTCCTTCTCCCTTCTCCCTTCTCCCTTCTCCCTTCTCCCCTTTCCATATTCCCTCTTCCAGCACAATTCATGGCTCTGCTCAAACTGCTTGTTTTCTCTAGTGGTTTTAGTGGTTTAGGGTTTTACGTTAAGTATACGCACTGTGTGTGCACAGTCAAGTTGCCGCATCGCAGTCTGAGTAGTTTTACCTGCAGTCGAAGCTGTTTATCCAAGGTGTGGCTTGACGTGGATTTTGCAATTTGTTAGACTTCTTCTTGGACGGTCTGGTCGTCGTCGTCGTCGTCTCCGTCGTCGTTGTTGTCGTTGTTGTTGTCGTTGTCATCGTCATTATCATTATCATTATCAACAGCAGCTGCTTGTCTACATTGTGGCTGCTGTCTATGTCGTTGTTGTTGTTGTTGTTGGCCTGGCCTAGAAACTTAATTGAAAAAGAAACACACAAGCGCCTGTGGATAAGGTTTAATTTAAATAAACTACGACTACGACCAAGAGTACGAGAGGCTATATTAAATGCTAAATGGGTTGCTTCTAGCAGATTGCCTTCAGTTAGACGTTTAGACCTTTTTTACATTGAGCCAACGGCCTAGTGTCATCTTAAGGTCTTCTTGTTGCTGGATGGGATTGTCTCTGCTTCGAGGTCAGTGTCTTGGCAAACATTCCTTGCACTAATTATTTACTGAAAATCTTGGCCATTTTCATATAACTAACCTGTTTTCAATTATAATTGTTTTTTCAGTGTCATAGGAACTTCATTGATTTTGAGAAATGTGAAAATCATTATTAACTTCAACTCTAATCATAAGAAAATCTCACAAATGGCTTATGTTTGATAATTTCGTTGTTACAATTCTCATCTACATTGTAGACAATTCTGCACTCTTCCAAATTAAAAAATATCAAAAAGTTGTTTGAATTATTTGGAAAAAGAATATCAGAAGATTCTTTTATCATACTAAATATTTTAGTATATTTGTTTGATTTTAAGGAATAACTTTGTAAATAGAGCTGTATGCAAACAGTTATAAAATAATTATATAACTAAAATTAAATATAAAAAATGTGTGTACATATTAACAAAATAAATATACATTTGAGTTATATCAATTTTTGTCATATTAAATATATATGTATATGTTTAAAGGTTTTCAAACTATTAATTCAAAGAAATTCTTGTTTCGCTTTGAATGAGAAAGAAAAATATTCTTTATTATTTACTATTACTTCTAGTTACTAATTCTAATTTACTAATTGACTTTTTGACTTCTATTAAACTAAAGTGTCGAATGCGGTACTATCTTGTATGTAGTATTGTACCTCAAATGGACAAGTATATGTAATAAATATATAATTAGAGTCTCTCCCTCTTTGATGTCAACTTCTTTGATCTACTCAGGTTGCTTGCTCACATTAAATTATAGAAATGCCAGTGCCCTTGGCTACCCTCGAATTGGGATGCGTGCGAGCACCACGCCCATTATAAATAGACCATCAAGTTGGTAACCTAACAAAATCGCAGCCTACATTTCTTTAAACTCAAAGGCTAAGCGAAAGGCAAAAGCAACAGTAAAGGCAACTCTATATAAATTTTTAATAAAGTTTTGCGCTAGAAACTGTTATTTTTAGCCAGACATCGTCGAGCGATGACGACGCAGCAACCAAAGTCTGGGGAAGCAGCAGGAGCAGATAAAATATGACATTTATAGCGCCTGAATACGTAAAAGTTGAACGCACCCGTTGAGAACAGCTCAGCTATAGGAATAGCGGCACTTTGAATTTTATGTGGCTTATATAAGGTCGGAGGACCAAAGCTTGAGGCTTGAGGCTAAGAGTATCAACTCGCAAGTCACCCACAGGGCCAAGAATGTGGTGAAAGGGCTCAGCGGGAAGCGCGGCGTGAACTGGCGTCGATTTTGATTGTGGTTTGCAAGTTTACGAGGGGTATGGGGAATTGCCAGCTGGTTTTGGGAACGCTACGATTAATGCAAGTCTTCCGCAGTCCGGATTTTGGAAAGTACGTGAAATAATATTGTTACAAACAGGAAATGCTTTTCAATTTGCTCACTGTTGACGGTTCCATGATTTGATGATTCGATATAGTGATGCAAATCGAGTCTTAAATCGATATAGAAAATCGGTAAAAATATGTTTTGAGTTTTTATTGGAAAATGCAATTGTAATTACAGAATATACGTGTTCTTTAAATATACATCTTACTTTTCATGTATTGTTTTAATGCCTATCTAGGTCATTTATTGCACAACTTACTTAACTCAAACCTGCAAAGTATTTACAATATTCAAAGTAGATTTTTCATGGCAATCGATTGAAGGAACTTGGCAGAGTGTAATCTTTATCTATTGAAAAGCCAAAAGCGAGTGGTCGATATTTCTATGTAATTTTTAATCATTAATTCGATGGAATTAAGTATACGCAACACTCAAATAAAAGAAATATACAAACAGAACTCAAATATCAAGCTAGTATAAATTCTTCGAAATCAGAAGACACATGTATTAAATATCGCCTTGTAGTTTAGTGTATCTCAAAAAATGTAATACAATGTAGTGTGTATGTATCTTGTAGATAGACAGGAGAACATAACGTAACTACAATATTTCCTGAGCTGACAATGAATAGAAATTACGGAAATTTATGCAGAAACTATTCTCTGGAACACATTTATACATATATACATATATACTGCTATGTATGAATAAGTTTGCTCTTTTGGAGACATGAATTCGGCATGAATGGCAAGGACAACGCCTTTATCATTCCACAAATAACAGGATGAACATTTACCGAGTCTTATTAAATTTTTGTCGCCTTGTCGCCATAAAGCACTTGGCAAATGTAAATTACACATGAGCAAACACACAAAAGCCGGAATAATATTTGAAGCTAACAACCGGGTACACTCACACACACTCAAACACACAAACACACACACACACCCACTCAGATTGTACATATGTATGTAGACGTATACGTATACGTATAAAGGACATTTATGGCAACACCTTCTAATCAAGCAAAGAGCTTAAAATAAAGTAAAGCAAAGAATGAAATGAAAGATATTATGAAATTTCAAACACACCCTTGAAGAATGCACACACACAAAGCATGTGTACATGTGTGTGTGTGTGTGTGTGTGTGGACATGACAGCTAGTCTGCTAGACAGAAAGACAGCCCTTTTTTGGTGGGGAACAAGAGTAAAGAAAAATATTACACACATAACTGTCAAGCGGCTGGGTGTCTACAACATGTAGAATACACCCAGGGTGGGGACATCTCTTTCCCTCCCTCCCCTCCCTCCCCTTGCCCATCACTTTGTGCGTGTTTCTTAATGAAATGTTTGCCTTTCGCATTTAGTTACGCTACGTTAGACACTTTTGCTTATTAGTGTAAAGCGTAACTTAAATGCTAAAGAAGGCAGACAGGAGGACGATACACAAAAGGAGGCACTGCCTACGCCAAGTTGCCTAGACAAGACAAGGGCAACAACAACAGCAGCGACAATGACAACAAGAATGTCCTTGCATTGTTGTTCTTACTCCTATATTAGAAGGGAAAGAAGAAGAAGTCTCTGCCTCTGGGACTCTGGGACTCTGGGTGTCAGCAGTCAAGGTTCAAGGTTACAAACGTGGCTGCCTTCAATTTGGATTTCAGATTTGAAATTGGGTTTTTGCCATACCATAACCATATATGTATCTCTTTCCAACACCCACACTAGCCTTCCTTTCGTTTTGTTGAGTGTGTGCGTGTGTGTGTGTGTGTGTGTGTGTGAGTGTGCTAGCCAGTTTTTCGGGCAATTAAAAAATTAAATTGTGCATATGTCACGTAGGAAATGAAATTCTTAAACAGGATAAACGGCGCCAGTACGAGACGCCTTTTTAAGTTTAATTGGATTTTGAGGGCAGCGCTGGGAGCGTCGAGCATTAAAACAATAATGTTTAATTGAGCAGACGATAGTACAATGGAGCTTAAGTTACAAAACATTTCATAGATCTAATTTGAACTTTTGCCGAAAATATATTGCCTGGCTTAACTGTCTGTCATCTAGGCTGAGCATAATAAAGACGACATCTTGTGATATCAAATTAATTGTGATAAAATATCACAGACACAAATTTGAAGCTTAGAAGACGTTTGTACGATTAACATTTGATTTTTCAAATTTAATTAAATTGTCAAATATGTACTATTATATATCACTTTAATGTTTACTAACCTTTGTGACTTATAAATGCTTTGTTAGCCACTCAAAATGTCTCCTAAACTTAATCATCGCTTTAAAATATAAGTGTTCTATTTTTCAATTCCATTTCATATATATGATAAATATTATATTAAAGTTACAAAAAAAAAAAATATGTATTTTAATTAATATATAGTTTAATAAAATGTTAAGTCATTTGTAAATATAATTTTGTTATTTATATTTATTCCCGTTTTTTGAATATTATGTTAAACTGTATATTGTGATCATTACAACATATGCAACAGAACGAGGCATTTCCGACCCTATAAAGTATATATCTTCTTGAGCAGCTTCTTTCTGTCAATTCCTCCTTCAAGAGCTAGAGCAACCAAATTTGGCAGACAGACTTCTCAAAATTTGTTTTTAACCTAAATCCCACAGGTTTAAAGATGTCTCCCTTATTTTTATTATATATCATCCAACTTAATCGCCTAAAGATCGGTTTAACAGTACGAAAACAATAGAAGTTTCCATCTTTAAAGCAATCAAGCTTCTTTCCGACTTGTTTATATTTGAGAATGAAAGAGCATCAACTGCAATATTAGATGATTCTCAATATTTAAAAGACAAAATTCCCCCATTTCCATCAAGTTCTTTGAAATATTCACAACTTGATCAATGCGTCAGAAGCTGGCAAGACTTTAAGCCACTTTAAGATGCTGGTAGTGGTTGAATGTTAAGTTAATATTTCGACACCTGCGACCTCTGAGTCCTAACTGTGTCTCCACAGATTTACTTACTGACATACCAAACATGTCTCAGCGGCGAGCCACAAAACTCAGCCAGGTCATAATCTTAAATCTAGGCGTTATGATGACGACCCACCTAGAGAGTAGTACCACAGATGGGGAAAGTGCGGGAGGGAGGGGAGTAAGAAAGAGCCCTAAGAAAACTATATGAGCTTGGATGGGGATTGGTCGGCTGTAGGGGAGTGGGCGGTGACTAGGCAGCCGCCTTAGCTTGGCCCAAATACACATAATGATATGCAAATGTGCATGAATAAGTGTGTTGAAGTGTGGAAGCTAGGAAGCGAGGAAACGAGTATTAAACCACACATACCAGTATTTGGAATTTACATATAGCCCATTGCTGAACAACATCAAAGCAAGGCCATTTCCAGCTGCGTCAGCCAGTTAAGAGCCAAATGGTCCGAAGTAGAGTCGAAAGGGGGAGGTGAGTGGGTCGAGTCGGCGGGAGTTGAACTCGGAATCGGAACTGGGAGCTGCCTTTGGGGAGGTCATGTTCAACTACTCGCGTTAATGAAATGCGCAAATGTACCAATTGACCGAGCCACATTTCGCATACCAAAAACCAAAGGCAGTCTTAACAGAGAGTTAGTCATGGGATGGGGAAGGGGGAGGGGGGTGAAGGTAGTAGAAACTGCTTCTCGATTGGGGCCGCTCATTTAGTCATTTGCATATTAAAAGCTTTTGTCGCACAAAGGTTAAATCCAAAGATAAAACACAATATACATAAATGTGTATTTTCCTTTTTCGGGTTTTGGTAACGTTTGTATTTAGTTTGCCAACTGTTTGTTGCCAACATGCGAATCAAGTCAGCAGGAGAAGGACAAGGAGAAGGAGAAAAAGTGGCTCGTGATATGCGTGTCGATAAAATATTTTGCTTTGACGCTATGCAAACACCTTTTGTGGCATTTGTTGCATATTAACTGATGGTTGAGGAAGGTTGAGGTTTATTTTATCCATAACAATATTTGGAATTCGCCATTTGACACTTTGAGCTTAACTGGCTTCCAACTCATGTCCAGTGAAATGCCAGAAACTCAAAAAAATGTTGTAATTGCCGGAAACTACAAACCATATTTAATAAAGTTTATGCTCATTTCAGTTTAACGAATTAAAATGAACTGAGCTCAGGATTGTTATAATCTACTCAAGGTGAGAAGCCCTTGATCATTGTTGCTTTAAAACTGTGTGCTTTATTTATGTACTTGATAATAATACAAATAATTTGGCATTTGTTGCATATTAACTGATGGTTGAGGAAGGTTTAGGATTATTTTATCCATAACAATATTTGGAATTCGCCATTTGACACTTTGAGCTTAACTGGCTTCCAACTCACGTCCAGTGAAATGCCAGAAACTCAAAAAAATGTTGTAATTGCCGGAAACTACAAACCATATTTAATAAAATTTATGCTCATTTCAGTTTAACGAATTAAAATTAACTGAGCTCAGGATTGTTATAATCTACTCAAGGTGATAAGCCCTTGATCATTGCTGCTTTAAAACTGTGTGCTTTATTTATGTACTTGATAATAATAAAAATAAACTCAATATATTTGCAGTATTTTTAAAACGTTTTGTTGATTTTCAGTTCAGTTGGCAGTCAAGCAGACCAATAACAAAGTGTTGGTTGTCATTTCAATGCTGATGTGCCACATTTGCCACAATTGTTGTCAGCTGAAGCTATTTCAGTGCCACACACCAACACAAACACACACGCACACACACGCACACACGCACATGCAGACATGCACAGAATTTATATGGCTGAGCCGACTTAAAAGGCCGCAACAATCGGTGGCAGCTGCTGCCAGTCAAGGATGCTTAGCTCAGCATAACATAGCGAATTTCTATTGCCATCCGCACATAGAATCGAGTATATATGTATATATATATATCATATCTATATATTTATATATATATGTAGAATGTATACACACTCTATGTACTCACTGACATAGCTATAAAGTTCAATAGCAATGCTTTCATCCTTGTTGTTGACTCGTGCTCTCTTCTCCTCTCGCCTCCTCTTATCGCACAGCTCGCAGCTGCTGGCGTTGATATGATGAGCGATTTTAACACTTGTGCGATGACATTTTTAAAGCAAAATATTGCAATATTCAACCTACTTTTATATGACTAACAATAGCAGCAGCAACAACAACAGCAACATTAACAACAGCAATAGCAACCACCGTCAATGTGAAGTTATGACATTTGCCCGTTGCGGCTTCTGACAACGTGGTTGCCCCTAAAAAACGATGAATCCGTAGACATTTTTATAGCTATATATGGCATACACTTTTAAGTTGATATTTTAGTTGGGTTCAAATGTTTTTAAGCAATAAAAGGAATTTAGTTTCCAACTCTGGAGTTGAGGCAGCTTTTCAGAATATTTCAGTTAGTGAATATGAATATGTATCGCAATCAACTTAGAATTCGAAAGAATTTAATTGATTAATAAATAGAAAATAGTTTTTCTTTAGACTCTTAAATGCAAAATATCTACACAAAATATTCAAATGAAAATAGGAAATAGGAATTTAAAGAATTAGTTAAGAATTTGGCAAGATTCAAAGCTCTAGTAACTTTAAGAAAAATTCATTTTAAAAAATATATATTCAGACGGAATTATAAAGAACTCAAAATTTCTAAGAAGGAAAATACTTTTGAATATTTGTATTATATTATTAAAATAATTATATCAGATAGTTCCATAAATATGCATAAAAAATATGTGAAATATTAAGATTTTGTAGTCATTCTTTAACAAATATTTGGTAAAGTAGGTCATAAAAACTATAATTGAATAACCTACTGTGGAGAACTCGGCTTTAAAATGGGGTGTTTTATAGTATTATTATTCTCAGTCAGGGTATAACAAATAGCATCTGAACGTAAATGTATTTTTTTGGCTTTCATTGTTATGTGTTTTGGGCGCTGCAATATTTGTTATTGTTGCTGTTCGCTGAGCCAAAAGCCACATAACCAACTGGCAATGACAGTTGACAGGCACAAACACACGCTGTCGCAGACACACACACATATATGTATATATACATATATATACGTATATAATATATATATATATATATGTTGTGTGCCCACATAAATATAAATAAAAACATTGATAAGCGCGTGTTTACATTTACACATTTACACTGGGGAACCACCGAAAACGAGGCATACGAAATGTTATTTATGTAAAAAACGAACCGAAAAGATAACAACTTATATATTTTGTTGCTGTTCCTGTATAGGTTGGTATATGTCCTTGGGGATTTGTTGTATTTGTTATTTGTTGAAAATTCCATGTGCGTTGATTTGCTATGCCCGAAAGGAATCGCAATGGAACTCAGAAGCGAGGCACAACGTGGCGTATACATCATATTTGCTCCAGGTCCGTAGCTGCAATCTCTTTTAATTCCCTTGCAAAGAGACAACAATAATGTGAAGTCATTGTAAAAGCAGTGTGTAATGTAATGTAAATTTAATTAGTTGGAGAGAGAGAGAGTGGGATAGTTACAGGAGAGAGGGAGAGGCAGAGAGAGAAAGAGTGGTAGAGTTACAGGAGAATAATTCTTAAAAAAAGTCAAACCACAATCTCTACCACAAGATATAAGATATTATTACAATACTTTATATAAGTAGAAATATGTGTGCATTTAATATATGTATACATATAAGACAGTTGTGAGTTGTGCGTGCTGGACAAAGGCTTATGTATCTAGGCAACAGCATCGGAGTGAAAGAGATGGCGTGCGTGCAGTGAGAAGAAATCATCTTTCTCACATTGTTCCACATGCTGGGCTCTTTGCTCCTGGAGTGAGCTTAATTGGATCAGCATTAGCTGCAGAGACTGCTTCCTTAGCACATGAAAAAGCAGGAAATGATATAGTCAAGAGGTCACGACACTAATACGACTGCCAACTAACTAACTAGCCGGCTTAGTACCTAAAACACACAGTCGTCTGTGTGAAAGGAGACAGTTAGAAAAGACAAAAAGAGAGAGGATGAGTGAGAGAAAGGGAGTGGGAGAGAATGGAAGAAGATATGGAGAATATGAAGAGTGAGATGAAAAGACAGAGTACATAAAATGCCATACACATGAGACAACGACTAACGAGGTCAATTGTAAGTTATTTCCTCCACAACAACCAGAGCAGAAGGAGCTGAAAAAACAACAGACCAGTTTAGAGAATATATAAATTTGTGGAGCAGGCCAGGAAATAGCCAGCATGAATATAATTAATGGCTAAACAGCGTTAAAGGTTTTACTGCCTGCAATTCACATCGAATAAAAGGTTGGTAAATTGTTTGGATAAAATTAAAACATTGTTTACATTTGTAGCTAAAGCAAAGTAATGGAATTTGCTGAATTTATTTCATGGTTAAATCTATCAAAAGACAGACTGGTCATTGTTGAACTTATTACACTACATAAGATATATTCAATAGTTAAAATGTGAATGGCTAAATAATTGATTTGAATATTATGATAAAAAAGGTATTATAAATACATAACTATTTAATAATTAACTACCTATAAATTACGCATAAACCTGTGTAAAAAATTATATTAATACTTTAAATAATCGCACTTATCTGCCACTTGTTTTTTTGTAAGGATGCACAGCATAAATAGTTGTAATTTTACATAATTCAATTTGAATTGTAGTGTTTACATGAGAATCAATTAGTTTTAAGTCTAGTGCTAAGCTTATTGATCCAGATGGATCTGATTAATTTGTGATGAATTCTGTGCACATTCTGCAAGTGCGATTTTCATTAAACATAAATGGGGAAAACTTGGCTGCCTTACAACATTTAATATGCGCACACATTATGCGCGTGCAACATTTAATTTATGCACAATAGTTTATGCTTTTGCATTCCTAACGAGTCTCATTTAAAATACCATCAGCAAAAACGCATTTTAAATTCGAGCAAGAGAAACGAAAAGTTGAAAAAAGTATTAAAATTGTGTCACCTAATTTTACTAAAGCTTTGGGCGACGACGCATCATCGTCCAACTGCAGCAGACACACACAGTGTCACACACGTGAACACACACAAACAATTACGTATACGCCAGGTATGCCAGAAAGAGATCTATATGAAGATATATGTATTTATACATATATGTGAGCGAAATATGTGCTAAGCATCTGAAAAACACTGAGCATACGTGTGTGCAGGTTTCAAAATTTATATTTTTTTATATTTTTTTTTGCTCAGCAAAAAGGGAATTTCAGTCGTGTTGTCACTGCATTCTCACCCTCATTCCCCGTTTGCGCTTGGTCCCCAGACAGAGAGCCAGAGACAATTGTATGCATATTTCATAATTCATAAGTTTTTGGGATCAAAAAATATGAATATTCAGCAAATGACAGTGCACACAAGCAAAATGCCAAAAAAAAAGGAGTAAAAATTGAAATAAAAACGAACAAGAAAGAAAGAAAGAAGGAAAAGAAATAAAGTGGGAGGATTCGTGACTCGCAGTGCAACTCGTTGGTATGCATATCCAGGCGATACTTTAATGTCGCCAAATTTTCGCAGCCCATTCGCAATCCACATACAATTCACACACTCGGCACACACACACACACACACAGCACACACACGTGGCAGCTGCTGTCATCGGTTACACCAAAAACTGTGTTTTATTTTCATGTTATTCGATTTGATTCTTTAAAAGTTTCCATTGCATAAATTTGGGTCAATGTGTGAGCAACTTTTATTGTGTGTTTCGCTCTTGTTTGTTTGTGCTGAGCTCTCTCTTCTTACCTTACCTTACCTTATACCGTGTTGTCTCTGCCTAGTGACAAACAAACGAGACAAAAGAACAACAGAATGAACTGAAGGACACACATACATCTACTATACTATATATTCTATACGTGCTTTGTATGATTCAATAGCCTCTCATACAGAAACCCAAAAACTTTTATTTTATGCAAAATAGTTATGCGTTTCTCGATGCGCTATCTACTCTTTATAAAGGTATACAATGGCTTTTTATGTTGTTGTCGTTTTTGTTGTTTGTTGTTTGCTGTAAGTGTTGCACGTTCCTTCGGCTTTTGTTTCCTTCTCTTTTTGACTGTTGTCTCGTATTGATTTTTGGAATTTTTAGGTCGATCCACGTTGAAACAGGAGGCTGCGAAGAACGCAGGCAATTGGTAAAGTTTACAGCCCACATATACGAGGCTTACACATACTATCATACACATTTCATGAAGCCGTTTCGTGGATGAATTTATGGCCACAAGATTTAATCGAGTCTTTAACACGCTGCAACTTACGCAAAGTAACATGTTACCTTGAATCTTCGATTGAATTGAGGAATATTGTAATAATAAGCAATAGATATAATATATGTTTGTATAAAATACCATAGTAATATAGTTCGAATTTAATAACTTAGTCTTCAGCAAGACAGTAGTTGCATTTAATTAAGTATTTGTCAAAAAGATATATAAATGTGCAAGTTTTCAAATTCCCTTAGGACCCATAAATTGACCATTGACTCTCTCTTGATCTTCTATTTCTCTCTCTCTCTCTCTCTCTCTCTCTCTTCTCGTATTGTCTCTCTTGGGCTCAAAGTTCACAAAAGTTTTTGTTTTCTATTTTTTTTTGGGTCGGTTGGCTTATTATGCTGTCATTTAAAACAAATTCAATATTCGCAACGTCTTTTGCCTCAAACGTGGTCAACACCTCTGAACTTTTTGCCTGTTTTGCATAAAATGAAAACCTCTCTGCCTCTGCATCTTTCTCTCTGTGTAAGTCACCAACAGTAGCAACTATTAAGCAGCAGCAACAACAACAGCAGCAACAATAACGAGCAACTGTAGCACTTTTATGTAGCCTTGCCACAAAAGTTCAGTGGGGCAGTTCATGGGGTTGGTTGGGTTCAGCTGTGCACAGATTTTAGATTTTTGTTACTTTATAATAAAACTGGGCTTATTTGTCTGCCTCGTTTGCGTTTGGCCAACCAACAAGTTTCCCTCCACCCCCCAACCCCAACCTCTTTTTGCTGTTGCATTTTAACCTTATTGTATGGTAGCTAAACTCAAGTTTATCCCTTGCTTTGTCAGTTTCTTGTTCTCTGCTTATTGATTGTTATCTCATCTCGGTCTGGGTCCGACTTGGTCCTGCTACAGTGGCTGCCACAAGCCTTGCCATGTTCAAAATAAAAATCATGTTGATCTCTTTGACTTTTGCTCTTTGGTAACATGGATGCTTTGCAGCGATACATAAGGAAATATTTGCAAGTGCATGTTTTATGTGACATAAAGAGGGAACTTGCGTTATTTAATTATAGGAATATTAAGTAAAGTATAATGTTCTATTCTTTTCTTAATATTCGATATAGCAAAACATGTATTGTCTTGTTTACCCGTAAAGTACAATAAATTGAAACAAATGATAACGTTAAGAAACCACAGTTCACTGCTTTCTTGAATTGCAATGTTTCATTTTATTCCTTTTCTGTTACTGCCTCAATTTGCATTTAGTTCTGCCACATGATGTTTTATCCTTGTCTCTTCTTTTCTCTGACAATTTAATCGAATTTGATTATTCTTGTGGCCATTATGTGATTGAGAATCGTTGTACCAAGAAAAATTTGCATCAACTCTTATTGTAGCTGCGTCACGTTGTCGTTTTTGTCTGTTTTCAAACTATTTTTCAGTGTGTTGCTTGTTGCCGCCCAATGTTGGGACTTAATTCAATTTTTGTGCTTAATATTTCAGACAAATTTCATTTCGGCGGCATTTGCAATTTTCAGCAACAGCCATTTGTTAGTTGTTGTTTTCCCAAATTGAAATTTGATCAAATTCAAAATGCAATACAATAAACATGAGCCTGTTATGAATTTTCAATGCACTTTTGTGGTTTGATCTGAGTGGTTTAATTTTATTAGAGCAGACAACTGTATCAAAATAACAAGAAAACAAATGGAATATCTACATTGTGACCATGGTTATTATACCATGTTTTTGCAAAATTTCATTCATAAGGAGATTATTTCAAAGCCGTTGTGTACAAGAATTGTTGTTGCCACACACAAACTAGAAGTTATAAGTATAATTTAAATGCTTGTTTTTGATCTTTTATTTATTTAAAAATTAGAAACTTTATTTTGATTTCAACATCATTTCCTTGTGGATTTCTAGCTTTTATTGCGATAATTTACTGCCTTTAGAAAACTGTTGAATGAAAACATGTTATTCATGGGTCTATCCTTAGTTTCATGCATTTATTTTTGTAAATTCTTTTTTTGCGCTATTTTACAATCGTATACAAAATGACAAATTGTGTAGACATATATAAGATGTGAAACGATTTCCTAAAATCATACAATTCATATTATTTTTGAAGTTTTAATCACCTGAAAGTGCTTCTGAAAGATGCACCAAGAAAGCATTTGACTGATTATAATACAATAAACACTCTCTGTCAGCTCTTTGCCATTCGACTGACTAATTACTTGACTACCTGACTGTTAAACTAGCGAGATAAACTCGAAACAGAATTCACCTTCCAACAAAAAAAAAAAAAACAAACGCAAATGAGGACACAGCAAATAACCGCAGAGCAGACAGAATGTGGAAGGGTTAAAAGGAAAGCGTATCGGGGGGCAGAGGAAGTTGCTGTTGCAGCTGTAACTGTAACTGTAACTGTAACTGACTGTGAAAACCACAAACACATACAATCTGTGATCATTTCCGGCGGCTGCCTCAATGTGGCTATAATACTTGTACTCTTACTGCTCATACCAATAGGCGAATGTGCTGCTCAATGATTTTTATAATGCCACCACAAAGGCGGCTCAAAGAGTTAAACACACAACGCTTCGTTACGCAAACAACGATTCATTAAGTTTGGCAAAAATCGATGTTCTGGGCATATATGAAAGGAGCAATGGATAACTCAATATTGAAATAGACAACTAAATAGAATGGAAAAGTTTGGACATAACTAAAGATATCTTTGAAGATTTACTATTTTATTGTAATATAAATTACTTGTAGTTTATCTCTTAAGCTGTCTTGGGTTGTCTAATAATGTGTATGAGCAATAAAAATGTTTTATGTAAATATCTTTTATCATTCAATTTTGTAATCTTTATCTTATATTCATTCAAGTTTATAGTGTACACAATTTAAATTCAAACACAGCAATTTTATTTAAACATCTAAACTGAGAAGCAACTGCAATTTAGTCAAAAAAAAGTCCAAAGCACACATGAAAAGTTAATGGTAATGCGTTGTTAATCTTTCCAAATAATTGTAATTATATTTCTAATTAGAATACTAATTTGTGAACATTTGGTGGCCAGACAGTAATCATGATAACATTGTTATTAATTGACTTTCAAATTGATTAATGACATGTATAAATATTAAAACATAATCTTAAGAAATATTTTTTATATGCTACCTATGAAATAAAGTTGGGGAATAACTTGAGATTGTCAACCTAAATATACACGAAAGAGGTCAGACAATAAAAAGTTGCCCATTATTTGCAACCAATGTCATTCTAAATATAAAAATGACTAATTTTGTTACAGTTGTCTTTCTTGCCGCAATTTGAACTTCATGACAAATCCATTAATAAGTACTGCACATACAGATAGAGTTCAGAATGAATTCAATTTATGTATATTTAATGAAAGTACGACGCTGCGTTTTCCCAGAGGTCTTCATAAATATTTTCATCACTAATGAGCCCGACGATTAATCGCAAAATATAACACACACACACACACACACACACACAGACCCACACAATTTGCTATACAAATGTTCGTACTTCTAACATAGTGACTAAAGATACCCTTTCACTTTGTGTGTTCGTCTGCTGACGTGTAATTGTCAGCGAAATATTTTCACATGGAGTAAACGCATTCCATATGGGAGCTTAAACTATATAGAAAATAGGAGAGTTGGGTGGGGACTTTGCTTGCGTCATGGTAAATTGTATGATAATGCTAATTGGAGGGCACAAGACGCTCTGGCAATTACGCAAAACTGAAGCAACAGTAACTATACTTAAATATCAATTAGAATGCTCCACCAAATTTGAGTTGTCAGTTTTTGGTTGTCGGTTCTCCGTTCTCCATTCTCCGTTCTCCGTTTTGTGTTCTCGGGATATAAAAAGTCCTACTCGTAAGTGTGTCCTTACAAAATATGTGGAAAATGCATTAGAAATTAAGTTGCCTGTGCTGCAAAGTTCCATAAACTATTGTCGCAGTAGCACAAATTCCATTGAAGTTTTGCATTTCAAATTGCACCAGCACATTGGGGGCGTGGCAAGTTCACTAGAGAATACCAAATGGGAGTTGTGTGTGAGAAAAGTGCGTTGGCAGTCGACATACTTGATTGTTGCAGCTCTTTGTAAGTGGGTGGGAGTGTGGGTGAGTGTGCGTATGTGTGTGTGCATTTGTTGATGTAAGGAATTCAGTTTAGCTTGGCTTAACCCTAGAAAGTCCCAATTAGAGTAGCATTTCTATTCTAATTTATTTTAATGAAGATATAGGTGAAGTATTCAACAACAGTTGATTTAAATGCATGTAGCAGAAGTAGAAAATGTTTATATTATAGAAAACTTGAAATTATATTATAACTCTGTATATAAAAATAATTAAAAGTAATCTCATTTATGTTTAGTACTTATTGAATTTATTATAGTTTGTAAAGCAATTCAGGTTTTAAATGATTTAACGATCTTAAAGAAAATATAAATATATAAATATATATATATACCAATATATAGAAGGGGGCGTGGCAAAGGTTTGAAAATAACTTGACCAGTTTCAACAGAACTGTGCCAAATTTGGTTGCTCTAGCTCTTATACATATTATTCCCTTTTAAATAGCGGGTAAAAAATAATGAATTGATCAACTCTTAAGATAATGAATGTATTTTGAATTCGTCTAAGGTCGAAAAGGTTCGCATGATAATCAATTCTATGTCCGGATTTTTTTGCCAAAGTTTTTCTACTGCACGCAATTATCAATAAACTTGTAACGCTGCTCAAATTTCAAGCACTTTGACAATTATAGGGTTAATTCATGCGAAAAGATTGTGCAGGAGCAGCCACATTTGCAGTCCTGTTCCCCAATATGCGATGTGGTTTTCTTTTCTTCTTTTTGCAGCAGCAAGTCGAGGCAGAGTGAGAGTCGGAGTGAGAGTCACAGTTACAGTCAAGTCAAACTGAACTGAACCAAACTGAACGAGAGAAAGCAAAGCAAAGCAAAGGAGTCTGCCAAGGAATGGTATGGAGTGGAATGGAAAGGGTTGACGTAGAGCCAATCAAGGCATTCAAAGAGAGCATATTTAAATAGCTTTTAACATGCACGAGCTGTCGAGCAGTTGAGCTGCTGTAGTTAAGTGAAGGCCAACCAAAAGCGACACAGAAATGCAAACCCGAAATAGATCCAACCTAGAGTTGCCAGCAAACATTTTTCAAAGTACTTGGAGCACGGGACACAAGGTGACGAGGTAGATCCTCGGCTTAAAGTCGTTTGGTAATGCAGTCAACGTGAGATGCATCTTTGCCTTTGATGTATTGGCATTTTTCAGTCAGTCACAAGCCAACGAATGGTGCAGACAGTGAGACAGAGACAGCGAGAGAGAGAGAGAGGTAGTGAGAGCGTATGATATGTCTGACTAATGGCTTCTATAAGTTGTCCAAAAGCAAAGTCCAATTTAAGAGGAAAGTTCGTTTTCAAATAAATGCTAATGAGTCGATAATTACCATCGGTAAATACTAAGTGCAATTTCGACAAGCACAATGACTTTAAAGTTTAAACTCATACCTAGTTAAATTATTAATCTTAAGTATAAGAGAAAAGTAAATTTAGTAGACAGTGCTTGGTTAGAAATTATATAATCCATTCTTCTTCGATTCTGTTCATTGAATCATCCTCATCGAGTAATAGAGAGTGAGGCCGAAAATTTAACAAATGTTTATTAATCAAGAGAAATTTTAAATGCGATTTCTTATCACAAAAAGGTTTTAAAGAGTGTTGGAATTGTATATTAGAGAATAAGCGTTAGAGTGATACAAAAGAGTTTACAATGAGAGATTTAGGGAAGAAATCAAAAGAATCAATGAAATATATATGCTATTTTAAATTTTAAGGATAAGTTGTGTTAATATCGATTGAAATATTGAAAGTTGATGGAGATAGGAAACATTATAAGAAAATCAATACTTCAGAAGTTATCAAAATAAAATGTTGAATTTAATAAACCTTTTGTGATAATATACCAAGATATAAAATATTTAATTTTAAAGGACTGTGAAAAATAAAATAAGTTTACATTATATTAAGAGGTTCTATGAGTCCAACCTATCCGCTTTACGAAACTCCAATTCCCTTATGTTAAAGCAAGTTAGCTTCAAGTGATCGTCCTAGATATTGTCAAAGAAATGATCTAACAACTCGTTATTAATGATGCCAAATGTCCAGCGTTGTCGATCGTTGTTCTCCTGACAATCATTGGTATAAACCGCGGCCACTTTGTCTTCGATAAAAGCCTCCAGACAGCGACTTCTCTCTGTACCGTGGACTATCCATTGATGCTGGCGATCATAATACCAGAATTGATTGCCACCCTGATTATGACAATCCCACATCCAAACAGTGGCATTGGCATGTGAATCTTGGACATCCAGACACTCGCCATCGCCAAAGCGACGCAGTTCGCGATCCGCACTCAGAACCCAATGTTGATTTGCTTGTGGGACTGTCAGATTTTGAGCGCAGAAATATAGACCCACAGGATTGCTGGCAGGCAAGTTCATGGCATCAATGCAGTACTCCGGATAGCCCAGACTCTGAATGGCGCCCGATGCATAGGAAGGCGGTTCGACTGGAGGGAACTTCACTAAGAAGTCGTGTGCAACTTCTTTCATGTACCAGTCAAACGATTTGCACTTCAATCTCTCACGAATCGCGCGTTGTCGACTCAAATCCCCAGCATCGATATTGACATAGGTCTCAGGATCTCTCGTGTAGACGTATTCCTTGTACTCATCCATCCAAACCTCAGCGACTCGCTTGTGATTCTAGATGAAGAAGTAAAATAAGATATAGTAAATAGTTCATGGTATTCCATTTCAAATACACACCCTTGCCACAAAGTTGTAATTACGGGGATTAGGACGGGGATCCATGGGACCACGGAATACGTGAGCTACACGGGAACAGGGCACATCCAACAACATGCCTCCACACATCCAGATCTTGAAGCTCAGCTCGTACTGCTCACCTCCCCAAATATCGAGCTCATCATCGTACCCACCCAGATCCCAAAAGAACTCTGTGCTGATGGCAAACAGGCCGCCCATCATCACGGGATTGCGATATGGCAGTGATTTGTCTACACTGTCCTCGGGCAACACTGGCAGCTGCTTATAGAAGAATCGCCAGTCGAAGCCACCTCGGGATCCCTCCTGGTATCCTCCATTATAGGCAAAGTTGTTGTGATCAATGATGTCCACTATAGGACAAGTTGATATTTTATTGTTGATGACAATGGGCTCCAAAAGCGGCGGCAGCTACGAAAGGAATCAAATTAATTAAATATCTTATTGATATGACTGAAAGTAGCACTCTAACAATATAATCAACCGAAAAGTTTAAGATGCTTGGGAAAATAAAAGGTTCCCAAATTGCTTAAGTTATTCCAAACATCACTTTTTGGTTGTTTTATCATTTTGGTAGCATGTGAGATATGTTACATATCGTTTTCGCTCACTCTGATCTTTATATTCTTATATTCTTCTTATTTCCCATGATGAAAATTTGTTCGATATAATCGTTTTTCTATGGTTGCAATTCATTCTTTACTCTGAAATTTAAGTTGAGCAAAGCAATTCGTTTCGCTGTAAATTTCGCGTTATGATTTTTTTAAACTGCTGAGATGTGTGGCTTCTCGAACGCTTTCCATAATATAATGTGCTTTCAATAATGCACTAATTTTAAGAAACGTTTACATTTAAAGTTTTTTCTGTGGCTGTTAGGGTATTTCAAAGCTCCTTCAAATAAATTGCACTCACTAAATTATCTTATAAGATCTTAAACAAATACATGAGTGGGCAGAACCAAACTAATCACATTTTTAAGTTGCGTTTGAGTGCACAACGTTTGTAAAAATACAGTAAAATAGACTTGGACGTGTGTGGCAGTGCTGCGACAGAGGAAAAACCTATGTGAGGCAGACTTACCCAATTATAGTTGACCTCAATGTGCGAGTCAAAGAAGACCATGACCTCAGCGGTGGCAATCTTAGCGCCGGCCAAACGGGCTCCAATCAAACCACGACGTTCGGGATTGTGGACCACGTCAACGAGTTTTGGCCAGTGTAGGGAGACAAAGTCATCCAACTGTTCCTTAAGCGACTCCCACTCGCTGCCATCGTCCACGAGCACAATTTGTTTGAGCAACTCCGCCGGACTGCGATTGATAATGCTGTAGACTGTGCGAAGTAGAGTCTTGAAGTGTTCATTGTAGAAGATGATGACCACGCTGACGGTGGGCAGCTTTGCCAGATATTGTCGTGTTTTACACCTGGAGAATACAATCTTGGTAGATCAGACAACCAACATCTGGCATTAGAAAGAACTTACTCCTCTTTGCGAACATCGGGCACTGAGCGATTGACTGAGATCTTGTCTGAGACGAGTCCATTGAAGCCGTTCTTCCGGTAGAGTTGTTGCTCCAGCTCCTGCTCGGCGGGATCTTCAATCTTGACAGGGAGACCATGTTCTCCAAGACCTGAACGTAGTTTGTCAGCTTCAATGACCTCGAGGTCATTCCAATTCTTGCGTTCACCTTGCGGCGTTGGCAACGTGAACATGTTCATGTGTTCCTGTTTCTTTGCCGGTTCCACTTTCGGTTCCTCTCGCACCGCATTGCGATCCTGGAAGGGAGGACGAGCTGGGCGACGTGTCGGTGGGACATTGGCTGCCCTGAATTCAGGTGTTATTGCATCTCCGTTGGGATCCAGATTGCTTTCGTCCACCTCATCCGAAGATTTGCTGTCGCCCAGACGCTTTTCAACGATCATTGTGGTGACTAAGGAGATGAAGGCGACTATGAGCACTAGGAATATCACTTTGCGCACCAGGCGCTTCACATAGCGCTTCTTCATGGCCATGACTAGCACGTTATGCAGCTGGGAGACTCTATCTTCAAATGGTTCCATGCCGAGACGTTGAGACTTCAATGCGTGGCATGGATGTTCATTAATCTAATTGCATTTTGGCTGCCGTCCAATGATAAGGCGACGAAACCTATTTTAGCGTATTATTTACATCATTCTCCACTATCAATTAGAGTTATCATATCTGATGACTTCACTTCAAAACTCACTCACCTGATTCGTACTAATATCGAGCACAGCACAGTCTCGCCATCTGGCGTTACAACTGCAAAGCTTTGCGGCGTCAACTTCAATTCGATTTCATGGTACAAATAATGGGCTCGTTTAACGTTGAAAGTCAATGCAATTGCTTTGAGTGTACTCGATTCCGAAATACCTCGCACTTAGTAGAGTTATTTCGTTTTGTTCTGAAAAGATTAAATGAGAGTCCGTTATGAATATAACTTATATTTTGAAATTTACATGGCACATTGTTTACTTAAACAAAACTTACAAAAAATAAAATAAGAATCAATCATTATTTTTTATTTATAAATGTAAATATCACAAATAATCATTATTATTGATCATTAGAAATTATTTTTGGTATTAGGTGCTTGATTTGGGATTTCTTTATGCAATAATGGGGAAGCCAAAATAATAAAATTATAATAATGTTAGATTTTTTTTTATCAATGATTATGATTATTTCTGAATTACATTATATGTTTATTTCTATCGAAAGATAAGATAACTTTTGATAATTCTTTAATTTTTTAAAACAATAATGATATATTTTTGATTAAAAATAGTTTTATGGTGCAAGTTATATTAAATTACTCAAAACTGATGATTATCATCGATGAAAAACGTAAAGAATCAGAAATTTATAAATCATGACAGTTATGCAGAGATTATTAAATAATAATGCCTTTGGTGTAAGTTATTTTTTCCTGGGACAAATATTATTGACAATGATTTTATTATTTAAATAATAACCATTAATTACGGTCGCTGGCTTAAATAAGTTCACGAGAGAAATTAAAAATTTTATGTCTTAAATATAATGGTCTTTAAAAAAATGCAATATTGAAAGTCAGATTCGTAACATGCAGTCAGATCTTAGAGTTTGAAATTTCCCGCTTTTTGAGCTGATTTTTTTTTAATATTTTTTTAATTTGATGGTAACTAGATTGATATTAACCATGTTGATAGAATCCAGACTCTTAAAATTGTTTTGAGTTAAAAAACCAATTTCCGTTGAAACGTAATACAACATTTTTAAAAAACAGGGGCTTTAAATCGATCTTAAGCCTTTGTTTTCCTGGTAAAACTTACTTAGTCTTGGTTGAAAGCGGTTCACTTTGGTGAACATGTTCATTTGCACTTTTTGTTGAGATGATTCACTTAGATTGCTCATTTGATCAGTTGTTTAGTTGCCCAATAGTTAGTTGTTCACTCACATTACTCACTCATCTGTTCTAAGAACCATATAACTCAACAAAAATAATATAGGTTTCAAATCAAATCTTAATTTTTAATTTTTTGTTATACGATACATAACTAGAACTAAAATTAATAAATTTCTTTTTTGTTCACTCAATCAAGTTGTCGACTTGGTAATATCGAAATTGTATTTGGATGCGCAAATTCTATTGAACCATAAAAAAAACTATAAGGAAATGAGATGGCTAGACACACGAAAAGCAAAAGAGTCAGAGTTTCGCTGACAAGTTCCCAATTCGGACTTACAACAATTTGAAATTTAAGGAACACTTGGTTGGAAATTTTCCCAATAATTTTTCAGTACTTAAACTTCAGTCCAGTCAGAAATTATTTAGGTTCTTCCTGAGATCTTAAGCAATGACATTTTTAAGATTTAAATCTATTTTAAGTGTTAGATACTCTCATTTAAATTTGAATTGTTTGTGGTTGATGATGCCAAATGTCCAGCGCTGTCGATCGTTGTTTTCCTGGCATTCATTGGCATAAACCAAAGTTACATTATCCTGTACAAATGCTTCCAAGCAGCTATTCTTACGAATTCCATTGATAAGCCATTGATGCTCACGATTGTAATCCCAGAATTGATTGTCACCTCGGTTATGGCAATCCCACATCCAGATTGTGGCATTGGCGTGTGTATCTTGAACATCCAGACACCCGCCATCGTCAAAGTGTTTCAGAGCATGACCAGCACTGAGAATCCAATATTGATTGATCTCTGGGACTGTCAGGTTCTCGGCGCAGAAATATAGACCCACAGGGTTGCTGGCAGGCAAGTTCATGGCATCAATGCAGTACTCCGGATAGCCCAGACTCTGAATGGCGCCCGATGCATAGGAAGGCGGTTCGACTGGAGGGAACTTCACTAAGAAGTCGTGTGCAACTTCTTTCATGTACCAGTCAAACGATTTGCACTTCAATCTCTCACGAATCGCGCGTTGTCGACTCAAATCCCCAGCATCGATATTGACATAGGTCTCAGGATCTCTCGTGTAGACGTATTCCTTGTACTCATCCATCCAAACCTCAGCGACTCGCTTGTGATTCTAGATGAAGAAGTAAAATAAGATATAGTAAATAGTTCATGGTATTCCATTTCAAATACACACCCTTGCCACAAAGTTGTAATTACGGGGATTAGGACGGGGATCCATGGGACCACGGAATACGTGTGCCACACGGGAACAAGGCACATCCAACAACATGCCTCCACACATCCAGATCTTGAAGCTCAGCTCGTACTGCTCACCTCCCCAAATATCGAGCTCATCATCGTACCCACCCAGATCCCAAAGAACTCTGTGCTGATGGCAAACAGGCCGCCCATCATCACGGGATTGCGATATGGCAGTGATTTGTCTACACTGTCCTCGGGCAACACTGGCAGCTGCTTGTAGAAGAATCGCCAGTCGAAGCCACCTCGGGATCCCTCCTGGTATCCTCCATTATAGGCAAAGTTGTTGTGATCAATGATGTCCACTATAGGACAAGTCGATATTTTATTGTTGATGACAATGGGCTCCAATAACGGCGGTAGCTGAAAATTATTATTAAATATGCTACTACAGTTTCTTAATCTCCTAAAATAGTATATTAAAGTTACCGCAACGGAGTATTGTCAATTTGCAGGCAACTTTAATAACTTTAGTTCAAATTCATATGGATATTAATACTATTATTTCAATAAAAGTATAACCGAAAAAGACAAAAAAAGTGTTTTTTTATATAAATAAGCTTCATAACTATTTAAAGTGTATTGGTAGATTGGTAGTAATTTGATATCATTTGAATCTCAAATGGCTTATTTAATGGAATATGAATATGAGTTAAGACTTACCCAATTATAGTTGACCTCAATGTGCGAGTCAAAGAAGACCATGACCTCAGCGGTGGTAATCTTAGCGCCGGCCAATCGAGCTCCAATCAAACCACGACGTTCGGGATTGTGGACCACGTCAACGAGTTTTGGCCAGTGTAGGGAGACAAAGTCATCCAACTGTTCCTTAAGCGACTCCCACTCGCTGCCATCGTCCACGAGCACAATTTGTTTGAGCAACTCCGCCGGACTGCGATTGATAATGCTGTAGACTGTGCGAAGTAGAGTCTTGAAGTGTTCATTGTAGAAGATGATGACCACGCTGACGGTGGGCAGCTTTGCCAGATATTGTCGTGTTTTACACCTGGAAAATACAATCTTGGTAGATCAGACAACCAACATCTGGCATTAGAAAGAACTTACTCCTCTTTGCGAACATCGGGCACTGAGCGATTGACTGAAATCTTGTCTGAGACGAGTCCATTGAAGCCGTTCTTCCGGTAGAGTTGTTGCTCCAGCTCCTGCTCGGCGGGATCTTCAATCTTGACAGGGAGACCATGTTCTCCAAGACCTGAACGTAGTTTGTCAGCTTCAATGACCTCGAGGTCATTCCAATTCTTGCGTTCACCTTGTGGCGTTGGCAGCGTGAATATGTTCATCTGTTGCTGTTTCTTTGCCGCATTGCGAGTTGTGGTGGCCAGGCAGATGATGACGATAGTTAAAGTTAGGAATATAGCTTTACGACCCAGACACCTAACAAAACGTTTTTTTATGGCCAACACGTTGTGCAGATGTGACACTTTATCTCCGAATGGTTTCATTCTGTTGACGTTTTTTGAGGTAGAGACTGCAATATCCATTAATTTAATTGCTTTATGAGTGCCGTCAAATGATAAGGTGATAAAATGTATTTTCGCTCATTATGTACATCATTCTCCACTATCAATTAGAGTTATCATTTCTGATTTGAGAGCCAAACTGACTCAACTCGCAGCTTTACTCACCTGACGCAGTGTTCGGACTGAGCACAATACAGTGTCGCCATCTGGCGATTAAACCGTGAAGCGCTCTCTAATTGATTGTCATGGTCTTGGTAATGTGTTTGTTGAAACGCCTGAAATACACTGAAAATAAATACTCTGCAAACCTAGGAAGCTATAATAGAATTTATAATTTGAATTTCACGTCTTATGATTCGCACTTCAAGTATTCACTCTTTTAGAGTTTATGGCGACACAGCTGTTGGGATTGCTTTGTCCACAATGTCAACAGTTAAAAGTAAGTACACACACACCCACACACACACTCCCACACACACAAAGAGTAACACAGCCTTGGAGAGGAAAGAATTGGTGGGCATTTAAGCGCATATTTATTGTACAACGTCGCGTATGCGCAATAAATTTCCACAAAAATTCGACGCATTGTGGCAATAAAATGACATTTTTTCATATTTACACATAAAGTCAACGCCAGAAACCTTGCCGTGAAGTGCAAAGAGGAACTAAGGGGTATGTTTTTTTTTTTTTGTGGAGCAGGAGGTGTCAGATTGGGAATGGAGGATGGGGGATGGTGGATGGGGGAGGGGGTGTTACCGGGGACGTCTGAAGAGGAAGGCAAGCCAACATTTTTATGGCCTTTGCTTCCCGTTTTTGTTCGTGTGATGTGACATATTTTCAACGCAGACATTTTTATTTATACATAAAGATAAATGTGCATAAATGTTGTATATATCTATACATCTGATGGCAGCCGATGCGCGATAACAGCACAACAATTGCAACAACAACATTGCCGCATTTGACAAGCGGTTGCTGCTTGTTGCTGGTTTCTATTTTCTGGCCGCTGCTTTTGGTCATTTCATCTGTCCAAATATTGTCGCGGCTTAATACGAACTATAAAAGAGAACACGAATGAAAACACAAATACATTAAAGTGCTTCCATAACTTTAATAGATAATAAATATCAACCATTTCGATTGCATATTAATTAAACGTCAGTGTTTCTTAAATAACTGATGTATCTAATTTGATTGTGGTTATCAGTCAAATTGGTTCATGAGTACAATTGCCTTGAAGTTCTTATCTTTATTATCTCCACGCTCATTTCGTACATTGGAGGGCAGATAATGCATTTATAAAAGTGTGACCATATTGCTAGGTAGACTAATGAAACTAATAAAATAGTGATTCAGATTTGATTTAATTATGTTGTTCGTTTTAGTGTCTCTCTTTTAAGTAGTTTTTTAACAGATTTATGCATATCCAAAACGCTAAGAAGCAAAATATTACATTGTTTCTGGGTCATATATACAATAACTTTATTTTAATCACTTTAAGGGATTATTAACAAATTATATTAATTCACTTCCAATCAAATAAAATATTGTTTGCTAATTTTATTAATTGCTTTAATCAGACTTATATAAAGGAATAGAAATTGTCTTAATTTAGTTGTTTGGCAAAAAAACATTTATTATTTTTTTTCAATTTGGGTTTTTAAGTAAGTTGATAATTTTAAAGGAGGTTTCGTAAAAGCCAAAGTAAAAATGACTTCTGGCGAATTTTGTGCATACGAATATCAGGTTTTAATGCCACGTAATTTTATTCTAGCTCGCATTTTCTTCCTTCTCTCTCTCTCTCTGTCTCTCTCTTTCTGGGCCAGTCTTTGTCGTCCTTGTGCTGGGGCTTTAAAAGCATTTTGCAGGCATTTGCACATGCATAATAAATAAATAAAACGGACTCTAAGCGAGGGGTGTAGTCATATAAAAATTTACGCGTTTGTAATTACGTTGAAATTAAGCCTGCATCAACATTTAATTGCGAGCGTCCTGGCTTTAGGCCGCCTCCCCCCACCCCTCCTCTTGCCAATCCCTCGTCTCTTCCCTATCGAGTGCTTCTCTATGCAAGCAACCACGCATGCCAAAAAGAACGAACATTTAATTAACAAATTTTACGCATTTATTTTCTATTTTCATGTGCCGAACAACAACGACTGCTCTTCCTCTTCCTGTCGATGTTGATGCTGACCAACCGAAAACCGTGACAACATAATTTCCCTGACCTGAATATAATATGGCGGCGACTTCATCCCAAAACACAAAATACAAAACAACAATAACAACAACAAAAACAACAACAACAACATGAACGTAATGTCAACCACATCCACATTTACCACAATCGCAGTGAAAACGAAGGACATTGATGCCGTTGAGGGTAAATCAGTGTCCCTCCCCTGTCCCATTGCCGAGCCCCTTCATGATGTTTATATGGTCTTATGGTTTCGTGATAATGCCGGCATACCGTTATATAGGTGAGTACACTCTACCTGTCTACATATACATATACATATACATATATAAGAGTATGTGAATTATATGTATGTGTCTGTGATACTGTAAGTGCGTTAGGGGGAGAAGGCAAGGGAGGCGTCTGGGCGGTAGGGTGGGTTTTGTACTGGTTGGCTCATTTAGCTCATTGTCTGCCTGTTTATAAGCATTTAATTAAATGCAAACGAGCCTCGAGAGCAGCTGCCTTTTAAATCGTTGACCCACGACGTCCCACATATATAAGCAACTATGCTACAGTATTTTTTGGCATACCCTGTACTTAATAAGTGAAAGAGGTATACTGATTGCAGGGCTAATTCAATTAGAATTAAGCAATAGAAGATTTCACTTATTGAATAATAATATTGTTAAGATTCAAAATAAGTATTATTAAATACGGATCATGTTATGTTTAAGTCAACAACATATTATTATATTATATAACGAGAAATTAAAAAGTGAAACGATGAAGTAATGAAATAATGGAATTTTGAAATATTGTAATGAATGGAAGGACAAAGAAAAAGAAAAGAGAATGCTAAATCGATAAACTTTTAAATCAAGAAAATAAATAAAGAATTAAATAAGAATACACTGATGGATTTTTTGAATAACACAGCGAAAATAAGTTTGTGAATATATATTTACATATCTGCAATTTCTGTTTTATCCCTATTCATTTTAACTTTAACTTTCTTTAACTGTTCTCAGTTGACACTTTAGAAGTAAATAAATAATTGATAGATAACATAAATTGATCAGCCATCAGACTTAAAACAATATGCATTGAATGAAAAGTCAAAATTGTAGGGTATCTGCAAGTTAACTTATTGCGCTTCAATGTTTATAAGCTTGTGTTTTTTTTAGCACCTGTCTGGCTGTTTAGCTGATAAGTACCCTCGCCCCCAAAATGTGATTTAACTTTTCCGTGTGTGTAAGTTTGTTTCTTTTGTCGTAGCAGACGCACACAAAATTAACTTAATTATGTTTACCTAATTTACTAATTAACCTCAGACGAAAAGCCGCCAGAATTGTTTGGATAAATGCCGTTGAGTTTCTTCTGCTCTATCAGGATTTAAGGATTTAGGATTTAAGCCTGTGGACAGCTTAAATTGATGTTGCCTGCTCTATGGCAATCAAGCAGGTCATAAAGAAGGCTGTGAAAGTCGAATGCAGAATGCAGAGTGCAGAGTGCAGACTGCATGGACGACTACTTCTTCCTAGCCTTCTTCAAGCTTAGGGCTCTGCGAGGGGTATGAGGGAGGGGAGTTGCCAAGGTAGACTCCGGCAGCTCTTGGCGGCACTGGAGGTAGAAACGGGTCTAATTGCATTCACGACATTTTAATGCTACGTTGCGCCTTTTGGTTGTCAAATGCGCTTTTGTGGCACTCCGACTACTTTGAAGAGTTTCCACTTAGATTGATGACAGTGGTTGCCTCAAGCTGAGATATATTTGAAAATTGTGAGCTACACAGAAAGCCAAAGAAAAGATAAACTCGTTGTTAATCAGATGGTATAATGTGACTGTGAATCATTTCATATTAGAGGAAACCAAAAGGATAGTGAATTATAAGGTAATCTGAATAATGTACAGGGTATAATAAATAGTCGAGCTTAATCAAACAGATAATAATATTTTATAAATATTCCATCAACTCTATAAAGTGTACACTTTGATTAACAGAAACTATTCCTTGAAGTTTAATTATTTTCAGTCATTCAAAAAATATTTGAAACGCAAAGTTGCTACTTATGATTTCTGATTTTTAAAGTAGAACAAACAATGTGAGAGATCCTAAACTAATTTTGCCAAAGAATTGAACAACTTAAAACAGTATCTAAATAAATCATACCTTATAATAAAATTTTTTTAATTTCTTTTACTTTTTTGGAAGTAAAACATGTCCGTCAACCTATTTTAGAGTCTGTAGTGAATAATTCAAGTAACTCACGTGTAATGAGTATAACAATAAGGACTTTTTAGTATAATTTATCTTGTTGAAAATGAAATACACAAATCGTTGCTTCTGCAGATATTCATTTTAATCGATCGTCAGTCAAGCACACAGTGCTGACTAAAAGTGTATTTTTTTTCCAGTGTTTCACCTTTGACTCTTGGGCATTTTCATTTCACTCAATTTGCTTGAATCTCAATTTGCTACCATATTATTTGGCCATAAGCCGTTGCTGCATCGGCTGCAAAGAGCAGTTATTAAGTTCCGATCCCCGAGGCATTTCACTTTCTTGAGCTTCTCGCCCGAAGTTTAAAAGCCAAGAGCAACAGTTTTTTATTTATAATTTTCTGTTTCTTTTTGTAGCTGTTGCGTTTTTCTTTTTGCCGGAGTTTTTTTGTTTTTAATTAAAATGGCGGCGCAGTGAAAAAAACGCTACAAAATTGGGTTAACGTTTCTCTCCTTTTCACTCTGACATTGCCAGTTCTCGCACTGCACTTGAGTTGCCTCCTCGTGGCACGCAGCAATTAAGTTGCTGCATTTCGCTGCCTCAACGTCGGCGTCTCAGTTGCAGCCACTGTCGCAGTCAGCGTCGCAGTCAGCTGCGCAGTCACAGTCGACATCTGGCGGCAGTTGCGAGGTTTGACCGCATAAATTGTTGCGTGTTGCATACAAAAGAGCGCTTAACGCGCCACTTGCCGCAGAGCATCCTGAATAGTTGCTGTTTCAACAACAACAACAACAACAACTATAACAGCAATAAATTGGAATTAGAAATAGAAATAGTCACTATCGCGTCTCTCAATTCAATGTCTAGGTTTGGCAATATTTAACTATAGCCATGTGTCTACAATTATTGTCATAAATTTAAAAGCAATCAATCGATTCATTTCAAAGATGAGTTGCATTTGGTAATAAATATTATAATAACCGCATTTCGATTTAAGGACAATCAAAATTTATTTGGTATATATGCAAATTGTAAATAGGATTGTAAAAATAACAGAAATGCTTTCAGACGTCTGAATGTTTGAGGTTATCTTTTAAAACAAAACAAAAAATACAGAGTGACATTGATGTCATTATATAAAGATATTTTTTTTAATATGGAACTCGTTTATAATTTTCTGAGACTACAAATAAATTAATGGCATCCTATTTTTAAAACTCGCACAAACTTCATCAAATGATTATTTCTAATTTATATTATATAGTCGTTCATTAAAAAAAGCCACTTGCTCAAACTAAATACGAGTTTCATCTGTTTATTGGCAACTTTATTGCTAATTCTAATCTTATCTTGATAAAGCTTTATTTTATGGATAATAGCAATGTCAATTAATGATTGCCTTAGCTGCGAAGAATCTGGAATGTGCACTATTCAGACCTGTCTTATCTTTCTCTCATTATTACTTATTGATTATAGTTCTACAATAATTCGCTTTAACATTTTCCGGCAAAAGAAGACAGAAAGAAGACAGAGAACAGAGTAAATGCCTGTGTTTAATGCATGTTTACAGGCCTGTTAATGTTAATGCTGCTTCCTCCAAAATCCGCATAGTGCAGTACGGGGACTAGCATAAATCCTGGTCTTAAGTGTTATGGCCTCAGTGTGCTCTTGGTTAAAACTTGGCGCATTAAATGCAGCGTCCACGACCATGAGAATTGCAAAAGAAAATTGAAAAAATGTTTATCTGCCAGCCATAAATTTAATTTTGGCAGCAGCAGCAGCATCCAACTTGGGGATGGGAAAGGGGAAGGGGAAGGAGAAGGGGAACGGGTCTAATGAGCACGCCAAAATAAATGAGGCTAATTTTCGCGAGCGCAATTTTAAAATGAGCTGCGCTTGCGAAATAGTATCACGGCCATGTTAAATTATATGGCCTATGGATTTCATTAGTTTTTTCGTTATTGCGAGTTGAACTTTAGGGTAGAATTTAAGAATTTATATCAACTTGATTTAATTTCTTGCGCCAAAAACACTCGTAAAATATTTATGCTCCTTGGACCGACAACGTGTGTTTTTTGTTTTTTTTCGGCCCCATAATAATAATTCTATCTCGTATCTCTCTCTTTCTCATATACAACATTTCCCTCGTTTTCTCCGCTTGTTTTTGCAGCTTCGATGTGCGCGATAATATGGCCATTGAGCAACCCCGACATTGGTCAGCTCCAGAGGTCTTTGGCTCACGTGCCAAATTCCATTTTGACTCGCAGCCGGCAA
This sequence comes from Drosophila sp. st01m, assembly GCA_018901795.1. Taxonomy (NCBI): domain Eukaryota; kingdom Metazoa; phylum Arthropoda; class Insecta; order Diptera; family Drosophilidae; genus Drosophila; species Drosophila sp. st01m. The sequence goes on from JAEIFG010000269.1 coordinate 2,924,501, forward strand.
CATTGGAAATTAAGGTGAGTTCTGCAATGGTTCCCCAACCATCTAACCATTCAACCATTCAACTATCCAAGGATCCCAGCATCAACTGCAAGCTCATTTATCCTCTCGTATGTACAGTGTACAGTGTACACTGTACAGCAGCAAAAACAAGACTAATTTTTACCGCCTAAACTCATATCAAATATTTAAATATTCCATTCAATTTGAGTGAACCAGCAAAATAAAAACAACTGCGAATACTTTTATTTATTGTTGCGTAGCAACAGCTCACATAATAAAAATAGAATGATCGACTATAAGATACCCTTGCCCATATCTGTGGTATTCTAACCAATCATTCATAAACCAATCCTCAAAATAAGTATATATGTGTGTAATATTTTCAAGACAAATTAAGAATTCGATGAAATTTTTAATAATGGTAAAACTTCAATATATTTCTATAGGGAGATATAGAACTTAATCTTCCAAATATTAATTGATTTTTATAACATTATTTTTGGAGTGTTAATTGTACTTCGTTGAATTCAAACTAAACTCTTTGATCACTTAGAATGTAAATTAAAATTTCTGGTTTAAATACGCATGTTTAAAATATTCATAAATCAACTCCTAATTTAATATTCCTTGAATTGTGCTCAACTTTAGCACTGTTATTGATTGAATCTTTGAATAAACAAATATTTTTAAAACGAATATATTATGCTTATAATTATTTGACTACTTAGTAATTATTGGAATAAAGCAAAGAGGCTTTAAAAATGTATTTTGTTCACAATTTCGACTGCATTGCAAGAGTTTTGCTGAAAACACGAATTGATATTAGGAATGCGTGTAAGAAATTAAGCCAGTCCGAAAAAGAGTAAACGGATGTAACAAACATGCTGAGAAATGATAGGAAAAAGGAAAACAAAAATAGAAATCAAGTAAAAAAGGAAAGAAAACAGCAAACCGAATGCTAAATGGAGGTAGAAAAGCTGTGACTGCTGTTGGGCAATGCGAAAACAAATTTAGATATCAAAAGTTGTTAAATTGCCTCGCGCACGCGAAATGTTTATTAATGTCTTGCATGTTTACAGATAACTTGATTTACCGTTATTGTCATGCAATGCACACACACTCAAACAGACACACACAGACACACTCTGACATACAGATATACACATGCATACACAGATACTTACTCGCGTTCAAAGACAACACTACACTTTCAATGTGGCAGCTACTTGAACTAACGCCTTGCCATGTCCTTTGCCAAAAGAAGTTGACTTTTAAAGGCCAAGTTACTTGCTTGGATTTTGGACTGGGAGGAATCCTTGGCCAGTTTCTTGTTGAGTTTAGGGTGGAGTTTTGGGTTCATCGTTAACGAGCTGCATGTACATTGTACACACATTTGGAAATGAATGTGAAATGCACACGAAGAGCCCAGCCACATAAATTTGCCACTCACGGTTGCATTAACTTCATAATGCTGGCGGGACAAGCGGAATGTTTAGCAGAAATATTTATTCAACTTGTAGACTGGTGAGCTATGAAATATGTGCGACAAATGGTTCTGGGAGAGTTAGTTAGTTGACTTTATAAATTTGTTTTAATTGCATTTCAATTGCCTGGCAATTTACCTGGCGTCTTTCACAGACAGCTATTAATTACACAGACAGCTACAAATTACACTGATATAATAACTGCAGTCAACTTAGATAAAGCCAACAAGATATGTTGGTATGAATAAAGATGATAGTTATTCTTGTCGAGAATTAATTATAATAGTATTATTTAGAGAAAACGGAGTTTTGAATGAAAGACATTTATTATCTTATAATTATAATCGGAATCAAGTATAGTATGTATGTTAATGAATTAAAAATAAGCGAAAAGATGAAAAAAGTTATTAAAATTATTCTTCTTACTGCACTGTGAATTTAAAATTTAATCACATTGTATCCGCAATAAAAGGACGCATTTTGCAGTAATGTAAGCTACAGATTGAAAACAAACATGTGATCATATTACACATATATTAAAGACAGTTAATTGATGCTCTTGCAAAACAGATAGCTCCTTTAAGATGAATTAAACCATTAATTAATAAATGCATATTCTATCAAATTGGTTAAGATATCTCATACTATGGCAGTAATATAATACATTAAATCGATTTTAAAACTGAAGACAGCATATTTAAGACCAGCATAAATGAATATTCTATGAAAAGCATTATGATATCTAAAGCAACTAAAAAGTTTTTCATACAACCAGCTATATGATTCTGTAGACCGATTTTAACTAAATTTGGTCAAGATATGAAAGGCAAAATTAGATGCATATTTTGTGAATTTGGTTGGCATATCTCAAAAATCAATTGATCCGATCGAAAATTAGAGACAAATTGATTTTAACGCAGTATCCAGAAACTTAAGACAAACTTTAAGATCTCTAGCTTTCATGGTCTGTGAGATAGACGCTGTTGATACTGATCACGAATATATAAACTTAGGGGGCTTATCACTCCTCCTTCTGTCTGATACATGCATTCTGAGATGCACACAATCTTTAACCTTAAAGAAATTACTTAAAAAATAGACAGTTTAAAATGGTAGGCCTTGGTTGAACCGATAAATTAGAATTAATAATGCTGTAGTAATAAAATGTTTTCCATTCAGTCAATGCCAACAGCAATGAACTGCACAACTGAACAATAGTTAGATTGAATGCATAATTGCCCCAACTAACCAACTAACAAGCTGTTCTAAATTCATACATATATAATATGGTGTGTGCTTGTCTGTGTAAGTCTGTATATCTGAACAGCAGTTGAGTTAGCCACAGTTTCAACCACACAGTCGTAGAACTTAAGTGACATGCAATAATTGAAAATTACATGGCCAGAAAACAAAGTTGTGCATGTATGTATTATTGTGTGTGTGGTATGTGCGTTTGTGTGGGTATGCTAATGATGTGCTTCCTATCACACAATAATATATGGAATGAAATTTTGCAGGATATCAAACGTCATGATCAAGGCATTTACCGTTGCCGTGTGGATTTTCGCACAGCTCAAACGCAAAGCTTCCGTTTCAATTTGTCCGTAATAAGTGAGTATCGAAAATGATGACGTATTTCAAATACGAGCATATATAGTATGTCTAACAATCTATCAATCTCTCAATCTCTCAATTTATCCATCTGTCTGTGTGCGTCTTTTTGTGCTATTTTGTGCCATCTTGTTGTTATTAGTACTTCCGGAGCAGCCCATCATACTGGACCGATGGGGTCGTCAGCTGAATGGCTCACAATTGGGTCCCAAGCAGGAGGGAGACGATATTGTTATCACTTGTCGTGTGGTGGGTGGTAAGTAAACGAAACAACTTAACCCAATATCCAGTACCTAATCCTCCCACATTCCTTCAATATCCCAATGCAAGTGCTCCTCCAATATATATGTATTGCCCACACATGGCTATATCCGTTAGCCCGGCTAGACAATTTCCTGTTAATTTCCTTAAAAGCTTTGGTCGACGAAAAAAAAGCCCGTATAAACTAGGGAAAACCCCGAAAACCTCAAGCCGCATTGCCTGAAAATGAAAATATCACAAAGTTTTCTTTGCTTTTTGGAAATGATTGGCTTTGCTTTCGTTTTCCATTGCGCTCTATTTTTCCAAGCTTGACTTTTTAATTTGCACTATTTCTGGCAGCCCTCAATTCCCTTCCCTTGCTCCTCTTTAGTCTGATATACAAGTACGAGTACAATCTTTCTCCCTTCTTTTCTCCCTTCTGTGACTCTTGGATAGGTCGTCCACAACCGCAAGTACGCTGGCTCGTAAATGGACTACTTGTCGACAATCAAAACGAGCACAATTCCGGTGATGTTATCGAGAATCGACTGTTGTGGCCATCGGTGCAGCGTAACGATTTAAATTCCGTATTCACATGTCAAGCATTGAATACGCAATTAGATAAGCCCAAGGAGAAGAGCTTCATACTGGATATGCACTGTAAGTACCGGCAATACCAATAAAACATTTGCCTAATAAACTTGTTACCAATATTTAGGACAGTTTGCCTTATACTAAACTGTCGCCGAGGTTCACTTAACTCGCTAAAAAATAGAGCTTCGCTCAGACTTTAAGAAAGATGTTACTTTAATAATGTTTCCTTTTTCCTGATGTTGTTGATGAAGCAAGACAATGAAAAGATATTTAAAAGATTTTTTGAACATATATTTTTGCGATTGAAATAGATCTAGATACTCAATTTTATTTTATCGATTAATATAAATAAATTTTAAATTTCAAGTGGTTTCTGAACAGGCGTTTAGCGTGTTTTGAAATAAACATAACAGATATCGAAAACTCACTTGAAAAATGAGACTTAAATTGTATCTGTTTGAGGTGAGCCGACCGCATTAAAAATATGTTTTGTCTGTTAATTGATTTCGGAAATACATGCAAGTTCAACACGAATTCCTAAACCTTTAATTACTTTTAGTCCGACTTTCAGTAAGCAGGATTCTTAGTTAAATACTCCTCGTACTACCTTCTCAAAGTATCAGTTAAATAATTACATGTTTACAAAAGTGAATGAATGTCGGGGCGTCAACAGACGATAACCTCGCTCCATTTCACTCGATGCATAGAGAGTGGGCCAAAAGGCTACCTGTAAGTAAAGTGCAGGACAAAAACAACACAGCTGAACAGCTAGAACAACAAAAGCTGGCCAAGTTCTAGAATGTCACAAGACCTTTGGAGGCCTTTAGAGCCATGTGAAGTCAACACTTGAGAACTTGGCCGAGACGGCCTATAGTCGTATACGTAATTGACACAATTGTTAATTGTTCTGCCTAATAACAAACATGAAGACATGACTACGAATAATTCAGAGTAAAGTTAGAAGAGGAGTGAGTATTGTGTGATAACATAAACAAGTTCATCAATACATTGATTTGGAAATGACATACACAACTATTTAATGTTTAGAGTCAATTAAATACTGATTTTCCTGAATGGAATTTGAAGATTGAAAGTAAAGATCTCATAACAAATTTAAAGCGGAGAACAGAAAAAACTTAACAGAGTTACATTGTAAAAATGAAATCAGGTTATGAAATAATGAGATAATTGATCAGTCTATTAAGTAATTAATTGACTTTATTGCTAAGAGAGTCTTGTGTTGTCAAATTTAAATGTCAATCTTTTGAAAGCCAATGTGATAGCATAAGGTTTATTTAAACATTAAACGAAGTCTGCTAGAATATTAGCTTAAACTGTGGTCAAAGGTAATCTAAATTTACATTTCATTTATTAATAAATAGGCAGAATCCGCATGCAAAGTTTAATTGACTGCGCCATATTCTGAATCTGTAGGGAACTTAGTCAGGAGCATCAATTATTTAAAAAGGAAAATCAGTTGATTTATTTTATAAAGTAGAATGTCGACAATTAACCATATGAAATAATCTGCCGTGTTTTAAATAATTTGAAATATCTTATAATCTCATATATTGATTAATGTCTTATATATTATCTTTGCCTACCTTTCCGCCTCTTATCTCATCTCTTCTCCTATTTTTAGTGAAACCATTGACTGTTAAAATACTGGACCCGCCCAGTTCAATGATTGCCGATCGTCGATACGAAGTCACCTGCGAATCGTCCGGTTCACGTCCCAATGCCATCATCACGTGGTACAAGGGAAAGCGTCAATTGCGACGCACAAAGGTAAGTGTTGGAAAAGGGCGAAAAGGCGAAAAGGACGAAAAGGGGAAGGACACGGCGAATGGAGAGCACTCTCACATGACCGCAATTGACGTCCTGTGGTATTGTTGGGTTGCCGGCAGATTGAGGGGTGTTAACTGACTCACGTTCAGCTCGATAAGTTATTGTGTTTGCACAGTCATGCCACACACAAACGTCGTTCGTAACTCTTGCCCCGCGACAAAGAGGCAGAGAGGGGGGTCAAGGAAACACCCACTTGTTGTCTTTGGGCGTGGCTTACACTCGCCATGACGCTAACCGACACCCGACCGACGCCCCCGACCGACGCCCGCGCTCACCGAATAGAATAAACACAGATAATGTGATATAAACTCCACAATACACAACAATTCATTCTCCCTTTTCCTTTCGCTTTCCCGTCCCCAATCCCTTTTAGTTTGCTTCGCTTTTCCTTTGCTATTTTCAGTTGGTTTTCCTTCTTTTGTCTTCTTTTTTTGTACTGTTTCAACTTTGGACAAATTTATGGGAGTTTTAGCGCAATTTTGTTGCAATTCATTTTTGCGCCGCCTTCTCCCTCCCGCTCCCGCTCCCGCTCCCCCTACCACTCCCCTGAGTCTAAACTGTTGTTGTTTATGTCCATGTCTGTCCGCCCTATATGCAAACTCGTTTATGCATACCGCTGCTGATTGCTTTGCCGTTTGTAGCTCTATGCCTTTAAAGACCGGAAATGTTTTTCAGTAGTTTTCACGTGGCATAAAGTTGCCGTAATGCGGCAAAAGGCCTCCACAGCCATCCAGCCAGTTGGACAGTCAGCCAGATAGTCGACGGACCTGGTTTAAGCCATGTTCTACATGCCTTTTGGTACCTTACTTTGTCTCTAATGTGTGGGCGATGTGGGTGGCAATGTCTAACCGTATGTGTGTGTCTGAGAGTCCTCCAAACATGTGGATGTTACGATATTACGAGTATAGAGTAAGGTCTAACAACCTCATAGCAGCTACGACATTAATCAGCGTTTGGAGGCCGACGGACGACCACGACTCTCGACAGAGAAGTTCCCTTCGAAATGGAGCTAATTAGGGTAGCCATGGAGAGCTGAACATGTTATTTCCAGTGTTGCAAACTTGCACTAGAGTCAAGCGGCAGTGTAGTAATTCAATTTCGAGGATACCTGCACAGGATGTGCTGGAAATCGTCTATGGAAAAATTCACTTAATTGTTATACTTTAGTAAATAACTCAAATAGATTTCTTCTTTTTAATTTTCTTGGTCAGTTAGAGATAGATTATTTATCGAATATTTGAGGAAACAGTGTGTTTAATGTATTAACATTATTATTATGTGCACAAATGAATATTGATTTGATTAAAGTCTAATATTTGTTTTAATTTACTCTAAATACAAGTACAAATTAGTAATTAGTAAGTAATCGATTTACTTTCAAATTTAAAGAAGTTCATCTGTTTGAATTTATTAAAGCAACAATAATTATTCAGCATTATTTTAAACTTTGTTTCCATTTCAATCAGAGAAATTCAAAGTAAATTGTAGACCTCTGCGAGTTACCTTAATTTATAGCAGTTGTCAAATAATTATCGTTTACATTTTGTGCTATCGGTAGTAAAAATACGTTTTATATTTGAGGGAAAAGACGGAGGGCAAGAATGGCGTGAAATCGGGGTCGGTAACTGCCTTCCTATTAACACCTCGATGCCACTTAAAAGCGAAAAGCGAAGAGCGAAGAGCGAAAAGCACCAACACCCACTGCCCACTTCTCCCTCCCACATCCTGATCGGGGCAAGGCCATCAACGCCATCGGGTGGACCACATGTGTCTGCATATTTCTGGACTTGCACGGGGGACAGGGGGGGGATGAGGCGTTTAGCCAAGTTAGTGTCTGGCCGCTAGGGGGAGACACTGTTAAAAAGTGAACATTTTATGACCCGTTCAACTAACAGCAAGAATAACGACTACAAAAGCACAACTAATTATGTGTTGTTTGGCGCTATAAAATTTATAATACCCACACAAGTCACATAAAACCCGAAGTATGCTGCAATAAATTTTAAATTGCCAACATAAAATATTTCGACAAATTTGCAAAAAACCAACACACACACACACACACAAAGAGAACAGACGATATGCGCCTCAGGAATAAAGGGAAGGGGGGATCCTGGGAAGCCTTGAGTCAAGTCTGACGAAACTTAATTAATGCAGAAACATTTTCAGGACGACATATCAAAGAACTCGACACGCTCGGAGCTGAGCTTTGTGCCCACCACAGATGACGATGGCAAATCGATAACATGCCGTGCGGAAAATCCAAATGTGAATGGCCTTTATTTGGAGACCATGTGGAAATTGAATGTCGTTTGTAAGTATTACAAATTGTGTTTAAGTATAAAATAAAAAATAAGAAAAATAAAAACATACCAGAAAATAAAGAAAAGGAAAAAGTGAAAAGTTAAGAAAAACGAACGAAACGAACCGAATTCGCAAAAGAAAGAAGGAAAGAGAGGGGAGAGAGAGAGAGAGAGAGAGGAGCATTGCCGACAGCTACCAAAAGGTAGACAGCTCGCTAAATTTATTACGTCGGCAATGTCGACGTCGCCGTTGAAAGCCTTTAAAATGCAAATAAATCAAAGACAAATGACAAATTGTGAATAATTTGCCATGGCCCAGAAGGCACTGTGCTAACTGTAGCTGTAGCAGTAGCCCCCCTTCTCCCCTTCGCCTCTATTGCCTAACCACTTTCCCCCTACAAATGAAATATGTGGGCTAACAAAATGTATGGCAGGCGCTTAAATTAAATGAAGGACTTTCCGTATATAACCCATACTACAAAACCAAAAAATAACAATATCAATGTAGGACCTTCTGTCAGCCGAAGCAACTCTTGAGCACTTGATCCAGGATCTCGTTCAACTCAACTTGGACTTAAACATATTTTCCGATATATTAATATATAATATATTGATAATATGAACTAGAGCGCAGGTTATATTCGGAATGGCGATGATTTGATTTCCTTTGCCATCAGAATATACAAATCTTCATAATAAAGCCTCAATCAAGTTATCTAAAACATTTATTTGTTTTTATACCAAATTATGGACTTATATGAATTAATTTTGGTCGGCATGTATATGTGTATGTGATCAAAAAACTTGAAGTTTTCACATAGGCAATAAATATATAGTAGACAACGTCGACAATTCACATATAGTCAGTTGAAAAACTTAACAAAATTCAATACCAATTTGAAAAAAGCATAAATTAAAAGTATTCAATAAAGGTAAGATAATAATTTAACTTTACAAATTGTTATAGACATTGCTTACGTATTATTTTTATTTTACATTAATTATTTCGTAGGCAATCGAAAATTCCATATAATGGCACAACACTGTACAGCAAAAGACCAACCGCATTGTCTGTGACTTTGGCTGGTTTTATTTGCAGGACGGATTTTCGAACGCTGCTTCCTTCCTATCATTTCAAATAATATGGTTCAGTTTGCATTCTGAAAGATTTCACAATTTGTAAATATATTTTTGGGTACGAAATGAATACGTTTTCGTATTATAATAAGGCTACAATACTCCAAGTTTACTTCATTCTACAGAATTTTGTAATATATATCAGTGCAGTCAATAGCCCCTGTAATCTTTATAAAGGTCATAAAGAAATTTGTGCAAATTATACAGTCAATGGGTCAATAGCCACAAAATACTGCGGACATCGTAAAGTTCCGAAGTCAGAGAGTTCTGCGCGCGTTACGTATACGTCGTGTTGCCGCTGCAAATGTATTTTATTATTTCGTCTGTGCATACAATTGTACAAATACACATACATACATGCATGTACAGTTCACAGTGAACAGTGTACACTGTACAGTATGTACTCATTCGGTACATCACGTAATGCTGTTTCTTTGCTTTTAACTTCTTCAAATATTAAATTTTTACTGCAATCTGCTGCCAGACGTAAACAGAGAGAAGAAAAGAGATGAGAAGAGAAGAGAACGAAGAAAAAGAAAAACATTTGCTGGTTTGTCTTCACGTTACGAAATAAGGTGTTATTATAAATTATATTTATTTTTTATGCGCCACACATACTTTTAAGCTTCATATTTTATATTTTAGAATATTATTTTTTATTTGTTTGTTCTGCGCCGCGTCGCCTCAGCGTTTGCCTCACATTGATGCAAATAAACTTTATGATCGGCACGTACGCAAAAATACTCATATAAATTCATATACATACTTTACATGTATTTGTATTTGTGTTGCGCTGAGCACGCAAACGTTTAACTTTTGGAGAAAAAAATTAACAACAATAACAAAGAAGAGAAGAAATTATGCTTTTTAATTTGAGCTTCCGAAGTATTTGCTGGAAATACCCTTCAATATTAAGGGATTTCCATTGAGATGGAAGCTTTGCTAAGGTGAAAGATATATTTATCTTTATTAGTTTAATTATCATTGTTTTTAATTATTATGTACTTTAAACTGAATATTTGAGCAAATAATTTAATTAAGTTTCGACTAAAGCTTTACCCTATTAATCTCATTTAAATATTGTTCAAAAATGCACAATAATGAACAGAAACTGGTAATTTTGAGCCAATGTTTATTAAATTCTGTCCCTATGAGTCTGTCTACAGATCTCTCAATGTTCACGCTCTGTGAACGACTGTTGTTGACATTAATTGCCAATTAATTTTGCTGCAACATTAACAGCATTCAATAAATTAATAATATACTTAGTAAATACTATGTTCAAAGGGGCAAATAACTGATTGTATTGTCAAAAACAGTGTCGGGATTTAATTAAAAGACATCAGAAGGAATTCTGGCAATGTTGTTGAAATTTTGTTGTGAATTAAAAGCCAATATTCAAAAGATATTTTAAAATGCTTAAGCTTTTTGTAACAGATCTTCGATGGCAAAAACGGAGCAAAACAGTCTCTATTCTTTCTGTTTTGGCAAGTTCAAAAGTTCAAATCATTCTCAAGACTCAAACGTGCGTAAAAAATGGCAAACATTTGTAGTCAACACATTAAGCCCAAAAGAGCAGAGGATAGTAGAGAAAATATATGAAAAGAGAGGCGCAGATGGACAGAGGACTGTGAGTAAATAAATGCACATTCAACTAAGCGAAAAAAAGGGGCAGAAATCACTCATACGCACTATCTAACAGCACAGTGTAGAAATAGTAAAAATTTAATAAAATTGGTTCTTCATTAGTTGGATTAAAAAATACTCATAAATACTACTTCTACTTATATTTAATGCCGCTTATTGACTTTTTCAATGCATATGTGAATTAATTAATATTTTATAATATATTTCCCTTAACATATATCACAGGAATTATTGATCGCAAATTAAGTAAAGGCTCTGATATTTCAGAGGTATTTCAGAACAGACTACAGAGTAGTCGATCAATTCCAAGAAATCGTTCAATCCGAGGTTGTTGAATAAAATATTTCCGTCATAATTTAAAAATAAATGAACTATATTTAATTGGCTAAATTAGATTAGGAAATATCCTAAATATATTATTTTCATTGTTAGTCTCGAAAGGATTGTTTCTTTTAAAAATATTTCGTTTGCTTGATCATTTCTCTCAAAAATACATAACGTATCTCTAAGTCTCCATTTCGTAGTTTATAATTTCATCGTATTTTTAATTTGAGCACACATGGCAAATATGCTTTGCATCGTTTCGGATTTTCTGCTCTCGTTATTATTGTTGGTGCTGTTGTTGCTGACTCGTCCTTGCTTTTGGTCCTTCTATGCGATATCTCTATTCAGCATCATGCCTGAGTTATTATGCCAACTTCGTTTCGGCTTCTTAGGCATGGCATTTGGCAAGGCCATTTGCCATACTTTATGAACAGGGGGGACAGTGCGAGAGGCAGAGGCAGAGGCAGGGGCGGGGGGCTGGGGGCAACTGCTGCATTCCAACTGCGTTGCTTGTATATATAATTTTGTTTATGTTTGTGCGCTCTGTGCGTATAGTAGTACGAGTGTGTGACACTCGCTCGCTTTTAAAATTTATAATGCGAGCCGAGCAAACAAGCGAAACAGGACAACAAAACATGCAATGCAATCACAGACATAGAGATTCCCATGAGCGCAGTAACACACACACTCACACACACACACACCGAGAGTGTACTATATGTGTGTGTGTGTGTCCTCTGCTCTCGTTGTTTATGGCTGGATACATTGGCGCTTCTGGCGAGTGCGTGCCTGGCATTTGGAAGAGCGAAAGCAGCGCGATATTTTTCTCAATGCCGCAATTTGAGTTGATATTTTTAAAGTGGGCGAACAGCAGAGCAGGGATTATAGCCAGATGATATATGGTATATGGCAGCAGGCCAATCAACTAGGATTACTTCTTGAGGTCCAGTTGAATAGGACAGTTTAAAGAGCGCACTTCAATTGATCTGTGAACTTTGAGGGGAATGTCTTAAAGCCAGCATTGACTTCTGGTTGTTTCCAGTTGGCAGTTGGCAGTTGGCAGTAGGCAATAGCCAATTTGGCAATTTGCGTTATTAGCAAACAAATCGCATATAACAAATGCCATAATAAGCCAACTTTCATTTGCACATAAATTCGTAGCACAACTCGCAGCCCGTCGATCGATGCCAAAAACTTCTTGGGGGTTTGTTTTGGCCGTCTCAGCAGTCTGCAGTCTGCAGTTGCCAGCAACCAGTAACCAGTTACCGCCAGTTTACAGTTTCGAGTTTGCAGGCAACGGTAAATGATAATCACAAAAATGGCCGGCAACATGTGTGCGGAAATACAACGTCGCGACTTTTGGCGAAAGAGTTTTTAGGGTACCCTTGTGAAGCACTCTGGCTGATTGGCGTGGCGACAGACCGACAGACCGACAGACCAACACCAAGGGGGAACAGACCGAAAAAGGGGTAAAAAGGGAGTGGGCAAACTTTGCCAGGCCATTCGAAAGTAAGCAAAGTTTTGGCCTCGTCGTCTAACTCTTGACGGGCGCCGTTTGGCTTTGGCCGCCAATAACTCAACAATATTAAGGTTGGCACGTGAGTCCTTCCTCAGACGCGTCGTCGTCATCGTCGTCTTTGTCGTCTTTGTCGTCCTGGCCAACCTTCGGCCCTGGGCTGTGGCTGTGGCTCTTGCACTGTTTGTCGCAAAGTTTGTGGCTCGTTAAGCAAATTCAAACGACTTAAGCGGCAACACATGTTCACAAGCAGCAGCCAGTCCTTGATCCTCCCTGCTCCTTCCTCCATTAGGACGTCCTGTCCTCATAACTCGTTGTTGATGTTGCTGTCGTTGCAGCAAATAGCACATATTTGCAAGCAACTATTAAATCAAATAGATCTCTTCGGCTATAGAACATCTAACGACAGCTGATGTGAAGTACTATATATCTAAGAATAGCGAACTCCTTTCAATTATCTCCAAGACAATTTGAGTATAGTTTGAAAAGGGTAATGGTCCAATAAGATATATAATTGGTGCCTCTGATGACAGATGATATGTAATATAAAGCAATGTTTAACTTCAAGTTACCAATTTCAAGATAGATGAAGAATTTACAACTGACGAAAACCTGTGTAGGAACAAGATTTAGAAAAAGAAAAGATTAAACAAGAAAATTCATCCAATTAGTCTGTTTTTCTACAATAATGTATTAATATTTACACCAAATAAACATAAAAAGTGCAATTTTAAACAAACAAGTAAATTTTAAAAGAGAAACATACTTAAATCTTATTTTTCAAGCAATTAAAGTAAATTGATATAATCACTTTAAATGTCTATGTTTTATAAGTAAAGTATTTTTTATTGGTGCATTACATGTTATTTTAATTAGTTTAAATATGTATTAATATAGTTTATGTCTGTAACTGGTGCACTAATTTATTAGGATATCCTTGTAGTACTAGGAATTCAGAGAATTAGAAAATTAAATTGAACAAGACTTGATTAAAAGTTTAGCTTTCGTTGATTTGATAACGATACCGCCGACAGATATGTAAGTAATGAATTTATCAATATTGATATAAGATAAAATCATCTTCCACGGGAAGCGGCACCGAGTAACATTTAATTTGATCAAACTTATAGCTCCCAAAATTAACCATTTTCAATGTCCGCCAGGTATTCATATATGTATATGGTAATGTGTCAAGTTTCATATGACACTGAAACATTTGTAATGGTCGCAGGGAATACAAATAAACTGAAATTTGTAGCACTTAAATCGATCTTTAATTAATGAAAGACAGAGCTATGTTTGACATTTGACTAACGCATTTTCTATTCATTTGTCAAATCCTTGCAGATCCTCCACTGGTTACGTTGCGTCTGGGCTCCACTTTGACGCCGGATGATATCAAGGAAGGCGATGATGTTTACTTCGAGTGTCACGTACAATCGAATCCTCAATGGCGGAAACTGTTGTGGTTACATAATGTAGGTCGCGTCAAGTCAGCTGGAAGTGAGCTCTTGTCACTTCATGTTGCCTCCGTCCCCTGTCCCCTTCACCCTTCATCCTTCTCTCTCTGTTCCTGTTTTACAACCGACAAATGTGAACCAAAACCCAATGACAACGGCAAGCAGGAACTGAGGCCAGAGAGTATAGGACACAGGCAGGCATTCAGGCTGTGTGCTTGGTTGACTTCCATTCATTCTGTTTAAGTGTCAATAACATGGCAAGTTGCGTATACGCCGAGGTGGCTGCTCCTTCTAACTCCAGGATGCACTGCTCTGCGCTGGGCTGCGGCTGATGTTGCTGCTCATTTCAATTCACACCATGGATGGCGGTCCGAAAGGTGCTGCCAAAGGGGAGAGAGGCGAAGGAAAATAGTTTTGGGATTTGCGGCATTGATTCTGCCTTCGACGCTCAAGTGCATTCACATTCACCACCTCCCGCAATCAATCAGCAAAGAGTGCAGAGTGAATCAACCCAACGGACCAGAGACTCAGTTCCTTTACAGTGCACAGTGTACACTGTACACCTATTTCTGTCTATTTCCATCTCCAATTCCCCATTTCCATTGGACAGTTGTCGCTGCAGTTGGCAGACAACTACAGATTTAATCAGTGGGAACTCACTTAAATATTGTACTTAACTTTTAATGAGCTCTTTCTAAGGACTCCAATATATCAAAGCAAGAAAGATACAGATACAGATTGTAAATTCGTCTGCCTGCTTTAAATTTGCTGATTGTATTATACAATGGCATATTCCAATACAGAGTTTTAAATATAGCTCTTGAATCTGTAACATTTAGCCATTTACTAATCTGTAACATTTAGCCAAGAAATTAATTTAGTTTTAGACACATTAATATTAGACATTCTTGAAATATTATTTCTGAGACGAATTAAAGATATATTACAGCTCCTATCTACCATAATTTAGTTAACAATAATACAATTCCATACAAGGAAGAGATGGTTTTGATATGTATAGTATTTTCATAAGTAGGTTTGACTTGAGGTAATAATTGTCCATATATTTCCCTTATATATAAATATATAGACATCTGTGTTTCTCTCTTTTAATTTCGCTTATATTGGACTTTCAGGGCATTCACCTGGAGCACAATACATCGGCCCGTGTCATCCGCTCGAATCAGAGCCTGGTGCTCCAGAAGATCACCAAACACTATGCTGGCAATTATGCGTGCAGTGCAATTAACGATGAGGGCGAAACGGTCAGCAATCAGTTGCCGCTGCGGGTCAAATGTGAGTATAAAGGAATAAGTCAAGGATGTTAAGCACATACATACAAATGAATATAAATATATATCCAAATATATATATACGTATACATATCAAGGCAAAAGTGCTTACCTCATACATCGTTGTACTCTATAATCCCAGGCTCTGTTGGCCTGTAAACAAACAGGCCAGTTTTGTTGGCATCATGATGCAGTTGGTAGTTGGTAGTTGGTATTACGAGGAGCAGCATCACGGCCAGCACTTTGTTTGAATGCATCATCTATCTGGCTGTCTGTGTGCTCCTTCTCCTGTCCCTTCTCCTTCTCCTCCGCCTGCTTTAACGTATGTTTTCTTATCATAAAGTCAGACAGCGATGTTGTCAAGCAACCTCCCCCCTGCTCGCCATGTCCCCCTTGCCCTATTTGATGTATTGCATTTTTTTTTGTGTTCGGCCGTTTTCATTTTACAACTCAGCTCAACTCGACTCAACTTGAGTCGAGACGGGACACAGTTGCAAGTCAAGGCTGTGAAAATATTTTTCATTCCGCTTTTTGCATAAATACAACATTTTGGCATCTCGTTTTAACCATCGCGTCAGCTCTTTTGCACACACAGACGCATAGAGAGAGAAAATCCAGTCGCTTTTCATATGCTTGCCACATGCGTTGCATCATATTTCATTGCTGCAACTGCAGCAGCTGCGGAATTATGCTTCAATTTAACAGGCCGCGAAGCGTTGCCAACACTTCGTCTTGCCAGTAGAGATTATGGATTCGAGTTGGATGTGTTGGGAAGAGTTTGGGTTGTTGGGTGAGTTGCCTCACATCATGAGTGTCTGCTACAGCTGCAGCTGCAGCTTAAATTGAAGCCATTTGACAAGCGACTCCGCCGGATGATGATCGCGCTCATAATGAGCTTTTTAGCCGGATTTAGTGGGTACCCAGTTAGGCAGAGATTATAGTACCATTGCCAGCTACCCGCTACTAGTTACCCGTTACTAGTTACCCGTCTCCCGTTGTTGCCTCCCAGCGATACACATGCTCAGACCGTGAGGACTTCAGCACAGTCAAGTGCTCGTCCTCCATGCAACAGAAACCAAGACGGACGCATTGCTGCCGGCAATAAATTAAATGGTTTCCCACCACGTCCCCCAAATGTACCACAACTACTTGCAACATCTGTTATTTTGGTTTTCTTAATGCGAAAACGTTTTTTGCCTTGTCACAGTTCCTATTAAAGTGTAATTCGACTATAGTAACTTAATTTTTTATTTATATTTTTTTTTGCACTAACGAATTCAAATTCATGTTATTTTTAGGCATTATTAGAGTAGGAATTGCGTAAATTAGAATAAAATTTTAGTTATATATATTCAATTTGTGAGACTTTCGAGAACACATTGGTACATAACAGAAATAAAATTAAACCTAGAGCGAAACAAAAAATTTCTATTTTATTTTTCTGTTATCCGTTTTACACAGAAGTTCTTTTTAATAACGCGTATAACGTTTATAACCTTTTTTATTACCGAAACTGTCACAGCTGTGCCTATTATTTTAATGAATAATTTGAGTTGCTAAAAATAAAATAAAAGATCGAATATTTTGCAATGAACACTGAAAAATTTATTTATTTATATAAAGAAAATTGCTGTCTCCATTAATTGAGTTAATGACTGGAGACTTAAAAATTGTTCATGATATAAGTAGATTTGAAATTTTCATTTGACCTATAGATGAGGTTCTAAAATTGTCACAAATCCCAAAGAGCCTAAAAATTATTTGAAATTAACTTAAATTTATTGAAACTTAGCTGAGAATATTCCATTACTTGTCAAACTATGAGTTAAATGACAATTGATGCTTGTTTTGGCTTATTACAACTTTCCTCTGGCTAAATTCGATATTTCTTTCATTTCTTGTTTTTTAATTGTTCGAAAATCGTTCATTACTTTTAAAGACAGAATTTATGTCTCACTAAAATCGACATTCATTAACCATTAAAAAGACTTCTTTAGCTCTTTAGCCCTATCAAAAACATGAGGCAACCCTGGACAAAGCTGCTATCGTTTTTCGCTGGATGCTATTGAACTTCTCTTTCAGTTTTAGGCAAAGAGAGCAACAAGTATTTTCGAGTGCTGTCTCAAGTGCGACTCTTTAATTGGCTGACGTCTAATCAAACAGCCCTCGTGAATTTGCAATTCAAATAAGTAACAGCAACAGCAACAGCAACAATTAAACAACAACAAACAACGAGAACAGAAACAATAAGGAAAAACGTCCTGGTTCAGGCTAATTAATTAGGTCCTTTTGTAAATTTTTAAGACAAACAATTCATCAAAAATTCAACTTGGCTGACTGCTAATGGGTTTGGTTTGGTTTGGTTTGGTTTAGTCCTAAATGCGGGGGACAACGACGACAGAAAATTACGCATACGCCACGTGTGCTGTCAGCTAATAATCCTTTAACATTTATGAACGCCTTATTTACCTGCAAGTACTAAATCATGTTGCCACATTAATTAATTTCAAGTAAACAAGGACGTCGCGACGTTGCCACTCAACGGCTTTCCACGAATACCATTGCGTTTGACACTGACTGACTGAATGACTTTGCCCTCCGTCCCCAATGATTTGCTATTGCCAAAGAGAGACAGAGAGAGAAAGAGAGAGAGAGAGAGAGAAAGGAGCCTACTCTAACTGATGAGGAGGCGTCTTGCTGTCTAAATCACTTTTGTGCGTTTCCCCGTGTAACGCCCAACGCCAAACCAAATGCTTTGCCTCATTTTTCAGTCGTTTCAGTTTTCGTTCCCTTCCCTTTCCCCAATAACTTCCGAATAATTAGCTTCTTCCCACGGAGGGTTGTGACTACAGTTTTTTGGGAATTACCTCGGTATATGATTCACTTTATACCATTTTCTTAATTCCAAAATATCTATGAAATCTTGTCAAAGATCGAGTACAACTATGTAATTCGATAGTTGATTGATGTGGAATTTATTTCCTCAGAATAAATTAGTATTGATTATTTTGAACTCTTATACCTAGGGTATTCTTTGGTACCGCATAGCCAACTATTAATTATACATGTTTCCTCCTCTCCACTTTTTAGACACTCCCGTTTGCAAGCACACGGATCGCGTTATACTAATTGGTGCCTCCAAGGATGAGACTGTTGAGGTTGTATGCGAGATACAAGCGGATCCGCCACCACGGTGAGTACAAACAAAAAACTTCAATCTCTGCAATCCCTCAGCCCCCTCCTGCCCCCTTGGTCCTCCTGGTGGAGCGACTGCGCTTCCCTTTTGCTGTTGTAGGCAATTGCTTCCGCTTTCCTGTTGAATGGAAGTTTGCTAAATTGACAAATGACTGTAATTGTGTGCTAGTGTGCGTGTGTGTGTGCGTGTGTGTGCGTAACGGAAAATGCTGTTTATATGGTAGGAAATGTGCGAGATTTTAACAATATTTTGATTCGATGGCACTTCAAAGGCGTCGCCTAATGTTTTATTTTGCTTTGCGTGCCACGCCCTAAATTCATGCTAAATGTGCAGATGTGCCAGCAATGGAGATTGGCCAAGTGCGGATAGGAGAAGGAGGGGCGGGGAGTGGAGTGGTGGGGAGGGGGAGGGGAGGGGTCTGCTTTATGCCTATTACAGAGGAATCCACTGTTAATTCACATTGCCACATTTGCCCACTTTAATGTTTTTTTAATGAGCCACCGCACTGCTGTGGCCTGTCGACCGACTTTATGTCCGACTGCCTCTCACTCACACATTCTCACACCCTATCTCGCTCCCACACCCTCTTCTCGTCTTTGTCTCTCAGTCTCTCAGTCTGTCCATCTGGCTTGTCTTGCATTTAATTTCAATTTACGTTTTGTCTCTCTTGTGCGTGTGTGTGTGTGTGTGGGTGTGTGTGTCTTTGTCTGTGTCTTGAGTTGACGCTTTATGCTAAAATAATTAATCATTAGCCAGCGAAAAATATGCGCGATTCTGCTTCCAGCGCAGCTGCGTCGTGTAATTGTTGTGGTAGCTCAGGGGCAGAGACAGAGACAGAGACGTTGGCAGAGACGCAGACAGAGACGGAGACGGCGGCAACGCTCAGCGTGAACATTAAAAAGCTGCTGCAAACTTTAGGGCTTACTCAGTGTTGTTGTTGCTGATGTTGTTGTTTCCGTTGTTGGCCTGAAGGCGGCTACAAGTTAATTTATCAGCATTTAACTGCTTGACAGCGATGCCAACCATTCTGCTTTTTTTTCTCTCTCACCGATATTTTTCTCTTCACTTTTTGTATTTTTAAATTAAAGCATCGCGTTGCGAAAAATGCAAATCAATTATCGTCTTCGGGAAAAACATTTAAATTTAAAGTCAAGTGCCTTTAAATTTAAAGTGATAATACTTCATGAGAACTCTT
Source organism: Drosophila sp. st01m (assembly GCA_018901795.1). Taxonomy (NCBI): domain Eukaryota; kingdom Metazoa; phylum Arthropoda; class Insecta; order Diptera; family Drosophilidae; genus Drosophila; species Drosophila sp. st01m. The sequence continues at coordinate 2,944,348 of JAEIFG010000269.1, forward strand.
GAAACATTTCAGTTGGCAGTAAAGTAAATGTATTTATAATAGGGCTTCTCATTCATACATATTGACTTGATTTCTTGTGACATATTTTGTCTCGCAGATACACTTTCTTTATTGAATTCATATCTACTCCAATTTAAACGAACAAAACCAGAAATTCTAAGTTAATAGTGCTAAAATATTCGTTATAAATTTAAAAAATGTCAATTTCATATCTTTTACAAAACGGTTTTAAGCGATTAAAGTAAATTATTATCGTTCTACTGTAAGGTGCTCCTGAATAAAAAACTTTAAATGCGTTTCTGCAATATCGTTTTTTATTGAGTAACGATCTTCAAAGTGTGCGAATAATGTATTTATGATGAATTTGGATTTCAAATAATTATTGTATAGCTGATATCGAAATCGGTATTAAAATTGTTTCTTATTATTTCAATGTCTAATATCAATATAATTTTGTGAAATATTATTCACAAAATACTTATTAATTTTATTTTTTTTCAAACGAACTCTGTGCTTAAATGATGTGTACTTTAAAATTCTCTTTCTGCATATCAACTATATTTAAATGCGTATATTGATTCACGGATGGGAAATACGAGTGCGAAACGAAAGCGTCCAACCGAATATGCCAGAGATAATTAACCTTTTAAAAAGCTTCCCGTGTACAAGGATCCGACTCGTATTTAACCTTTAATATTTTAACGAGCTATTTTAAAAATGTAAAACTGTGCAAACATGTCGCACTTGCTGCCCGTCCTGTGCCCCTGTCCCCTACACCTTCTTTCCCTGCTGACCCCTCGATTCCCTTCAGCCTGAACTGATGACTCTGCCTTCTGGCAACGTAACTGTCAAAATGTCAACGCAATGCAAACAGCAACAACAAATTGAATATATAAAAATACAATAATAAAAATACAAACACATTTTACAGAACATTTCGCTGGAAATTTAACAACTCGGGCGAAACTCTCGACGTGGGCAGCGAGCGATTCAGTGTGAATGGAAGCCGCAGCATTTTAAAGTACACTCCGGTCACAGATCAGGTAAACAGGTGAACTCCACCAATTAAGCCATACACAATCCCACAATACACACACATCCACACACATACATACGAATCGTGAAATATATCCGTTCACATATTTCACAGGATTATGGCACTCTATCCTGCTGGGCAGCCAACGAAGTGGGAACCCAACAACAGCCCTGTCTCTTCCAAGTGGTTCTGGCGGGTATGTATTAACTCAACGCATTTCAATTGACAAATAATTATATTGGTAGTTTTAAAACCTAATTCAAATACTTACTAATACAGGGTCAAGTTAGTCTCTTAAAGTTTATGGCATTCGAACAGAATTAAAGTCATTCTGAGTGTCTGTCTGTTTTCGTTCTGTGTTCTGTGTTTTCGTTTCATTAAGCTACGTTTGACCTTAGCACTCCGTAGGGACACATTCAGTTCCGGCTGTCCGACTGTCCGACTGTTCGAGTGTCCTCACCTGCTCCTGTTTTTTGTCCTCTTAATTCAAATCGGACAACTGCTCATATGTGTGTATTTTGTGCTCTGTTTTTTTTTGTTGCACTCCCATCCGGCGGCTTGTTAATTTCCTGGACAATCTGCAAACATAAACGACGTAAATCTCATTCGGATTCGGATTCGGATTCGGATTCGCAGCTCTTCCCAACGGCGTCAGCAATTGCAGCATCTTCAATCGGACGGAGCTCAGTGTGGACATACAATGCATACCTGGCTACGATGGCGGCCTGCCCCAAATATTTGTCCTCGAAATGTTTTCAACACGCACCGGTATTACCAGGTGAGCATATTAATCAACTGCGAGCTTAACTACAACTGCAAACAGTTACCACCTTCCATTTCCCTCCCCTCAATTGGCCAGCGGCCGTGAGATTTGGCTATGTTTATAAGCGGATTATATAGCTGCCCTCCTCACTCCTCAGTCCTTGGCCCTAGGCGTCGATTTGAAACATATGCCAACTATGTTTGGCGAAAATTCAATTTATTATTAGACCCGGGGGAAACACTATATTGAAATTTAATGGCTAGAAATTATCTCGGTGTCTATAAGAAACTGACTGAAGAACCCAATCAAATATAATTTACGACATTTTAAAAGCCTCTTTGAAATTGTAGTAAGAACTTCGTCAGTCAATTATACTTAAATGTTGTATTAAAAATTCAGGTACGTTTAAGTGAATGAAAAGAAGTAATTCTTAACCCACATTTCCAACAAATGATATGGTATACGTACCTTTTACGTCTTGCTCATATTAATTGTTTAAATGACTTTGAGTTAAAAAGTAATCTTTTAGAAGCAACGACACATATCTCAGTGATTTTCAAAAAATAAATATTTCATGCGAAAAAATTAAATTCAACTGGACCTTGCACAATTGATAGTTAAAGTGATTAACAGATTCGGCAAATGGACCTTCAACAGGACGATGATGAGTGTAACTCAATGAAGTCATAATCACCGTTAATGCCGTAGTCAGAATTACAACCGTAAACGAACACATACCTGTTATTATATATATCTATATATAGCCGCAATTATATTCTGCCTCTGACAGCTTATCTAAATACTTTTGCAGAATGTTATTCAATATCAGCTTCAGCCAGGGAAAAGGAAGGGGAGTTGTCAGGATGTCTGGGGTCAAGTATTTGACTTTCATAATGTGTGAATGTGAATGTGTTTGCACACTCCTTGGGGAGGTGTAATTATCCGTGAAAGAAGAGTCTCTTCTCCCAATGCTCTCTAGTAAGAGAGCTTAAAAAATGCGCATTTTATTACGTCCAGATCCGAAAAATCGAATCGATATCAAATCGGAGTCGTATTCATATCCACGCATTACATTATGCGAGAACAATATACATAAATATATAATATATTCAGTCAGTTGGCCAGAGAAACAAACCAGAAACGTTTAATAAATGTTGCTTATTAAAACAATGGCAGTCTGCACCCAAAACACTCGTAAAGGATATGCCCTGAGGAAAACTCGGAAGCCCAAAACATCAAAGGACCCTCATTCAAAATGATTGTGCCAAAAAGCAACAAACGTCGTCATCAATGCAAAAATGTTTGTAAAAGCAAATGCCACACAGAGGAACAAATCAGGAGATAAAAACAGTCCTTGAGTAGCCAACTTTTCTATACTCTATCCGTCTCCTTTGTGTAGTTCTGAACTCTTTATAGAAAAGTCACTAATTTCTAAGGAATATAAGTTATCCAGATAAAAGGAAATATATTTATATTTAAATGATAGACTTAAAAATATTTATGTTATCTTTATACTACAGATGTTTTTAAGGCAAATTAAATGTATATTTACATAACAAGAAATAAATTCATTTTGATTAGATTGTTCGCAATAATATTGGGGTTTCCATCAAGTCTGGGGAAAAAAAGGCCGCTAGTTTTTAATAAAATATTTTATGAACGAATCATGTTATGAAAAACTAGAAAATGTTCATAATTTTGGAGAAAATGTAAGTGCTTTGTGTTAGTGTATGACGAGCATGTTAAAATGCAAAATTTATATAGACATTGAACCCTAATATTTCAGAGTTTTTGGCAAATTCGAGAGAGAACAAGACAAGACAAGTGAAAGCCGCAACAAGGCAAAAGGCATCAAATTCAAATTGAGGTCATGATTGAAGCATGAGATTGGGAGATGGCTGGAAAGGGTGTTGACTGGTGAGGGGATGGGGGGCTAAGTGGGTCGAAAGTCCAATCGGGGACCCGTAAGAGCGTAAGCTGGCAGAAAAGCATTTTTGGTATTTGTTGGGATTTTGCGCCGCTTCTGACATTTGATTGCACATGATTAAAGGCTCAGAGCTGTTGATTTGCCATTGTGATTTAATAACATCTTTGGATCTTCATCTGTTTCTTCTTCCACAACACAAGATTCAATCTGAGCAATGCGGAGGAGGCGCTCTTCTCGTTGGAGAATCTGGACACGCTCACATCGATGATGATGCAGGAGAATAATTCGTTGAGGCTACGCATTTATTCCTACAATCAAAAGGGACGCAGTGCGGCATATATGTTGCCCGATTTCATAATTGGCTCAACAGCTTACAAGACAGGTGAGTGACGTACACACACACAGAGTCACACACACACACACACACAAGCTCTGTTCGTGATTGATGGATGGATGGTAATCATAGGACTGATTGCATTTGACACCTGCCTCCTGCCGCATGCCTCCAAGAACAGTTAAAGACGACGCGTCGTCTGCCCGCTTTCAGTGATTTCATGTATTTATCCCCAAAGAAGGACTTGTCGTTCTCCTTGTTGCTGTTCTTGTTCTGTTGTTGTTGCTGTTGTTGTTGACCTGCCAGAACACAGGCAGAGACAGAGACAGAGACAGAGACTGAGGCAGAGACACTGAGAGAGACTGGCAGTCGCCACACATGATGGCGACATTTGACAGGTACCTGAGTCATCTGCAGTACTTACATAATCAACATGCCTGCCTCCCGGGATGCGATGGATGCTGTTTGAAATGCCTTAAAATATCTCTGGAATTACTTTTTGACGTGCCAGCTGCACTTCAGCACATCAATTTCCCCGCACAGTGGTTGCAAATGTGTGTGCTGGCAAATATGTGAAAGCAAACCGACAAATAGCTGCGATGACTTTTCAAATTAAGTGTGTTCATTATATATGTATGAACACACTTGAAGTGCAACTTAATGCAAGAAATAATTGAATGGTCGCAATTTGTAAAATGTTCTTTTTTTGTTACTTAACTTTGATGTTTTTAATAATTTGATTGAATTAAATATATGTATCTGCTGCTGAAATTTAAATTTCTTATATCATACAAGCTTACAAGCTCATACGATAATCGTTTACAATAATACGATCCACTGTGCATTATATTACTTGCCAATTGCTTGATTTTTTGATTTTTATACAAAAAAGTCTCACTCCTCTTCGTTGTCTTCTTTTCTAATTTTCATTCTCATGTCGTTAACACAACTTGGCTAAAAATAAAACTGTCAAACTCGACATGAAACACCCTGTGGCCCATCGAACAATCAACGTGATGTATGTGCGATATTTGGAATACGTGATGTATGTTTGTGATGTGATATCTATGTAAAATGGACGATGATTTATGACTGGCGATTGTCAACCTGTAATTACAACAATAACCGATGACATCAAATAACAACGATAACAATAACAGACGACGATGTAACACTGACACTGTCCCCGGTGATTGTTGGCAGCGTTTTGACCATCATAATTATTGGGGTGGCCATCGCGATACGGATATTTGTGGTAACATTTGTCCACAATTTGCGACGCAATCGCCAACATGGCAACAAGGCGACAGTTGCAGGCGTGGTTGCCCAATCGGGCGATGTCTTCAAGGTGAGAAAACTTCCCAGCTCCCATTTTCCAGTTCCCAGACTCGCGTCGAGTACAATTAATATTATTATTACTTTTTCTTTGGCGACAACATTGCAGAGCGGCAACCTGGAGAAACCGCGCTGGCAGCATACGGACATAAAAACGAAATCATCAGAGGATTTGGTTGAAGATGAACGTGATCCAGATGTAATACCCTCACAATATGGTAAGCTCATAAACAGATGTTGCTGCTCGTTAATTTACTCTCGTTTGCTTTGGGTATAACATGTCAGGAATTCAATTTGTTGGCCACATGTGAAGTCAACAAGTTAAAGTGGGAGTATCTCCCTTATTTGTAGAATAAGAGAATTACAGTGTGAGAGTTAAACGTAGAGTTTGAAAAGGAATGTTCAATGAAGTAAATCTGGTGATTCTTTTCAATAATATTATTTCAGTTTTATACTTTGCTGTGAAGTGTAAATAAAACTTTTTTAAAATCAAGGATACATTTAGTGGTATTTGATATAAAATAGAGTAAAACATTCAAATTTTGTTAATACCTCGACGTAGATTTCAGAAATCAATTTAAAAAAAATATATTTTGAAATAGCTAATAATTAAAATTAATTGGAAGAGTTAAATTTGGATATATTTTTTATTTTAAGTTCATTCTTTACGGGAAAAATGTAATTTTATATATTTTTCGAATACAACAATTTCATTAAAAATGTGTCTTGATGTTTCATAAAAATAGTTTCATAGAAATTAAAAAGAACTTTTATATTCACTTAGAATTTAGATTTTACTAATTCAATATAACTAGTAATTTTAGTGTATTTATGGTTCTTCAAGGGGAAAATTGTCGAATGCTTGCTTTAATATTATCCAGTCAAACCAGTCAAGTTGACAGGATCCTCGGATTTTATAGTACGACGTCGTGCACTTTGTCCATTAAACTTTAATCAAATTTTATGACCATTTCTCTGACGTTTACTTTCATGTGTCTCGCTATCATCCTGGATGTTGTCCTCGCCATTCTTCCTGCTCTTGGGCAACTCCTAATCGTAATCAATCTCATCAACACAACAATACGACCGGCAATCTAAACAATTGCGACCTCGCCGAACCAAAACCTCGACCCAAAACGAAACCAAACGAACCAAATAAACCAATCCAATCCAATCAACGGATGCAATTTTCTTTTAATCGTAAATATTTTTAACGATGGAATGCGCCAATCTAAAACGCAACCGCATCCTCACATGCACACTTGAACACACGGACACATGGACACTTGGACTCTCAAATACTCGAACGTACCCAAAACGTGGCACCATCATCAATAAATTTCAATCCCGGACAGTTGGTGGCAGCAGCGCCGGCAGCAGTGGCAGCAATGCCTCCAATGTGGGCAGCACCACAGCGGGCACAGCGACTGGTAGCAGCACCTCCACAGCGGTTGCCACAGCTGCCACCGCGGACCGCGACGCGCCTCAGTTTGTGGCTGCCGCGACGCCCTCTGGCGTTGGAGTCGTTGGATGCGTTTCCAAGTGGTCACCCAATGGCAATGTAAGTACCGGGGATTTCAATAAAGTTCACTGACAGATTATAAAGTAGAGTTTCCTAATTATTTTCAACTCTACGTGTGGATTTTTAAGGCGTTCAAACATTTTATTAGTACGGCCCTGTAAATCGGCAACTGAATACATTGTTTAAGACCGATTAAAGAAACGTTTACCCTTGATACCTATATAGTCTTAAATCCTACTAAGCATTTATCTACTAGCACAACAGGAACAGACTTCATAACTAGTATAAAGATTAACAACTATAGAAAAACACGATACAAACTCTGCTTTACAAACTAAAACAACAATTACTGTCTTTTCGATTAACCTGTTTGTGCCAAGTTTGGTTGCTCTAGCTCTTGCAGTCTCTGATATCTTTTGCTCATATGAACAGACTGACTTTATCGAATCAGTTGTTAATGATGATCAAAATATATAAACCTTACAGCGTCGGTTATGCCCCCCTCTTCCCAGTTATATAAATTTGAACGAATTCAAAGTACCTCATCACGTAGTAATAATCTCGAATCTAATTTTGTAATGAACGATATTAAATTACTTCTTATATTTTGTTGAAACTGAATTCATATCATAATATATTTAATAATATTGATAAATTTGATATCAAATGTATCTACCTTTGAAAAATATTGATTAACCTTAAGTCCACTTTAAATAATCTCTAATTAATTACATTGCTTTTCTCTTGCAACAAATATTCGTATAACAAAATTTTCAGACATTGTGGACCTAGTTAAAAGAGGTCAGCAAATAACAAATATCTTAAAAGTAAAGGCAAATGAAATGTTTATTTTTTAGGATAGAATTTGCAATGCCATTTGATGGCGATAGCTTTTTTGTGAGTGTGTGTTTTGGTTACCCTGATATTGAAATACAAGTATACTCATATGTATTAAGTTCCAGTTAACGTCCGTCAATTGTCAGTTCAGATTCATATTAGCCACGTTTGCCATTTCTGGCTATCTGTGCTCCATGCTACTATAAAACCAATCAAATACTCAAATTGCCAAATAGCTAAGCAAAACTCAGCAACCGCAAACATGGGTAACCTCAGGCGGGTTTCCAATGGCCAATGTACTGTATATGTCCAACCTCAGCTCGAATTCAAACCTCAATCGCCAACCCAACACCAACACCAACACCAACGCGAACACCGTTGGCAATTCCAATCCAAAGCATTCAAAAGGATGTTTATTAAAAAAAGCTTTTAAACTGTCAGAGCACACGTCTTGTTGCACGGTCCTCCTCTTCCACCTCTTTCTCCTCCACCTTTTCGTGTTCTTCCCCTTTCTTCGCTGGGTTATAAATAAAATTTCATTGGTATAATCGGAGGGGATAATGGGGAGAACACTTTGTATTGCAACCAGCCAGCGACAAGGTAATTGCAAGATTCTTTATCCAAACATAATACATCATCTCGAGCTGGCCATAATCAATCAATTTTTTAGGTATTTATATTGCTCGACAATCCTTAGCTGGCTCGGTTACGTACCTAAATGGAAGGAATAAGCCTTTTTTAGTTTGTGAAACATATGTGCTCTGTTCATCAATTGAGAAACAATTGAGCTGCAAGTGAATTGTAAATTATATTCCATTAAATAGATACCATAGAAGTTTCCTCGAGCAACGACATAATTTTGAAGTCAAAAATTAATGGAAATGTCTTTAATTATTCGGAATCAGACTTTATGCATTTAAATATTATCTGAATTTTCTATAACTTTGATGCAGATGAATAACTTAAACTGTAGATAATTTATTTTAACAAATCGCATATAAGGACAATATTTTATTATATATGGTATAAGATGACGGTCAAAAGCAGCACCGAATTATAGTTTCTGCAATTCTTTGTTAAGGTATATGTCATTATTTATTGCGGTATTATCTTTGTCAAAGTTTCTATATGTTTTTATTGATACTACTCATTTTAGATAAGCGCATTTGTTGCTATTTCGCTATGGTCATTTGTTTTCATTTCATTAAATTTGCAATTAGAGTTCATTTATGCATTTTCCGAATTACCATAAGCTGCTCGAGTGCGATTAGAATTCGCTTTTGACCATATGCAATGTACAGACCATGACCAATTGACTGCTATACCCAAGGATCTGTAATTATATTCACATATATATGAATATATACTATACTATATGTATATATCACTAATCTGCCAAAACTGACCACGACTACGGTCACAGCACAACACAACACAACCAATTCGCCACGAAGCTTTAGAGCTGCGCAAAGTGGAAAATGTGTATTGAATAAAAAAATAATAATAATAATAATAAAAAAGACCAATGCTGCGGTTTTCAGCAGTCCAGAGATAAGCACAAGGCAAAGCTGCAGAGGGGATGAAGCGCCGGAAATTGAGTAGGTGGTGGGGAGAGGATGGAGGGGGGGGACTTTGTGCATTCTACAAATGGGATTTGCTGCGCTGATTTCAATTACATTTAAATTACCATCAGGCATCAGTCGGTGGGTGTGAGATTGGATATTGGAGCCCAGCCTAAAGCCGTGCATAACTCAATTCGTTAATTAAATAATTTTAAATATTGCCAAACATAACACAATCCAGAGAATCTGCAAGTCAACAACAACAACAACAACAACAGCAACAGCAACGCAAATTTGCAATTCGCAATTCGCATTGCATTCACAGATTTCAATTGCAATTTCATTTCCATTGCCAAAAAATAAAAATTGTTCGATAGTCCATCGTTGCTGACTTTCATGCGCTACAATTGTGTGGTTTACTGGACGTGTTTAAAAGGCAGTCAGATTGCATATAATCGCACTTTAAACAAATTATAATATATCCCTGAAGTTCAAATTCTAAAACATTATAAATTTTTGTGTAAATATGATAATTTCTATTGTGAAGTTATTAAACAATTCAAGTGTTCTAAGTAAAATTTCGTGAAATGCTGCGATCTATTCCATAATAACTAAGATTAGCACAAAATTATTATGATTTAAATCATGACAATCTCAGCTTTATAATTCATATTATTAATTTTAAAAAATAGTTTGACTTAACAGAAAACTTAAAAAGCTTACCACTAAAGATGTGATTTTATTTACAAAACTGATGCATACAAATGAAGTTTCAATCAAGAAATAACCACTAAATATGTGCTTTAATTTAGCGAATTTTTAAATAACTTTTTGCCATAATAGTCCCATTTGAATTCCATAGTAGAACTTGCTATTAATTAATGCTTATCTCCAGGTTTTAACCTTAAGATTAGTTTATTAAATAAATAAATAAATAAATACTAATAAAATATGATACCGATACTATCCGTTGCCATTTAAAAATACTGCCTATAACTCCAATCATCAAATATCTTATATTAGGATAAAGAGAAATTTCAATTTGCAATATTGAAAACTACAATTGTTTTTTGTCTCCTCAAAACTATTTGAGAAATGTTCAGACCTCTTCCGAGTTTCATTTCAAAATTTATAATTTTTCAATGAGTTTCCATTAGTCTTGTAAGAGCATTTATAATTCGGTTAAGCTTATAAGACGTGCTTTCATTTTACTGCGTGTCTTAATTGGACATTTCCGTGCCAAAACTCGCTTAGCAACCGAAAAGAATGTAATTCGAGTAGACACTGATTTTGTGTGTCCCTGTACTTCGGAAGGATGATGAGTAGGATTGTGATTGGGATTGGGTTTGGTTATTTGTACAATTGCACAGTCGAGTGGAACTTCCAGCTGAGTTGCTGAGTGCGAGAATGCTGTCATCACTGTTATCATTGTTATCACTGTTATCTTGTTGCAGGCACCGGGCATGACGACGACTACGACGCTGTCCAGTGATCCGGCGAATCCGCCGGTCACCTACAATCAAATCAACGCGCAGCGGGCGCAGCTGTTGGCCGCCGTGGCAGCAGCTGGTGGGGCATGCAGCAGCACTGTCATCTCGCCTAGCAGCAGTGTCATGGGCAGCCTCGGCGGCGGCGCCGGCGGCGGGAAGCAACTGCCTCTTGGCATGGGCGGCACCATCATCGGGTCGCCGACGTCGCTGTCGTCGACGGCGACAATCGCGGCACATCTGCAGCCGGCGCACAGCAGTGGAGTGGGAACACTTCCGCCTGGTTTGGGCAGTGGTGGTGGCTATATATTGAATGCCTATGCCAGTGGACGATTGCATCACCCGCCGGTGGGACACACGGCCACATTGAATCGCCATCATCACCATCATCATCATCAGCAACAGCAACAGCAGCAGCAGCAACACCACCAGCAACAACCACAACATCATCAGCCCGGCTCTGGGTCAAGTCTCCTGCTGGGCAGCATGGGAAGTGTAATGGGCGTGGGCGTGACTTCGACAACAACCACGTCGTGCAACTCGTCACAGGACTTGGATGACAACATCAACATAAATGCCATCAAGGATTGTCTCATGACGCAACGTGTTCCAGAAAGTTGCGTCTAATTGGAGAAGTCTAGATAAGAGAAGTTGATACCCAAAGTCTACACATAGACTCAAGTAAACCTTGACTAGATAGTCCGTTGAAACTTATTTACGTATGTGTATATACTATATAAATAAAAATATATATATATATATATTTAAGTTTATGTTAGAGCTCTATTCTCATTAAGGTGCTGTGCATATCTAAGTTCAATTGTTTTACCACCTGCATATCACCCATGAGTATATCTAATCCAATCTATTATGGTCTAATATACATATTTCAGCTGAAATTAGACAATTCTCAATGACATTGTGTTTATCCATTCGGATCGATAATATTATTCCAATTAAATTTCAAAGAGCATATCGGATGAAGGAAATAGCTCCATATTAATCTTTACATATCTTTACATAAGTGTCGAAAACCCATTTGGAATGATTCTAAAAGTATTTCTAAAACAGATTAGAATTAGATTTTGATTTCGTCAATCAGCTAAAAAGACGTTAAAGTAAATGAAGCTAACGTAATCAATAATAGTAACATTTTAAAGCTAATCAACTGATTGTCTTAAACGAAATCTTAATCTAATCTAAATTGGTTGCATATTTTTAGAATTTGATTTTATATGGATACCATTTAGATATCATATCTCCTGCATATCATTTGCAAGAAATAAAATATGCGACGTTACATCAAAATCTTATCAAAAAACATCACAATTCCTAAGGAAACATCAATCAGAAATGAATAAACTTCTTATAAGCTATTTCCGTTTAACAAACACATGGATGAGTGGATCAGCATTTAGTATAATCTAAAATGATACACTACTGAGAGATATTTTTAAGATTTTAAATGTTCCAACAGCTATGGGAAAATATAATCTATGAGTTTTCCTAAGAAGCATATTTGCTTATCCCGTATCCAGTTAAATTTCAAGATTGAAACCTTATTTAATATTCCAAGCTCTACTTTTTCACACACGCAAATCTCTTAAAATTTATTAAAAAGTGCGATGAATTCAAAACGAGTGAATAAGATACCTATATATATAACTTAGAATATAAATACTTATGTATATTAAATCTAAGGCAACTTTGAAAAGACTCTGAAATTTACTAGCGAAATTATTTGTAGCAAATATGTTCCCATTACAAGAAGAATAAAGTTAGAGATCGAACTGTAAATAATAATCATGTGTATAGTTATAAAAGTTGTAAAAATAATATATTGTACCTAATTTGAGATTTTATTTGTTGTATTGATAATATATATGCATGTATATTTACCTAGAAAGTGCAGCTAAGTTCTGTATGAGTCCTCGAAGCATTCGGGAAAGTCCTGAAAAGTAAAAGTAAATACTTAAAAGTGTTTTTGCAAATTGTTAGAAAGCGCATTGCGTTTAAGAAGAATTTAGTGACAGAGTTTAGCTTAGTTTTAATTGTGTTAGCCTAAAAATCGATACATAAATAACGATAAGTAAATATAACTAAGTCATAGAAAATGTGACAAAAAATAAGAATATATAAATAAATGGTAAATATAGTACATAAAGTTGGTCGTTTATATAAACTATGAAAACGAATTGTCTTATCTTCTGCATTTCAAGTGTAGTTCACAATCGAACATCTATTTAAATCTGCAAAAATTTCAGCTAGTCCAATGAATCTCTGAGCAATCAAAACTTTCAACTTTTAACTTGTCGAGTCATTTATCTCGATCAAATAAGTATTTTTCACACTCCGTGTTCCCAGTGTTAACAATTAGAACCTCTACTGAAATACTGACCCAAGTCTGTGGTTGATACACACAAACCACATTTCGGCAACACTCACAGATAAAACCACAAGAGCCAAAGGAAAAAAACTACTTTAAATTTCATATGGTCTCGACTCGGCTCATTAGCAAATCAAATTTATACAAGAGATGGGAGTCATTTTGGGTTGGGATGGATGGTAAGTGGGAAGATTGCCGAAATGGGCAGCAATCAAGCATTTGACCGAGCACCCAATGGTCGACCACATGAAACTCTGGACTGAACGAAATTGACAGGAAAAGTGAAACTTGCCTTTGATTTGTGGCATTGCAATGCAAAAATGCCTCGGCAGACAACTTTGGGATTGGTATTTGGGTTTCGGATAATTGGTAACCGCGCTGACAGCTGCTCAACAATCTGGTCTCATGTGTCCATTATTCTTCTGGGTCGCCAACTTAATATATGCTCCTTACCATTACCAGTATTTATAGCGAAATGTAGCTAGAATATTATGTTTAGTTAAAATGTTGCATAATACACTATGAAAGAGAAGGACTTTATAGACTCTATATAAACTATTCTGTCTTGACGACTAAATTTGATTGTAATATTTAACAGCTCGTAAATAGACATCAATTCACCGTCCATGTATTCAATTTATATATTCAAGTCATTCAAGTCATTCAGAAGCGGGAAACTAAAGGTCTTAGATAAAGAACATAGCTTGATTTTAATCACATTCATCGAGTCACTCAAAAAGATTGTATAAGAACCAAATGTATTTTGGAGCTTGATAACAGGTTGACAAACTCCGATTGTAATAACTATTATACTGAATGATTAACTGACTGAGTGATTACAGCTCAATTAATAAAGACTTGAAGAGGTACGTATTAATTTAAATTATTATTATATAATTGATAACCTGTTCACAGATTACTTCGTCAAGTAGTCCTATGTCCATTGTGAACACGATAGAATTAAGGAAATGTAAATTATTCAGCTAAATAAATTGAACAGTTACATTTCGAATGTATTTCACTAGTTTGAATATAAGTGCAGTTGTTTTATAATATTAAAAAACTTATCAATATAATAGAGTTTGTCTCTATGCGATTCTGAAGGGATCCATCGAGTGTCGCAGACTACTTACAATAGTTATCCGACTTTGTTCTCTAGGGGGAGGGGGAGTGGATGGGGGATATGTGAGAGCATTAAGTTATCAATCAGCTCGGTTAGGGCTTCAGAGGGTTACTGCTTGCTTGTCTACATATACTATACGATAGATATCTATATCTATTACCCATACGAACTAGTCCAGCACTTCAATCTACTTCCGTTACGATTTCGCTTGCTTCCGTTTACACATTTACGCCATTGGCATCGCGAGTGTCTAATAGAAAACTGTTCACACGTGCTGCAAATTGCACAGTTACAAACCACCCGACCAACCCACCAACCCATCAACCCACCAACCACCCAACATTGATCCACACCAGCCAGTCGGACATTCCCATTAGGGCCAGCAGACTTGAATCCAGATAGACAGTCCGAGCAGTCGATGCGGTCAATAAATGTAAATAAAATGTACGCGGCCGCCTACCAGTGGCCACGCCCCATTTGTCGGATTGAATCAGAGGCATTGGAAAAGCTGAGGGTAAAAAACCTTTAATAGAAATTGCATAGTAAAAATTGTAACGAAATTATGCAGGTGATTTATGTTTCTCGTGTTGTTTTTGTTGCTGTTTCTGTTGCTGTTGTTGTGTGGTTGCATTTTTCTTTTTTAGCATTTTCCTCATATTGATTTTCCCAAATGGCGGCGTGTGAAAATTAAATTCCCATTTCGAGTTGCCCTGGTCCGACATAAAGTTTTGTTAGACGTGATTAGCGTCGCGAGTCCACAACCGTCCCTTCCCCAGTTGCCCTTGTCGGACTCGGTCCGAAATTGAATTGAAGCTCGGTGTGTAAATCAGCGGCTCAATAAAATCTAATAGTCCCGTGCAGATTGCGGCTCGGCACGCACCCAAAACTCAATGAGAGCGACCCGAGTAAGAAAAGAACTTTGGGTATGCCGACATAAATTAACAGACGTCGACGTCGACGTGGACGATGGTGACGATGACGATGAGGATGACGGTGACGATGACGATGACGGTGACGATGACGGTGACGTTGACGGACATGGAAGGCCAGGCAAGAATGAGAACGTCCTTGACAATGGCAAGCTCATGAAAACAGGAAGAACCAGTACAAAAGAACAAATTAGCACTAATTAGTCGAAGCTTTCTTGCTCTTAAATTTGCTATCATTTGATTGTAGATATTATTATTTGATTAAAGGATTAAAATAGTAATAAAAAACAAACTTTAAATAGTTATATTTATTTAAATGCCACAATTTATTTTTACAATAACATTTGTATGAGAACAAACTCCATTTGGAGTTCATAACACTTCTTTTGATAGGGTATGAACCAACCAATGCCGTTTGGCAAATTAACTAATGACCCCATATTGGGTGCTAGGGATCTTTGCGAGGGCAACGTGACGGAATAACATTGTGCACAATGGAGGGGACTGTGGAAGAAAGGGGAGTGATGGGAGTGATGGAGATGGTATTGATGGTGGGGTGAATTTGTGACAGCGTTTGTTTAATTGTTGAGCGACCCGCTTTTTGCTCATTTTAATGAGTCAATTTAAATTCCGATTTCGATTACGGGACACTCACAGCAGCTGTTATGGCTCTGGTCAAATCGATGTTCATTAGCAAACCTGATGCCTCGCCCTTACAAAGTACTCCCGCCTGCGGAAAACGTTTTTGTTTGGCCACATTCTCTATTGCAATTAGCTAAAATTTAAAGTTAATATTGGAATTTTTAGTTCAGGCACTTAAATGATTATAAACACTCTTGAAGCAACAAAAAAGTTCATGAAATCGAGTTTGCGCTGAAATATTTGAAATTCCAATGCTAAATATTATAAAAAGCGGTTATTTTGACGGTTGTATTTTTAATTATAAACTGGCCATACCTTCTATAAGCTGAAACATTGAAATATTCGCACCTTGAATAAGCTGGAAAAATATTGTGGGGATATTAAGTGACTTGATAAATATTAATCAGCGAGTAATGATAGAAATTCGTAAGTATATTTCCAAAAATGTTAAACAAATAGGAAAATTAAATCATTTAGAAAACATGTAGAAAATTTCGAACAAGTGATTAATCGAGAGTTGGAAATTGCAATTATTTAATGAAATTTAACAGGAATTTTATTGAGTTCTTTTTGAATTATAAGGGGATATTTACTATTTAATTTTCTACAAACAGGGTATTTTTTTAGTGACTACTCAAACTCTTTTCTGGTTTTTATATATATTTTATGACAATTTTAATTAAAACATGAGCTTTTTATTATTTGATTTACTACGCAATCTACAATAACTAACAAAGGTTTGCAATTGCTTGTTTGAACTCAATTAACCGTCGACTTCACCGCGTGTTGTCATCCCACAGAAGAGAGAGAGAGGGAGAGAGAGGGAGAAAGAGAGAGAGATTGACAGATTTAAAGGACAGAGTGTGGGGGAGTGAGCCATAAATTCCTTTTTACGCACTCTCTCAACTTGACCCCAAGGACGACAAGAATTGCTGTTGAACGCAGCGCTGCATGAAATGAAATTTAGCGCAACGGCCTCTTTCCATATGCTTTTTTACTCTGGCCAACAATTTATGGCTAAGCGCGCATGTTGGCCTAAAAATATACATATATAATCATATATAGTATGTGAGTTCGCATACATATGTCTGTTTCTATATATAAAGCTTGCATGTAGTTATAAAAAAATCGCTACATAGAAACACGTCAATAAATTACAGGCACAGGCCTTAGACGTAACCGAGTTGAACTAATGGTGGCCTTCCTCCCTCCTACCTCCCTCCCTCTCCCACTTTGCATCCCCGACGACAATAACAACGATACACACCATCAAGTCAGAACACTCGACTTTAGAACGATGAACGAACCTGTTTGTTCAGAGGATCACAGAAGAGAGAGTTTTAAGACTTAACTTACAAAAGTTGCATTATTAAAGATTATTAAAATATTAATTTATAAAAAAAACTGCTGGTATGTTCATTTCACAGTTTTGATTTAAGAATTGCAAACTTATTTTTAATTTTGCGCTGATAAAGAAAAAACTTTCTGTACGTCTATGATTTCAAATGAATTTATGTATATATTTTGTTATTTGCTTGTATCTATTTTAAATGTATCACATTTACTTGTTTCTTTCCTGTGAAAATAATAAACAAACACATTCTATAACTTATTTCTTTCTGGCTAGGTCCAACAAATAAAAAAATAAAAGAAGGGTAAAAAATATAAATTTAAATTCTGTGTCAACATGTGGTTGGCAAAATCGGTGTGGCCGAGGGGGGAAGGGGGGAGCAGAAGTAGGGCCCAGCAATTTATGCAAAAACGCGACAACATCAACAAGTACATCAACAACAAGAAGAACTCATATATGCGTGTGTGTTAATTAAAATGCCTTAATTAAAATAATTTGAAATGTTTGCAAGCGGCGACAAAGCGCAAGAGGCAAACAAGAGACAGAGAAGTATGGGCCGAAAGAGGAAGAGTGTGGGAAAGGAGAGAGAGAGAGAGAGAGAAGGGAAAATCGCAAACTTTTTACTCATTGACTGGCACAGAGATTGACAAGCATGACAGAGCAATTGCCACCCCCCTCTGCGCACCTAACTGCGAGAGAGATAGAGATAGGGAGAGAGAAACTCATAGAGAGAGAGAGACAGAGAGAAGGCCCCAAACGTATTAAAAACTTTTACAATTTTGCAGTGTAGTCAAGTTTAATTTTTTGGTTGAGTTCATGCGAAAATTGCAAAAATCATATTCCAACTGTTTGGCAAGCCATCAAAGGTATGGACAGCATAAGGGTGCAATCAGTGTTGGCAAGCGGAGTGCATGTGGGGATGAGATGTGGAGTTACGGTTTTAGACTGCAGCGAAACGTAAAACAGAATGACAGAAAGCGAACGTAAAACGAAACTGCAGTTGGTCGGTCAGAAGAACCTTGAGAAGGGGCATTTGATTTGGAAAAGGGACACACGATGACATGGGATGAATGAAGCTTGATGGTGTCCTGAGGATGGTGGTGAGGGGGAGGGGGAGGGGGTTGGGGGTTGCAACATGTGTACATGATCTGTCAAGCCATCCCTTGCTGATTCAGCCCTCTTGGATTTATTTGCATAGCAAATTGAAATTTTTCTATAAACATTGCTTGAGACAGTGCTGACTGAAAGTCTTCCGCTCAATATCATGCCAGTCAACCCATTCCCTCATCCCCTAACCAGTTTTGCCAGTTCCACCAGTTCCACCAGCACTAAGTCTTAAGTACTCTCGTTTTGCTTCTCTGCGGTATCTGTTTCTTTTTAATGTCGAATCTACGTGGGTTGCCTTTTCAAATTAAGCTACAAATTTAACAAAAAACACACGCGCAGTGCATAAAAACCAAGCAGCGTTCCGTAAACAAAGACAACCAAAAAAGAAAAAGATTCCTACCATACACCCAACACAATACACCGTACACAACACACTCTACACAACACACAACACACAACACCCTTCGCAGCAGGAAGAATCATAATTCTAGTCGGCCCATCAGGAAGCGCGCAGGGCACGCAAAACATTTTTTGTAATTATCTCTCTAAAACCGAAACACAGAGAGGGAAACACTTAAAAGAAAGCGTGCACAGATGGAATAGATGGAGGTGGTGATATGCGCAGCTCAAATGCTCTACTAATGTATGAATGATAATTATTAAGGCGATAAAACCTTTAAAACTATTTGTTTTAGTTTAAGTAGTTGTTTAATTTAAGTCCAAATGTAGTTTATTAATTAAATCTGTTCAATAAATATTTACAAACTTACCAATTTTAATAATATAATATATTTGCATGGCAAAGAATGTAAAGAATTCATTTTATGATCGTCTTATTTCACCAGCAAGACTCCTGAAATCCACTTCCTTTATGCGCGTATACCCTACGCTTGAAAGGGTATATCGGCACATTAACAGCAAGCAAATGAAGTTACTGCAACGCACGTGTTGCAGAAGCACAGGAAAGGGTTCTACAAATTAGTGGAATTCCTTGCCGACCCCCTCAGGATCAACGTTAGTCCATTGAATATAGCTATATAGTGTGTATGTGTGAGTCAGTCTCCTTATAATTAGCAGCAGAAGTTCCAGAAGTATAAACAAAAACCCACTATAGGAATACCCCTTACATATGTACTTTTAGGAGCATGTATAGCTTTAAATATTAATAAAGCCATTTCTTCAGTTGTTCTAAATCGAGTTTACAGAAGTATGCAAATTTGCTTAATCTGGTTTTCATTGTCTCTAAGAATAGAATATATTATATATTCTTTGCTTCTGTTACAAAGGAAGTTACGTATATATTTTATTTTATCAGTTGTTCTAAATCGAGTTTACAGAAGTATGCCAAATTTGCTTAATCTGGTTTTCATTGTCTCTAAGAATAGAATATATTATATATTCTTTGCCTTTGTTACAAAGGAAGTTACGTATATATTTTATTTTATCAAATCAAAATATGTCAAGAATATTTCCTAAAGGTTATTGCAATAATTGCTAATAAATATTGTGTATCTTCAGACTTATTTACTTAAGACGATCTGTTTATTAAATAAAAAAATAAAATACTTAACTGAATGGCTTTCGTATTTATTATTAGATATTGAACCCATGTAGCATTAATATAATCAATTTAATTTTGTATATCTTATTGATCGTAGAAGAAGTAGTTTTTTCATTTAATTATTTACTTAAATATTTTGAATTTATTTTTAAAGTAATGCAACTAAATGTGATTATTTTACTTTTACTCTATTAAAGTGGGTCAGTTTTTTTGTTTGAATTAATTAACGACAAATCTTTTAATTTAGAGATGTCTTTGGGGACCATTTGATCTTAATAATTCATTTAATTGCGCTTCTGCTTCTATAATCGCACTAATAATTGATTCTTATTAATGTATTTCTTATAATATACCGTTTATAGTGTATATGGACTTAAACTTGCGGGTAATTGAAGCCAGTGAAATTACGGCTTTGACAAGCTGCCAGTCAATTGGTGGCGTTGCAAGTGATGTGGCAAGCAGCAAGCGGTAGGTGGTAAGAGGTAGGCGGTGTGGGCGTGACTGTGACCATGTCAATCGGGCTTTGGGGGGAGATTGCAACATTGTCACTTTATGGGTCAACGGTTTGCCTGCACTTATTGCCGTTATTGTTATGGTTAGTGTTAGCGTTGGTGTTGTTGTTGTTGTTGTTGTTGTTGTTGTTCCCGGGTTATGTTGTTGGGTCATGGCGATAATAAAGCAAACATATGACAGCAGAGCTGCTCTCGATTTGGCTTCTTCAAGACTCGTTTTGCGCTTTGAGCAGCGCAACAAAAACAACAACAACAACAGCAATAACCAGGAGAAACAACAAAGTTTTTCGCCTGCAGCGAAGGAGAAGGAAACGAGGAAGTCGAGCAGCCAATAAAGTCAAGAACAAAGTCATGAAAAACGTTGCCAAAAATAAAGCGCGCCAAGATATGAGAGCCAACGAGGCATCCGTATGTAACCGAATATCTATCTGTATGTGTGTGTTGGTGTGTGTGTTGGTGCGAGTGTGCGAGTGCGAGAGTGTGAGTGTGTGGTGTGTGTTATTATTATTTTTACTGCAAGGCATTCGCATAAAGGACATAATCATATTTTTCATCAAAGTCAGCAACAACGATAAAAACTACAACAAAAGCGAACACCGAGAGCAATAATACAAACCACTATATGAGACTCTGTATGTATCTCTGTGTGTGTGTGCTTGCGTGTGTGCGTGTGTGTGACATCGACTGTCTCTCTCTCCGATGCTTAGCATTTGCCATTCTGCAGTTGCTGTCAACATTTTTCATATCATAAACACTTTTAGTGTTGATATTACCAACTATAACTTTTACCCACCAACACACACACGCACACACACATACACCCACCCACACACATGAATTATGTGCCTGTGTTTGTGCTGGCCACGCCCCCTGTCGTTCTGTATTGGGCGCTGTCAAGGTTCCTCGTCCGTTGTGCCATTGAAACGCTTCACGTTTGGCCCACATCGCAAAAGACGGCCTTGCAACAAGACACAGTCAGTGAATGTGTATTTGTGTGTGTGTGTGATGGGTGTGTGTGTACGCTATTTTGTGGAAACTCACTTACCGATAGCATTTCTAGAATATAATACTTTTTAATATATAACAACCGTAGCCAAACACAAACGATGATCAACTTTGCAGATTAATAAATACTAATTAAGCTATATTTTTGATTATTTTAATCTATGAAACTGCCTGAATAATATTTGTGCATTTTAAACGCTAAGAAATAGTAGCCTGAAAACTCAGCACATCATAGCTGAAGCAAATTTATCAATTTCAATCAATTTCAGGTCGATTAAAACTTAGAGAAATTCTTTTACAGAGGTACAAAATAAAATAAGTTTCCTCATTTCGCTCGACATTATTATAATTATAATTATAATCAATATAAAAATTTTCAAACCATTTGTAGTTGCTGTGAAAGTTTAGTCAGCTTAATAAATGCTAAATGCTTAAATATATGTACACTAAAAACATTCATCATACAAGAACATTCATGTTAAATACTTTGTTCTTAAATTAAGACAATTCTAGGTCCAAATTACAAATACTTAGAATATAATTCTAAAACATCGCAGTTCTTAATATAAGAATACAATCTTAAGTTGTTAGGTTAATAAAAATAAGTCATATATCATTTGAATTTAATAGCGGTCCCGCTTCAATTGATGTCAGGCGAAAGTTTGAGTCCCACAATTTCCAAAAAGTAAAAATTTTATGTACCCACCAAGTCTAAAAAGATATACTAAAAATATTTTAAATTATTTTTTTTTAAATCTGCAATACTTGATGAATTTAACTTTAGGGACATTTATTATTATATCAAGAAATTTGTCTTATTAAAAATGTTCTCAAAACCTAGATGTTTTTTCTTTCTATTATTTTATGATTAACTTTTTAGGACAAATTCTTAGTTGTGAAGCCGAAGTCTTGATTTTAGAACATTTTTAATTTATCAGTGTAGGATGTAAAGAGTTAACATAGTTATACAAGTACATATGTAAATGACTGGATAGCATTATGTTCTTTTCTCTGTTCGTCATCATTGTCATCTGTCATCCGTAATCTAATAAAAAGCTTTTCAGATAAAACGAAATTTATTTTAAGTAAAAGGATTAAAATCTTTAAGCTATTGTTGAGTTTGTTCTAAACAATTTATGTTTACCAATAAATTCAAATTAAAGTGAAATATTCTTTGTTGTAAGATGGCTTAGGTCAGCAAAATGTGTCTTAAAAATCTTAAGTTAATATTTATATGAAAAGTGGACTTAGTCGTTAGTCGAAGACAGATAAACAAAGACAAGAATAAAAACAATGGCCTAAGATTGAATTTCCTTTCACAATGAACAATATCTGGTTGACCACGGCAACTGGTAATAACGAGAGAGAGCATCATAACATTTTCCTATAAATATCCACCGCAGGGGAGATTGTCAGGCTTGCCTAAATATGGCTGACTTGGCAACAAGGCAAGACAAGAATCAATTCTAACCACACAGCAGCAACCTGATCAGCCTCACACATTTAGCATTTAGCATTTGTTGCCTTGTCTGTTTCCCTCTCCGTATTTGACTAACCGTCTCTCAGCCCATTCGCCCCCTCTTCCTTTCTTATCTGAGCCCAAAATGACATTTGTGTTGAAACAGGCAAATTAGTATTTATTACCTTCTGCTGCTGCTATTATTTCTGCTGCTGACATATTATTTTATTTGTTTAATTAATTTACAAAAAAAGGACAACACGACAAAATCATCATCATCAACTCCTATCTCTCTTCATTCATTCCCCCCTCTCTCCTACTATATATGTCATATGGCATATGGCATATGGCAGTTGTAATAAATAAGCGTCTAGCAACAGATAACCAAAGACATATTATACATACAGACAATGCCCAAAATGCCGGGACTCGTAAATTTTATGTGTAGTTTGGCTTGATTTAATGGCCCTACCCCCCTGCCCCCCACCAAGCACATAATTAAATCAACTAAATATTTAACGGCACATTTATATGGCCCTCCTTCCGTCCGACTACTCACATCTTTTGTCCTTCGTCCTCGTCTTTGACCATTTACTTGGATTTTTATTACATTGCTGCGGCATTAAGTGGCCAAGAGTTGACCTCCCTTCTCTTTCTCTTCCCTTTCCTTGTCCACTGTCCAGCCCCCATAAATTAGCAATGGCAACTCCAAATTGTATTAAGTAAATCATGTGG
Source organism: Drosophila sp. st01m (assembly GCA_018901795.1). Classification (NCBI taxonomy): domain Eukaryota; kingdom Metazoa; phylum Arthropoda; class Insecta; order Diptera; family Drosophilidae; genus Drosophila; species Drosophila sp. st01m. The sequence goes on from JAEIFG010000269.1 coordinate 2,967,961, forward strand.
CAACGTCAAGATTGCCTAAGTCCACGCCCCTCGTCCACTTTCGTCTTTGGCTCTATTAGGTTTTTATTGTTATTCTTTTGGCTCAATAATTATGAAGTGTTGATATGAAATATGCTTTAAGTTCAGCAACTTAACAGCGTTTTCATTTTCTAAATAATTTCTTTTTCCATCTGTATTGATTTATGATGAATTCGAATATACTATGTATATATTTTATTTGTTAAATAACTTCGTATTTCCCTCAGTAAATTCTCAGTGTGCTGAATTCTGTGGATGCCCAAAGTAATATTAATAGTCATTAAAATATGAAATTTTATTTGATTTTATGTGACTCAATTTATATGGCTGTAGGTACATCAATTATCAATACACTTTATGCGTTTCGAAATACTTGTTTGACTGCATATAATAATATTAAAACCTATTTAAGTTAACCAAACTAAAGTAAATACTTTTTTTAATGTTTCTCGAATTCAAATAGAGATTAAGAAATTAAAAATATTAAGACATATTATTAATAACAACACGTTTATTTATTTTGTTATCTTGTTATTTCGATTGACTAACAATTGTTAACAATTGTTCGGGGTTGCTTTCGCAATGGATTCTTTGTTCAGTTAATGCCAATAGACACTCCACTGAAATGCAGAGTATATGAACCTTGCTATAGATAGACATTTGCTGAAGGACATTTTGAAGATACTCCATGTTATGTGTGTGTGTGTGTGCGTGGGTGCTTGTTGTATTTATTTCACGGCACATTTAATTCGAACACGCGCTCGAAGGAACAGAGATAATAATATCCTCGACGACGAGCCTGACAGCTTTGTGGACAATTCGACGACAGTTTTTCCTCAACGAAAATGTTTGCTGTTCTATTGTAATTTGTTTAATTTTAAGTAGCTGTAGGAGCACTATTTGGCGACCCAGAGAGGGGAATTTTCCTATTCCCCAGCTCACACTTTAACTGCCCAGAGAGTTGTTATTCCCTTTGTCGTCGTTGTTGGTGTCGCTGATTGTTGTTGGTGTTGCTGTCACGGTCATAAAAATCAAAAGAGCATAAAAATACATTTGATAATACAGTGAGTTCTGTTTGTTGTTTGCTTTGCTGTTACTGTTGTTGTTGGTGCTGTTGTTGGTGCTGTTGTTGGTGCTGTTGTTGGTGCTGTTGTTGGTGCTGTTGTTGGTGCTGTTGCTATTGCCTTTGCCCCTTGGCGAATTTGCCTTAAGTGCTCATTTCAATGTCGCCAAGTGTCAGCGAAGACGTGGGCCACAGCTCCAGCAGAAATACTAAGCCAGAGCGTCCAGGAAATTGGCAATGTCAAAGCCAAGTCAGGAAAAAGAACAACAACGGCAATGTCTAAAAGTGAATTAAAATAAATTTGCTAGCGGGGATTTGGGGATTTGTTGTATTGCGCATTTTTAGTATGGCACTCAGGACACCCTCCAATGATTTTGACTCTCACACCAGGACTGGAGAACAAAGTAGATTTTATACAATGCTTCCAAATGCTTAAAAGAAATAAGTATTTTCAAAATTGCCTACATTTCAATTATCGTAATTATGTGTATATAAATAATATATTTGTTCGCTAACATTTCAAATAATTTTAGGTGCACTTTTTTTTATAATTTACATGAAAGATAACATTTGTATATTGCTTTGTTTCATTTATAAATATATTTTTTATAAATAAATAAAAATTAATCTTTAGAATGTCTGAATAAAAACAAATTAATATTAAATCAAGAAAAAATTTGAATATTTTCACCGTAATAAATGACTGTTAAAATATTTAAAATTAACATCAAAAAATGTACCATAAATTTTCTATATTAAGGAACAATACCGGAACAGTTATCCGAAATTAACCGTTTAATTTTTAGTTCTGAAACCGGAACCGGATTCACAACCGTAAAAAATGCAATTTATAAAACTAAGAACCGAAGCATTTGTACCGGTAGGAAATCGGTAGCTTTTTAAAAAAAATTATTTTCTGTATCATATGGACAAATTTAATTTTCTTTGTATTAAAGAATGACTTAAAATGTAATAATATTTATCTTAAAACGTGTCTATATTATTGCTTAAAAATATTTCAATATTTTTGAAAACTAAATTGTTATACCGATACGTACTGATAATGATATCGCAGCCGAAAGGATAATGCCAAAATAGAAACTCTAACAGAAATAGTTGCTTTTGGATGTACTATATCCGAAACCGATAATTATTTCGTTTTAATTCCCTGATCTATATGATAAGTTTCAGTTCAGTGTTTAGTCCGAAACTCATCCATGAATCTCAAACGAATTCGCTTTTGAAGCATACCCGAAGTAATACATAATTTGGAGTAGGTTCAGAATGTTTATGTTTCTTGGAACATTATTATTATTATTTGAGAATCCTAAGCCGCTGGGCTTGTTATCAGCTTTCTTCTCCTTCTATCTCAGACTCGTTGTCTATTGACATAAGGATACGGCATTTATATAATTGCTGTATCAAATATCAGACATTTTTGGAGAATCACTTTAAACGCTCAAAATGCCATCAAATTGATGGCTTTAAAATTAGCGTAAAGTCACCGCGAAGCAGACGCAAGGACTCCCATGCTGAAAGTGAAAAGCGAAAAGTCTCGAAGGGAGTCGAAAGTGGAGAGTGGAAAGTGGGAAGTGGGAAGAGATGGAAGTTGAAAGTTTTGTAGGCTGGTCTGCGTTTGGGTCGGGGATCTGAGGTTGGTTGCGTCGCATTGATAATGACGCCATGGTGGCTTGTGTCTTGGGGTTTTTCGGGCTTCGTTTTGGCCCAGTTTACAAACTTTACAATTAGATTTGCGCGCGGCTGAGCTGTCGTAAGACCTTTCGGTCAGAGTCCTTACTTCTGTTTGGCCCAAAGAGCCCCAACAGTGGGCGTGATTTATTGGCACATTGTTGGTTTGCTACGTTTAGAACATAAATCAGGCAAATATGTTACGACTCCGCTAAGAAATTAAACAAATTGCGAATAGCTTTAAAAAAAGAATAAAAAAGCAGAAAACAACAACTTAAATTATTATAACCTTTTTGCATCTTCTTTTGGTATATTTATCTTTAGAATAGTCAACGACTTGTTCTAATGATTACAACATAATCCAAATTTCATTACGATTACATCAAATCGAAATGATAAATGAAATGTTAGAATAATGAGACCGGGCCGAAGAGACCATTTTGCGTTAACCCTTTTCCACTGGCCCAACTGACGTTTTTTTTTACACACAATACACCATTTTTCTGAAATGAGAATACACTTTGAATAAAAAGGTACATGGACTTGGCATTTGATATAAGGCGTTTTGAGAAATTTATTAATACTATATTATTTAATTTGTATTTTTTTTAATTTCATTAAACCAAAAATGCAAAGCCTCAAAAAAAGAATTGTAGAAATGAGGAAAAAAATTATTTTTGAAAGAGTATAAAAATTGTGAATTGAAAATAGAAAATAGAAAGAAAAGTCGTCTGTTGACCGTTCTTCATCAGTTATTTTTTAGCATTTGCATAATTTTCTTAAGATTAAAGTACAATTTATCATATTTTTTTTCAGTCATCATGTTGTTCTTTTTTTGAGCTACGGCCGAATGCTCAAAGTGATTTTTAATAGCAGCACGACGTTTTGCAGCAGAAGCTTTAGCTGCCTGTCCTTCTTCAAAGCAATCATTTGTTTATAACTAGGCAAAAGAATGGGGATTTGCGAAAAGGTCTGACAGAAGGAGAAGGGTTTAAGGGTTTGGCAAGAGTTGCAGTCGGCCTGGATTTTCGAGAGCGACTTGGAAATGCAGTGTCAGCAAAAAGGGATAAGCATACATCAAAGGCAGCCATAAATCTATGGACTCACCATCTAATGTCTAACGAGTCCTCGAGGACTGCCTGGGACTTCTATAAACTCCTACAGACTGCCATGGACTGGCAGGAATGCTGCGAAAATGCGAAAATCACTTTGCGATATTAAGCTTGAGGCGGGATAAGAGCACATAAAGCGCCACGCACGATAACTTGACCAAACAATGAGCAAAACACAGATATAAATCCAACTTGGCAGCAAACACAGAGAGAACTTTTGAGTGAAGTCAACACATTTTCACACACAATAAATTTTTGCCGGCGTTTGCAGGAAAACCCGAATACGAAAACAGTAACAGTAACAGTAACAGTAACAGCAGCAGTAACCGAAACGGAAACCGTAATAAATATAAAAATCAGAGAGATAAAATCTATTTGTTAATCTTTTTAATAATTAGAAGGTTTTCAAAAGTACAAATGTCTACATTTATCTAAAATCGAATGGATTACCCAATTTAGGTTACAAAGACTCAAAGTTAGTTTGTCGGCACTTTAGTATTTTACTGATAAATTTGAAATTCTTTAAAGTAATTTCTTTATTTTTCACGATATTGGATGGGAAAAAACTTCAGTCGCGGTTTTGACACTTGATGTCTTATTTTATGTAACATACCAAAAACCGCATTTTCCTTTAACCCACAGCCCTAACCCTTTTCTTTGGGAAGGAAAACTGTGGCCTCTGTCTACGGCTTATTTGCTGCCATCGAATTGAATGATTTAGTTTTTCAATTTATTGGGATTTGCTCGACTGGGAGCAAAGACATTGAGGATGGAACGAAAAGGCTCTGGCATCTAAACACACTGAGTATAAAGCATTTTTATTATAAAAGGCAAACGCACATGATGATATTATCGAAGTTGATTTATTTGTTTGTTCGGCTGTTGGTTATGGGGATGGTTTAAACGGGTTGCCAAGATTAAAGCCTTTGTTTCTTCATTCAATGATTTTCCAATTTGCTGACCAAAACACGTTTCATGCGTTTACCTTTTTTATTTGCTTCGATGCGATATATAAAACACATTTTCAAATACATGAAATTGTTTTCGCACCAATTTATTTAATTAAAATAGTTTCGTTGGCATTTCCGCCTTGGTCTCCGCATGTAGATGCAGCTAACAGCAGTCAACGTGGCACGCAGCTGCAAATCACTAAAAAACACTGTGCAACCAAATAATTAAGAATTTAAATAGAATTGAGATCTTATTAGAAGATGATATCTTTTCATATTTATTATTACTGGAAAGTAAACACTTTAAATATCTTGTGAGATAATTTATATATAATTCTTAAAAGACACACAGCTTCATATATTCAAGGAAAACAACTGACTTACAGATTTAACATAAAAGGAGATGGTTCATTACATCTTCACACTCAATAATATACAACACTTAATTGCCATGACTAAATGATAAAATTAACTCGGAATCAAAAATTATTTTAGTCACACCTAAAAAGTTCCTTTTGAAATAGATTCGTATCAGAACATCATTAATACATGCATAATTAAATAATGGTACTAGCTGTTTATAATTTCACCTATTACTTTAATAACTCTAGTATTTATATTACTATCTTAAATAATATTCACAAATAAAATGTATATTCGCTTACTAGGTGTTAGGTTCTTTTTTGTCTTGTTCTTTGTCTCTTAGTGCCATAATTCCTTGAAAATGCTAAAAAATATTTTATGTTTTTTCGCTTTTTATTATTTAAAAAATCCGCTAACCGCACAGTTGACGACCACAAGCGGCTGGCGGTTTGCTTCGCTATCTGAGTGGTTATTAAAAACAAAAAAGCAAAGAATATTCCAAAGAATATAAAAGTTTACCTAGAAGTAAACCGCCCTCTGGGTGCTACAGATGTTTATGTGGATGTGGATGTGGATGTGAATTCCCGTTGTCCATAAATCCCGCTAGCATTTCACATGTGTATAGGTTTTTTATTGCCGCGTGTATGTTTTGGCCGGGCTAGAAGGCAAAACGCTTGGCGCTGCTGTCTTTCCAATTGCTACGAGTTGACCCCTTTGGACGTGAACGCCGAAGGGGCAACAGTCGCGGGTGATGGGATGGAGGACGGTGGTGAACGGTGGTGCAGGGGAAACAGAAGCTGGCGGCGAGCTTTGCGCTTAAGTCTAATGCGAAAAGTTGTGAATAGGCTCAGTAGGAAATCCTATTTTATGGTGCAAAGTTACTGCAGTCATAAAAACGTTGTCCAACTCACACGACACAGAAGGAGAGCGAGCGAGAGAGTGAGTGAGTGAGACAGTGAGAGAGTGAGTGTAACAAAGACAAAGACATTGTGAGCGAGAACATTTTTTGCTTAGAAATTTGTTTTGCTTGCTTTCTCTTATGTAAATATTTGGTACATGAGCGTAATATAAATAATATTGTAGTTGTGTGGGGAAAGCAGCAGGTTGAATGACGCTTATCGCGAGCAGGAAGTAATCTATTTAAAACAATCAGAAAGATTTGGATATTTTTAAAAAATATATTAATAAAAGAGAGCTCTTAGAAGCGTAACAAAGCAGTGTTTTGTAGATGAGACGAGTTGGGATAGATGGAAAATTAAATATTCCATTTAGCTGTATCATTTCTTGTCATAAAAATACTTACATATAAATATTTGAATTTATAAGGTGATTATATAAAAATCACATTTAAATTTGAATTTTTATAAGAGTTTCAGTAACTTTGCAATTGCTTATTTCGAATAGCAATGGATAAACTGGCTTTGGAAATTTTACAGCTCCTTAAATAGCTTAAAAAATGTAGACCATCTACAAACGGTTTCCTGAAACTTGTAATATCACTTTTGTTGATTGTGAGTGGTTAAATACATATTGCCGTATTTGTAATACATATTAATTTATCTTTTAATTATTTTACGTATAACTCACATTTTACTAATTTTTTATAAGAAATGAATTGTATTAGTTACATTTCAATGTATGTTTGGGTAAAAAGAAGAGATGATGAGTTAAATCAAGAAATACTAGGCACTGATATATAAGGTTGATTATCAAGTATTAGTAAGAATAACTCTACAATGTTACTTTACAAGTAACCAGAGCATTTAAGTGTCGTCATTGCCTAAATGGCCATACTTAAATGAACAAAACAAAATATGATAAAATACAAAATGAATTTATTGAAATTTTATGTAAATTTGAAATAACTGACACAATGCCAGTTATATTTAAAGCTGCATTTACAGTTGCAGTTTGTTTAAATACGTTAATATAAATACATCGAACGATGCCAATTGGCATATTATGCAAATAATTTGGTAAAAATGTTATTGCATTTGAATGCACATATTTTAATTTGCATAAACATGAGGCAACCCTATTGCAGGGTTGCTTGCTATCTCTCTCCCTCTCCCTTTCCCCTTCTGGCTTCCCTCTACTATATATCTCTATCTCTATCGGCAGCTGTAATGCGAATACTTACGTGTATATGTCCCAGTGCCACTAAGGCTGCGTGACACGCGAATCCGACACGTAAAATAATAAGCGGAAATGTTGAAAAATTCAAAAGCAGATTCCGCCCCGCAACCTGTCGCCTCTTCTAAGTCCCCGATGTCTCCGTCGCCACAATCTCCGACCTTCAGGTGAATTCGCTGCCTTCCATTATCGCATTGACGTTAACTGAAAGTCAAGATTTGTGCGCATTAATGGCAGCGATTCAATTTTTCAATATCTGCGGCACGTGACTCACCGCCCTGGCCCCCGACCTCTCCCTCATCGCCGCCATTGTCATTGAAACCTGACGTGCCCAAAATGTTTAATTGAAGTCAGTTTGAAAAAATTCATACACAAAGTTTTAAAGCACATCAAAGTCGCGCTTTTTGCTTGAATGCATCATTAGTTGACCATGAGAAAAATACGCTCTAAATATGCATAAAATAGTAAGCACTTAACCTCTGTCTTCTTCTCCCTCTCTCTCTCTTTTTAAATTTAAGTATCCCTTATCTAAAAGACAGTCGAAGTCTTTCGCACTCCTTTTAACATCAACCACAAATTTCTACAAGTTAATAAACTATTATTAAATCTCTAATCTCTCAGTCTAAAAGACCTTTAAGATTATATTTGCACTATCGTCACTTGATTGCTTGTCTGTTAATCTTTTCTAGATTACTTTCCTCTCGTTCATTGTCTTCCTGCTAACGATGCTACATATTCAATGCCATAGTTATAATACTCTATAAACACCAGAACACTGGGCCATTTGGCACATCATAAGTTAGGCGGAGATTAATAGCCGCACTGAGTGCTTGGCACCTATCAAATTCAATCAAGGACATTCATCAATTTTCAATTTGGCAATTGGACCGGGGAAGTCCAAGTCCGGTATAAACTACAAAAAAAAAAAACAAAAATAGAAGCAACAAAAGCAGAAAAAGCAGAATCTCGCTTTAGTATTTACTGTGCGACTTGGGTGCGATTTCTTGCCATCGACAGGAGCTATCAAAACCGAGTCGCAACCGGGCCCAGACCGAGTCGAAGGCAGCCCAAATGGCAATCGCAAAAAAAGACTACAGAAAATATGAAAAATCGTCGCTGACCGCAGTGAAAAAAAATGTCGGAAAGTTAAAGTCTGAACACCGACTTTAAGAATACCCGTATCATACTTTAGACGCCTTTTAAACCGATATTTGTGCGGTTGAATTGGATGGTTATAAAATAGTTAGATACCAAATATAGCGATATATCTAATATCTATTTCACGATTTGCGTGGTCGAAAGGGAGCGTGGAAAACATTTAAAACAAACTTAAACAGAAGTATGTGTGCCAAATCTTGTTGCTCTAGGTCTTATAGTCTTTGAGATCTAGGGAGATCACAGATCATGAATAAATATACTTTGAAAAGTCAGAGGTGCCCCCATCTCCCTGTAACACACATTGTAACGAACACAATACACCCTTTAACTCAATTTTTAAGTAACGGGTATAGAAATACATACACAAAGCATGGGGAAAATCCATATACTCACTCACACACATACACATTCACTTGAAATTGATTCAATGTCATAAATTAGATTTGAAATACTCCAAAGCTTTGGCAAATGCTTTCAAAAACGAAGGCGGCCATAAAAATGTGTGAGAAATTTGCTTTTGTCGTTTGAAATTTTTTCAGGGGTTGCCAAGAGAGAGACGGTGACAGAAGTGGAAAAGAGAAGCAGGAGAAATGGTGATGGTAAGGGGGTAAGGGGTAACCAATGAAGCACCACAAAATGTGAAGCGCAAAATAAAGTAAATTATGTTTACGTGTATTTTGCATAGCAATTGCGATGGGATTTTCTCTCACTCCCACCGCCGTCTCTCTTTCTCTTTCTTTCTTATTGTGGGACTACACGTTGTATGCGCAATCTTGTGTTTGCAAAACATTACCAAAATTCTTGGCACAGGCGTGTGCCTTATAAATGATGTACAATCAATTAATTTGCGGCCTATTTACAAAGAGAGTACGCAGAGATAGAGTGTGAACATGAAAGAGTGAGTGGAAGAGAGAGGAGCGGAAATTGTGGGGCAGTAATAGCGCAAAGCAATAACAAACAAGCCGAAAGTAACGCGGAAGGACCACAATAATTTGGGTCAATTTGGCAACTGTTTTTCTTGTGCATTTGTCACACTTGATGGCAAAGTGTTTTAACTAATGATGCAAAAACTTCATTTTCTTTTACTTTCTCTGGCATTGTTTAATTTCTGATTAGAATTAGACTGACATGATGTTCTAGGTACATTATTCCATTAATTAAAATATTATTTAAATTTAAAAATTAATTAGTCAATGCTCTGGAAGCATGTAATTTAAAATAGATAACTAAGAAGTATTTCTAAAAAATGTAAACAGTGATTAAAGGCTCTTTAGAGATTAGCTGCCTTACACTTTACTATTTTACATTGAATATATACGAGTGTGTGTTCTCTTCATTATCAGCAACACATTTGCAATTTATTAAAAATTAATCCTCTAAAATAATTTGAGAAAAATCTATCTTTCACTATGTATAATGGTAAGTTACTTGCAACTAAATTTACTTGGTTTTCCGAGGTGCAAAACTAAATAACATTTCAATGCATGTGGTAATACACCCGTCTATATCCACTGGCTACAGGGAATATATGTATGTATGTGTACTCGAGCCGAATCCCTTTGACAACAATCAAGAAGCAATCAATCACTCAACTTGGTCACTGTCATGCATCCCTAAGCAGCAAGAGCAGCACAACAGCTGCAACAGCAACAACAACATCTGCAGCAACATGTGGCGACAGGGGAAGTACTTCGAGTTCTGTGAAATGGCGTTGACACTTGGCTGTCACTTTAATTAGTGAGTGGAGCAAGGAGCGGCGAACGAGTATCGAGTATCGAGTATAGATCATGCAGTATCGAGTATATGTACACACGCATCCATCATCGAAGGGGAGACCCATCAATATGGTTTTAATACGAGTAACGCAAACGTTTCACAAATCACAGAATCACGGTAAGTGTCTCCAATCATTTCACCAGTTATGGCTGTGATTAATCATGAAGAAACTGTGTCAGTGGCAAGAGGCGTGTGGCAAGTGGCAAGTGGCAAGTGGCAAGTGGGAAGCAAAGAGGCAAATGAGTCACCCCAGGGGTCTATTGCGTGGACTGTGGGAGTTGCCGCTGCAGAAGTATTTAAATAATTTTAAAATAATGCCGAAACTTCATTTTATATGCCATTTTTAACGAGTTGCAAACTTTTGACCTATTCCTTTTCTTTTGCTTTTGGGCAAGACACAACAATACACAATCAACACGTTTCGACAATCGATCGATTTCATGAGCAATCAAACGATGTCACATGCGGCAGTGTCAACCCTCCACCTAAAAGTTGCGGCAAGTTCAAAGTTCTTAAAACCCAGAGGCGAATCTGGGGGCGAGTCAACAGCGAGCACATTGTACAATGGATCCAGAATCAACGACCACAGCAGCAATAAAAGCAAATACATTTTCCAAGCTCTTTTCTCTCTTTCTTCCTTCACTCTCTCTTTCGCTCTTTCAATGTCTCTTTAAATCAGCTGACAAAATCACAAGGAAAAACAAAAATTAAAATTAATCATTGATTCACTCAAATATCTTTGGTTTTCAATATTTTGCACATTTGAATTAAAATAAACTAAAGTTATCAACTTCCATAGTTCAAATTATGATTATAAAAATTTCACAATGTTTGCAAAATAAATAATAGTCAATATCAACTTAAACAGGTAACCTTTTGAGTGCTCTGAATATAGAAATTCGATCTTAGAGATCAACGAATACTATTTATTCAGTTAAGTTTAACTTAAACTTAAATTTAAGTTCAATCAAAAATTGTGTGCACCTAATAAAGTCAGCTGACAGAGAGATGATAAACTAATCATATCCTATATTCATGACCAGAAAACAACAGGAAGTCATCACTTGCTTTGCCAACCTTCTAACAGCCCTCTCTCTCTCTTTCTCTCTCTCTTTCTCTCCAAAAGAAGAGCTGGCACTTTGGTGCGCAGCTCGGACTAGTAAAAGTTAACAAGAACACGTAGTAAAGATTTTGCCGTTTAGGTTTTTAATGCGATTAGAGAGTGGAAGACAACAGCAAGGAACAGAGCAATAGTCAGAGTTACAGCTACCAGTTACTACTTCCAGGGTTGTCCTCTCTTCTTTGGGTCTGTGATTTATTGATGCAAGAGTAGAAGTTGGAGATGCGCGTCCATGACTTTGGCTTGTCCATATTTAACTTAAAAAATTTATCAATTGGATTTGCAAAATGCTTTGTCATAAGTTCTGTGCCCTTTTGACACCCAAAATGCCCAATGCCCAATGGCCAAAGAGAAGAAAACGACTCGCAAGTTTTCTGATTACACTCGGGTCAAGGAATGTTTTGTGACTATCAGAGCACGTGCCGGTATTTTATATTTGATTTACTGTTGAGAGCTCACTTGGCACATGGAAGCAGAACAAAACCGATACCTCTGGGAATCAACCGAATCAAGGAATCAAGTCAACAATAGGTTCTTAAGTAAAAACACTAACTTTTGTTCCTGTAAGACATATGTCCAACTGAAGTGGGAGTTAAAATTAAACTAGTTCTAAATCAGACTTGAAAAGAGATATAATAAGGTTAATAACAAACGGACAGCATTAGTTATGCGATAAACTTGACCCATTATTCTACATAAATTAAACCATTCAACTAAAAGAGTAAACTGACAATTGAGTTAGCATTTATTGATTTAAGTAAACATTATATATTTTCTGCAATACAAATTTATTTACAGATAAACTTATTATTCAGTCGTAGTTTTATAACCAAAATTATTAGCAAGATGTCATATTTGAAAATATTCTTACTTTCAGTCGTCAATCTATTGTATATTTTAATTTAATTACGATTAGTTGAAGTAGCTTACAGATCACTTAAATGGTAAACTTGCTTGCAAAGCTTAAAAATGGAGCTTAACAATTTAAATTAACCGAAACTTTATGTCAATTATTAAAGATAAATTTTTTCATATTTTTCCCACACAATGGAAATATTAGCATTAAAAAAAGGCATGTCAAAGTGGTTTTAATATACATTGTATTTTTAAAAGAAAGCGCTGAAATATTTTAATTTTTCATTATAATTCAAGCTCGAAACTAAATAAAAATAAATATACTTTTTATAAAGAATTGTTGTTTAGTTCCAATTTGCCAATTTAATTATATTATTGGCAATCTGGTCAGAAAAAAAACCAAAATAATGTCAATTTATAAATATCACCATTAAAATGAGATTTATTTTGTTTTATTTTGAAGAAAAAACCTATGTATAAAATAATTAATGATGACAATATAATAAGATTTAAAATTTTAAATTAAGATATTTTATCTTACTATAATTAGCAATTATTATACACGGAATGTTTAAAAATCCACTTAACATTTTCAGAGATAATCTCAGTTGCAAAATAAAGCATATCAGTCTTACCATTTTTAAACAGATTGGCATGTAACCCCATTCCAATATGCAATGACATTTTTAATGATTTCAATTAATCTGAATTGCTCAACTTCGTGCATTAAACTCTTCTCAGCAACAACAACAATGTACATAAAAAATAAAAATAAAAACAACAACACTTAACGTGACTTTTGTGCAAGTGTCAACGTTCATTTTGCTGTTTCGCTAAATATTTTAATTAAAGAAATAATTACATTTAATGTATGGTATATAAGCAGTGCAGTACATGGAACACACGTGACCACGCCCTCAGAAATGCAATCGTGCATTTTTTGCTCGTATACACTTCTATACCGTACTATTCTCATTAAATTAGTAACCTTATGACGATAGTTGTATATACAAAAATTAATGAAATGATACCTTAAGTCTGATTATTTAAAACTTGACAAAAACATTTACATATAATTTGTTGAATATATAAAAATGTTTTTACAAATATATCGTTTGTAAAACTAGTAACACTTTAAAAATATTTGTAATAAGTATATCTGACTTGTTAAAATTCCAGCGTACACTGAAAATATTTAAGTGTCTTTAAAATATGTGATACTCAATAAGTCCTAGCAATGATGCACAGTTCAGTTCCCAAGAGTATTCAATAGTCAATGTTTACAAGTCACATTTGGTTTTACCTTTAAAAAAATATTTTCCAACATTTTTTGCTTTTTGGTTAAAACCTTCATTTAGGGAATTTATTGCGACGGAGGCAGCGAAAAAATGTCCATATACAATTTTTTCGCTTCATCAATTAATTCATTACTATAAGCAAATTCAAATGTAAGTATGCACTTACAGTTTTACAAATGAAATTTCAATTTATTGACCTGTCAAGCAGGAAATGTGAGAAAAACATTTAAGAAAATTAACTATTGTCATTGTGAGATCTAAATTCAGCAATCATTTATCCATGTGAGTGGCCACTGCAAATCATTTTAAATAATTCATGAATTATTGATTGAAAACTAATGAACCGGAAATATTTAAAAGCGTATGAACATACAAAGTAGATGTTGATCTCACGTCAATGCATTGACTCTAAAAAAATATAAGAGTTTATTTTTGTACTTATTATGTATTTAATGGATTTTGTTTTATTGGTACTTTTGCTTATTGAAAACCCTACATATAATTCCACATTTAATTTATAAAAACGGTTAATGAAGAATCAATGAACTCTACCACGTAATTATAAATAATATAAATATATTTAATTACAGATCTAGTATTCCAGACTTTATTGAACATTCACGTTGCAGTGTGGCCATATTGCTTCTTCCGAGTCAGTGTCAATCTTCCATAGCGCATAATATACGCTTTCTGTTTTCTGGCACTGTCCTTTAGAATGTCATGTTGAAAAGATCTCAGATTTTTGAGATTTTAGTCTCTTTTTTGTTTCCCTCTTAAATATTATATAGGATCCCATTCAGATGCGACACATTTAAAGTAAAGTCAACAAATTGCCGACAGCAATTCAGCGTCCTGCGTGTGGCGTGTGTTTTTTTGAAAACTGTTCGACCAAAGCTTTTGGCCCACTCACATTCACACTCACCCTCACACTCACCCACACACTAGCACTCACACACACACACACACTCACGTTCTCACTCTCACTCTCAGGCTTGGCAACTTGGCGACGTGAGCGCTTTAATCTTGTTTAAAAATGCGCAGCTGTAATAACAAGGTGGGTTGAAATTACTGCGTGACTTCGTGTAGAGAGCGAGCACACAATATATACGCACAACACATATACACACGCATACACACACACAGTGTAGATACGGGGCAAAGTGGGGAAAATGTAGCCTGCATTTAGGCGGGTTGCCTTGTCAAATCTGCGCTGTGAGCATTCTAATGAGATGTGCTTCCCAGTTGCCTCAACTTTCGCTTGCCACCTCACAAGGCCAACGCAACAACAGCAATAACAGCAATAACAACAAAGTGCCGCTATCACAGTCGCATAATCAAAGGGCGTTTGGAGTTGGGCGTGGCAGGTACTCGTCTTCATCTTCATCTTCATCTTCGTCTTTGGCCTTCTTCGCATTTCTTTTGACTGCCTTCATTTGACTTGCCGGCTTTCCTTGTTGTTCTTTATTTTGCATTCTTTTTATGCGCTATATACAATTTCATATTTTTTAAGATAATTATGTCGATAAGTCGGAAAAGGAAACGCACAACGGGTACATAAAGCAGGTTAAAAGGGAAAGAAGGCAACTGAACATAGACAGCGAGTGGGAATATAAAAGGAAAAAGTCTTTTCAGATAATGGTTTGACTCTTAACTTAAAATAACTAAGTACAGATGTGAAATCGACATGACATGCAATATACAGATAGATATCTTAAAGACACTTAAACATCTTAATAATTTAAAGTCACAACTTTTATCAACTATTGTCTGACTCTGAAATACTTCAAGGAATTTGAGGGTTCCACTTGCAAAGTAATATTAGTTCAAATACCAATCCATATCAATTACAAAGTATAAAGCCGAATCATAAATGAAAGTCTTATACAATCCTTCTTGAATATCGCACAGGACTCGCACATTTAATAGGATATTAGCATGTCCATGCAACTTTTAAAGTAAAATCCCTGCACTCCCGAGGTCCTGTGGTATTACAAATCCGATTTACAATAGGAACTCAGACAAAGCGAAATGTTGCTTCTGACCCCAAAATATTCATCGGCTGTAAAGCGGCTAATACAGCAACCACAACAAAAAGACGAAACAGAAGAACGAGGACAACAATAACAACTGCGGACCAGGCTTAAATCTTTGCCTCGTTGCTTCCAAAGCTGTGCAGCCAGCCGCTGCAATTTCATTAGGAGGAGTAAAAACTCGTCCGACATTGACTATCCCATTACACACAAAATGAAATTTCCCAAAGCCTACGAAATTGCAAAGAAAAAAGGAACGGAGGGGAGCGCGGAGGGGTCGAATGTTGCATAGGCAAATGCTAAAAGCAATCGTCTTAGGACCGAGAATTGTTGCATTCGTTTACATTTTATTAAACTCACAGTTGGCAGTTTGTCAATCCTTCACTTTAAGACGAGTCAGCAGAATAATTATAAATTACATCAAATATAAATGTCAATAATAAATGTACAACAATTTAAAATATAGATATCAATGTGAAATCAATACATATATCAATGTAAACATTTATAGCATGAGAAATTAATATTTACTTTTGTTAGTGTATAATTTGTAGCACTAAGAAATAAAATAAATTACATCTGTATTTTTTACGCATTTGCTGGAAGACTGTTACGATGACTTCCTGAAAAAACCATAAACTTGTTAATGTCAGTTTTCACGTATATTTTTCAAAATTCTCCCAAATTCCAATTTCTAATTATATTTATAAATAAAATAATTATTAAAAAGTTTCCTTCCCAAATAAAATATTTTTGAAAATGATGTGGTTTGTCTTAATAAATTGTTTTTATATATTTTACTATGTAATTTGGTACTTTGGTTTAATTTTCAAGCAGGAAAATTATAATAAGAATAACATCATTTAAACTATAATTTGTAGGTTTCAGGCTACAGCTGCATTGGGAACGACTGGACGAAACTTGTTTGCATCTGTGCTGGTCCTGTGTAGGATATATCCGGACTAAACTTGGTTGAAATCATGGGATGAATTATTAAGAATTAGAGTGAAATACCTTGTTGTTTCTGTAAAAGTCAAACTAGCAAATTGTGAATTTTCTCTTCATATAAGTCCTGATCAAATGTAGTTTTAATCGGTTTACTATATCAAATGTGTCCCCTTTTACTTTCAAATTAGTCATTTCTGCACAATCAAACTTTAGAAACTTGCAATGCACTTTACTTATAAGTGGCCATGCCTTTCAATGTCACGTTTATATCTACTCAATAGCTTAAATGATGCGTGTGTGGAATATACAATTTGAGCCTCAAATTGTTGACACTGGCCACAGTGCAGAGTGCACCGCATCACCGCACACCGCATCACCCTGTCATACTGCACTGGCGAACCGATCCAATTGCACAAAATCAACGCAGTAACCTCAGCAACATTTAGCAGCAATGCATAAATCATAGCATACTTAATAGCGCTAACACACGCACACACACCAATGCAGATATGTGAGTATAGTACACATAAATTGATAGGATGCCCTGCTGTGAAACTGGCTCGCGGTTGTTTTGATTTCGTTTGTAACCTTTAATTAGAAATATTGCCACATTCTAAATGAGTCAGAGACAGGGAGGCGACTACAAATTAAATATTGAAAAACTGAAACAGAATAATAATTATGAGGCAATTCGAATTTGGTAGGAGAAAGTGCACAAACAGCCGCAGTACGCACATCACATTTATTTATGCATTTATGCACAAAATTAACTAATTTAAGTGACATGAAATATTTCGGTTACCGTGGTCAGCAACTACAAACTGGTTCAATTTCGTGGCAATGCATTGAATTAGCCGCCAATCGAGATATAATTGAGTTAGTCTGCGCTGAAGTTGGGGTTTTAGTTTGATAACTAACTACAGATCAACATCGCTAACACGAACGAGCAGCCTTCGAAACGAAAAATGTTCATTCATTTAATAAAATTCATTTCTATTGAAACTCACTTCTCTCATTACATTTGCTCTGCTTTCTCTCAATTTTACTCTTATTTTGTTGAGAAAAGTTTAAATTAAAGAAGCACTAAACAAAGTTCTGAATAAACATATATATTGATATATATTTACAAAACAAAAAGTTTGAGTTATGTTAGATGTTAGTATATCCGACAAACGTCCAGATTCTTGATACAGATGTTCTACTGTAGTTCAAAGTACACCCGCAGAAATTAGTATTATGCATTTGTATTCTTTTAATTAGGCGTGATTCATTTTAATTTTCTTTTCACTTTTAAATGTTTGCTGATTATGTTAAAATTTTCTATTTTCTGCATTATTTCGATGGGAGTCAGAGCTGAAGCTGGACAAAGCATTTGCAACATGCATAATTCCATTCACAAATGCTAACAGAAGACTTTCCTTAGCAGGTTTAAATGGTAAAGCAATGTCAGAACAAATATGAGCAGCTCCTTGGACAACTGCAATCCCAGTTCTGCTCTGTTCTGACAGTAAACAATTGCCACCCCGTTGCGAGTGCCACTCTTCGGGGGGCTAAAGGATGTTAATTTAGTTGCAGCATTCCAGGATGGTTGCTTAAGCAACTATGCAAGCAATTGGACACAATGCTTCACAGTGGAGGAAGAGGCAGGGGACAGGAGAGCGGAGAGAGGAGTGAGGAGAGAGGAGAGGCTGCAAGTGTAGTGAGTAAAGTGAACAGATAAAAGGCAACAACTGCTGCGCTGATTTATCTGCGCAATATTTGGCAGCTGCAGCACAAATTGCCAACAGAAATTAATAAGAGAAATAAGTTTACCATTTCCTGTCGATGCCAGCCAGGGAGCCATAACAACAGCAACAGCACCAAAATAAATACTCTGTTCAAAATATACTAGAAAACAAGCACGATAACTCTGCTTCGCAATGATCGATTAAAAGATACCCTGGCCCATTCCGCATTAAGCCAAGCATGCGGTCTAAAACACTCTAAAACACACTTTTCCTACACTTTAAAGTAAAAAGAAATTTTTAATATTTTTTGTACATTTAATACATATTACTTAAATGGATGTTATAAAGTATTAGAATAAATTTGATGTCTAAAAATTTGTTTAATTTGTCTATTGATTCAAATCGTTGCTGGTTAACTGGTTGTTTAGCAAACAATGTTTACCCGGTCTGTAATATTCTTTTTTTTTATTGAATATGCCCTTTTATTTTAACAATATTCAATAATTCCAGAGTATAAAAATCCAACTAATAGCCCATTGTTAGAGTTCATGTCGGGGAGACTGGAAAGACATTCCAATAACTGTACAACATCCGTTCGAGTCACACAATGGTAAAAACGTTTTCAATTTCAATGGGAAAATACTTCTATCTCAACATGAAAATATTTTTAGCAGCCTCTTCTGTGAGTGTGTGTGTGTATGTTTGAAATGCATGCACATACATACGTAATACTATCAGAAGGACTCTACTCCTACCTGACAGCGATGAGATAACAGCAACCAAAGAGGAAAAAAAAAAACGGGGCAGAATTCAATCTTAATCCATTGGCTCAGCAGGATAGATTTTCCTTTACTTTTTTTAGCTAACAGACTGAAAAGTAACTAAATGTAGAAAAAGGAGAGGAGAGAATTGCCCTCCGACCTGGCTGAATGTGGAGCTGTTGACGTATGCACTTGACTTGAGTTGCACATTTGTGGCGAAGGCTGCAAGTCGATTCGAGCCACAGCCAAATCCAAGAAAAATAGTTATTGTTAGGCAACGATGTGGCTAAAAGGAGAGGGGAGATGGACGAGGAGGAGCTAAGGCCAAACCAAAATGGGAAGCAGTAAGTAGCTTTATTATGGGATTTTAAGTTATTACTCCACCAAGGCACATGGAGAGAAAGAAAGACGTGATCGGAGCGGGGAACAGAAAAACATCGAGTCGGGTGCCATTGCAAACACTCAAATATGTATGCAGACTCTTTGCACTTCAGCGAAAGACTCCAGAGATGTTAGTCCCATTGCCATCTTGTGCTAGTGATGTACATTTATTTTTAAAAATAATGGAGTGAAGTTGAATCAAGTTGATGAATACAAAGAGCTATCTTCTAGCTAAGCCGAAGATGAAGCTACAGATACCTTTTCAAATTTGTTGCTATCGAGTTTAAATCTATTAAAGCTCTTAAGAATCAATAGCTGACAGCCAAATCCCAAGTCTCCCAATCATAAGTTATATTGCGTACTGTAAAAATTATTAATTGAAAATTTGTAGAATTTAAAATTTTGGAAAATTGGAAGACATTTGAGAAAATTATATAGTTTTTTTAAGCTGAAGGCCTGTGCTGCCATTGCCAAATAATTAAGCTAGTCCTCTAATTTTGATATTATCTGTTAGCTCTTAAAATAAAAAATAAATAAATGTATTTTTATAACTTTTTACATATTAAGAAAAGATGAAGTGGTTTTCGTTACAAACATTTGATTTGGAACTCTAGGCCACAAACAATAAGTATACTCAAGAATACTTGAAGTGTCTATTTTACGTGGTCAGAGTTCGGATCGAAAGAGAAATACCAGAAAAAACAAAGAGGTTACTTTTGCTACAATAAATGCATTAGTGATGTAACGCAAGTTAACATTCTTATGATAAATGTTGTAGTAACTTTGAAATTCTTACTGAAATTTTGATGCAACTGTAAGTGGAGTATAATGCAAAGAATAGGGATTATTTAAAGTGCATCCCAATGGGTAAATTATATATAATAAAAATAAGCCATCAACTTTAATTGTTAGAGCTATAAAATTGTAAACAATGCTTTTTTTAATACAGCCCACTGTTACTGTCAGGCTCTGGCAACACTGATTAGGGTTCGCAGCACTTACATTTAAGGACCTTGTCAACTCTAATATGTATGATGAAAAGTATGAAAACTGTAATTGCGAACAAGGAGCAATGAGTGAATTGCGCTGTCAGTCTGTCTATTGATTCGCCCACAGTTGGAGCTTCCAAAGTGTCGTCCCCATTTTCTTCTGACAATCTGACATTCTATGACGTTGGAAAACTTCGCGTGTTTGTTAAATGCTGTCTAAATGTTTTCCTAGTTAATAATTCAGCACAACAAATGTGGCTAAGATGAGTGTCGGCAACGTTTGCTGCGTCACATTTGACACTAAGACTAATTTAATGCAAAACGACAAACTGAGACCAAAAACGTATTTGATATTTGGCTCAACACGCAATAACTTGGCCCGAAGCTCTTTGGGCCAAGAGAGCCAGGCGATTCGCATGTATCTAATATTTAAAGTGACATATCTATTTATATGCAAATACCACACCTAAACCTATTCTAGGAGCATTACCTGGACTCAAATATCACATGAGCCGAGTGTGTTGTGCGTGTCAAGGAGAAGGATTCTTTCTGCTGAATTCTTTGCACAATAAATCACAACACATACGCGTTCCATATGAGTTGCAAGTAGTGTAGGGAGTTTAGTAAGGTCTGGCAAGTGGAATGCGAAAAATAGAACTAATAAATCTAAAGCCAATTAATTGACTTAACTGCTGCCGGCTGTGGCAGGCAATGGCAATGGCAGTGGCAAAGGCAAAGGCAATGTCAGAGGCAAAGGCAAAGGCCTTTGCACCCTTTTGCAATGGGCCGCAATTTATGAGCACGGCATAAACTTGAACCCGCACATAATAAATCATAACATTCTACAGATAATAGAAAGCCTTCTAGCATACTTTTAGTACATGGAATCTCGAATCCTCTTCAATCCCCAATCCTGTTCAGTTATTCACATACTGGCTCAAAATGTGTTAAGTTCCTCCTGCGGCATAAAATGTTTCCAAACAGCTCTTAAATCTCTGTGTGAGTTGTGGATATACAAATGGTTATTCCTCTGTCTCGACACATAACTCGAGAACTATTTCTGAATCTAAGCCAAAGGCTTAAATCACAGAGCACGTGTCGCCATCATTCGAATCTACTCGGCACCACATTTCCATCCAATAAAGATATATATTTAGACTTATTGTCTTTTCAGTTGGATTAAGTTTCAACTATAAATTCAATTTTCAATATTGTGACTATGAATTTCTTAATTTAAAGCGGCAGCGACACTCTACAAATATTCCAATTAAATTATATTATTGATTACTTAGTGTCACCGATAATTATCGCCTCACGTATGTAGTAGTTCTTTTCTTCTGGCAGTATAGGAATCGAATCTAGTTATATTACAAATTTAAGATATATTAATGTGAGAGCTCGGCGGATTATTCAAGCAAAAATAATCTAACGATATGTTATTAAAAAATAAAATATGTGCGATGTTTACAGTCGAGTCCTTGACTCATAATAAAATTCAACGATAAATAATTTAAAAATGAATGCTTTAAAATTCAACATACAAATGTTGATCTTCCGTTATACTTCACATTATAAGAAACATGTTTCAAACATAATAGGCCAAGAAATAACATTTGAGTTTAGTTGATGAATTCGTTTCACAAATGTTTCAGTATACTTTCACAATTCTTTTAAAGTAGACCATATTTTTAAATTCTTATTTTTTGGATCTTTTCAATTTATTGAAATTATTTTAAAGTGCTCATTTTATTGTACCCCGAATATTTTATAATTTGAGGTAAACGAGTTCGAAAGCAAATATTGAGACGATAAAAGAGCCACATTTATCGGGCCTTAAATCTACGAGAAGAGGGCCAGAACTTACCATATTTATAGAAATTCTCGTTCGTAACCTGCCTTTATTTTCAGATATGATCAACGAACAGGCAACTTTGTCTCACAGAAGTATTGCAAACTACCCTTTTGTTAAATTTACCCAGTCATATGCACAAAAGCATTATGGATTCGACATCCTGGAGCTATCGATAAAAGCCGGCAAAGCTTGGAATAAACTGAACAGTGTGCAAAGAAAAAATATCAAATTATGGATCGTGACGCTCCTGAATCTCGACCACAACTTCAACCTCAGCTTCCACCTCAACCAGATCCTAACTCAAACGTCTCCGATGCATGCTGTCGCAAAAAGCGTCGATCTCGACGAAAGTCATGTTGCCCCCTCCACGGCCACGTTGTCCTGTACGCAGGAAGCCAAGATGTGCTCCCAAGCCAAGATGCGCTCCAAAGCGCAAGACTTGTCCTAAACCACGTTGCAGGCCAAAGCGTCGAAATGCCTGTAAGCCCAAGTGCCAAAATCCAGGTCCAATAACCAATAATGGTTACCTCAATTTTCTTCGCGATTATCGCCGCAAGCATTGCGGCTTGAAGCCCAAGGATTTGGTAATGAAAGCAGCTCGTGCTTGGTGCCGTCTGCCCGAATGCAAGAAGGATGAATATCGCCGTCAGGTAAATTTCTCAAAAGTTAACAAGTTCTCATATTGCCTATTTTAAACATTTTAACCGTTTCAGGCTTGCAAGGTGACCAAGAGTTGTCGTCATAAGCGTCGTCGTGTCTGCAATTAGATGATAATACGGAGACATTGTGTACAGACGGACAGTCAACCAATATTAAAGCACAATCAATTGCAGTTTCACATCAGCATATACCGCTAAACTAAATCTGATAGAATTTGTCGGTAATTTCCAAAATAAATTAAAATGCATATATTAAAAGCATTGCAGCTTCAATCTTGGATGGTTTTTTAATATTTCAGACTATACTTCGACTATACTTTGATCTCACTTTTTATACCTGAGATCCTCTTATAATTATTGCGATATTTAAATTTAACTGATTACTCACTTATGAGCTGACAAGATTTATTTTCACTGAACACTTTTATTTGGCGTATTTCAGGTTTCTGATAGGTAATAGGTCAAGTCAACTTTTTATAAAATAAAATTACACATTCCTAATAAATATGCCCGCTGCCATATTTACCAATTTTTTAATTTTGAACAAGCAAACAGTCGATATTGTTTTAATCAAAGAGAATTAATTATAATTCAACTGCCAAAAAAATAGATTCTTTTATAATGTGTCATCCATAAATGATTCACTATCTGCCTATCCTACCACATATACGAGTGCAGCCTTTTCCAGTTTTCATCTTCACTTTTACCATCTTTCAATTATCCTTTCTCATATTGGCAAAAATCTTTCCGAAAAATTAAATCTGACATCCAAAGAGTATTCATTTCGTTCGGGGGTTTTAAAGAGTACTATTAATCAACGACTGCAGAGATTCGTGGAAGCCACCTCTACAATCGTTCTTTTTTTATAATTATTACCAGTGATCGGAACCAACACAATAACATTTTTTTCTTTGTTTTCGTCTGAGCAACAACCGAAACGACGCGTATTAAAAGAGAGAAAAATTTGCTTGTATTGTCGACCGCTGTATTTGTGATGCAGTATGTGTGAGGCAGTATGTATGAGGCAGTATGTATGAGGCAGTATGTATGAGGCAGGATGTATGAGGCAGAATGTGTGAGGCAGTATGTGTGAGGCAGCGCTGTCGCAGAGAAATCTCCTATATGCGACGCACGACTTTTGCCGACCACTGATTTACACCCTGGGCTCATTAAAAATGGTCTTAAATTGTATTATTTTGTTATTTTAAATCAATTTAAACTTGAACTTTTACTGAATTGTAATTTTTGAAAGCTCAGTAGGCGCAGCATTACAAAATTTGTTAAGGTACACAACTCAACTACATTTAACTTTAGTATACATCTAAAGTTGGTGCTTGAAACAACAAATTTGATAAATATTCAATATTTTTTAAAGTTTTATAATTTTTTAATTTTTTTTTTTTAATTGTGGACTCAGTTATACAAGAAAGATATACCGAAGGTAAGTGTAAATCTTTAAGTCACTTATTTCGAAATAACTGTTGAACCTCAAATATCTTTCATTAAATCGAGAGAAATTGCGTTTCCGTGTCCGTCCAATAATTCATCTGTTAAAGATAAATGTTAAATCATATATTTTATTATTTATGTGAGTACTTGATCGAAAACTCCTTCTGCAAAATGTCGTTTCATTTGGCAAAACACCCAATAATAAATACTTATTGAACCTCGAGCTTTTCTGATGCTCTCACGCACCAACTTTCCGGATATTGCCGCGGCAGTCGAAGCTCGTAACCATAAATCCAACTGACGCTAATTGTTTGTTGCAATTACTGCAGCAGCAGTTGCTGTTACGTGCAACTCGCAGACAGCCAGTTGACAGTGCGGCAAGTTTCGGGGAGTTGTAGGTTAAGGGGGTGGGTGGCATCCAATGTATGCAAATTTGTTGCATCTATGAGTGCAGTGCCGATGTTGCTGATGTTGCAGCAGCAACAGCAAACAATTACTCAAACATTGTTGCAGCTGCTCGTTGCTGCTTGCTGATGTTGCTCGTTGTGCGTGCTAAATGGCAACTATTCTGGCGGCTAATGATAATCACTCAACGCCCTCTGCACTTACCTTTCTCATCTTCAAGTTGATCTCATCCCTTTCAGCACTTCTCTTCTCTCATATTTCGCTGTGAATTTCTTAATCAAAAGCATCAACGCCCAAAGAGCTGCCACATTTTTCCAGCCTGTATTTACAAGGCACGTGATTCTATCGCAAGTGACTTTATTACAAAGCACTTTTGATAATGCGAGTCGGTAAAAGAGGCACAGTGGGGAGAATAAGTTTAAAAGTAAATTTATTATACAAATGGAAGGAAATATTCCTTTACAAAAGGCACAGCGAGCGTAAAGAAAGAAATTATTTTGGTGTAAATAAAATAATTGCTTGAACGTAGTAATGTTTACTTTAATATGCTGTCTTGCCCCACTGTTTGCTTCAGTGTGCTGTCTATTGCACTCACAAATCCAACTACAGTCAAGTCTCCACTTCATTGTGAGTGGTTGCTTTCAGCTTGTCATTTTGTCAGCACCTCCCCATCAAATAGACCAACAAATCTCCAGACAGTGTTTCGAATATAATACTATTTATGTGCTATTTAATTGGCACAGGGGCTATATTGTCCTCGGTCCGGAAACCGACCAGACCCATTCTTCATTGGGGCCAAGAATGGATTTCAGGTTTGGGCCGTATAATAGTCCTCAGTCCTCAGTCTGCAGTCTGCAATTCAGAGAAGTCGGGGTACTGAACGAGGTGGACACAGTTGGGCATAAATCAGAATATAAGCCTTGCCACAAGAATTCATAATTTGCAAATGCATTTTGCAACTAGCATAAACAGAGGCTTAGATAAATTATAGTTTATTTAGTTAATTACGGTCTATATGCTTGGTAGTATTAATTAAAAACCAAAATGTAGAGTCTTATTATGTGCCATAGAACACAGATTAGTTCAAAATATAAAAGAATAAATGATCTAAGATACCAGCTGGACCCAACAATATCCCCATAGTTTGAATACAATAAGATGTAAAGGCAATTGCCTTGGCCAAATGTGAACAAGGCCCATAGGTGGCATTAAGTCGGAATAAACAGTTCGTATAGCTGTTTGCTCCATATTAATTATGGGCTTTGCTTGCCCGAAGGGACACTGCACTTGACACAGTTGTCAGTTGTTCCCACCTAGTTTCCCGTTTCCAGTTTCCAGTTACCGCAGCCACAACCTAACCACTAGTCGAGTAATTCCTCGTCTTGGTCATAGTCTTTGTGCTGGCCAAAGTTGTGCAATAGTCTGTCGGAACAAGAATTTTTCCGATATAATTAGCAGGAATTTGCATAACTCGTGTATCTGTTTCTTTTTCAAGGACATGGCGCCAGCTAATTCCTTACAGCCTCAGAAGAGCATGCTTAGAGGACCATGTACAAATAATGGCTTCACTAACTTTATCACACAATATGGCAAGAGATTTGGTTTTCATATTCAATCCATGCTAATGGGCGGAAAAGAGTGGAACAGGATGTCCAACTCACAAAAGATGAAATATCGAAATATGACAAACAATGATGAAGCCGATGATTGCGGCACGAGTGCGTGTGCCAGAAAACGCAAGTCTACTTGCAAGCCACGTTGCCCCAAACGCAGGAAGCCAAGATGTGCCTCGAAGCCAAGATGCGCTCCCAAGCCAAGATGTGCTCCCAAGCCAAGATGCGCACCGAAGCCAAGATGCGCTACAAAGCGCAAGTCTTGTGCCAAACCACGGTGCAAACCAAAGCGTCGATCTCGCTGCGCTAGAGTAAAATGCCAAAAACCAGGGCCCATTACAAATAATGGATATCTAAACTTTCTACGCGTCTATCGGCGCAAGCATTGCGGCCTGAAGCCAAAGGATCTGATTATGAAGGCAGCACGTGCCTGGTGTCGTCTCTCCGAATGCAAGAAAAACCGATATCGTCGCCAGGTACGGGTTGAAAGCAATTCTTAGTTTAATTAAAATTAAATTTGAATTTTCTGTCCACAGGCATGCAAGGTCACCAAGAGTTGCCGTCATAAGAGGCGTCGGGTTTGCACTATGACCCCATAGGTTCCCTCCTCAATATCTATTGCGTCTTTTATCCTTAGAAACTATGTCAAAATTATTTGTTTAAATTCGCATAGTCGATCAAATAAATTTTAAACAAATCAAAACTGCTTTTCATTTAAATAGTTCCTCTAAATTAATCTGGCAAATTGTGCAGTCGTTTAGATACATTTGTATCTAAGCATCTCGTGCCACGGCGGCTGGAAGCACGTGTAACTACTTATGCAATTGTGCAGGCTGGTGGACTAAATTCAATTTATTATGCCTCCATATGAGCTTTCGCACTTAACTTGCATGAATATATAATGAGTTGAATGGCAAGCGGGAGAGAGAGAGACAGATAGAGGGGCACTGATTGGGGAGGGTTTGGTGCGGGGCGGGGCAATTCACGTATTGCGAGCTGTTGCGTGTTTGAGGCTGCTGTGAGAAGGCGAAATTGAATTATTAATAATATGCGGTGAACTGGAAGCAGCATTGGTGCACACTTAAATTTATAAATACTCATGTCTAGTGGTTGGGTGTCTTGCTGGTTATAGGACAGAGAGAGAAAGAGAGAGGGGGAGAGACGAAGCTCCCAAAGCGAAAAGGCGACAACCTTGGGACATTTGGCCAGAAAAACTAATCGTGCCACTTACGACCATAATTTGTCAATTTTCTAAACAATTCCCCAAAGTCGCATAAAATGTGTCGTGTCTCTTTGGCTTTTCGCACCCATTATGCTCATTTCTCTTTCGCTCTTTCTCTAGTTACGTCCTCTCCCCCCATATATGTCTGCCTTTATGAAAGGAACACTTTGTTGCTGTGAAAAATGAAAGTAAACCCAAATTAAGCGCTTTGCTGTCGGTATTTTGACCGACCGGCCGACGAACTGACTGACAGTTGACACTTGACCTCTCCGCGCTGTCAGACCCTCGACAAATTCTATTACTCCTTCCCTTATTCCGTAGAACGCATTTAAAAGCCTGTATGCATAAATTACTTAGACTCTGACAGTTTTAGCCCAAAAAGTGTAAATGGATCTGTGGCTCTATATTTAACTCTACTCGGAGATGAAGCAATCATTTCAACGACATTATATTTGAACTTCTTTATTTTGTATGATAATGAGCATAGCTGTTGTTTTTGAGAATTTGCATAGAAGAACAAATTGATAGTTATACCTAAAGAAGTTAAGCCTACAAAAATTTATAATATATTGTATTACAATGTTAAGTTGCAGATGCTAAATCAATGTTATAGTATAATGTTATGCAGTCAGAGATGAGCAGTTTAGCAGTAGCCAATTGATGTTGCAAAGAGAAGTCTCTATTTAGAGTCGCCAGTTTTTATCATTCAATCAAGAATTGTTTGCCATTATCTCATGAATGAAATCATTATAATACTATTACTTTTAAACATATAAATAAACACTTTACATGTATATTTATATATTTATTTTTATTTTAATTCTATTTTGTTATTTAAATTTGATTGAATGTTAACGATAAAATTGCATTTTTTTTTTTTTGAGTATTTAAACTTTCCCATCAGATAATATTATTTATATATCTAGGCATGTAGTACTTTTCGTGCAAAGTTTACAAAAATTACTTATTTATAATACAGATTATTATAGTGCTAAACCACATAATTTAATTTAGCTGCAAAGATTTTAATACCGAACACCGCGAAGTGAAAATGGATAGAGTCTCAATGGAAACATCAGTTTGACGCATTAGGCTAAAATTCCACATTAAGTGCATATAAATAATTCACACTAAATAATACAATTTTCTAGTTTGGGGTGTCTTCCAGACTGCTTGTCTATGTATGATAAACACAAAAAAACCTCTACACGAGGTAAAAGTCTAGTGACAAAAACCTATTCTAGCCTCAAAATTTATGATTTCCAATTTTTGGCGAGCTATATTACATTTAATATATACTACAAACTGCTCCCTTAGCATATATGTAAGTAAATATAAGTAATGTGTCAAGTATGTTTAGTACTTGGAAAATTTATCGAAAGGAAATCAAATTCACTTAGCCAAGGAAAATGAGCAATCAGTGGTGGCTAAATGTTATTGCGAATACAAAATTCACTTAACCAAGAAAAATGAGCACAAGGGAGAAAAAAGTAGACTTAATGTGGAAATTGAAGGCAACAATTGGCATCCTGTTGGCGCTTTGTTTTAATGCCCCAAATTACCGTCCCTTTGTGAATTTCGACCAGCCAAATGACAGACATTAGGCCAAGGTATATGGTATGTGACCACACACATACACACACGGATGTATGAGTAAAGTGTGTGTGCAAAATCAATTCAAGTTCAATTTCTTTTCATGAAATGTGCGACTGTGTGGGATGTGGAATCCTGATCCAAATCCTAACCCGGATCCGTGTCGTACGTGACAGTCGTGCCAAAAAGTTGCCACGGTTAATAATACCCAAAAATATTTGAATGTACATTTGTATGGGTGGATGCACTCACTGCCATCGATACGGCATGGGTATTTTGGGAATTACGAAAGTTCTTTGTAGAAATATTGTAGGGAAATCGTTCAATTAATAACGCAAATCCTTTACGGCCCAGTTACCAGGACAGCCAACGCGTCGTTAATTAATACGCTCTTCGTCAATTTAATGCACTCGGCTGCCTTGCTTGGTGCTATGATTAATGTTTAATTAAATTTGCATCATGTTTACCAAAAACGAACGAAAATTCAAAAAGAACAGCGACCAACCAGCCAAACAGCAGAGTCAGGATTACATCATAATTAATCGCAGTCATTATTTATAACGATATCACCAAAATGAACATTATGAATGTTGTCATTTCAGTTGCAGTTGCAGTTGCAGTTGCTAGTTGATATATACAAATTTACATGCTTAATATAGTGCATACTTATATACTTTAAAGTTACTCAAAGTAGGCTATGTGTATATAGTGTGTACTTGCAGTCATAATATTAAATATTAAATCACTATAATCAATTAAAAATAAAGATTTTGAAGCGGTTTATTTAAATGAGTAAATGTTACATCCAGTTCAATTGAAAGACTGTTTTCAAATTGCTGTGGCACTATACTTTTATGCAAATCTAGACTTAACAGAACAGTTCTATTGCAACATTTTATCATTACACGATAAGATGACTTATGCAGTAACCATTATACCGGGTTTAAATAGATACAGTTATGTGTCAGGTTAAAATACTTTTAAATGACTCACATAAATATTTTTTTATCAGGATTTAAGCAATAGAATCTTTTAAAAGCATTAAGAAAAACTTCGTTTATATTCTAACCAATTCCAGTTTGATTAAGATTTTCTTTGCATTATTTTTTATTGCATTTGAATGTAAATATACATTTAATTGAATGTTACGTAAGATAAATAGCTGGTGTTAAAGTTTATTTAAGTAATCTAAAATTGTATTGTTGTTAATTATTGCTCAATTGTGCACTCTTATCGAAGATATTGTTCTTGGTCAGCCGAATAGAATAGACACTTAATTCCGAGATGCAAAACTTGTATTTTCCATTATTTAAACATGTTGTCCAATTTAATTAAATTAATCGTAATTCTTGGCCGAACACAACTAACTGATAATTGAAAGTTGTAAGCACTTAAACAAAGTCCTGCGGGCAGGTGTTCGTTATTAAGACACTTAATTAAAGATGTTTTGCAATGTCGTGAGGAATATATTAAATAGTTTGTTGTCATTGCTTTTACATTCAACAAAATTATTAGTGAAATCATCAAAATTATATACAGTTCGTTAAGTACTATGGCCGATGTGAATGGGGGATTAGTAACAATAATTGTACTCTTATACCAGCTATTTATGTATATCGTAAGTAACTGCAAATATGCATTAGAATAATGTAAAGCTCAATTGGATGCTTCCAAGCAGCGATCCATCAATCCCTTTAAACGAGAAGCCATTTTTCTTGTCGTTCATAACTTTTTCCTGTACCATATAATAAATCGTTTCAAGCATATGGCTCAAAGTGAGTTTCTGTTGAAATTCGTACGAGTATCGCATGTTTTCATCGATTCTCTTCTTATTCAGCTTCCATTAACATTGCGGGTCCGGTAAATACTTTTTACTATGTTCCATTGGTCTACGAGGCGCCAGCTTCGCTTCAGTCTCATGAGGAACTTCACATAGTGTTGTCTTCCAAAATCTGGACTTTCCTTGAAACACTTTTCAGACATCACTTAGCCCTGTTACTACCCTTCATTCTAGCTCTGATTGTGCCGGTAAGTATGTCACACTAAACCTGTGGCTGTAATTATTATAAGTTATATATTTTGAAAACAAGTGGGATAGTTTACCTCGGGACTCCGACTACAGGAATACCCGTTACATACTCTTACATTACCAGTAAAAGTGCCGTTCTGCCCAACCAATCGTAGTGCAATTTAGTTGGATGATAGATAGTAATGATATGTAACGATAGTTATCAGTAATAGCGAAATATCTTACAAACTTTAGGTGTACTGATAAAAAAAAAAAAAAAAGATTCATTAATTACGGATCCTGATTTAAATTGTTACGGAGTAGATTTATTAATAACAATTCTTATTATAATTTCAGTTTTCAAATTAGATATAATTTAATATACTTTAGATAGATAGATTTTATGTTTTATCAATCAAATATGATAGAGACGGATTGTAGAATGTCCGTCTTGTTTTCAGCTTCGCAAATCTAGAAATTAGCACATTTATCAATGATTGAAATGTATCGAAAACTTTAAAATCGTTGTGGCATCTATTTATTAATCATCGCTCATCAATCCATGATTGAGATGTATCGATAAACTTCTAACATATGTAGTTTTAGCGCTGCAAACTGGTCTACGTCAGCAGCCTGGTGATTATGTCCAACCTGGCGATGTGCTTCTGCTTTGTGTACTCGATGTGGCAGTGCTTGATTCTAAGCGGATTCTCGTTAAGTTTGCAACTGCTGCCAATCTTCTTTCTGGGCCCTGTGTTGCAGATGCTGCTGATGTTTCGATTCACTGCACGCATGTTGGTAAGTCTGACTTGTATACAGTACAATATGGATATAGATTGGTCTATGCTAACTCATTCATAACCTGCAGCTCAACCTTTGGATTGTAGTTTGATGCATGAAACTGACAGACTTTTCAAAGCGAAAACTGAGATTGTTCCTGCAGGAGATAGCGGAAAAGAAAGGAGAGAGTAGAAGCCGAAGCCGACACAGATGCCGATGCCGAACCGATGCCGAAGCAGAGGCAATGCAAAAGTTTGGCATCAAATCAAACCAATAAACCAACAAAACTGAGCAACTTCAGCCACTTGCACAAACCAGAAACACTTTCGCTGCACAACAACTGCCAAAGTGCAGGCATTTATGACAGCCCAGTCAGGCAGGAGGGGGGAGGGAGAGGGGGAATGGAACTCGATTGAGTCCATGTTCGAGACGTGGGTGAAGGTGGGAAGGCGGGCGTTTAAAGATGGCAAATCGCATAACGAAATTGTTGCTGAAAAGTTGAACAAACATTGAGGTCAGCAAAATTTGAGGCGATCCTGCAGGCGCTTTTGTTGTTGCTGTGTAAACTGTTTTGTAGCCTTTGGCACAAACTTCCGACAGGCACAGGATACTGGCAAGACACGCACACACACACACACACACACACACACACACACACACCTATATTCGTACACACTGAAACACTCAATTGGTGGCAATACGGGCAAAAATATCCAATGAGATTCGTCAGTCGACAGTTCTTCTTTTTGTCAATAAAAAAATAGTTGTTGCTTTTCGGCCTGTTGTTGTCCTGGCTCTTCAACTCAGAAGAACCTCAGCTCGAGTAGAATATGGGTGTGGTGCTGGCCATGGCGCATTGCAGACGTCCTCTCCGACCTCCGGTCTCTCCTCTCTCCACCACTGAACTGAGAAATTGACACAAATGCCTTTCGATTTTTCGTTCTGCTTCTGTATTCCATGTCCGTGGACACAACTTGACTTTTCGCATTGCATAATTGATTGTTCCAGTCTGTGCGAGTGAGTGTCTGTCTGTGTCTGACTGTGTCTGTGTGCGTGTTCGTGCATGTGTATATGTATGTGTGTGACTCCACGATGTCCGCCCTCATTTATGGACATTTTCAATATGCATTCCCAATTGTTTGCATTTATTCGAAGCATTAAAAATCTGCAACGAAAAGCTGTGTTTCCATTTTAAAGTGTGAAAAGCTTTATAAAATTGCCACATTTACCTCTATACTTTAAATAAATAAGTCATTTTCTGCATAATAATTATAATCATTTTTGCACTAAGCAACAGCAAAAAATTACGCGAACTTTAACTTTGTTGTTCTATTTGGCTTTTTCAAAGCTGGACTTTCGTATATTATAATTTCTCGGGGAATCCAGAACCGTATTTTAAAAGCCTTATATTCTAAAAACTTATGAATATGTCTGAATTTACTCATTTACTGCTTTTAATTCAAGACGAAAGCTTTAGAGCCATAAATTCTGGAATCAACAAAGTTGTGATTTTTCGCGTTGTTAAATATGTTACTACCATGTAAAATCAATTTAAATTTTGTACTTGATATCAATAATAGTGATCAGATTCTATAGCTATATAAATAAATATTGGTGAACATGCAGAAGACAACATACAATTCACGAATTGTTCATTTGGACTTAAATTCTTATTAAAAATAAGAATACTTTTTAAAGATTTCTCTCTCATAATCGTCGGAATCTTGCCATGTCAACTGTATGTACATGTCCTACTGCAGCTATGTATATACAGATACTAGAGACCCCGTTTTTGCGTCCTTGTTTTGCTCGGACGCAGACCCACACTTAAAGTTTCAGAAATATTTATATTAAAAGGTTAAAATAAATAATATTATTTAAATTAATTCAATATTTCCACACCACCAAAGCGGTAAAATGCATCTTTTCATTTATCGCACAAATGTGTACTGCTGCCAACTCATTCAATTCAGTATAAATACGAATTTCTCATATGTAAAATCGAGTTAATTCAAGCAGCCCTTTATTTTATATAACAAAGCACGCTTCGTTCACAGGAACAAAACAACAACAACATTCGCGATCTTGCGATCTTAAAATTTATGTTATTTGTTTTTTAAAATAGGTTGCAGGTGGAATTAGAAAATTAAAATACCCATACGAATCTGGAAAATTTTTTTCTGATTTTTAAAAAATAAACTTCAAGTCTCTAAGACATGTAGTTTGGCCATGGCTGTGATATATCAGTCAGTCAGTGGGTCAGTGAGGACAAAGCGTTTTATATATATAGGTAGGTATTCAAACGATTATTTATATATCAAAAAAAGGAGATTATTAGGGGTACTGACTATTGATTGATAAAAAGCGAATACAGATGTAATAGCCTGCTAAATTCTCCCAATAACTGTATTTTACATTTATAAACTTTTTATATACTTCTAGTTATTTGCGAATGGACAGAAAACAATATTTTTCAAATTGCTTTCATTTGCACACTTTTCAACAAATGTTGACAAGCGCCTAACAGAAAGTGCAATAACATACAAACAAAAATGTTTATATAAAAACATCCATCTGTATGTGTATATATCGGACATATCAAGTGTGACACTTGTGTCGATGCCAATGTCGATATGTACGAGTTAGAAATTTGAAATTCATGCCGTAAAATGTTGATATATTTATAGAGTCGAGAGTAAAATCTCATGAGAAGGCACCAGAGGCCTCATTAGGCCACACATCACACAAAACACACCCACTTGGACGGTATAAGGACAAACATGCTAGAATCTAGATGATATGTTCTCATGTATTTATGTTTTCATTTGATAAATATACTTATACAAAAACTGTCATAGCACACGCTCAAGGAGAGATTGCAAATTGCAAGCGAGAACTCCCAGGAGTCTAATAACAGAGTAAAAACAAGAGCATTAAATGAGCGCACAGATACACCGACTGTGATATACACTTGAATGAGTAAACTGCTCTTATAATCATCGTTAAGAATCGGCTTAAATAATAAATTACTAATGTTTAAATTACGTTGAAATGTTAAGTTACTTCAAATCATCAGGACCAAACATTAAGTTCTATAGAAGTATGAGTCAAGTATGGTTACAATCAATGCACAGATACTATTACAAAGTCGCTATACCCTCTCGTTGGCAATAGGGTAGACGAGACGAATCTGAAGTCGTGATATAGCCACGCATAGTAACGAGCTACGGACCGTGCCTGACTGTATAATGATGTGCAACGATATCGTCGTGTCTTAGCATGAGAAATTTAATTTTTACCACCCACAGTACACACTCATACAGTGAACCACATAATTGTGTATTCAAGTAAAAGATATGAGAGTGCAAAGAAGCTCTATTGGAGAGACGCCCCCACTTGCCAGTCGGTGTGGTGTGGTGTGGTGTGCTGTGGTGAGGTGAGGTGTGGTGGCATCGGTGGTTGTTGGCTGTTGCCTGTTGGCTGCCTTAAATTAAGATAATGACACGTGAGAGACACGAGGCTAACGGTGGTGCACTGGGGTAAGAAATTGTTACCTTGCCATGGGACAACTGCTGTCCTTAAAGAGTATACCTCGAGTCCTTTCCTATGGCAATACACGTACTAAGTATGTTAAAGGAAGTGCTTGGTAAATGGCGATAAGATAAAATGACAGGTCACCCTCTCTCCTCCTCCTCCGCTCCTTCACTCCTTCGCTCCCCCGCATTCCGCCCACTTAACCCTTGACTTGGCTGCACGACACGCACTTTAAAGCCTCCAATCCGCCAATTTGATGGCAAACTGCCAGCGAACTGACAATGATGTTGATGAAAATGACGATGATGACGTTTGCGACCTGCATGCCAATGCGCCGGGTCTTTCCAAATTGAATTTTGTGCCTAACCCGCCAGGCCAGGCCACCATTTGCCATTTCCAATGGACGTTGGCCTAGGTCGGTCCTTGGTCCTATGTCCTGTGTATAGTAACTGGCACAGATTACAAATCATTATTGGCTGCCATTGTCAGTTATAGGCCAATGGAATTAAGGCTTTTGGGATGAGCTGCCCTGGCACTGCAGAAATTTAATTAACCTAAAGAAGTGCAGTAAATATTATCAATACAAGTACTTTTAGAAAGAAAACACGTTAAGAAAACTTTAAGTATCTGCTATCTTAAACATACTTTTTTTAAACTATTGTGCAAAAATTGGACAGTAAGTTCAATTAAAATTAACACTTTACAATTATCTTAATATTAATTTAGGCTGCAATTAGATCAATCCGACTTTTTGAAAACATTTCACATTAAATTGAACATCAAAAAAATCTTTAAATAAGCGATATACTCAGAATCAACTTTGTAATTTTAACCAAACTAAAGTAAGCTCAATTATTAAGGGGAATTAAGTCAAGAATCTGCAGCCTGGTCAATCTAAATCAATTACGTGCTGGATAATTGACTTTTACTTGACTTCGCAGAATCAACTGAAGCCACATAATTGACAGAGCTTTGATAATTCTTTTTCCCAATCAGGAAAAAACAAAAACGACAGGTTAAGCCACATATATATGTATATACATCAATCGCAGTCTCTATTGGAAACGAACATACCTATTGAGTATAATGCCAAAATACACAAGGAGAACCCGCACATCAACCCACATGAAAGCAAACTTGGAGCACAAATTTTCTTTGATTGATGCGCAAATCAGCAAATCAATTGGAATGCCACAGAAATAAACTAACACACGAAAATGGAGCAGAAGCAAATGGAAATGAAGGACGGTTGGAGGGATGCAAGACAGATAGACAATAAAACGAGTTGGCAGGGTGAACTTTTTATTCGAAATTTGTATTTCCGCAGCCCGAAGGTGAGGAGTGGGCGTGGTCGTGGTCGATACTTGTGAATGTATGCAAAAAGTTCAGTCAGGACAGCCTAGCAAAACTGACAAAGCATCCCCTCTATCGTCAACAGTGGTCACAAATAAATATAGGCGAAGTAAATCAGAACTTTCAGAGCTAAAGAAGACGCGAAGAAAGAGTGAAAGTGATAAAGGGCATTATCGTTTAAGGCAAGTCCAGGGAATGACATTTGATCCGCAACCAACCTAAAGAAAGCCGGCTGATCATATATTAATCCTTAAGCCTTTTTTGCAAAACTTATCAAGTGCACAGTGAGAAGACGTTACTAGACCACCTTAGTTGAATATGTTTCTTAAAAGCATCATATTATTCACTTACTTAAAACTTACTAATTTATAAGTTTTAAAAAAAGCGCAATTTGCTCCTGCCGTGGAGATCTGAAGACGTTTTAAAATACTGTAATGAGTTGCACTGTTTGAATTTTAAGTAGACCTTCAAAATCGTAGATGCTTGGGAATTTAGATATCATTACCTTTCTCAATTGATTTCAATTCTTTACAGATCTTTATATTTGCAATGAAACTACTTGGAAACTTCGTTCACTCATAATATAAGAAAATAGAATGCAAAGAGTGTGTATTTAAGGTCTTGAATACCGCTTTAGGTCATACAATAAATGTGGATGGCAGACAAACCATCATGATGCCTACGAATGGCGACTAGAAGAGAAATACATACAAAGAATGGAGGATTTGATTTTCTGTAATTAATATCCTCTGAATTTAATTTTATTTTTACAAAATACGGAGTTTGAAAATGCTTCCATTTCTTGACTTTTATCTTTTGTAAATGTTTTTTATCTTTTATCATTTATCAAAATATAAAAAGACTGAGGATACCGACAGATACATTGTATTAAAATATTAAAGGTGCTGAAAGTTCTCAAGGGTATTAAGACAAGTTTCATCAGGAAATTGGATTCGTTATATATATAAATATATATAACTATGCATGTCTCAAATGCCTTGCAACTTGTAAAACTTATACAAAATTGTAGTTACAAGAATATTTTGCTTCTTCTGTCCCAGTCTGTCGCTTCAGGACAGAGTGTGCACCGGTGCTTCGGCATATTTGTATTAAACTGATGAAAACCAATGAAATAACTGAATCAATTAAATAATTAAGAAAATTAGGCCCCATACTATTATTATCTCAGATTTCAGAACTGATAGTACATAGATAAATCAAATCTTCAATTGAGTCAATCGTCTAAGCACAATTTCGTTGAGGCATTTCCAAACTCCGTTTTTAAAATGCTTAGACCACTGTGCTTGAACTTAAGTCTTGTTTTTACGTGTAATGGCATTTTAATTGCACGCTACAACTCATCCAAGTGTCTCTCAATTAAAAGTGTCTGCTTGACTCAAAAGGATGTCGACGTCGTCGTCGTCGTCGTTGCCGTCGCCGTCGCCGTGGGATCGTCGTCTCTCGGTCACGTTAAGGATAAATGTGAGATGGGAAAAGGAAAATGATGTCAGGCACATGTCGTAATTTTCCACACAGCACATCAAGGCTGTAACCGCAATAAAGCTCAAACCCATATTCGGGCTGAGACACATGTAACTGTTAATTATGCAACCCAGATAAGACTAAGAAGACGGAATGTCACTTAAATTTAAGTGTTTTATTTGAAAACTCCGCTTTGAAATAGCTCTCAGAACTTATTCGTAAATATGCAAACATAAAACTCAAAATTTATCATTTTCACCTATGAACATTGCGCAAAACCTTCGATGACAGAAGGTTGACAGAAAATATGGCGCAAACAACAGACCTACGACAGGAACCCTTAAAGCTGCGGGAAGAGTTACAGATAAGAAATATCGGACTACATCACCATGCACCCGTAGATTTCTTTAGATCTCAAGTTAGTAACTGAAAGGGTAATCGCCTTTATTCTGTTTTGAAAAACTTATTTGCATTTTATCAGTGGCAATCGGAGCTGAAATCATGCAGATTTCTTATATATCGCTGGATCTTGGCGGTCTTCTTTGGGACAGGTGCAATCTCCTATATAATAATATATTTCGATGGTGGAAGGGTTTTTATATACTTAACAAATTGGAATTTCATATTATGCGGTATTACAAGCACAAGTGGAGCCATTTTTGTTTCCATTCATCATAAAGATACAGAGAAAATGGGTAAGTTTATTGGTCAACAAATCAGATGAGGAAATAAGGACGAAGACAAATCAAATAGACAAAAAATAACTATTTGGTAAGTTAAACTAGGGACCTCGATATAACTTTAGGAGCTTTCTTGCTTTCAAAAATAAAACTACTTTAACTGCATTGTGTTTAAATAAAAGTTTAACGTTAGCTAGAAAATAGCGAAACGTCTGCAGTTATATAACTACATATATCGGCTGTTGATTCTGATTCAGAATATATACACTTAATAGGGTCGAAGATGCCTACTTCTCCCTGTAACATACATTCTAAGAAACACAATATACCCTTTTTCCTGATTTTATAAGTAACAAGTTTAACAACTTAAAATATAGATAGGCATCGTCATGAAAATCGTTTTGTTTTTTGAGATGTCTAATCTAATCTGACAAAGTATGCACCTGCGATTGATTTATATATTCTTACTAAAATCGGTTTACTATATCGCAACGGTGGCATTGAAACAACCAAATTATTCATTGGATAGGCATCTAGATGTCTTCGAGAGTCACTTCATGATATTATTAACCAATTGCATTAGAATCTTATAACCTTTGCTTACAGCAAGCCGCAGTTGTCTGGTGAAGTGTTACTGGGCCTGTTATTGGATGAATTTAATAGTTTCGCACATCGTATCCGCCATGTACTGGCTCTGCGTTTATCACGAAAATCCCAACAGAAATTTTATCTTTCATTTATACAATGTTTGGATTCATGCTATGCCTCCGCTGCTTTTCACCGTGGATCACATGATAGTTGCCCATCCATCACGTCTGCTACACTTTCTGTATCCGTTGATTTTAGCAGCGGGCTACGGCGGATTTTCCTATATTTACTATTTGCTCGGTGGTTTGGATCCGTAATGAAATTATAGTAAATGGTATATGCCTAGTGTCTAATAAAAAGTTCTCTTTTACAGACTCGGCCGCACCTTTATATATAAGATATTGGATTATGAGAAACCCAAGGTGGCTTTGAAAACATTTGGATTGGCTTCAGTTCTTCTAGTATGCTGTTCTGCATTTCAGTATGGTTTATATCGCCTCAGAGTCTTTATAGCTCGCAAATTTGGAAAACTTCAGTAGTTTGGTATTTTAATAAATGGTTTTTTCTGTACTCATTATAAATGCATACGATTATAGCTTGTTAACCCGACATTGCTGCATTCTGTCTCTTGATATGTCGCTTTTCTTGTTTACGATATTCGCACGTGTCTGGAAACGAAATGTAAATGCAGCTTCAGCTTTCCCCCCTTGGCAATTTTTTCCACCCTCTGTTATTATGCAAAACAAATTGTTATGCAAAAGTTGGAGCTCGTTTATTTGTTTCATTTTGAGTTTATTTTTCGAATATTTAATTTGTTTTGTTAATTTTATGACTTTTGGGCATATTATGCTTGAGGTTCCAGATGGTTCAAATAAATGAAATAATAATTCTAAGAATCGTTCTATGTTAAAAGAAGCTGGAAGTTATTATTTATTGAGATATCAACTTTATTATTTTTGGAAGTATTGTTTATAGTCTGGCGACAGTGATTTTATATAAAACGCAAAATGAATAATTATACGGCTAGCATTAAGATTTTTAGATGTTTTATGAATTTGATTAGGAATTGTAGAATTTTTTATACCAAATCTTTTAAAAATAATTTTATTTATTTGCCAATGATTTACAACTAATCATCCGACAGAATCTGCTGCTTGTGTCTCTTTAACTTGCTTTAAGTCGACGCCAGTAAAAATAGCATTATAGAATAATGGATGCCACCATCAGAAGATAGGCGGCAAACGAGTGGCGAGGAGGAGGATGTAGGATGGGAGTGAAATGCAGCTGCCAGAGTTGCCATAGCGCCGTCAAGTTACTTAAGTGATTTCATTTAAACAAAATTTTACGGCGAATACTGCGGAAGCGAGTACAAGTTGATGGATACACATACTCGTATATGAGCTGCATCAAGTGGCATGTCAGGAGAGGGTATGGGGTATATATGTGGCATGGCCTGTGGCAACTTTGTGAGTGCAACCACTTAGCCCGGCTAGTTGTTGCAGCTGGTATCCCCTGTACCGAAACATATCGAACGCTAACGTATTTATGGATGCACTTTGCTTTACAACCGCCAAATGGGTCCCTTTGATACTGTTCGTATTTAGGGAATCATGGAGAGGGAGAGAGAGAGAGAGAGGGAGATAGGGAGAGAGAGAGAATGGGAACACTTAAAGCGATATCTTAAATTGTCGCCATCACCAGGGGCGCTAACAAGTGAAGCGTTCGTTCAAAGTCAACAAGGCGCATAACATTTTAACATTTTTAACATTTCCGCCTTTTTGCATTCAATTTAATTTAACATAAACATTTATATGTTTATTATTATTACACGCACATGCACACGCACACGCTGAGAAGCATTGAAGTCAGCGCTATCGCCGACGTCGACGTCAGCGTTGACTTCGCTGCTGCCGTTGTTTATTGTGCATGAGAGTTTCATGCTTGAAATGCGCATACGTAGCGTATACGTAATATTCATTTTGTAGCAATACGAAGGGAACTTTAGAGCTGCAGCTGCAGCTGCAACTGGAACTGGAGTGAGTGAGGCAAGCATGAAAGGGGTAAAAAGTACCCACTATAAATTTGTGCACAACAACAACAACATCAACAAGAACTACACACAACTGAAACTTA
This sequence comes from Drosophila sp. st01m, assembly GCA_018901795.1. Taxonomy (NCBI): domain Eukaryota; kingdom Metazoa; phylum Arthropoda; class Insecta; order Diptera; family Drosophilidae; genus Drosophila; species Drosophila sp. st01m. The sequence goes on from JAEIFG010000269.1 coordinate 3,009,683, forward strand.
AATCTTAAGTAGCTCAACTTGTTTATTTATCGAAGCAGAAGGTAATGCGATTCGGCGGGGTTTAGCTTGGAAAAGAGATTGGGGCTGGAAAATCGGAAGAATAAAAAATTAAGTCATGCTGCGGCATAATATGGCTTTCTGTTTTCTGTTGTCTCAGTGTGAATTGTAAAAAGTGTTAACAACACAGCCAACGCAGAATTAGTTAAAGCTAGTTAATATTAATAATAAACCTTAAAATTAAGTGATCAGTAATTTTATTAAATATTATACTGGACTGACAATGAATTATTCAAAAGTGCGTCTGAGAATTTTGTCCAAAAACTATTCGACATTAAAATCTATTATTATTGTGATTGTCGTGTGGTATAATTTAGAGCTTTCAGGCTATTAAAGCGGAATGGAATTTCATTCTTTCGATGCGCATTCGAGTGTTAAAATGTGTATATGAAATTGATTGGCTGATTACACACAAATATACACAAACACGCACACATATACTCTCGAAGCGAGAAAAAATATATTCACACGCTTTTCGTAGATATAAAAATATATGAATTTCATTTTGAATATATATACATATATTGCTTTTATGTCCCTTTGTTGTCTCTTGTGTGTGTTCGTGAATGGTGTCCTTGGTATTTTGGAATTTTTGTGTTGATTTGCTGCGGAAATGACGCAAATAATGCAGCAAATTTAAGCCAGTCACACACAATTTACACACTCACCTGAATCTACACATCTTGTTGGGTTATTTATCACAATAACAGCAACTACAACAGTCAGTTGCGAGTCGGCTGTCAACCGACAACAGGATGTTTTATATTATGCCTGGAAAATAAAGGCAGCACACACACACACACATCCGTCTATACACACACACACACACACACTCACAATGGAAGGACTGCTGTTTTAATATTCTGCATACATTTATGTATATATAATATATATATATTTATGTTTTACCTCTTTTGTGTCACTTCGAAAATGGAATTTAATTGTGGTGCTCATTAATGGCACGTCGTCTGATAGCAGGGCCCAAAAAACCAAGCGGAAATATGTGATTTCCGGCAATAAATATCTATACCAAAGGTACAATTACATGAAATTATATATATATGTGTAAATAGGTCGAGCAAACAGAAAGTAACTGGTGAAATGCCCTTCCACGAGAGTAAAAAGGAGTAAAAAAACTTTCCAACTACGCTTTACAAAATATTCTCTCACGCTCTCACGCGCAATTTATGAGTTTCAATTTAAATTTATAACTTGATTATCACTTTTGCATTTGATATTGGATACCATTTTTTTATGGCCGTTGTTTTCCCTCCTTTCGAGCGTAAGCCGAGCCAAAACAAACAATCATTTAAGCATAAAACCATAAATCTATGCGCCAATAAGAAGGATTTCGAAGCGAGTTATACAAAATACCAAATAAAATAAGAAGAAGACAGAGATAGAATAGGGGGAAGCGATAGAGGGAGAGAAAGAAGGAAGTTAGAGAAATGGAAGGAGCTGAATATGAGCAAGCAGAATTTGCAAGGGACAGTTTGGCCAGTTCTGTTTGAATTTGACTATAGAAATACTCTATAAGTCACCATATTGGATATTGTAATATTTGAATTTACCTTAATTTAATATGGTAACTATATAAGAACTACAGAAAGAAAGTGCTAGCATCTAAGGCCATCGACTTTAAAGTTAGTATATTTATTTAATTAATAATATTTCCGAGTTTTCAATATTCTGTGAAATCTATATAATTATATAAGTCTTATAAGTAATTTTCGAAAGATAGACTTTTTAAATATGTTATGTACTATATATATTTATATTTCTTACTTCACTTAAGCCGCAGTCACTCGCACCCATTTAATTAAGAGACTCTGCGAAGAATGGACATTGGCAATGCAAAGCCAAGGCCGAAGCTCAACCAAAAATTCAAACTAAAGCCATAGCTATAGTCAAAGTCGAAGCCAATCAAGGCCAAAGACAATAAACAACCATGACAATAAATAAATAAATAAATAAGCAAATGCGAAAATTGAGTTGGCCAAAGAAAAGGAAAAAGTAGATGAGATCAGATGAAAAGGAGCAGCAGCGTTTTCTTTCAGCTTCAAGGATACGGACGCACTCGATTCTCGATTTTCAATACGTTTGCTCCACTCGCAATGCAAGCGACAATATTGAAAAGAAAATAATCCATGGGAAAAGACAGGCAAACGAAATTGATTGAACGGCGCATTAAATTTAAGCCACACACACACTGACTTACACATATAAGAGTACACCCAGCAAACATTTGCGAGATCGTTTTATGTACAACTTTTCGAGTTCCTTTGATGATGAAGTTAATAGAGTGTGAATAATCGAATACTCGAAAATAACACAATCCTATGCTCAAAGTATCATTTAAGGAATATAACTCGAAACCTGTCAGACATTCATATTGTGAATTACTTTATAAGAAGATTCCCGGCTACTTCTTTTTAAGATCACATGATCAGAGAACGAGCGCGTTTATGTAAATATTTATCAGAATAAGACCTTATGAACACTTTATAAAATGTTTGCTGGGCACACACTCGCACTCACAGTCGCACACACACACATACACATACACATACACATACACATACACATACACATACACATACTCTCACATATCCAGGAGTTTGTTTGATGCCTCCAGACCGCAAGTTGTGCCACGTCACGCCTCAGGCATAACCATTTCCACATAAGTTGTTGTTGTTGTTATTATTGTTGAATACGTTATTGCCATTGATGCTGTTGTTGTTGTTCTCCACATCAATTTAACGGCTACTTAAATCCATCATTTTAAATTATCTCCCGCGGGCTCAGATCACTTCTAATTGCAGCTATTCTTCGAAATCGGTGAAACTAACATAGTTTTTTAATCACAATAAATAAAGCAATGAGACTTCTGAAAAAATAAGCTCGACTTAAGAAATAATTCATTCATACTTTTAGGAGCTTTATTTAAATTTAAATTTAAACTATTAACTGCTAATGCTGCCAATCTGCTTAACCGATATTTATGAGATGAAGTGGCATGATAGATATTAATAAAAGATAAAGTTATTATCTTAATAGCTTATTGAGCAGACGAACATTATATATCATCTCGGCTGCTGATGATGATCAATAAAACACACTCTATACAGGATCGTTACATACACAACCTTTTACTTATTTTTAAGTAACAGGTAACTCTTTGCTTCAAAGCATTTTGTCCATAAGCCCGAGGAAGAAAGTAAGACAAGAACCCCTTTGTTACAATTCGACAATTTCAATGGGTAAAAAAAATGTGGTATCATTGAATCGGAATTCATATGGCCTTTTCATTAATTACAAAATGTACATGAAGTAAGTTTAAAGTATGAGCAGATTTTCATCTTACCTTTAATGAAATACTTATGCCCATTACCACTGACCAAATTTGTTTCACTTTGGTGCACTATATTAAATAAATAGCGGCGACTGTCGGTCAAAATTGTTCCTTTTATACTTCTACAGGGGGTTAGGATTGATTTTCGACTTATTGTTACGAGGTATAGCAATTTTACCATAATAAAATGTATCGTTAATAACGATTTCCACACCGAAACCTATTGATTAACTCTAATATTCAAACTGCTGCAATCGTAACAGATTGTAAAGTAATTAAAACCAGCAAAGAATAACATGAAGATATCGATGTATAGATTAATCTACAAGAATCTCAAGTGCAAACTGCACTTTAACCGGAATCATTCCAATGTAAAAAGTGCGGGAAATAAGTAACTTTCTGTTATTGAGTTTGTTACAGATGGATTAAATGCAACTTCTGATTGTTGTGGTGCACTTTACTTTGCAATTGTAAAGACATTATGTATACAATTGTTTCTCTCTCTATCTCCCATTTTGTCGATCCCTCTGTTCCTATCTCTTTCCCATTTTCCACACTTTAGAAGCTGTTACACAATTGTTTTGTCATTTCTTTTTGTTGTGGCATTCCGAGAACACTTTCAATGTTGCTCACTTCAATTTTAATGGCTACTTAAATCCATCATTTTAAATTATTATCACTTGGTCCAACAATCTCCCAAGTCCGACGCTCACTTGGCCACGCATCAAATGGCCTTCAATGGGCATTAAGTGAATGACGAGCGAGAGATGGGGTAACGGCCAGGTAAAAGGGGAGTGGGCGGGAGTGAATGAGATCCATTAAAAGGCCACCACAGAAAACTGCTGACATCACTGGCTGACTGGTGGATCTAGCGGTTCTGGTGGCGGCGCGAATTAAAAAGTTGCCTTGATAATCCTTTTGCAAAATAGACAGGATTAAGTAAAAGGCTGCGCCGGAAATTTATGCAGCCAACTGTAGCCAGGTGGACGATGGCCAGAGCATCAGGTGCTCAACTCGAGCCAACTCTGCGAAGTGGCAATAGTCGTAGATAGAAGTGAGGAGTGGGGAATGGGGAGTGGGGAGTGAGCAATGAGGAGACTGGAGTAGAGAGAGGTGTAGCACTTAAAATGTGCCACAGTGTTGCAATAATTACCGTTAAATGGTCGCTGTTTAAAACACTTAAGAGCACTGCCTGAAAAGTGCGGAGGCGACCGCAAAAACAGAAAGGAAAAAAATAGAAAATGAAAAAAGAAAAAAGAAAGGTTCAACCGCCACAGCAGGCCGTCTGTTATTATCCTTGCAGGAGGAGCAGCGTCATCATCATCCACGACATCGGAGTCCAGCATTGCTTCTACAAATAGCCTGAACCTCAACTGACTGCGTTTTGGGCAGCGTCCTTTGTCCATCGTCCCTTGGAGCTGATGTCCTGCTGATTGCGGTGATTTGTAATTTTAAACAGCGTATGATTAACTTTTGCGCGAGAGCACTGCGAACTGGAAAGTGAAACGTCCGTCTACGCGTGTGTGTGTGCGTGTGTGTGTGTGCGTGTGTGTGTGAGTCAGTGTTGAGTAATGACTGCAGCGTGTCCTTGACAGTCGTAGCCGACAACTTGTGCTTACCTATTATTATATTGCTTAATGACTTTGCGAGAGTGAAATAGAGCTATGAAGAGAGAGGGAGATAGAGAGAGAGAGAGGGAGGGAAATAAACGCAATTAGGGGCCAAGTTCTTTAATTTGCTGTTCCACTAATAACTGAACTTATCATTACTTGACTCGCAGTCAAACATTTAAACTTGCAACTAATTTCCTGGGATATTTGCTCAACAATTATTGATAAAGTTACTCTACAAAAAGATCGCCAAATTGAATTGACTACGAGTTACTCTTTATGTTGATCAGCACTTCTGTCTATCCATCTTCAAATATTGAAAGCCTTTGCTTCAGAAACTACGACTGCCATGACTTACTATGTTTCTAATGTCGCAACACAATCTGTTGCATTGGTAACCGAACAAGTTAAAGCCAAAGCAAATTCAATTACAAGAGGCAAATCTGCCAAGACATAATCTTAACATAATAACAACTCTCGGACTGTCTAAATCTTTATCTCAGTCTGTCATACATATTGTGTAATTTAATTCGTTAGCTGTTAATAGCAAATGCACACAATAAATACATTGACATACTCACACACACACTCATATGTATAATAATATGAACATTTACCTATGAATATTTGATGTGAATGTCGGTGGGTGCAACCTGACCTCAGATTGCCTTGGCCACAAGTCATAAAAGTATTAATGCCATTTTAAGTACTTCCGTAACGAAAACTAACACACACACACACACATTCAAAACAAGAACCCATACATATGCATGACACACACATAGCATAGGTGTGAAAGAGAGAGGCATATAGTATATGAGACAAGAAGCGAGTGGGGAAAAATGCAGAGCGCACTAATTCCAGCAGTAGCATAAATTAAAGCACTCATGAATAATAATTCAAGACAGTCAGCCAGCCAGTCAGCCAGCCAGCCAGTCAGTCAGTGACTAAAACAACGAACTGCAAAAAAACAGCATGGACAACAACAGCAGAAAAGCTGCGTCAAAAGCTACTTGAGAAAATTGCGAAAATTCCAAGGAAAATTTTCGGCAGAATGAAATGACAATTATAATAAGCCGAGAATTCGAATATAATCTGGAGATAAGTAAGTTATATATAAAAAATATAAATATTGTGATTTAAATACATATAGAATAGCTGGCGTTCAATATTTTATTGACATAATAATGGAAATATATATTGAAATATATTATTGTATTAATCTGATCTATATTATATTAATCTAATCCATATATATTTGTCTAGAATAATACATTTGAATATAATGAGATATATTTCTAACATATATTATATTTCTATTATTTTATAATCTATAGATATATAATATATTATAGGATTATATTCTAGTCAGCTTTGCTACTTCGAAAGTTAAATGTAAAATACTATTTCTTGTGTCGAAACTAATTTTATAAAGCTTCAAAGACACTTTAAGTTAATCTACATAGGCCGATTTTTAATTTTTCTCTCTTCATGTGTAGTAAATTCTTGTTGAAACAGCCGCGATTGCGTTGTGGGGAACACCCCACTAAGTCTCATACTAAGTCTACGTTTCCGTCTGTTTGTCGCCAAAAAGCCAACTAAATTTTATAGTCGTTGTCATTATTTCATGTGCAGACCGCGCACCTCACGTCTGCACATACATACAATGTATATTATACATACATACACACTGCATGCTTACTTATGACAACCCCTATCGCAGTCTCGCTTCACCCTTTCCTGTCGGAACACTCACCCAAACACAAGCCACAGCAAGAACGTTGATCATACGCAGCGTTGTGCTTTAAATTTCAAATGCATGGCATTTACTGCAGGGGATGCAACAGTGGCAGCTGCAGAGGCAGAGGCAGAGGCAGCGTCAGAGGCAGAGGCAACTCGTGTTCACAACAACAAGAAAACAACCACACGAACGACGACAATATCTGGCACTATCTGGTTGTTGTTGCTCTGTGTGATTCTCATTATACCCTGCAGTCTAAGAGATTAAAATAAGGAATTGCTAAGTCTATAAAGTTAACCAATTCTTGATTTAAGTTAATAAATTTTAATAATTACGAAACGTCAACAAGTCTTTAAATACAATAAACCAAACTTACCAAGAGTCACAATATTTGCTCAAGGAGTTTTGCTGCGCAAATTAATTTAATTTAATTACATTGGATTTACATTATTTTATTAATGATTTATTTCGTTAAATAAAACACACATATTTTTAATAACTTAATTTGTTAAATAAAACATACTTAAAACCAATTATTTTCATTTATGAGCTGTAACTTTAATATAGTTTCGACTCGCAAAATAATCTGTATTTTCTTTAAACCACCTGACTTAATTAAATTTAAACTATATATATATTGTACAGTGATAAAATACTTTACCTCTGCTACAGGATATCTCTATGTTTTGCACTCTCAGCTTAAAACAATTCTGCCTGTTTTCATATTTATTTTTATGTTTTACGCTGGCTAAACTACAAGTACAAGTGCACACTTGTCTGCTGCAACAGCAACAGGGGTGGGGGAAAGGGGGATGTCAAGGGGCGTGACGGAGTTGCAGGGGAGCGGAGACTGCAACGAGGTCGAGCTCTGCGTTGGCTTTTAACGCTTCGCATGGCATCGTCAACTACATGCCCTCCAATCCCAATCCCAATTCGTATCCCAAACTCAGCCTGATCACTTGAGCATTAATTTGAATTTAGTTTACTTTTTCATCCCTTCAACTTTCGGCTTTGGGCTGTGCTAATGTTCTGGGCAGGCCGATTTAATGGCGGCACATTAGTTTAGTCGGCAGCCAGGATGGTTTACGGGAACAGAGATGAAGCTGAAGAGGAAGCTGGAGCTGGAAAGTGAATGCAAATGGGAGTAATGTGTTTGACCGAGAAATTCGTTGGCGTTGGAACAACGAGTACATTAGAAACAACATTTTCAGGGAAATTATCTACCAAATATGAATTCTACATGAATTAAAATATGAATTAAATAATTGTAAAAGTAAGAGAATAATAAGTACTGACTTATTATTAGATTACAATTAAGATCAACTGAGTTGCTCTCGATTTACTTAAGCTGTTTGCATAACAAGATATGATTGACTAGACGTTTAACAATTATATTTTAAATTCAAAACTTGCATAAGTTATGTAGGGAAGATTCCGATTGGCTTACCATATTTAAAATACAGTTAATGTACCTGCATATGTATGAAGTCTGCATAACATATTTGGTTATTCCCTACATTATCATTGGTGAGATCTGTTCGATTTTACTTAGTGAATTGCGATATTCTTGCTGTTCATATAATTATTAATCAATTATTTTTACCATTATTTATAAATTTGAAATATGATTATTATTTGCCGAATTTTCCATTAAATTATATTTTATTACTGGAATGAAAATCTAAATTTGGACGAAAGACAAAACTTAAGAACTGTAATCCAAAAATAATTACCTTAATTAAAAGACAACTGACTATTGTTTGTTTGTATGTCTTGAATTTTTGTAAAAGTCCTATTTTAAATATAAAATATTTAATCAGGATTTTATTTATATATGCTAGTACTCAACTGCGACTTTCGCAAACTATACGAAGATTAGCCTCAATAATCAAATGGGAAATACAAGAAATTGCGATGAATTTATTGCTTCAATTAACTTTCCGAATGTAGGCAGAGACTGTTGTAGCTTGATTTGACAAATAATGTTAAGGAATATGGCAAAATGTGATAAGCTCGAAATCCGATGTCAAGTAACATTTTGTCAGCTTCTTATTGCCATTTCCGTTTTGGCCAATTTACATTTTAGTTTTCAGCAATCCACGTCGAGGGGCAATGCTTATGACTCTTTCATGCTTATTTCTATTTCTATTCTTATTCATATTTCAATTTTATTTTTATTCTTATTTGTACTTTGGTTTTTATTTGTTTGTTTTGCTGTGCAGACTTATGCATAGTATGTACTCGTGTATTGTCGTAATCATTCATTTGCATACGCAACTTAACAACACCAACGAACATCTTAAGTCAACTCACAATTTTTACTATTTTACTGAATTTCCTTAGACCCCATACATAGTTTTTGTTGTATTCTGTTGATGCTTGTTGTTGCAGCTTGTTTGAAAACTAATTAAAAGTTTAAATGTTTGTAATTAGCGTCGAAATAAATGTCTGCCTGCCACATTATAAAATTAGTAAATTTTATGCCAAACTTTTACTGCACTTAAAATATGGCAGAGCCCAACTCGAACACTGGATTTGTCTTCAAGTCATCAGAAAGTTCAGAGTTCAGAGTTCAGACTTTGGGTTAATTATGTGCTATTTAAGTCCGAATTTTGTTAGGAAAAAATTATAATTTGTTATCATTAAATTAAATACTTAATTGAAACAATTGTCACACGGAATTGAACCATTTCTAAAGAGGCATGGGTTTACTTTATTGACCTGTCATAAAAAGGTCTCAAATCAAGCTAGCTTTGCTGATGCCAAACAATTCCCTTGATTCTGCTTAAATCTCCATTTTATTTTTCTTCCCTTCCAAGGTGGGGATGCTTTGGGGATGTGGCTGGGGGTGCAGACCGGGTCGGACCTTTTGTGCAAGCATTCAATCAACAATATAAACGCACACGCTTAATTAATTTAACCCGAAAAGTCAATCACGCGAAATGTTGACGAACGACAACAACGCATCTCCCTGCCCCCTCCCCCTACCTCTTCCTGCTCCCATCCCCTCCTGTTATCCACTCTCCAGTGTTCAGTCTTCAGTGTCCTTTTTACGTTCCCAGCTCTTCTTGTTGCCGTTTGAATGAAAATATGGCACAATGACAACATCGATAACAAGTTGTTTTTGATTTCGTTTGTTGCATTAAAATAAAAAGTCCAATTGACAAGGAGAAAGGCCACAATCAAAGTTCTTGTTGTTGTTGTTATTGTCGTTTGTATCACATAAAAAATGGCAGGCAGTGAAAATAACGACAATGCACAACAACAACAACAACAGAAAGAACAACAACAACAACGGTAAAAGAGAAGAAAAAAGAATTGGTGGAATTCGTTGGATTCGTTTTTTGGCTACTCGACGCTTTGTTAATGTCGCACTAAAAGTTCATTGAAACGTAAAAAATACAATTTTTAACGTTGACATGCAGACAAAGTAGACAAAAACGAAGTGATCCCGCAACAAGAAATGATTGACTTAGAGATGCTCTATAAAATTTATTCTTTTTACAATTGCATAAATGCAATAAGCATATTTGGAAGTTGAAGCGTTGTCTAGATGTCCTTACAATATTTTTAGCATTTTTGAATTATTCGGTCCACGAATACCCTACAAGAGCTTTTAAAACAGAGCGTGAGTCATAAAATAAATATCCTAAATATGCAATATAACAAACAAAGCAGCCAACGCACAAAAAACTGACATGAATTGTCGGGGACAGCTTCGGTGTTCTTTCTATTTTTATTAAATTTATCTGAAATTTTTCATTTATTTTCTCTTTTTTATGTTTTATAATACGGACATTATCGCATCTATTATTTTCATAACATTTTATTGATCGAGTTTGGTGTGATTATTGATGTTTTCCTTTGCTTTCTGTTTGTTTATTTTCTCTGTTCGATTACGCAATGGAGCGAAACATGTTTGCAGAAAAATAAAGCTAACAAACTTTCGGCACGTCATAATCTATTTTTAAAAACCAATTTCGATGAGCAGCTAAATAAAACCATACATCAGCTCTACTATTAAGCTGTGAGGGGATGAGATGCTAAACGAAAATAGTTTGTTGACATTTTCCATTGTTTTTGCCCGGAGGCAACTCACACTTTGCTCTCAGGATATTCGGTTAATTCCCTAAATATAAATTGGCAGCAGCATTTTATCCCTCTTTCAGCAATTGTAATTCCCATCGTTCACTACGTCTTATGTAAATAGATTAGCTTATTTTTACCAATAAATGGTTATATTCATATAAAATATTCATAAAATATTCATAGATGTACTGTGACTTATTCTGAAATCCCTTGGTTGAAACTTAAACTAAAATTACACGAACTGTAAAATGTCACATATTTTCTAACTGCTCCATCTAAATTGCTTGTTTTTAGATATTTCAATTCCTGTAAGGCAATTTTCTCAATTTTCGGATTTTTGTTAAAACATGTTCTTTACAAAAACTATCTTAAATCGATTAAAATAAGAAAATTGTACACCATTCTCAGTTATCAGAAAAATTCAGTTGATTTCCTTAACCATTCTTCAATAGAAAGACATAATAAGAAAAGGAAAGGTTTTTTATAAGTTGCTCAGATCAGGGAAAACAACGCAACCGTTATAATTATGTGATGTTTTCTATTATTTTTCCTTCTATTCAAAAATAACTTACAAATGAAACTTATGTTTGTCTCGATAATTTATGTACACAAATCTATTTAAATATTTTTGTTATATACAATTCAACTTTTTTTATATTTTAAATAAGAAAAATACCGATTTAGTTGCTTCGGATCGTTCCAGAACTAATATTTTCTTTCGTTTGATTCCCTGGCATAGATTAGCTAAATTCCATTATTTTAAATCAATTGCATGTTTCGCTGTATTTGTGCACAAATAAATTGACAAATTACTAGATTGAATTTCGAACTTAAGCAGACTGATTAGTCATTAGAAGGCGAATTACGCAATTCACAACCAATTGTAGTTGCAACTCTGTCAAACTCAAAACTTCACTTGAAATTTTGGAGTGTGTCAGTGGAATTCAAAATGGATCTAAAATGTAGGAGGCGTCTGTTGTTAATTACTAACATGTTGCCGTAAATATAACCAAAATTGCAGTTGCACTACAGTTGCCAACTCGATAATATTGATGGGCTTATTGATATGCAGCCACGTTGAGGTTCCCGTTTCCAATCCCGTTACCGTTCCTGTTCCATTTTCCGTTTCTCGGCAAATAAATTTTCAATGCTCGGACTATCGTGCGAGATCGAATGAATTTTGCTTATGCCTAAAGCACTTAGCACATAATTACATTGAATTCCCTCTCTCTTTCTCCCTCTCTCTCTGTCTATCTCTCTCTATCTCTCTCTCTGCATTTCTGTGTGTCAGCGTTGCCAAATCTTCAGGTTTTAAAAAGCTAGAATAGCCTTCGAAAAAACTGGAAATAGCCATAAAGTTTCGATGGCAGCTAAAACTAAACCACTATCCAGTATTTTGGAAATCTTCCCAAGCTCGTTAAACATATTGTATTCTGTTGCTCAACTTATGTACATCTGGTTGACCTCTATATTTTTAAGCAAACTGCTGGCACTTTATAAGTATGTCAGATTTATGTTCCCGGCATTATCTGTATATGTAAATGTGAAATTAAATGTTATTAATAAAATAAAATGGGAGTTGAATAGATTAAATACTTTATACATAGGTCAAATTCTCGATCCAAGTGTAGGTCTGACATTGTACATTCAAGTAACGACTTTTTGGGCTCTTTAAAACCTTTTGGTCCAAAGGCTTTTGGTATTCTTTAAATTTAATCACTTCGAGGATTCGAACGGAGTCTCTTCAATATTGGTTCATTCCACTACTTAGCAAATAACCAACTGAGAACTTAATTCATACAACTGAAAGTGTCCACAGAAAATGCCAAACATTGAAGCCGCCATGAAATTTACTATGGCCAGAATGGAAACAAACCGTTCTCTTTTCTTCAAGTCTTACAATATTTGAAGTTCTCGACGATGTACACAATTTCCGCCTCCTCGAAAAAAAGCTATTTAACCCGACAGTCACAATTTTACAATTTATTCCACATTAACCAGTTGACATCCCCTTTATCTAGCGGGGAAATAGCTAAATTGGCAACACTTCGGGGTGTCAGTATGTGTGTTTATGCATATGTACATATATGAACGGAGAAACCAACTGACGTAGACCTAAACCTTAATTAAGCGATGTTGCCCATTCCCGCGTCCATTTATCTGCTGCATTTACCATCAGACGCGTCTGGTTAGCATATTGAATATGAAAAGTCCTTCTCTTCGCCCGAAAATGATTATCGACTAATGAGTTGATGTTTGTGGCGTTCAATTTGCCAGTTGGCAAAGTGAAAAGTTCACTTGGTTAAAACTGTTTACTGAAACAAACACTGATTATTAGTTTTTGGTAATGGCAATTCTTTCTTTTGCTCAGAGCAAAAATACCTTATAGAAGTATTTAATACTGATTCCAATTGGCTGTAAATATTTGATGAATATTCGTTATAATTTATTTAGTGACTGTCACTTATTTTTTGAGAATTTATTCCCGCCCGAATTAGATTGTAAAATTGAGAAAGCCGTTTAGTTTATCCAATGCTACAAACCGGTTATGAACCGAACCTCGCTGAGTAAGGAGATTTATTTCATCGCGAAACAATTTAACAGCACATATGTAATCTATAAAGTAGTAATAGGTCTTTAAATCAATACTTATAAATTAAAAAAAAAGAAGAATAAAACTAGTTGAGACCGCCAGCTTATTTTTACCTATAGATTCATTATAAAACTCTATTCACGGAATTTGTTTTTTATTTTGAAGTAATAATATATATAAATTATTAAAGTCAAAATACAATCTATTTCCCGATGTAAAATGTAACTCAAAATAAATTCTTTCATTAAAAGTATAGCAATGAAAATAAAAAATAATCATTATATTGCAGTATTAATAATTTAACTTATGTTGATTACAGTCCCTGATAAAAACAATTTGTGGTAGCTCATTTTAAGTATATTCACAGATCTGGTTCTTGAATAAAAACATACTTGCTGTGCATCTTTCCAGCTACAGGCAACAATGACATGACCTACATTTTCAGGCAACACCTCTCTGCAGATATATGCCAGTTAAAGCTTCTCGACCGCCTCCTCAATAACATTTGCTGGCTCAGCAGGGTGCCCAAAATGCGGGCTGGTTAAATGTCGCTGTGTTGACCGGAAAAACGCGGGAAATTAAGGATAATGTAATTTATTGATGCATTGTAAAAGTTAAGCTGCAGTCGCCGCTCCACTTTCTGCTGCTGCTGCTGCTGCTGCCGCTGTCTCGTATAAATTACCGTTTGACAGGCTGTCGGAGACACTGCCAGACAGAGATAGATAGAAGCATAAGAGAAAGACAGGGAAACAGAAGGAGATGGGAGAACACTTTAATACTGTCATGCGGGTAGACAAAACTCTCATAATACTTTGTAACCACAATTTTTCGCACAATTAGCAACTTTGTTGTCGCTACAGTTGATTTACATAATTTTTTATGCACGCTTCGCAAAAAGAAATTACAATAAAATGATGGCAACTTTTTATATTCTTCAGCACGTTTCAAAATATTTACACATTAAGCAAAAGGACAATATACAAAGTACAAAGTTAAATATAAACAGCAGACCTCGAATTTCTGCAAATTAATTAGGAAAATGACAAGTCATCCACTTGAATGACAGCTGAACCTTATTGAGAAGGATCAGAAACCTAGAGACATTTAATATATATTATGCAAACACTGCATATATTTTATATTATAGGCAAATTCGTGTGATTACATGAATGTTGAATTTTGAACGTAATCAATACCAGAATTAAAAATGGTAAGTTGTAAAACCAAATTGAAACAAATTTGAAATTCAACAAAAAATGTAGTATTTAAATTGCATCAAAGTTCGTGGATTAGAGTAATAAAAAACTCACATCAATTTAACGTTTAATTTATTAAGGTTCAGGTAATTCGAAAAAAAACATTTGCACATAGAAAAAAATGCTACGACTATCGTATAATTTTAAAGGAAACCGATACTGGATTTTGTAAAATCGATTTTTCACCAAAATTAGTAGAATCCATTTTCCGACTTGTGATCTCAATGCTAATGTTTTTAATTGCAAACTATGTCTTCCCTTTGTTTTAAATTTATTTTCAAATATTCTGACGCTTTATATGATACTTATTTCTACACAAAAGAGTAAGTCAAAAATATAGGAATTTGTATATTTGTATATTAATTATTTAAATTGGATATTTAATTTTTAAGCCGCACGTAATTGCAATTTTCATACGCAATTGTGTAGTAGTAAAGAGAGAATCTTAACTCTTTAATTTGCGTGAAATATTAAAGATAAGCTCTTCGGGTTTAATTTTCTTTCTCGTACTGTATCTCCCTCACTCTAAGTTAAAGGATTCCAGACTTGAAGCAGATGTAAAGCCTTTTAGTTAGCTACGACATTTTTGTCGGTCTGACCAAGCAATCGACTTTTTGCCAGGACCAATATCAGCAGCAGTAGCAAGTGTAAGGCAACATATTTGGCCAACTGCCTTTGGCTTTAATTTCGAAATATTCGAGGCGTTAGCTTCTATTTTGTCTATTTATAAGTGAGCCCGCAACGTAAACGACTTCAAGTGTAAGTGTTCGCATTCCAAGCATGTGCAAGCTGCAAAATACATAGTAGATGCTCATCTGCTGCAGTACAACTGGACAACTGTTTCCTTCCCTCTCTTTTTATCTCTCTATCTCTTCCTATATCTCTCTCTCTCTCTTTCTTAACTGCAATTGCAAGCTTTCACACAACCTCTTGGCTCTTGGGCTGAGTTCACATGCCGGGACATAACTAACAAGATGGCTGCTGCCTTTGCTAGCAGATCGTATTTTCACTGAAACACACACAGATTCTCACTTACACACACACTCAACACACAAACACACACTGACACACACAAGCAGATACACACGCAGACATAGCCAGTTTTTGGCTAGCTTAGCAGCGAGATTTATGTGGAAATTCCTAAAAGAAATCCAAGTCAATTACTTGCTTAATTATTTCCTTTGAAATTTATTGATTTTTTGCTCAAGGAATTCGCTCAACGCTTCGCTTGCTATTTGTTTTGTCTCAAGCTCAACTCGCATTCTCTTTCCTTGACTGCTGCATGAAATGTGAAATGAAATCAAATGAAATGAGATGACAACAACATAAACAACATCAACAACTACTACTAAAAAAGTCCAACGCATTGAATGGCATTTGATGTTTGAGTTTTTCTATTTGTTGTCTGTTTTATCGCAGGCAGTTATATTATAGTATATCTATTATTATTATTATTTGCGGAGAGACTATACAAATTTTTCGAATTGTATATGAAAACTTGAATTTAAACCATTGCACATTATTTAAATTTGCATTTGCCTCTTGATTAATGTTTGTTTAACCGTGCGTATACGTAATTCTCGTATGCATACGCCATAACGTGCCAATGATTTTATAGTTGTTGAAAAACAATTTTAACGTCGATAGCTGTTGTTCTTGTTGTTATGAATTACAATTCGGAAATTACACTCACGACTTTTTCAAGTAGTTAACTTGACGTTGAGTGTCCTTGAGAGGTCTTATTGTGGCAAAATCTATATAATAAATACACAATAGCGTTTAATCCATCTTTCCATCTTTCACTCTTTCTACTTTCCCACTTCCACTCCCACTCCCACTCCCAATTCCACCCTGCTCTTCACTCTTTTCTATCACAAAGCCTCTGACGGGCTTCGACAATTATTTGAATACGCTGCTGATGACATTCCCAACGCGCATTTCTCTTTCACTGCAATTGCATAACTGTCTCTCGAGTAGTTAAACTGACTTAGCACAATTTTAAATAGTTCTCACTGTGTTCCCAGAAACGTTTGTGCTTCGATTTTCACATAATTTATGGAATATAACATTAGAAATTAAAGGTGGAAAATGGAATAGAAACAGGAGATTTCGGTTACACTTACAGTTATGCGGTTTTCTGTCATCGGTTATGCATAATCTATGAATATTCGATTACGAGTATGGTTTCGGTTCACAAAAAATAAAAATTATCTAAAAAAATTCTTTTCAGTTTTAGATGTTTTAATTAAATTTGTTTTTTACATACATTGTAATTTGACATACAATTTTAGATAATATACATGACTTTCTACTAAAATATTTACCATCCACTGGCTCAGAAGACTGGTTAAGATAGTTAGTTTTAATGAGTTAAAGAGTTTCGGCTTTTGGTTTCAGTTAAGTAAAAAAATGTGTTTTCGGTTACGGTTACAAATATCAATCGGTTGATACATTAGTGATATTAGTCTGAATAACATGAAAATAGTTTGCAAACACCTTTATCAAAAATTAATTTATGCATACATGATTTGGAGATTTTCAAAATTTAACAACACAGTCATTTTCAGAAAACCTAAGTAACCAAATGTGGAGAAAACACTTTATGGAGTGACCTTTAATAGGTTCGAGTAAGAATACGAGTATGTGAATATTGCGACACCGCCGAGGGGAGTCGCAACAATTGTTTACAGATTTTTTTGTTGGCAACCTTTACAAAACCGTTCAGTTCGTTGTTTGTTGTTGCTGTTGTTTCGCTGTCCCAGAGAAATTTTTAGCGATGCCTTGCCAACGGCATCGTCAACGACAGCAGCCACAGCGAAAATCTCTTTATTGGATTATCCTGCAAAATTTACGCGGCATTAAAAGCGGCAACGGTAATGCCAACGCCATTCACCGTGGGCGCCAAGGGGTTAAGCACAAGGTGCGCCGCGACCAGGGCCTGACACAACCAAAAAACGCCAAAAAAAATACACATTTATTTACATTTTTAAGGTCGACGCTTCCATTAGCCCAAAATCCATTAGCGTGCCGCATATTTTCGGCGCACTGCCTACTTACAGGACATTTAAAGTTTAAACCCCCCCGACCGAATACAAAACAGCTGCAAAATCTGTCCAGACCACAGAAAAAAGAAAACAAGAAAGGTTAAAACAGCCAAAGGAATTTCCGCCGGCTTCCAAATAGATAGTAAAAAAAGTGAATTCAATTTTGAAACGGAAAGAAAAAAAACCCAATGTGCCATGAAAATACGAGAATCCCTGTGGCATCTAGATATATTTCTAGAGATTTTCCACGAATGATAGTTAACTCTACGTAACGAGACTAAATGAATTAAATTTTATTGCTTTGAAACAAGCAAAGTTGAAACATATCTTCTATTTTTTTAAGCTAATGCTTAAGTTGTTTTGTCAATATTCTAATTGGGTATTTTTATTAATAGTTATACAATTTTTCACAACTCGTGTGTTTACCATAAAATTGTAAATGTCACACATTTAAGTTAGGAAGTCAAATCCGAACCAGAAGGTAAAAGTTCCTGTAGACAAAAATCTTGCCCTAAAATGTAGACAACTAATTAAAATTAGACATTATCTCGAGAAATAACTGAAACAATTAAAAATAAATTACATTTAACTAATACATACATTTATTTAAAACCGTAACGATTCTTAGAACTACTAAACGAAATTTAATAATTTCCTTCCAATATATTATTAAGTATGTACATATTTCAAATTTCGTTGAAATAATCTCTATTTAAATTTTCAGATGTTCACTATAGACATATGATGTATATTCAGACAGTTGCCAACTGTTTAATAAATTGTATAAATTGTTCTTTACACTTCTATTTGTCATAACTACAGTAATTCAGAACGGCATTGAATTCAAATAAGTGCAGAAAAGAAATCAAAAACGTTGAAACGGGAGAATCATAGGGAGCTCATATAGGAATACTCACTATTTCTGATTTTTCTAATACAATGAGGGAAAACTGAGGGAGTGGGGGTGATAGAGAATGGAGGGTGTATTCTGATTCGCGTTCAGCTCTGTGATATAAAAATGCAAATGCATGTCTCGCATATTTAATGCGTCATGTGTACACGCAAATATATTACGATACGATATATATATATATATATATATATATATATATGGAAAGGAGTGTATGAAAAAATCTTTTTGTTGCTCGCAGCTGCATCAACACAATGGACACGATACCACCCCGATTTCCCCGACCTTCGAAAATGCTCTAAGAAAAACCACGCATGACAAAATACCAAGTGGCAAAAGGGAAAATATTTCGAGCTGAGTTTTCCACACTTCGTGCACCCTATAAACGCAATAAACCGAATATTTTAAAATTGTTTAAGTTAATTCACATAAATGAACAAACTATATGCTTTGATTAAGTGGCCAAAATAAAGTCTTAATTTAATTGTTGCTTAAGTAATGATGACACTTAGAGGGTATGTGCAAATCGATGCTTTTAAATGGAATATTATTTATATGCTTGTTTTTCTAGGTTTCTTTTATTTCTTCAGCTTCCTTCTTTTGTGGCATTTTACTCTTTCGGCCAGCAATGACTTTTTACAATTTTCATATGAAATGAACCATTAAATTGAATTGGCATTAAAATTATGTGTGTGTGAGTGTGTGTAGATGCTGCATGCGAGTTGAGGGGAGGAGCTGGTCTCTCTCGCTTTTGGCACTTTGCATACGCCTCTCGACAACGCAACCCATCCAACTTATTTGCATTTTTATTACAACAACAAAGCAGCAGTTGAAGCAGCTTTGCCACATGCAGAAAACGCACAAAAAATACAAATACAAATACAAAACGAAAGAAGGAAAATTCAAATAAATGTTTGTTAAGTATTTTTGAATTGAGTTTCATACACACACACACACACACACACACATGTGTACATGTCTCGCATTAGGCAAGTGAAAAGCAAATGCTCTGACATCAACTCGCATTCTTACTATACTCCTCCATCTACGTGTAGTGTGTGGATTGGCACACCTGCTGCTTCTCATAGCCAGCGATAACCGTAAATCGCAATGGCTGCGACAGCTGCCAAAGTTAGAGAACTTCAAGGAATGTGCCATAAGGCATTTTTATTTACATTAAGAGCAACAACACTCGTTATCCTTTTATCTACTCCAATTACACAACTTAAGTAAAATGCAAAACAAAAATACTTGCTTTAAATTAAATTATCTATTAGATGTAAAATTTTAAAAGTAGTTCGCTGGACTCAACGGTTTCTCACAGGTGAATCTCCTAGGAATAACAGTGTCGATATTATTTTTTGCTTCTTTTATTTGAGCATTGTTTTATACGGTCTCAAATTATTATGACAATCATTTTTGGCAAACTTTGGTTGCGTTGGACGTTGCATAATAATAATAGATAACGTATGTTACCAAAAAGATCAAAATATCTAACAGTTTTGCGATTTGGGGAGGCGAAAAGGGACGGCCACAAAATTAAAAACAAACTATTGCTATTGCTATTGTTAAGATCTATTGCTGATCATGCTGATCATAAGATGATCAGAATATATTTATAACCTACGAAGGTGGAAAAGTAAATAGAAGCAACAAAAATTGTATTAAAATAAATCCATTTAAACTTTCAATTTAGCTGGAAATTCTCGCCAACCATCACGCAATTGGCATTTGCAAATCGCCAGAACTGGCGAGAAAAAAGCTGCATTTGCACTACTCAGTTCATGTTTAACATAGTGAAACTTTAAATGGGGCACATTCTGAATCGTTTTGTGCTCAAGTTCATTTGGCCAGAGAGCGAGAGGAATACTTGAAAACTTGTGAGCTGCACGCACCGCAGAAGCAACAGCAACAACAACAGCAACAACAGCCACAACAACAACATCCAAAAGAGCGACAACAACAACGAAAAGCATGAGAATAACAACTAGAAGTATTTCAATGCTCTTTCGGGACTAACAACAGCCATAACAACTAGCACTACATTAGCGGTGCTCTGAGTCGAGGATGCAACTGAGCGGTTCATAGGGGGGAGGAGGAGGAGGAGGAGGAGGCATCGTTGTCATGGTCACGTGCCGCAGCTTCCGGTGACTGCTGCAGCTGCTCGCACGAATGAACCGAAATGACGGCCATGTTTTCCATGTTGCAGACACACCGCAACAATTGTCAAACAAGCCAGAAAAATGGTGGATGCCTCGACATTGGATATTCTCAGGCGTTGTGGTTTCCCATTGATAATTTCTTGTTAAGCAGCTGTTCAATGATAAGCAATATTTAAGAGAATATAGTACTATAAGCGGGAAGCGTGTTCTCAATTGAAAACTCTCCTGAACAAAAGCAACAAACGAAATGCGATACAATTAAAGTGTTAAACAGAAAGGTAAAGGTTCCTTTGGTGACTATATGATATAGTGAAACGATGTTAAACAAGTCGTATGCATCTGGGTTGGTCCTTTATATATTTACCTTATTTTCAAAATTCTTTCAACTAGATCATATGTCAGCTATTGAAACGATCGAACAGTTTATCGTAGTTTCCGATTTAATACATAATAAATATATACGCAATTTTGAGCAATGCTTTTAAATAGAAAGTTTTCAATTCATTTAAAGTCTATCCCCAATTTATTAATTAGACTTGTATAACTCAAGACAAAAAGAAAATATTTCAATGACAACAATGATGTATCTTATCTAATTATGATGGATATTTACTAAAGTCTTCTAAACAAAAGACATTAAATATACTTTCAAGTGCGAGAAGATTAGTTCAAACGTGTCAAATTGTAAACTTTTCTTTACAATTTCGTGTTTGTTTTGATCTTGAAAGGATTCGCTGAGACAGTCTTGTTTTTTATTTTTAATTGTTTTCCGCACGTTGAGTGTGCAAATTGACGCCGTGTATCTGATGAACAAACGGCAATGGGCAAAGGGCAAAGGGCAAAAGTTATTTGAACGTCGACGAAGCAAGACGCGTTGCCTTTGATGAGCAGCTAATTAGTGACAACTCATTACAAATTGCTTGTTAATTAGAAAATTAGTACCTTTGTGTGAATTTACGAGTAATTTCGAAACATTTTACTTTGCCATACTCTAGATGTGGATAAAAGATTTGTAAAAAAAATTTTGAAATGCACCTCACAGAAATAAGAAGACATTAGACTAAAACATTTCCTATACACAGATTTTTCTGTGATTGCATATTTATTACACATTTCTTTAAGCCATCTTTAATGTAAGCTCAGGACTCTCCGGTTCCGATATGCACAGGAAAACCAATTGGCGAGCCAATAAACTGCACAACTCAGACAGGCAACTAAAGCGACTGCTCATTTGCCCTCTGCCATTGGCCAAGAACAACTGAATTGGGCCAAGTTTGCTGCAATTTTATGGCAGCTGCATCGCCAATTGCAAAATGTGGGCAACACCCCAAAATCGCAGCCACCGTCGAGCATCATTAAAGACACTCGATGCCGTAAAATGGACTTGATGGCACAGAACTGAACTGAACAGAACTGAACAGGAGAACATTGGACAATGGACAATGGACAATGGACAGAGGACAGTGGGCAGTTTTACAGTGGAAAACCTCATTCGATGGGATTGTAAACAGGGAACCGTCAACCTCTGGTAACAGCTAACTAGCTCAATGTAGTCGACTTGTAGTTGCTCTGTAACTTTTCACTTTTTTCATTTCAGTTTTGAAATTGGAAATTTTGACAAAAATTACGTAATTTACTTGAGATATTAATTTGTTGCAGTGTGATTACAAGGTGTTCAGAGCAGGCTTGAACAGATTCTCTGGCATGTCAGTGTAGAATTGGAATCTAGTTATTTTCCTAAGTGTAGTTGCAGTATAGCCACGAGACCTCAAAGGTATTTAAATAATTCAATAAGTATTTAAAAGGACTGAAAATTTAGAGTTTTAAATTTCATTTGTGTCTTCTGTTTATAAGCTGTTATTCTTAACTTAACACAGCTCTCAATAAGTACTACAACTGATTCCATCAATGCGTTCATTAAAATTTTGGGAGAGTTCGGAACGTAGATATTATCTTGTTTAAGTAAGTGAAGTAGTACAATATAGTAGGTAGGCATAATCTTTTTTGTTATCACTATTTTTAGATCTATTAAGTTTTCTTAAAGATAAAACTGTATTTCAATATTTATCATATCTTGTAAGCTTTAGGATGAATAATTTCAATAAATTGAATTAATAATTTGGCATCGCAATTTGGCAAGATTGTTATAATTCGAAATATTTTTTTTTAGCTTCCAAAGATTTTTGATGCAGGAAATTTGTATCATACATAATCTCATTTTAACGTAAAAAAACGCGAATCGGAATTGTTGTTGATCTTTCTGTGGAAATGCGCAGAGCTAAAAAATGGAACATTTATTTGATAATAGTCTGGACTTAAAATGGTAAACAAATTGCATAATTTATAGGCAAGAAAAAGACTGAAATGTATTTAAGATTATTGCATTTATTAATATTTGCAATATTCCGTAAGCAATACTTGAAGTCATTCAATTTATTAAAAGTATTTAAATAAAGATGAAGAGATCCATCCTTACTTTCTTAATTCTTAATTCTTGGGAATAGTTCATGCAGAGTTTCTGTGTTGCCTTTAATTTCTTCACCATGCAAAAAATAAAAAGAAAAATGGGTAAAACTTCTTTAAGTTTCTTATGGTTATGAAACTCATGGCTTTCTGCTGGTAATTTTTTTTCCCAATGGCCAAAAAATTATAAATCCATTAAGAGAAAATTTTGCCTGGGTAAAAGAAGGGCATAAAATTTTAGAGGCGTGCGCGTGTGGCAATAAAAAACAAATGTTAAAAATTATGATAGTGAAAAGGGAAAAAGAATTGCGAAAAAGCGAAAAGCGAAAACGTGTTTGGCGAACTTGCGCTAAGTTTCATTTTTTAAAGTGAAGTTTAAAGGAAAAGTCAAAGAGAAACGAATTTTGAATGCGAATTGAAGATGGCAGCTGGCAAAGTGAAGATACAAGTATCTTTAATTGTTCGCCTGAATCTGTCTGCAGATACTCGTGCCAAGTACTTCAATTGGCCCAATTAAGTGGCTGGAGCATTTTCATTAGCCAAATGCACATTTTATAGCTCAAAGTCATATTCAATTAGCGCCTATTTCTCTCTCTCTCTTTCTGTACAGATATACGCGCTATATCTGTGCTATTTATGAGACATCTACACTCGTCGACATCTACAATATAATTTTGGGCAAAACTTTGTTTTATGACTTGTGGCTTCGCCTCTGTTTCGACCGCAAAATAAACATTTACGTAATGCTTACAGTTTGTGTTTCTAGCATGTTATGCAAAAGTTCCAAATGCCCGACTCTGGCCCCAAAATCCTGTTTTATGTCTCTGCCCAAAAAGTTGCCGCAGTAATAAAAGAGATTACCTACACATAACATGTGAGTTGCCTCCGAGGACCAAAATTATTTTTTTATCCCCCTTTTGTGGTGTACAAAGCCAAAGGAACTGAATGGAGTTTCCTTTGAGACGAAACTGCAGCTGGAACTGCAAGATATTTCGGAATTGCAATAGTTCTGAAGGGAAGGGGTTGATATAAAAAACAACACTCGGTAGATGTGAAATACATTTAAGAGTGTCGAGATGTTTAAGTGCATTTCTTGGAAGTTGCATTAGGATTAGACCTAACGTATGAAATAATCCTTAATCGCTGACCCAAGGAGACTTTAGTTGCGAGAGAAAGCAATATAAAAGTTATAGAATTGCTTTTTCCCATCAAAGGAAATGTATTTATTGAAACACGTGACTTTGCTGCGTTTTTACTGCAGTCAATCAGTAATCATTCATATGATCTGTCGTTCAATCAATCAGTAAAGCAACAAGTCGTTAACTTACTTTCCGAAGACTGTCAGTCAGTCCATTTGTATTATGTAATAAATAAGTCAATCAGTCAGTCATTGGTCATCAGTCAAACAATCAATCATCCGTCAATTTAAAAGGACTTCACTTTAATGTCTTCTGTAAATCAACTCGTGATTTAAATACTTTGTAAGTTAATAAGTTGAAATCTGTGGAAGTCAGTTAACAATTATTTCTAGATTATTTCTTCTGTTTCAATTCAATCAATATTTCAATAAATTTCCAACTTTATTAGCACAAACAGCACAAAGGTTTTCATTATGCTCTTAACTCTCTTAATAACGAAAATCACATACGACATCAATTAAAAAGTTATCATATACTTAAAATATATTTAAGTTGAACAATTAACATATTTTTTGAGAAAAACAAACAAAATGCAGGTATTAGCAGTTTTTTGAAGCCACAAATTGTTGCTGGTTGGAAGAAGACAAAGAAGAAGGAGAAGAAGAAGCAGAAGAAGGAGAAGTATGGTGCTTAGATTTTAATTGCAATTAAAAAGTTCTGAGAGCTGCAAGTGTAGACGGTCACATACTCTGAGTTCTGAGTGTTGGGATTGTCCCCAATGCCCAGTGGCAGTCATAATGACAATGCCAAGGAGAATAGGAATAGTTGGTAAAGAATGAGATGGAATGAAAGTCAATCCCTCCCAAAAGAACCGCAAAATGGCCATGCAACAAATTTCATACTTGGTTCATATAAAACACAAGTAAATTCAAGTTGTTTTTCGTTTTCTGTTTTCTGTTTCACCATTCTTCGCTTTCCGTCTTCGTCTTCGTCTTCGTCTTCGTCTCCGTCTGGATAAAAACTCTTTTGGTGCTATCCTGTATTCAGTATCCAGGCTGCAGACTTAATGATTTTTGGCTTAAAGTTTACCAGTTAGCAGTATTTTTGCAAGTAGTTAAAATTTTATGAGGCAGTGCCTCCCTAAGGCATTGTTTTTGCATACAGCTGCCCATTTACTTGACTGGGCTGTCTTACACTCAGTATTTCTGCGTCCGCACCCAACCCTCTAGCAAGCCTCTTCCATATTATCTTATATGGAAAATCAACGTCGCCGGACGATGCACAAAAACCCAAAATAAAACGAAGCCCTACAACGAAAACTTGATAAAAACTTTTATCATAACAATTTGTGTTGTTCTAAGGTCCTAAGACAATGGACCAGGACCATCACATAGTCGTCGCAGTCGATGCTCCTTGGAATTTCGTTTCTGTCTGTGTGTGTGTCTGTTGTGGACTTTGCCTAATGAGAAAAGTGTAAGTGCAACTTTCACAGAATCCAAGTTGAAACTAAGAAAATGCGCAAATACTTGTACATCCAAAGAATCATTTAAGTTGGTTGAACTTTGTGTAAATACGAGTATTCTAAAGAAAAACCAATACGAATATTTGGGGAAATTACATTTTATTGATACTTTTCATTCAACACTTGAACTGCAAGCTCAGACACGCACCCGTCTTACCAGTTGCACTGCTTTACCTTGTGACTTATACATTTTTCACAAGCAGTAGTTATAAGATCAGTCACCTAGGACGCACACCACACAGATTGCTTTAACTTTTTCGTTTCCCTATACAGATCATGCGTTTTGTATACGATCGCTTAGCAGAGACACACACCAACAGGCTTATTGAGTTGAAGCTTTCACCTATTTTTGGTTGACTGATTCTATCATTTTGAGCCAACAACAATTGTGACGCTGTGCACAGTGCTTTCAGTTTGCAGATCTGTGATCAAAACTTTTGCAATTGAAAATTTAGTTTAATAAATTAATAGAATAAATATATATATAATTTTAATAAAATTGATCATCTTTGTTGATTCTTAGTTTTAGAATCAAAGCTAAGCTTTAACAAAAACGGTATCTTAAAAGATATGTTCTAAAAAAAGTCAAACCAAAGAAAATATTATTTGGATGAATTTATCAATGACACCATTCCTGGAGAAACGTGTAAATTGTGTGCTAATTATATTTTATTCATATTATTTAAGGCAGATATTTCAGATAAAAGTTCTGAGACTAATAACTCACTACTTTTGATAAATATAATAAACATTATAACTTAGATTTCATTTAAAGAAAACGCATAGTATAAATGTTATATTTAATTATCTACATTTTTGCATTAGAAATTTTTTGCTAATTAGAGGAGGTGTGCTTAATTGACGCAATGGCGTCCACTGTGCACTGTCGAAGTCAAGTTCGACATAAAACCCTCTGAGTTTTGCCTTGGCTCATTCAGTTGTCGGCTGGCGCTTTAACCAAGCGATCGTTTGTGTTTTAACGGCATTGGGACAAACGTAACGTAATAACGGGTTTTCATGCTTTCAATTTCGGTTTAATTTCCTACTAATTGTGTCTAACGATCTAAAGTATTAAGAAATCCATTTGAAGATGCTTCAATTGAATTAATTGTAATTAGAAAATATTAATTAAAATATAGTCAATGTAAATACGATATGCGAATGCAAATGCTGCTTAAGCAATAGTTGAATAGGCCTTGAAAGTACGGGCAAAGAGGTTGAGGTAAAGTTGAAGTTTTAGCCGGTTCAAAGTGGTTAAGACTGGCTGCCTGTTACAACATTAACAACAACAACAACAACAACAACTTCAGCAACGCTTGAAATCAACATAAAGCCAATTGTCGCCCATCAAGTGAGCCAAACATTAAGTCTAACGACGGAAGCTTTTGTCAGCCAACAGACACAGTGACGGCAGTTCACCGGTGAAGCACAGTTCACAGGTAAAGCCTTCATCCAAGCTGAAGAAGCTTCAATCGTTGCAACAGCTGCGCAAGCGCATCTCGTTTCCCGCGACTCGTGACTCGCTTGCACTTCTTTTGGACATAAAGTTTTAAGTTTTAATCGACTTGAACAGAAACAAACACATTGGGATATTCAGTTCAGCTCTCTCAAAACACCTTTGACTCAATCACCTCCGCTTTCAGTTCCTCTTTCTTCAGCTGTACTAAATCCGCAGCCTTAAGGGGAACCGTTAAAAGGGAGGTAAGTCAAGTGATTGAGTCTGCTTATCGACATTCAGCATGGCAGCAGAGCTTTTGCTTTGGTATTTGGAATTTGGTGGTTTTTTTAAAGTGACCCTTGACCTTTACCATAACCTACGATAAAGAAAAAATACTTAAATCTTTACGATCATAGATTTTTAAGGCCACTGATAAGCACTTTTCTGCGAAAAGTATCGAATTGTTCAAAGCATACGATTAGCTATTGCGTGACTGATATAAAATAATCTTTGAATGGTATAATAAATCTAAATAAAGAAAATTTAGCTGTAAGTACCACTCGAGCATAGAAAGATATTCTTACGAATCATGGTCATGATTATAGCTAGTAGTAGTTGTAAATTCGGCTAGTAGCAAAAGTAAGAACATGTTTCAGTCATATGTTTTACTGCTGTGGACATGACTCAGCATAGTTGAAGTTTCCCCATGTTTGACTTAACTCAAACATGAACAAAATTATAAATATTTCACTTCTGTAGATAATTTCGATCGATTTATATTTGTTTTATAACAACCATTTAGAAGGTAGCTTGAACTCGACCAACAAACTTGTATCTCAAGATGTTTTCTTTATTTTTAGCAGTCGTTTATTTGTTGCTTTGCATTTATCTCTTTTGTCAGATGACGTATACGCAACGTAAACGAAGCACTCATTAATATTTCTGTTGAGGTCTTTGCCGTCGATCTGTTTCTGCTGTTTTCGTTGGTGTTTCTTTTGGTTTCGATCGTAACAAGCACGACATGGAACACGTTTTTGCATACAAATGCGAGTCATTCCCGGACATTATAACACAACAACAACAACAACAACAACTGGCAATTGAACTGGTTTACTGACTGACAAATCCAATAAGCACACATATGCTTAAAAACATTAGAAAATTAGCTCATATAACTTAGAACAGTTACAAGAGTTATCAGCCGAGATAAGACGTCATTATGGTATTCACTTGACAGTGGCAGAAGATGTATAAATTTATTGTATTTACCCTGTATTCATAACTCTTATTTATACATTTATAGAATATGCAAATACGTTCAATTTGTATTTGTTAAGACTTTAAAACAATTTGTGGTTTGCATTGAAAAATTTTCCAACGATTTAAACAATTGTTTTGGCCCGTGAGCTTTTTAAACAGCTGTTGTCAGAAGCGAGTACACTGTAAACAACTTAACACTGCTTTTAACTCGTGTGCTTTAAAAATTTAAACTTAAGAATTAAGCATCTTTTTTGAGCCCACTTAAGCCTTTGAAATCCCACAAAATGTAATATATTTTTTTTGTTTGGTTGACTCATCAACAGTTTTTTATTTATACATCTTATTGTCTTCTTCACTTTGTTGATTGTTCAAAAAAAAAAAAAAAGCAAATTTAAACCTGTTTTTCACATTACCAGAAAATTATGTTTTTCTTTTATTTTGAATTTGGCGTTTTCTTGGTTTGCTTTCTTTGTTTTTTGTGTAGACAAAAAAATATTTGACTGCTTGATTTACGTATTTTTGCCTCATTTAATGTACAGACAGGTTTATTTTTTATTCTTATAACTATTTGACTTGTACTCTTGACAGACTTTGAAAGACCATTGTCATTGATCAACAGAGATCAATTTAAAATTGAAGCTACATGACTCACAATAATGAATGAACTCGAATAATTATTCACTTCACTGTGTAGAAATATATAATACTTTAGAGATGTTTTATGTTATGTGCTTTATAGTATTTTAAAATTATATTACAATCAATTTATAAGCATTTGGTTCTGTCTTACTTCTTTGGACTTTATTAAGCAACGAATCAGTATTAAAATACCCATAACTTGAAATAGCAATTAAAATGAATAAAATAAAAGTTTCAGATATTGGTAGAGTAAGATTTTTTGGAGCAACCACAATGTTGTTCCATCAGGTACATAGATAGATAGACATAGAAATGTTTTGCAGATATGTGAAAGAGTTTAACACTTTCATAAACATTTTATTAGCTTAAACAAATTGAGCTTGAGCTTGAAATGATTGCCAAAAAATCGTGACGTTCTTTTAACTACATATAATACTAAATGTACATATAATTAATAACTTGTTGTGGTTTATAAGCATCATAAATGAATTGAAGTGTTAATTGTTTAAACAAACATTAAAAATGCATTCGAGCTACGTTTATCATTACGAGTAGATCAACAATGAAGAACAATAATTCAGTTATCTGGTACTTGGATCGTTATGGGTCGTTATGGATCGTTATCTGAATAGAAGTGAGCATATTGCCGAGTGGAGAATTGTTTGCGTGTCGCACATACCGCAATTTCAACTATTAGACACCATTTATAGATACGATATAACAATTTGTTGCAGTTCATTGTAGAGTATTTGCATTACAATCTGCTTAGATAAATGTCATAAGTCTCTCATTCTCTGATTTTATTTCACATTACCGACATGCCGACAAATCAATTAAAGTTACTTTGGAAATCACAGTTATAACTTGATTCAATGAGGAATTAATTCTAATTCAGAATAATTGCTCTGAATCATCTCCCGTAGATACCGGTTTATTTTCTAGATTCAACCGATTCATTAATATATTTTGTGGCCACTTCGTTTTAAAGTACAGTCCGTAAATCGACCACTTAATATCTATTAATTTAGCTACTTATATTTAACATGCAGTTTAACGCGCATTGTCGCTAGGTGTGAAATTCTCCATCTTTGAATTCTATATGAAGATATGTACTTGTGTGATTTACTAACCATATACTGGGAAGATGCAAATGGTCAAGATGAACATAAATATATGTTCCGTTTGTTGCAATAGAAGATATCACACATTTTTTCATGTACAGTTCCCAGCAACTTACATTATTCTTATATAAAAAAAACGTGTTAAAATGCAGAAATAAATTAGAATGACTAATTAAATAAACGGCTAAAAATGCTTGGCTATGTATGGCAGTGTATGCATCATTAAATACAATGCAGCACTCTGCTGCAAGCATAAGTATAAGTATAAACATATAAATCAAAGTATGTAATAGATTTAAGAATCATTCGTAATAAAGCAGCAAAGAATATGTCTTTTTCTTCTTGACTCCCACATTGGAGATTAATCATTACTCTGCATTGGAAATATATATACATTACAGTATGATTCAGTGTGGTTACACCGCAGTCGGTTACGGTGGATTTACACTAGTTGACAAATATGTGATATATGTGAATCTTAGTGCAAACAACAGTCACCGCAGTCAACTGTTTTGTTGACTGTAAGTTGACAATTGATGACTTAAAAAAACACTTCATACACACTTTTTTGAATTTTAGTATAAGATATTAATATTAATATCAAAGAATTTGTCAACTGGTGTAATTGAGCCATTATACTCGACACTCGTAGTAGAATATAATTATTATGTATTCTAATTTCGTTTATCAGGAGATCTGTGTGCTTAGCACTGATGCAATTTCTGTGGATTTCAAAGAACAAATTGTACCTAAGTCTATCTATAGTATGGTTAGATCTGCTTTGTTACCAACTCACTTATCTGGATCGAGGTAGTGAGAGCATCTGTATTCCCTGCAAGCATAAATAGAATAAAATGCAAATACTGATCAAGTTGTAAATGAAGAACGTGCAAAAGAGAGAACTTGTATAGGGGGCATATTATAGATTAACTAACCTGATATGATTTAAGTGAGGGCATCTTGGTGTCGACTCGACTCGGATGGAGCATTATAACTTGTTTTTATCTGTTTGGTATGGTTGAGGTTTATCTGATTGTCAGTTTTACAGCGCAATCACAACTCAGCAGAAAATCGCCAGCAGTCAGTGTTAATTGTCGGGTCGCAGCTCATAGAAGACTCAACAAAAATTCAAAAATACATATTTGGCGCAGCGACATTTGGAGAGCGACATGAAAACAACGCAACATAACCCGGCCTTTGTGGGCGACGATGGACAGAGTACGACCAGCACATTGCCTATGTCGGTGAGTGGCCAAAATCTATGTTCCAGTATCTCAATGACCTCAGCTAATCGCTCCTCCCTCCCTCCCTCTCACACCCACACACACAGTCATTGGCAGGACAAGCGGCAGAGGCGAGAGATGAAGCTGAAACCGAAGCGGATAAATCGGCAACGGGACAACGCGACACCTGGGGCAAGGGCGTGGAGTTCCTAATGTCGTGCATCGCCATGTCCGTGGGCCTGGGCAATGTTTGGCGATTCCCGTTCACAGCCCTCGACAATGGAGGAGGCGCTTTCCTCATACCATATCTCATTGTGCTCTTCGTAATTGGCAAACCCATTTACTACCTGGAAATGGTAATTGGACAGTTTTCCAGTCGTGGTTCCGTTAAGGTCTTCGATTTGTGCCCCGCTATGAAGGGTATGAGCTCCATTGACTTTTTCCCTTCGTCGACATTTTTATGCACTTTCATTTCATCAGTAATTGTACAATATATCAATATATCAGAAATACATAATATTGATATTCACATAGCATTTGTTTGGTTAATAGAACTTATTAAAAGAGAAACAACTCGGTATAATTGGTGACTACTATTCTAGAGCGAGAAGATAAGAACATTTAGTGGAGTATCTCAGTAGCTATCTTAATCTCAGGCTTTAATAAACAAATCTTCGCACTAAAATATAGTTCTATTAAAAGTCTGTAATGTGTGAAGCTAAGAGCCAATATAAATCAATTCATCTTCCGATATTTGACAACAGTTCACTTAGGAAATACTTCAAGATAGGCACCAATGATGTCTTTTATTTCAACAATACAATAATGTATATTTTCACTAATAGTAGAGCCCTGAACTGAAAGGAATCATCAGAGCAGTAAACACTCCTCTTATCTGCGATAAGAATAAGTTTCATATTAATTGTTTGTTTATTGTTTAATTCTAAGGTTTTAAAATCAATTGTTCCTAAAAATTGTTGTGATTTCTCTTCTCTAATTAGATAATGTGACACTTAATAAATCAGAGGACTTGTATCATTAACTTCTTGTGATTCTGTTACATTTAGTTATTTCATAAAAACATTGTTGTTATACTTAACCGTACCATAATTTCAGTAACAAGTTCTAGTTAAAGATAGTAAATACATTTGAAACTACGGACACGTATAGCATATATATTATACATCGAGAGTATTATTCGAAGCCATTCAAATCTAACGAAGATCTTTATCAATATCTACACATATGTTCAACAAAGCTTAGTATTTGAGTCATCCTCTGCGATTAGAAATACCCCTTATTATTTTAAGTTAAGTATGTATTTAACAACTGACAACTGCTGCATTTATAAGCATAATGCTAAAGAACTTTCACTATCACTGTCACCCATCGACTCACATCTCTAGGCGTCGGCATTGGACAGGTGATATCGATATCGCTGGTCACCACCTACTACGTAGGAATAATGGGCATAACGCTTTCTTATTTCTTCGATTCATTTCGATCGCCGCTTCCATGGTCCGAGTGTCGTCCGGATTGGAGTGCACACTGTGTGGCCTCCAGTCAGGGCAACACTAGCATCAGCTTAAGTGGCAGCTCCAGCTCCAGTTTTAGGCCAGCTACGATTAACCTGGAGTCACAACAACAGCAGCAGCAACAGCCAGTTGCATCCGCCGAGTTGTACTTTCTGTAAGTGGTATTTGCTCGTATTGTTCATGCTCGAATACCCCTTCTGTTTTGTAGTGTTTACAATTGTTGTTGGTGGCATGGTGGCATGGATTCGAATGTTGTTTTTGTTGGTTCGGTTCGGTTCGGTTTGGTTTGGTGGTAATCTTATCAGTGCCAGATTCATAGTCAAGTTTATGACCGTTCAATGCTCGCTTTATTGGCTTTTGACGTTAATTGAATGAGTCCCGCGTCGAAGTGACTGAATCTCTTCCTCCTCTTCCTCTTCCTCCTCTTCCTCTTCCTCTGTTCATATGGCGCCCAAATTGACATCAATTGACCAGACACAAGAGGTTAGGATGCTGCAATAGCCCTGAGGCGATTGCAACAGACAGTCTCGTGTAGCACGTTGCAAGGTCAGTTCAATTGCTTGGCACGAGTCGAAAAAGAGACAGAGCGAGAGCAAGAGAGAGAGAGAGAGAGAGAGAGAGAGCGAGTGTGTGGTGAGAAGAGGCAAAAGGTCTCAAATGGTATTCCCATGAGAACTTCAGCCTACACGACTATGTGGAAGTTTACTTTAACTATTTAAGCTAACCTAATTACTAACTTTAACTAGGGACTGGTATCGATAATGATCTTAGCAGAAATAATCACATATCCTATTAAAAATGTAAGATTGGGACCATATCTATTGAATAATGTTACAATCGATTAATAATATTAAAACAATCAGCAAATTCAGGAAAACTATAATTTTCGTTTAAATTGTAAGTTTTCCAATAAATCTACATAAATTGTATAGGAAGTTCCAGCTCATATAATACTTAAAATTCTGTTCTGACACAATGTCGATGTCTTGAATATTCCTAACTACAACAAATTATCCTCTCTGAACTAACTCTCTCACCAAGCACTCATTGCATCCCTAACATAAGTACATAACAATTGAAGGCGATCGAATCATCAGTCATCTAATCAACTTCTTGATCATCCAAGGTGTTGGAGTCGGCCAGGCATTCCAGGTGTTTATGCTAAGCACATACTATGCCTCCCTGGTGGCCATATTCTGTCGATACTTTGTCGACTCTTTCCACGATCCGTTGCCCTGGGCAACGTGTCGTTCCGAATGGGGCGATAACTGCATCGATTCCGCGCCCAGCGACAGTAACAACAATTGGAATAGTGGACAAAATTCTGGGCCTGTTAACGAATCCGATCGCATAATATCTAGCTCGGAGCTGTACTATGTGTAAGTGCTGGATTGGCTGAATGGGCTGGACTGGATGATCGACTTGGTTGTAGTTGTTTAATCCCCTTCTAACCCCAATCGGTGTTGGCTTTAATTCGTTTGCTCTCCGAACTCATTCTTTCACTTGGTCTTTGTAGAAAGGAGGTTCTCCGGGAGAAGGAACAGATTGCGGATGGCATTGGACTGCCGAACTGGGAGCTGGTCATTGGTCTCTTTGTGGCTTGGTTAAGCGTCTTCCTCATCATTCGTCGAGGAGTTAAGAGCTCGGGAAAGGCCTCCTACTTCCTCGCCCTGTTTCCGTATGTCATCATGGGCGTTCTCCTGATTCGAGCCGTAACCTTGCCGGGATCTCTGAATGGCATCTACTACTTCATTAAGCCCAACTGGGAGAAGATTTTGGATCCGAAGGTCTGGTATGCGGCTGTCACTCAATGCTTCTACTCCCTCTCCGTTTGCTTTGGCAACATAATCATGTATTCGTCCTTCAACAAATTTGGCCACAACGTCCATCGGGATGCCACGATTGTGACTGCCTTGGATACGGCGACCTCCCTCCTCGCCGGCTTCACGATCTTTGGCATCTTGGGACATTTGGCACATGAAATCGGCACCGATGACATTGGCAGTGTGGTGAAGGGAGGAGCTGGTTTGGCTTTCATCTCGTATCCCGATGCCATTGCAAAGTTCAAGAAGTTGCCGCAGGTCTTCTCGGTCATGTTCTTCCTCATGCTGTTCGTCCTCGGCATTGGGTCCAATATAGCGATGACTTCCTGTACGGTGACTGCCATCCGAGATCGTTTCCCCAACTTCAAGCAATGGCAATGCTCGCTCCTCATCGCAGTCATTAGCTTCCTCATTGGTCTGATGTACATAACGCCAGTAAGAAATAAGGAACACAATAGATAAATCAATTTCTAAACTACTTGAATCTTCCCACAGGGTGGTCAGTATATGCTCACGCTGGTGGACTTCTTTGGTGCGTCCATGATTGCCTTGGTCCTGGGAATCGCTGAGCTCTACACCATTGGCTGGATCTACGGCACAGATCGTCTCTGCAAGGACATTGAGTTCATGCTGGGCCGCAAGGTTGGTCTCTACTGGCGACTCTGCTGGGGCATCTTCACGCCTCTCATCATGACCATCATTCTGATATACTTCTATGCCACCTACGAGCCCCTCGTCTACAACGATCAGACCTATCCCGCCTGGGCCAGTGGTGAGTTTTAAACGCAATCACCAATCCATCATTAATCATCTAGTTATTCCCCATTCCGCATCAAACATAAATGGAAATAGTTTGTGAGTCAGCAAAACTTTCGAATAGATTCGGTGCGAAGGTTTAAAGCATAGGGCACCGGTTTATATACTCTCTTTGACCAAGTTTTGGGATCGAGTCTTGGTACGATTTAGTGCCATTAAATATTTTTTTATAGTTTCCATTTATTCCAGACTTTTCTACCAACAAAATTTGATAAGTAAGTCTAATTTTGAAAGTAACTGAAGTATTCATAGACTTCAACAGGACTTATTTTATTTCAGTGTCTTAAATTGTGCCCCAATATTTAAAATTCAGAATATTTATTAAAGTGGGTTTGAGTTTTTGAGGTAAATAGTTCCAGAGATTCGGTTCCTGATTCGTCACATATTTTTATAAAATTTGTTTAACAATTCAGCGATAAATTAATTAAAAAACTGGCATAAGAAAAATATAATTATTAATTATTTCAAGTTATTATAATAAGAACCTTTCATTATTTCCAAATAAACTGTTAGTTTTATTTCTTCTTATTATCATTGAAAAATACATTTTTATTGGACAATTCTATCTCAATCGATACTTTCCTAATACCATGTTGATAAGTTGACTTCAGCCGCCTGTTTTTTATGCCACTTAAATTGCATTAACATCTTACTAAATCTCCCAATTGTCATAATTAATTTCATAATAGTAAATTCATATATTGAATTAGGGCATAACATGGAACGATTAATGCCTATTCAGATCAATCTTTTCAATTCCATCGATTTCTGTTATCGAATCAAGCTAGTTAACGTTGCCATTATGTTGTCCAGTATTCACGATTTCCTTTTATCTGTTTCTCCAGGCATTGGATGGAGCATAACGGCGCTTGGCATTATGCAGTTACCCATTTGGATGTTTGTGGCCATCATTCGCCAACCGGGCAATACGTTGGGGGAGAAGATTCGCGGTGCTTTCCGCCCCAAAAAACTGTGGGGACCGATGGATCCACTTCTCAGGGAGCAATACAACAAGGAAATCGAACACGAGTTAATGCCGAAACGAGGCAAAGGCTTTTGGTCCAGTATCAAGCAGAATATCTTTGGTTAGTTTTCCGATCTCTTGGCTTAAAATCTGTGAGTCAGATATTTCTAATTGTCTTTTTGTATATATTATATATATGAATGTTGTTCAAAATATTTAATACTTTTTAAGTGTGCCAATAATATAGAATGTTCTACAGAAACTAAAACAAAATTGTTTTTTCTTTTAATTAAATTTAGATTGTGGATAGCGATTGTAAATATCAACACAAACAAATATTTCAAATTCAAAGCGTTAATCGATCGACTTCAAAGTAAATAACACTGCACTATATTCTAAGTTTATTCATTCCATAGAAATTAAATGTAACAATAAATTGTAGAGTTACAACCTATCACATTTGTTACTTAGACCAAATTAAAGCACTTTAAATATAAGATTATATTTTTTAATGATATCATATGATAATTTGGAATATCTCAGATTGTTACAATCATTCAGAATATTTTTGGTGGATAATATTGTGGTTAAATCCGTCCGTACTTCGCTCTCTAATTTCTTATATCTCTAAAGTAACTATTATTTTATTTTATCCTTTAGATAGTATCCCATTTACTGGCTTATTTTGTTTAATTTCATGCCAAATCTTTTCTTGTACGCCTTATCTTACCTATTTTATTTTTAATTTCTTATATGCCTTACCTTTCTGAGCTTCTTCGCTTTTCTTTTTCTTTTCTTCATATATTCCCAAATTCTAGTCTGATTTTGCCTGCATAATCCTTTACCATCCCGCGAAATCTTACTTTATTCTCAGTAAACTCGCTCACCTCCCCCTGGCCTGCTGTTAGCCACAAATTGACCATCAGCGTGACAGTTTGGAATTCGGCAAATCCCCCGCAGAAAATCAAGAGAAATGTTGTGTACTTTATCTCCGTTACGTTGGTTTCAACTCAAACAAAGAGTCTCTGCCCCAAAGTCAAAATAGAAGACGCGTCGCTGGCATCTTGGAGATAATTGCTTTGATAAGGACACCCGGACTCGAACCCCAACCCGGAGCCATGCTCGCTTTTTCCCGTATAAATGTCGCCAAATATTTACATGTTGCGGCATTGTAAAGCGACCCAGCAGTTTTCTTTTTTTCATCCAATTTTCCTTCTTCATTTTTTGTGTTCTCTTCTCTCTATGCCCGCATTTGGCCTGCGGCTTGACTTTTCCGACTGTCTGGCTGTCCGACTGTCCGGCTGTCCGGCTGTCCGGCTTCCTGACTGCCAACTGCGATCTGGGCCGTGTCCGGTGGTCGTCGCGTTGCTGGAAACCGCATAAAAGTCATTGTCACAGCAAATGGATTAATTTTCACGGCACGTTGTCATATTTTCTATCTCTTTTTATAAAGAAATTAAAAGCACGGCCTGTGGTTACGAGTGGCTGACTCATTTGGGGGCGTGGCTCTGACGTTTACCGCAACAATAATTACGTTTTGGATGGTTTTGGATGCTGCGCGGAAGTGTATAATGTTGCTAAGTAGTTGCGGTTATTTGTTGTTGTTACTGTTAATTGTTCTTGTTGTTCTTGTTGCTCTTGTTGCTCCTGCTCTTGTCCTTGCTGTAGTTGTTTTTGTTGTTGATGCCCTTGTTGTGAAACATTCTTTTATTTTGCTTTTGGTTTTGTGTCTTTGTTAAGTTCTCTCGCTCCACAATTATCATGAAAGGCAACAGGAGGTTTATTTCATGTTATAAATGTAATATAATTAAGTTTTGTTTCTCAGCAAAAGCAGCACAAAAGGAAAATGCCGGAAAAGGGCTACATATTTATGCTGTTTCTTTGTGTTTATGTTAAGTCGAATAAAGCATATTTTAGAATTTCCCTCATCGGATATAAAGTTACCGATTATTATTTTCTTTAGCAACAAAGTTAATTATCTTTAATTCTATTTAAATTATTATTTCAATTCGTTTTTATGACCAGTAATTTTTCATATGATGCAGAGAATATTTTTTGTGTTTTATAAATAAGTACTATCCACATATATGAAATTGGCTGATGTTGACCATTATGACCAATCCTTTCATGCATTAGAAAACATTTGAAAAAATGAATTTATTTTAAATTCTAATGTCTTTAACTCTAAAATTTGAATCTCAATTAACTTTAAAAATCTAGTGTAGTTTGGATATATGAATACCCAAACTGTAACATTTATTATATTCTAGGATTATTATTATTATTGGATTACATTACGGCGTTAAATCAAACAATTCCTAAAATTAAGATGCGTCGGTCTTTATTATCGTTTCATTATCCATTTCTCCAATCAGGAACAACTTATTCACTTTAAGAAATTCTTTTGCTGCTTTGAAGAAATGAATAAATATATAACTAGTCAAGTTTGGTAGAATTGTTATGGACTTATCTTTAACTGCATTTGCTAGGATGTCTGTAATAGTTAACACACCTGAAATTTGCTGAAAAGCAAATCCAAATTTAAATAAAATTAATAAATTAAATTAATTGAAGATGTATGCTACAGAAATTTGAATATTAAGATATGTGGTCTAAAGAGTTTTCCTTGTCTTAATCGGCTAACAAGTTGCTAAACAACTGAAGCAACAAATTAATGTCCAGACGAAGGCTAAAAGGTGTTCGGGTACTCGTATGAGGATGAGTATAAGAATGAGTATATTCATGCATGCAGAGCGAGTCCAAATAAAATTCTATTTAACTAAAAGCTAAAAAGCGCTTCAGAGCAACGAATGCGCAATGTCTCTCTGTCTCTCTATTTGGCTCAACT
The DNA here is from genome assembly GCA_018901795.1 of Drosophila sp. st01m. NCBI lineage: Eukaryota > Metazoa > Arthropoda > Insecta > Diptera > Drosophilidae > Drosophila > Drosophila sp. st01m. The sequence goes on from JAEIFG010000269.1 coordinate 3,049,288, forward strand.
CACACTCTTTATCTTTCGCTAGCATCTCACTCTCACTCTCTGTCTCTGTCCCCCTTACCGTCACTGTGTTTTTCCCTCTCTTTCTCAGGCATTTGTCTCTCAGTAGCAGCGCGAACAAAAAACTAAATAAACAAGAATGACTGCCTAAGTGGAGTGTGCTCATTCTCAGATACCCTGTGAAATTGGAACAGATTAGAGAATTTCACTTGCGATAAATTTAGCTGAAAGTAAAAACTGAAACAGACTAGATATATATTATTAATTTGGATATAGTACTTGGCAGAGAAGTGGCTAAAAACATTAGCATTATTTAGTGATAATGATATTTCATCTCACTAGCATTGCAAAATAGTAGTGCTAGTGAAAATATTATTAATTGTCATAGGAAAAGTGAAAGTACTTCGAATTTCTTTAAATAATTATACTATTAAAAAGTTGCAATTAAAACACATTATAATTTGCATTCCAAGTGATAAAAGAAAACAGTTACTATCTGCTGTCCAGAGTGTTGTTGTTACCCCTTTGCATATGCTTATGCTTGCAGGGTAACAAAAGATTGCAGCTAAAAGCAAAACCAGCATGGAATGAAAGGCAACATTTTCGGAGCTTGCAAGAAAAGTTGCGCTCTCATGCGAACAGCCGCAAATGTGTGCGGAGTGCGGATGGTGAAGGAGATGTTGGATGGTGGATGGTGGATGGTAGATAGTGTGTAGATGGTGTGTAGATGGTGTGTGGTGTGTGTGCTTTTTAGACTCTAGTTTCTGCAATGCTTTCGCGCTTTTCTTCTTTTTAGCTAACTGTAGTTTAGTGTGTGCCAGGCACTCTCTCTCATCCCCTACTCCCCTCCTCCTGCACTATCCCATTTTTTTCGGCAATGTGAAAATTTCTATGTAATTTAGCGGGTGGGCGTGGCGCGAAAATGTTGCCTGGTGCCGAATGCCTGGTGCTTAGAGGAGCTGACAGGTGCTGCCACTATGCACGTGCATAGTTCTCTTCCCAGACTTATCCATGGGCGTCTGTATGTGTATGTGTATGTGTATGTGTGTGAGTTTGTATTTGTGTTTCTGTTTGTGTTTGAGTTTGCTCTGCGGCTGCCAGATGGCGCTCATGTGCGTCGAAATTGTGGGCAGAAAAACAGAGTAATTGAATTTTCATAGTGCCAGCATACAAAACTTGACTGTTGTTATTATTTGCGATTGAGCTCTAAATTTGTACGTTTTATCTCCTCTAAATTCCTTTGGTGGTCCAGTGGCTCTGTGGTTAGAGACGCCGTTCTGCCACAAACAGAACACAGTTCGAAAAATTGTGTTTGATTTCTACCCAGTCAAAGCCAAAGTCAGAAATGTGTTTTTATGTTCAATTAAATTGAAATGCAAAGCGAACTTAATCGTTAAATTAAGTAAAAAGAAATTCCTTTCTTCTATTGTCTTTATAAATTATTCTAAAAGCACTTATAATCCTTTAATCATACCCATCTGTCTCATGGGAGAGACTGAAATGCATTAATTACCCATCACACTTCCAGCTTGGCTTAAATAATATTCAATTGTTATAGTTAAATTCAATGTGAAGTATGTATTACCTAAATGGAAATGATAGCAAATGAGCAAAAATGTTCATAGTTAGTATTGATATTTCATTTATAGTTAGCAGACAGTTTGCAATTCCTTGTCGCTAATTAACCGCTCATCAAAGGCGACGTCAAGACTCATCGAACCGTTACTTTCACCTCGTCCTTAATTAACCTTTGTCCAGGTAGATGGCGTCAATTTACGCACTCAACGTGTAAAAACGACTTAAAAGGCGATGCCAACAGAATCCCTTAAAAATCTGACTGCCTCGACGAATCGCTTCAAGTTCAAAACAAGCATCGAAGGCATAGAAAAGTTAGCACTTAGAAGAAAGGAGATTGCAACTGGACTATTTTAAAAGAAAGATAAATCATGAAAGTTGAAAAGTTCCAACTTAAGGATTTAACGAAGTTACTCTGACCCTATTAAGTATTTATCGACTTTATTCTCAAAAAGTGTATCCGAAATTCGTAATCTAGGGTCAATTCTAAGAATTTGTCTATAAAAACCGTAGATCGCTCTTCCTTCTCTTTGAATTTAAAAATTCTGTTTACAGTCTTTAAATGGATTTTTTCAATGTGTATCAAGGACAATTGGTCCTTTTATTCAGCTCTATTGATTGCAAGTGTACATTCGTCTAATTAATATTTTGAGTTGCTAAATTGAAGTAGAAAACTATAATGTTTACAAAGATACCAAAAATACGTTTAATTGTGATATTAAACAAAAAGTGAAAGTCAGAATAGGGCTATACAAATTTTTGAATACTTGACCTTGATTAAATATATACTTATTTAACTGGCTTAAATTATCCAAATTATCCGATCAATAAACAAAATTCAAATTTTTAACTAACAGATGAAATCTAATTAATGGCACCAAGGTATTAAAGGTTTAAGCATCAAGCGCAAAAATAACTGCAAAATTAAAGAGGGAATTGACTCCGCATCAATATAACTGATGAATTTGATAACTCAATGCCATTGACGTTTTTTGGCTACTAAAGCGAAAAAGCCAACGACCGTCACTTGTCAGCTGAGACCCGAAACGGCGAAGGGGAAACAGATTGGAGGGGAGGTGGGTTGTGATTCTGCCACAGCGTTTGTGGTGCACCGCAAGCGGATATGCTGCCCCTGAAAACCACCCACATGCCAATATTTCTGTTTGCCTGCGTGTGTGTGTGTGTGTAAATTCTGGTAAATATTTATAAATAGGCTGTGGTTGTTGCTTAAATTTAGCACCGAATGGTTTAGAATAATTTGAATTGTACAGCGCAAAACCACTGTAAATTTTGGCAGTGGTTCGCATCGTTGGTTTCTGTTAATTGCCAATGAGAAAGTGTACACTGTACTACGAAGAAGATAAGCGGTATATAGGTTTAATAAACTTTATCAAATGCTGTTAAACAAACTATTTATTTTACATAAATGTGTTTAAATATTTATATGAACTCGTTCAAAATAATTTATTAAATGAAGCCGGTAGCAATAGATTCATTTCAAATATTATCTAAATGATAAATATAAATAAGCTAAGAAATTATCTACGCCAATTGGGCACAAACCAATTTAAATAAATTTACTGTTTCATAATACAGAATAAATTAATATAAGCAACTATTAGTGGAATTTATAAATCAATAGCTTTAATCAATATATATTTTATTGACCGAATGTAAGTTGTTTGAAAATATTTAAACTTGATTATTGTCACCATTTGATGATCACAAAATATCCATTTACACATATGTACATCTCAAATCTACAAGAAATCAATTATTAACCCATAATAATTATACTCAATAAGTATTATACAATACTTTCCCCTCCATAATATAAAAACGTAAGACATACGGTCTTACCCGATAAAGGGCTTACTCCAAATGATTATCCTCTTCGTTCACCTGGTCACGCTGTCTATTAGCCACCGAAGTAAATTAAATAAAATATACGGCAACAATTTTCGAGGCTTTTGTGGCGGACGTACTGCATGAATTTCACATTTACATTTACTACAATTTTGCGCACCAATTATTGTATTAAATTTTGGGCGACTGTTGCAGGTGGCAACACAAACAGCAACAACATCAACAATAGTAGTAACTAAGTTTCATCTCAAAATACAATTATGTAGGAAAAAACGCACTACGAATAGTACCAAAAAGTAGCTATTTCCCACCCCGCCATTTGTGCTCATTTCAAACAAAGTTTGCAAAAAGCGACCCAATGTGGTGACCACAGCGAAGCAAATAACGGTAGCAACAATGCCCTGCAAACAACAACAACAACTTGTAATATCGGCAACATCTGTTTGAACAAATAACCAAAACAAGAATTCGCTTTCGGATTTGGAATCAGATTCAGAGTTGGATGCAGATGCCGAAGCGAATGTGAATGTGAATGTCAGTACGAATGTAAACGGATACGGACCACAACGAACCAATTTCCGTTTTCTCTTTTAGGCCATGTTAGTTCTGACTCCATCGACGTCTGTCGGATTTAGGCCAATGTTTTGTTAGCTTTTCCAAAAGTTTTGTTTTCATTTATTATTTCTATGATATTTTTACGCTCATAATTATGTCAAATTGAATATAAAATACGTTTATAATCTTCTTGAATAAATTAAAAAATATACTTATTTGCTAATTATTATTAATATATGTTTAAGAACGGACAAATACAATATTCTCTTACGTCATTAATAATATATAATCTGAAATAATTTAAGTTTGATTATTAAGGTTCAAACAACTTTTAAAACAGAGTCTAATCGTCATTCATTAGTAATGGATGGATAGTAGTACAATAGATCTAGTTAACATCTTTACTTTGGACACAAAATAAAACAGCATCCAAATTAAAAATTAATTAGGAGAATATGAAATCTAAAAAAAAGCTTAAATCTTAAAAGGAAAATATTTGACATTGTTGCACTATAATAATTGTAAATATGAAAATATAAACAAAATGAAAACAAAAATTTAGATATGTCTACACAATATAAATATATTTCAAGCAATCTCACATTTAATTCCTTTTAAGCACAAACTGAACAGATAAAGTGGCTTTTTCTGTAAATAATGGAAAATACTATATTTATAACATAAAATTCAAAATGATACGATTTCTTTAATAAAAATGAAAGCACATAAATTGATTTTGAAGTAATATTAGTTTATATTTTTTTTAATAACATATTCTGTTTGTTTTTAATAACATGATTATTTCTTGTAACATCTGAGAGTTATATTAATAAATAAATAATTAAATAAATTAAACATTACATCTAAGATAAGTTTCCCATATTTCCCGCTATAGACAGAGTTAATTTAATTTTCATGGCTCAACTTTTCACTGTGCTTCTAGAGGTGTTTATCCTTGACTTGACTTTCATTTGCCGGAATTGTCAGCCAAGCGAAATCTCATTTACGTTGTAATAACAAGTGCTACACAAAATCAATTAAAATAATTTCCTGTAAAAATTGTAAATGACAGCGCCATCTAGCGGGAGGCAACCGCATCGTGTACATTCATAGCATCTGTTGCCGCCGTTGTCATTCTGCCCACATTCAGGTTCCTTCTCTCCCCGCTTTCCCCGCTCCATCGCTTACCGTTTTTGGCCATCATCGTTGTTGTTTTACATTTCCGGTAATAAATACACATTTGAAAAATAATAGAGGACTTTGGTTTGGTTTCGTTTGGTTCGAATTGCCTGTGTACAAGTGAGTGTGGCATTTGGCAAATTGCCGAATGAGGCGTGGGAAATTGGAATTTTGAAATTATGCGCTAGGTGAGAAACTTTGCGGCATTTCATTTCCTATGATTAATTAATTATTACACGGAGTGTGATGATATATGTAAAGCACAACAGGCACAGCAAGAACAACAACATTTCCGAGAGCCATCATTCTAATTGATTGTGATTTTTAAGTACCGCAGTATAATGCAATGAACTCATGATGAGCTTGAAATTACCCTTAATAGGTGATTACTTAGTACACAAACAATATTTCACATATTAGTGCTTATAATTTAACATTTATTTGGAGTTCCAAATGTACTTAATTATTAAGGACTTAACTTATCCTATCTTTTGGAAAAAAAGAGTTAGTATTATTTACATTTATTTATAATAATAATATTATATTATTTATTATATTATATTATAAAACCCAAATTATTATCCAAAATGTAAGTTCTCTTATTTTATACAAATTATAATTAAAAGAAATATATAATTTCATCACGTTGCATTAATTCTTGGGATCAATCACATTTTATTGGGTTTCTTCTTAAAATATTTGGTGATTTTTCAGGTAAATTTTTTAATAAATAAAATAGTTATGAATAGTAAAATATGTCTTTTATGCAACTCAATTAAAATCATTATTTAATTCAACACATCTCGAACTTCAATTCGTTGCGTTTGATTTGCAAGCGATTGCAAATAAATTTAAAATGGAACATATGTTTAAATTAGAAACAAACATACATATAGACAGCAGGATCAAAAGAATCTATACTAGCATACAGCTGATGTGCTGGATTAGTTTGAACACTTGAACAATTTGTACTGTTTTCAATAATATTCAGTTAACGAGGGTGTTGGGCGGGGTAATAGGCAAGTGTTAAAGATATATAGTGAGCGGGGTGTTGGCTTGACTGCAGCCTACAAATTATTATAGTCACATATCCTGTTGACATTTAACTGACAGCGTGACTGCACAAAGGCGACATAGGTCGGTCCCAGACGCGGCCAACAGAGAACAGACAACCAGGCAATGAGAACTGAGAACTGAGAACTAAGAGCTGAGAAGAGACACGAGACATGAGGCATGAGGCATAGTCAAGAGGCATACACCTGAGTCATAACCATGACCAAAGTCACACGACAACGGCGCACACAGTTCCACATCCGGTGACATCCGGTATTTCCTGCCTTGCCTCTGTCGTGATGTTGCTGTTGCCGCTGTTGCCGCTGTTGCTGTTGCCGGCAGCATTCCTGTGGCCTTGTCACACGTTTGCAGTGCCACTAACAACTACCAACAACTACCAACAACTACCAACAACAACAACAACAGTAACAACAATGGCCACATCATAGTTTATGCGCTAAGACAACACTATCACGCCATAGACAGGCAGTTAGAGCGAGAAGTCGCACATCTATATTGTAAGACAGAGTGTGAGAGAGTGGGAGGGAATGTGACAGAGCAAGAGCTAGTTTGCTATACTCTTTGTGGAGACGTCATGAAAACTAAAGTACATCCTTAGATTTCCAAATTGCACATGATTAATCTAGCTATTAGGTTAGCTTTAAGGATATCAGTTGGATATTAAATGTTTTTTATGACTGTTTTAAGTGTGACAATTAATTCAATATATGTTATTTAAAATTTACTTACTTTTTTAAAGTCATTAACAGACATATTTGTCGATCTTCAAGAGTATGAGCCTTACATAATTGATACTAAATTAAAGTCTAATATATTATTTATATTTTCTAAACTATTCAAATTATTCTAATATAAAAAAAGATCAAATACAATTATATTATAGTTTTAGGGGTGTTTCCAAGGATGCTTAAATATTTTCATATAATTGGGAAGAACCTATCAAAGGGGATTGAATTATTAAAGAATAATGAAAGAGAAAGACGCATTTCATAATGTTTGAAACTGAAGAGTATCCTGAATTCGCGGTTTAATTAAAGCTTGCGGACCTTAGTAATCTCTAGGAGTCTCTGTTGTTATGTCTCTCTGGCCGCCTCTGTCATGCATCCGTATGCAGGATGCACGAGATAATTCTGTTTGTTGGCTCTGCACACGATGTCCTTTCATCAGACCAGAGCGGCAGCTCCATCTCCGACACCCAATAGCATCCACCCACCATTCCAACAGTTTCCCCAACTCTCCCAACTCAGTTTGGCTGACTGACTGACTGACTGACTGACTGACTTATTTCACTTGCTCGGCATTTGAACTAGGGAGTTGTGCATATATTTTTTGCACCTAAGTGTAACGAGTTCCTTTCATCCCTGCGTTGTGACAGAGTCCTGATCCACCAAAGCTCACTCTGTGCCCAGCCCTGGACTCACGCTTGATGTAGTTGGTGGTTTACTACTAATTTGCAACCACATCGTTTGTTTTGTGTGGCTCCGTCTGTCCATCAGTCTCCCAGTCTCCCAGTCCCCCAGTTCTACAGTTCATCCGTTCATCCGTTCGTTTCCCCTTCAGTGTCCTGCTGTTAGTGTCCTTTGTGTCTGACATTGCAGCAACAACCGCTTTGGGTTTTGCGCCTTTCCCCAGCTTCTCAACGCGGCTCTGCAGCAATGTGCATTAATTTCAGCATTGCTGGATCTGGGGAACTTGCAACCAGCAACAGTGGCAACAGCAGCAACATCAGCATCAGCATCAGAAGATGCCAACATCACAATGGGACCTCGACGCTTCCCAGTGTGTCAGCTCAAAGTGCGCTGTGTTATAAATGGTTCTCGTGTTCGTCCTGTCGTCCTGTCGTCCTGTCGTCCTGTTCGCCATCTAATCTTTGGAATTTCCGTCTTATCAAGCAGCAACAATAAACGCGTTGCATACTTTGAGGCATAATAACAAGACGCAGCAACTTGTTCACGATAATGAATGCAAACAACTATATTCAAATCACAGAGCACAATTTTGAAAACATAATTAGAATCATGGACCGATATTTCCGCATTTTATTATTCTAATTAAATATTAATAGCCATTTTTATATTTAAAGTGCTAAACATAAATATGATTTGAATTTTTTATTGAAAAATTACGAGATTACTTAATTTATTTGATTGTAATCCATAATAGTCTGAAGAAATTATTGCATCAAATAATCTCATCAAAAGCTATGAGAATTATTTGATGTAATAATAACACCGCTCAAAGCTGTTTACATAATATTAAATACATAACGAGTGGCATACAACTAATTTAAATACATTTTTGGTCAAGTTTTAAAACATATCATATTTTAGATAAAGCTCGACTTTAAATTAAAAGTTAAAAGTTGCCGGAATCAGAAGAGAGATTATTTCAATCAAAATATTACATTTTAATTTAAAATTTGTTCTTTTATTTTAATATATGTTGAATGTTATATGCTTTTCCATTGTTATATGTGTGGTTTTTGTTGAGGAAAATATAAATCAACTTCAAAGTAAAGCTGAATTCTGAAAATATAAAATTATTTAATATTATATTAACACTATTAAGTGTAGTTCTTGTCACTATAGAAGGCACGCAAGATATTATAATTGTCATGCATATATGGTATATCTAGATAATTTTCGACTACTTTTCTGTATTTTTCTCCTTAGCACAGTAGAAACTCCTCATCAAATTACATTTGAATTTTCCCAAATTGATTTTGTTGTGTTCGGTTCCCATCTTTGCACAGATATTCCAATTAGCATTATTGCAAAATGTAAATATGCTATTTATACTCGATACTCAGCTCCGACTGTCACAATATACAATATATATTCTTGTTATTGCTTTTTCATATGAGACTCAATTTAAGCTTGTTTGACTGCCTGTTGTCCTCATATCAGAATATGTGTATAATCCGATTATAAAGGCAATTTCTATAACATTCACATGCGTATATAGTATAGATGCTTCTGCATATGTACATTGTACATTCTTACATATTTAAGATGCTGTTTGTGTTTGTATGTCTGTGAACTTTGCTTCATGTCAATTTTTGAAGTTATTATTTTGATTCACCCCTCATTCTACTTGGCTTGTTAACATGCTAAATACTTTTTAATGCCAATTTAGGAAAGAAATACTAAAGTACCTGGCTTCTGGTTTGCTGGAAAACACACACACAGGCACACACACTGCCATACACAACGTCACACACACACATTCACACATTCACAGAGAGCACTTGATGGGGTCGCATTTGAGTCAATTTATACAGCAATTCACACAGATTTCGAGACTTCTCGAAAGTTGCATTATGCTATTTCCGAATTCAATAACCATGGAATTTTCATTCAGAGGTTTGTGGGTAAGCAGATTATTTGATATACACAAAACACTAATTAGGCATTAAAAGTTGTTTTATTTTTGGCAATTTAAACAGAATTGCGAACAAGTATTCACAGGTTACGGATGTGAGATAAAAGGATACTGTTAAAATTCTCTGTTAAACTTGAAATGTTAAAAAAGCTATATATTGTGGTTTATTGCAACGCTTTAAACGTTTTTTTTGCATTATTATTATTATTAATAGCTTTTGAATTTTCTATTTTCGCAAACTCTTACAATATTTTCTTTAGTTCTCTAGACTATGGTATAAGATGTTGCAGTTCGTCTCTCGATCGTGAAAGAAAATAGTATGTTAAGTGATATAAAAATTCGATATAGTGTGAATTTTGGTAAGTATCCTAAAAATTAGTAAAATTTTTTTCTGGGTACAAATATAATATTGATGAAAAGTTTTGAGTCCAAGATAAAGTTAAGAAATCCATATTAAATTGTTGTAAATAAATATAAGAAGATTTAATCGTTCAAGAGTCCGGTCTCTTATCTACACAATTCAATAACTTGTAAACGGATGTCAATTCACTTAGTTGAATTCGCCCATACATACATACATACATACATACATACATACATTCAGTCATACATTCTGCATCTGTATAGTATATCGTAGAGAACTCCATTCATCTTCCGCTTCGACGCGCACAAATAAAAGCCAAATTCAACGAACGTAATTTCAAAATGCACTGCCAGTGAAAGAGGAAGAGGAAGAGGGAATGGCAAATCCTAAATGCTCTATTTACGCTTCATTTAATTGATAATCATAAATTTATTGATAACATTTCACTTCTGTGCCATTTGCACAAACTACGAATCATTTGTTTCGAATTTAATTTTTCGTGTGCGCGTACAAATAAATTGCAATTAATTTCACTTGAGCGAAAATTAACCGAGATTCAAGCAAAACAGAATTGTTAATTTGGTAAACTGAAAAACCAGTTAATCGCAGATCCCTTAAATTAGAATTCACTGAAATTTAAAGCCACCAGCTAATGCAACTACATATACTACAATTTTCTGTTTCCAGTTTTCAAAATTTCTCTTTTTCCCATTTTGTTGCCTGCTTTCAGCTGCTGTTCAACTAATTAAGCGATTTTGCCTCTTACCCTTTACTTCAATTCGCTTTCTTTGTGTCCTTGTCGCCATTACATTCTTTGTCTCTTGCATTGGAAACTCATTTCCCTCAGTTGCCATTTTCTATTTTGTTTTCTGATGTTTTTTCTTTTCTGTAACCTCTTTTATTGGATCAACTTACAGAAATCAACACATTAAGTTCACAGTTGCCTGACGAGCGTTTTATAGGGTTGTCGGACTTAAGTATGTGGGGAGTGGGGTGGGGGGGAAGGGAAGTGGGGAGTGGGGGAGGTGGGAGGGGCACTTTGCACTTGAACGCTACAAAACAACAGAGTTTATTGATCTTTGCAGACACTACAAAGTAAACTCAACTCGTTAAGACAGAGATATATAAAATGTTACAATTTATTATGTGGTATATTTTAACAGAAAATAAATGTATTCTTTTTAACATATTAATGTGCAAATGGTGTGAATATATAAATCAAAACAGCTCTGATCAGTCAGACACAGATTGTCCATAACTTAAAGTAATTATCTTTAAAGAAAGTAAAGCCTTAAAAAGACATATAAAATGCATAATTGTACTAAACTGGACGCATGTAACAATTGATAATCATAGTATAAATATGAATTATTTTAATGTTAATTGCACTTTGTGAAAATGCGTTTCCTTTTCAGATGTCGCAACTTCTCGTTTTTGGCTTTAATTAGTCCGGTTCTTAGCCAACTGCCACACTTGTCGCTCAATTCAGATAGTTTATGAAAAGTTGTGTTTTTGTTATGCTACGTGGCATTCACATCAGCTGGCTTAGTGCAATTTAATGCGCAATTGCTTGGCTTTATTTGAGCGACAGTCGGGCGACCATTATCCAGAACAGCACAGCAGAGACAGCAGTTGCCAGTTCGCTCCTTACTACTCTCTTACTACATCCCCCAACCCCATCCACAACACCCACCAGCGCCACAACAAACCCTCAACATGTTTTGTCTTTGCTGCCTGGTTGTTGTTCTTCTGATTATTGTTGTTGTTGTTATTGTTGTCGTCTAGTCACGTCTGCTGTTGACAAGCGTCTGTTTTGCTTCGCCCGAATGGCACCCATATTGAATGTTCCTTCTTCACTCTCTTAATGTCCCTGTCTCACACTCTGCCTCTCTCTCTCTCTCTCTCTCTCTCTCTCATACTCTATACTGCACATCAAGTCCTTTTCCTTAGCTCGTTGCTCGCTGCTCGCTGCATGGCGCATTTTCAACGCCATTGTCCTGTGCTAGGTACTATTTTTGTGTTGCACAATTTACTGCACTTCCTGGCCAGTAAAACACACACACATACCCATTCACACACACACACATAGATAACACATAACTGCAGACCAGGGAGGAGACACTTGGCAAGCTTGGTAGCCCTGCGCGCATTGTCTCAATAATTACCCATGTCCCTTGGTTCAGAAGTGGCTATGGCAACCATAAGCTTATAGCCAATGTTGCTTGAACCTTAAGGTTGTAAGTGATTACATTTAAAAAAGAATTCATATTATTATCTATATAAAAAACTCGAAAAAATATATAAAAATCATTGAAATTGTCTTATTTATATAAATCAAATTTAGTTTATTTCTCAAATCGTTAATACATAAATTAATTATTTCTCCAATATTATTGTTGATAACTAAGCCTAAGATTTCGGATAACTTTTCTGATAACATGATAGCAAGTACAAGAGTAACCTCAATATTTTCATAATTATTATTTTTTGGACGTAAAACAGTTTCAATTATACTCGTATTAATTATAATATAAATTCAAACAATTTTTTGTCCAGATTTTTATATTTTGTTGCGAAGGAAATAGCTGAGTCTAGCTATAAAATATCTGAAATTTCAACAGCTCTATCATCCTTTTCTTTTCTGTGTGTCTCTCTCTTCTGGTGATTGGTGACCCTTGGCCTGCTATTATCTATCAACAACTTTTCGACAAAAGTTGCGCACGTTTTGTCAGCTGAGAGTTAGTTTCTCCTTCCTTCTGGCTGCAATCTTGTCGCGTACTCGAGCTTATTTTCATTTCGATACTTGGCAATTGGATGACAAGCGGATTTTGTGTCAGCAATTGCGACAGCTTAAAGACTGATTTTCCACGTTAACTAGAATATATTTAGTATATTTATTGTATAAAATTATATATGTATATTAAATAATAAATTATTTCAGTTTAACTTTATTTTTAATGCTATCTTAAAATATTATTCTGTTACTAACAAACGTTAAATTGTGTCAAATCTCTTTACTCTTTACTCCAAAATTGCATTTGCTCTATTGCAGATGTGTAGACACACTTTATGTTCTTTATTTATAATAGCGTAATCATCTAATTTTCGTTAACTTATTTTAAGTTAAAATATTTTCCTTGAAATAAATATACGTAATTCCAAAAAACAATTCATGTTACCAAAAGCCACAGAAAAGCTATTATGGATGTTCTTCAAGCAATAAATATCTGCTTTAAAAGGTTTAACCTGTAGAACTAAAAAACTTTATTTGTATACTATAAAAGTGCTCCTAATAATTTAAATTAATTCATGGCTATCGATTTGTTTATCACCCCACGTGTGACACTTTTTGAATTTCAGGCATTTTTAATTATGGGTGGGCCTAGAAAACTAAGATTTTTCTTGTGAATAGGAAAAAGCTGACATGGATTTTATTCTTGATTTAATTCACTTGTACTTTTGAGAACATACTCGGATCTGACAAGCATTAGCAACAGCATCAGTCACACACAGAAACTGCTTAACATGCCCATAATTAGCGCAGTTCAACAAAATTAACAGCTTTCAACTCAATTGCCTATATGTATTTAATCAATTTTTCCACTTCCACGGTCGATAAACGTGAGTAATTAACATGAAATCCTCACACAACAAATTCTGACCAGAACAGGCAAACATTTGATTTCCCTACATTACAGCATTGTTGGAGTGAGTGGAATAATGTTAATGAAATCAACACGTTTATTCCATCACTTCCGTAACCTTTAACACAACCCACATCTCAATCGACTTTCATGTTCGAACTTGGCCTGTAGCGCATTTTACAATCGGATATGTTCTACTTGTGCTTATCATTCATAGCGCGAATGTTTTCATAAATATCTGCATTTCTTTTTTCTTTTCGAACCCCTCTCGAGTCCAATTTGTGTCCAACAGCTTCTGAATTTTTTTTCGCCGCACATTTTTTAGCTGTGAAAATCGCTGTTGAAATTTTCATAGCGCACGCGATATTAAAGGACCTTTGGTGAGAGGACGACGCCAACTCAACGACTACTCAGTGCAGGAATTATTAACGCAATGTCCCGCATTTGCATGCAAGCCCTTTCCACTTAACCCACCCCCGCCCCCAACAGTGGATATTGGCTCATACATTTTTTAGTCACATATTGAATTGTTTTCGCTGTCGCACAATTACAAAGAAAAAGCAGCGAATTAAACGACATTGTGAAAAAAATATTCAGTTTGGGGTTCAATAATTTACAATAGTATTTATAATGCAACTGAAGGTGAGTACTAAATTTGTTGTGTACTTATTTGAAGCGACGGTTTTACGCCTGATCTGATAATCTGCTTAAACTAGTCATTTAACTTTATCAAGTGAGTGCAACACAATATATAGCCCAAAATTAAAGTTGTGCTGACAAAAATGCTGCTAAATTAAAAAAATTTTGTTTTATTGAATAAAAGCACTTTTGCAAGAACTCATTTGAATTTGTGGTTTATAATCAAGAGAGTTTCAAACTTATAAGTAACTGCAACTAAATGCAAGGAGGTTTCTTTATTTTGAATTTGTTCAAATCTACTAAAAGTTACTAAAGCTAAAAACATGTCTACTTAGTCTTAATGATCTTCAAGTTACCGTCACTTGCTTTTTAGTTAAATAAATCAATATCAACTGTGCATTAAGAGAAGTGTTTTATTAAAGTTATTCAGTTATTACTAATAACTAATTAAGCGTTCAGAGACTTTTGACTATATAAAAGCTTTGATACTTTTCAGGGAAAAAAGAGGATGTTGAAAATACTATTTAAGTGTGTTACTAATCAATAGTTAGTTATAAATTCAGCTCCCAAATTCCACTCCGATTCTTAGCTCATGTTCGAAAAATGCAGATGTGCATTTAAATTGGTTATTTATTGTTGGTTTAACGGCTGGCAAAATTTCAATGTCATAGGAATTTTTTTTAATTGCAAATATGCGAAATCAATGTCGGCACAGAAAGATGGCAAATTGCATTGTGACTGGGGCAGAAATAGAAACAGGACATGGTATCTGAAATTGGAGCTGAAAGGCAGTCACGCAGCCACAGGAAATTGTATCTAAATTCAATTTATGCGCTTGAAACCTGCCCCAAAGTACCAGCCACATGTGTCTCCCTGTGAATGTGTGTGTTGTGTGTTTGTGAATTTGTGTGTGGGGATGTTGTACGGTTGTGCTACGTCCTGGTCCTGGTCCTGCTCCTGGTCCTGTTGCTGGTCCTGGTCTGGCATTAGCTGACGAGCCGCACATTAAAAGTACGTGTCAAATTAAATTGTTGTGCTGAAAACAATTGAATTTTGTGCCGTGTCTCTCTTTAGGCCTGAAATCCAGTGTTTAGACGCTTTTGTGGGAGGATACTGCCCAATTTGGTTTCAGTTGAAATGACAGAGATTTATGTTTACGGTTTCGCAGTGAATTAAATCATTTTTATACTTTCGTAATAGTAACTTTATTACAATTAACTTTTAATATCAAATCAAGAGTATCCAATAAAAATAATAGTCTGAAATATAGGAAACAGTTTTTTAAGAGAAAGTTTGAAATTTTCAGCATAGAACTCCATTGGCAGATCGTAGATTAAATTGCATATGTGAAATAATATGTAAATAAATAAATCCACATTCAAATATCACACAGAAGTTAGAAAGTCAAGTGTGAAAACGAGAAAAAGGATAACTCAATAGTTAAAACTGACTAAGTTGTGAACTACACAACAATAATCCAGTGTTTAGATAATAAATAATTCTTGTCATAGTTTTGTCGCTTCAATTCATTGATTGAATTTTCAACAATGGATCAACGACAATAATTTTACTGCCTTAAAGGACTCTTTTTCTAAGTTAGTAAAAAATAGGTGTAAGTAAATTTTGTATTATTTATTATTTTAGAATAAAGAAAAATTTAATATTTTAATGTTTGTTGCCATATATTACAATGACTGTAAAAAAAGACTGCAATCCTAACCAAAAATCAATCAGCAAGTGACCATTTAATTTATTTAACTACAGTAAATAAAATTGAAAAACAATTGATACTTTTAAAGAAAAATAGGAAATCAATTGAATATGTTATTTATTTACTTTTAAGTGAACTCGTCAGCAAACTTTTGGTTTGTGGATCACAAGTTGTTGTTGTGTTTGCTTGACTATGTGTGTGTGTGTGTGTGCGTGTGTGTGTATATATTTTTGTGTGTGTCTGTTAAGGGCATTTTTGACAGCGGGCCAAGTCAAATATTATTTTTTTTGGTGGGCAACCAAAATGGGAACTCGGTCTCAGATGCTTTCCCATTGCAAAATTAATCACAGCGCCGTTTTGTGAGGACTCTGAAATTTGCACAGCAGTTGGCAATTTGTATTATGACAAACGGCGCCGGCAGATGGCGCCACGCATGTCATGCAAATTATAAAACTTTCGGCCGCACACACACACACACACTCACACTTTTAACGTAGGCGTTGCACTTGTCCGGAGGCCACGCCCCTAAAACAAAACAAGCTAACTAATAAGGCAAACAAGTTGTTGGCCAAGTTTATGCCTCGCTGTCGCCTTTTGCAGAGAGTAGCAGTTTCATTTTTCCAACTTGTCAAAATAAGTTTTATTGTTTATGATAAACAAACAATGAGAGATTCGCATGTGCTGCGTTAGCGTGGTGGTGTAGAGTGGTGTGCGGAGGTGTGTGGTGGTGTGGGGAGACGCAGGGTGGTGCAGAGTCATACGATGGGGGCGTTGCATGATCTGAAGCTGGACACTCGCTTGCTCGCACGCGCCAATAAATTTGCAACGTAAAACGAGCTGGCAAAAGTTGCTCCACTTTCATTTTCTATTTCTACGCGCTGTACAGAGAGAACGAGAGGAAACTTTTAATTTTCCAAACACGTTTCGGACAAATGAAAATAGCATCCACATCCAGAACTCGTTGTGCCACAAAAACTTCCAACTTTTTGCGAAGCCTTAGTATCCATTCTGGGGTATCGAATTTATCCTAACTTATACTGCACGAACGGAATAAAGAATGAAGATATATCTGGCTCCACTTATAGTATTTCCCTTTTTACTCCTTGTCCATTGTTGTTGCTGTCGCTTTTATTGTTTGTCGCATGCCTCAGACACGAGTCTCTGGTGTCCGAAACGATTTACACGCCTCGAATTTGCAACACAACGACGCAGCGACGTTAAGTGAGGTTAGTTGTTTGCCCCAGCGGCACTCGAACTGCATATAAAACCTCATAGATACTTCCAGCTTTAGTCAATTGACTATGTGCTACAAAAATGATGAATAAAGAGACTACGCTTTTGTGGGACCCTGTACTCAAAGTAAACTGCAAAGGGTCTATTCATTTGGTTCAAATATAAAAGTGTGCGAAACAATTGGAGTTGGGCGTGATAAACCGAACAAACCGAAACGATTATCGGTTTCAGTTACTGTGTTGGTTCTCTCTGTATTTTGGTTTTCATTTATCGGATATTCAAGATCTTTGTATATCGGTTTATCCATGACTTTCGACTCACAAAATATGGAAGTTGTATACACATAAATGTTAAAAAACGATTTTATATAAATTAAAAATCTTTGGGTTCAAAAATATGAATCTAACACAATCTGCTTGACAACGATTGATTTATTGAATGATCCTAAAATAACAGTTCTACAGGTGTGGGTAATTTCGGTTACGGTATACAAAAAATGTATGTTCGGCTGGGATTTTAGTTAAGGTTAACAATTCCAAACGATTCGGTTTTAATCCGTTGTATTTAAAATGATTAGGGTACTTTGTATTCGTTGGAATGTATGTTACAAGGAAATGGTAGCATATCCGATCCTATAAAGTGTTTTAGAATACTAGCCGCCCTCCGCTGCGCTCCTGGTTGCTCGCTTTGCTCGCTCGCCTAGTTGTCAGTTGATGCCCGGAGGAGAAGTAGAAGCGAAAACTTCTTTGTAGAATAGAGAGATATTCTTGGTATATTATATGTAATCTTGATCATCAGTTAAGTCAAAATAAACATGTGCTTTCATCTTTCCTTCCAGAAACTTCAGTTTCATCAACGTCGTTGATTTTGCAAGTATAGTCTAATAGGATAGACTATAATAATATAGTCTGTGTAAGCTAAATCTTGATCGAAAGTTACAAGAAGATACAACTCTGCGTAGTGTAGGGTCAAGTAAAAAAGAAGAGAAATATCATTTATACGGACCATAAAGCATTTATAGGTTTCAAAGTAACATATTTAGTTATTAATAATTTGAAGAGATATCTACATATTATATTTAGAATTGCATTGGACCGCGGTCTCTCAATTAGGTAAACATTCAGAGCATCAGCGCACTATGTTTACATAAGTGATAAAAATTTGATGCACATTTATGTACATTGAATGCGTTCTCAGTTAGCAGAGTTGCCAGGGCCACTTGAACATCAAGCACATGCGTGAATAAACAGACCCAGATACAGAAACTAACTATACTGTCACTGTGTATGTTCACTTCTATAGTAGTGGGCGCTATAAGCTATTCTATTCAGTAGGTGTGTGTGTGTGTATGTGTGTGTGTTTGCAGTGGGCAATATGCTCAACATGTTGGTAAACTTTTGCTACCGTTTGGGTAAATAAATGATGCTTAAACTATAAAAAAGGGAATTTTGTGGTCTTTAACTTGACGTGAGTCAGCCTAAAAGCTAATGATCAAAACCTAAATTCCAGCTGCTTATTTAATACAAACCATTTTTTTTGTTTTTACTTCTTTTTCAACAAAATATTTATTTTTCTTTGATCGTGCAGCGAAAACTTTGAAAGTTAGTTTTTCACAACATACAAGTCCGATGAGTTCAATTCTAATTGAATAACTATTGTTGTTTATTGTCTATTTTACATTTAATTTCTCTAAGTTGTCGCTATAATTGGGATAATTATCTTTAATAAAATACATTTTAAAAATTGAGTGTGTTATAAAGTGATATTTAAATCTATTTCATGTCCAAAAACAAACTTTACATAAAGGAATAATAATTATTTGAATAAATAAAATATGTTGTTGTGGGAAACAATTGTTGCGAACGTCACTTTGTGGCCAACATAATAATTGCATTGCAATAATTAATTTTTTTTCTCCGAATTTCTGTTATCGTTTTAATTTAAGAGAGTTTGATCACTAAGTAGTTTGATCAATTTCAATACAAATATTGCAAGCCAACTTGGCAGTCCTGAATATGAACTAGTTTGGTATGAGCGGTAAATTGTTAAGTCGCCTAACCACTCTCTAATAATCGTTTTATTGTTATTATATAATACTGAAGATTTACTGCATCGAGATAAGTCACAATTCTGTAAATTAGCTGTTCAATTCTCGAGCGAGTCGCATTAATATTTGTTGTGTTTGTGTTTCGCAGGGTTGACAACAATTTTCAACGAGATAAGATAATTCATAATTGATAAGAATTGCATTTTATAAATGTTCGCTTTATTTTTAAATATCCAGTTGCTACTTGCAGACATTGGCTATAAAAAACTAAGTAGATTTCTACAGGAATTGACCAACAATTGGGCCAGTAACATTTTTGCTAATCACATGTACACGAAGTGGTAGCAGCAATGGGAGAAACCATTACAATAGTCAGATGTCCGCCTTTAGCCTTTTGCAATATCCATTCTATTGGCACATTCAAATTCAAATGCTCTGCCATTTTGCAGAATGTGAGGCTGGGTCAGCCGATGGCAAAGGTCACGAGCAGCAGTCAGAGTGGCAAACCAAGTAATTCTCTCCTCTCTCTTACTCTCACTCGTACTGGGAAAATGCTTTCAATGTGTTGCCAGCGGCGAGTGGGGAAAGAGGCTTTGCTTGCATATTAGTAGAAGAAGCTGTGGAAAAAATAGTAAAAATTGGAATGCTTTTTAGTGGCAACATCAGGCGAGGCAGCTGGAATGTCTAGTTGGTTCGGTTATGTTCTGTCCGGTTCAGTGCTGGTTTAGTTTCTGCTTCTATATCCCCAATACAATTCGGATTTGATGCATTTACATTTGCACCTGTGCCACACACACACACAGACACACACACACACACCCAGAGAGTCTGAAAGATTGTGTGTTGTAAGCTTAAGTGCCATTACATGCAATCGAGTTGAAGTTGAATTGAGTTCAGTTTAGTTTTGCTTCGCTTTTGCCTCGGGCTCAGCTCCATAAGCGCATAATGCATATTTAAGCATATTTTGTAGTCTACTTTTATGGGCAGCAGCAGTTCGCAACACACACACATACACCCAGACAGACACACACATAGGCAAACATGGAGAAGACCTTGTCGCAAAGTGCACTTCATCTGGACAATTTGTCGGTCCACCCAGGTGCCCAGTTGTGATTATATGGACATGCGTGGGCTGGTATCTGGCAACTGGCAACTCATAGCTGGTATCTGGCAACTGGCAACTCGTATCTCACAGCCGGCAACTGGCAGACGGAACGAGTGAGTGTAAATATTTAACCTTTTAGTTGCTCAACCTCATGAACTCCTTCACAATCAAGATCCAACACAGAAATATGAATTATTTGCACAAAAATGTCTTTGTCATATGCATTCATATATATATATGTACAATATGTATACAATATATTAAATTATGCGAAGTACAGTAATAACGTTATGTGGTTCTTTAAATAAATTACTCACTTTATATGAAGCAACACAACTAGGTCGAGGTTGGCTAACAACTTTCTTTTGAGCAATGTACGAGAACTGGATACCCTAAGATATACCATAAGTAAAGTAATGATAGTTATTAAAATCCATGATATTCTTGATTATCTGTGAAATTTCTGTTTAAAGGTTATATTAAAATTGTTTTTAAATTTTATAAATATTATACAATAACAATAAATTATATTATGCAGATATTATTAGTCAGAAAATTTATAAATTTGAGAAATATAAAAGTATGTATTTCCATTGCTCAAGTTTTGCAGAAACAATTGATGGAGTATCCTTGAACTAATTGAGTCTGATTACCAACCACTACTTTTGGTATATATGAAAGCAACTTTATTATGAAGCACGCTCATAGTAATACTTATATCTCAATGTATTCCTATTTCTCAATCCCACACACTTCTCGAACACACCGAAAATGAGGTCGGCAATTGCCATGCATTAGATCAGCTTTTACTTACATTCGAACAGAACTTAAACTGATGTTGGACATTTTCTTTGGCGACGACATCAGCAGACAGTTCGAAATTGAAGTGGGATAGGGACGGGGTGGGAAAGGGGATTGAACTCTAAGATAAAAAGGTAGGAAAAGCCAACCAAGCAACCTGTAACATGACTGAATAAACACAATTTTCTTCTGTTTTGCTGCTTCGTTCGTTTGTCAACAATTCAATTCATCAAGCGAAAGTTTCATTTCGTATCTTTTGGTTGCCAGAGAGCCAAGTCGAATTTCGTTACTTTTCTATTTTCTTTAACTAAAACACCCTTGAGATTTTTTTCTCGCTCCCCTTTCCTGGTCCTCTTACCCTTATTCTTTGTTTATTTGATCATCTTAGCTGCCACTTGCAGTACACACACACAAACAGAGACACACACACAACTACACCCAGTGACCTACAAGTGTATGGCAGACAGACAAATAGTGTGTTGGCCAAGAGAACGCAGGACGACCTTCTGACTGACATCCTTGACTTGCTGCCGCATAGACTTTTACTTTTGGCTCCGCAAATATGGCAATATTCTACTAGTATTTGTGTAACTCTGTGTGTGTATGTGAGTGATTGTGTGTGGAGGTGTCTGTGTGTGTTTGTGAGAGCTAAAAGTTTACAAACTTATATTGAAAAATGTTGTTAACACGCAAAAGTTTTTCGCAACGTTTACACAGGGAAGATACAACAACAACACCAACCACAACAACAGCAACAACAACAACAACAACAACAACAATGAGTCGAAAATCAAGCTAAGCAAGTGGAATTCAATAACTGGACACACTGTGCAAACAAATAAGTGAAGCGTAGGTCATGTTAAAGTGCTCGGAAGATGTTCGGCATGTGGGAAGAAGTATTCGAATTGAGTTTGGAATTGGGATTGGAATTGGGACTGGCAAAGTTTCCATGTTCTTTTGGGCGGCTCAATTTGAATGCGAATGTTGAATGTTTCGAGACGTGCTCACCTTTTTTTTTTTTTTGGCAGAAACCTGTGCAAATATTTATCTGAGGTTAAGCCCAATAGCCATTTGTAGCTCCAATTCAGTCCACTTCATAATCTATATTTGTCCGTGTGCTAATTCAATTTGGTGAAACTTTTTGCACACAAATAAGTCAATCGTCATTGGCATTTCAATCAATAAGATGCTTTTGAAGGCCTCTATCCCAGCTATTTACAGAGATTTTAAAAAGCCTTGGCTGTAAAATGAACTGACAGTAAAAAACAATGTAAATAAAATATTATTTACATTTTAAAAATGGTTGTAAGTTTAAGAGCCAAAGAATTAATAAGTAGATGCAGAGCATTCCCTTTATTTTACGTAACAGTAAATGTATTAAATCAATTTAACGAGCTTGTGAAGTTATTCACGAAAAAATGAAGTTGACGCAGAGAGCTATGATCTTTATATAATTCAAGGACTATCTGTATTTATTAAATATTAAAATCATCGGTTGATAATCAATTTTGTTTGTTAAATTACCAGAAAATATAATTATTAATTTGTATTTCCTACATTAATTGGTCTACGTCTTGGAAACTATTATAAGAGCGTAATTAGGAATTTTAACAAGAATATTATTGTTATATAATATTTCAAACTGAAGTAGGCGACATTAACAAGAGATCCAAAAACGTAGCTGTGGTTTTTTTGTACAAACAATCTTATAAAATAAATAATTTACTATTCTGCAATTGTGATATTCTTGATCAATCCATTCCGTAATAAGGTATAGATTATTGAAGTGCCTCGAAATATCCAATGTTGTTTCTAAATTATTAAGTTGATTGTTTGAAAAGTTTGAATGGCAGAACTAAAATTTAAGAATTGAAAAGCTTTCAAATACAACAAGCTAACAAGTTAATCTTTGGGCAACATTTCATGGCCCTGTTTAACTGACATCTGATGTTTATATTAATATTATCGAACTACGAATATCGAACGCGCTACAAATGTCGGGTGCTAAGTGAGAATTGAGAGAACCACACGTCAAACTGCAGAATGTAGGGAAACGAAACCGCCAACCACAGTTTAAATTCAATTGTTGTAGCAGCAACCACAACAAATTTGCTGTTGTCTGTTTCAAATGACATCGCATTGCATCGATACATTGATGCTAAATAATTCACACATAATTTAACAAAGAGTTGACACCGACTCTCAATGCGACTGCGACTGCGATTGTAACTGTGACTGTCACTGTAATTGTCACTGTGACTGCGATGAAGGCAGCAACATTTGTTGTCGGTATTTGTCGCTATTTTTATTTGTATTTTTATTTAAATTATTTACCATATTATCAAACGTGTCACACGCAATACACACATCCCTTGAAAGTTCTGTCTGCCTGCACGTAGCGACCGGAATGTCTCTGGAAGGGGCGGGGGAAGGGGGATGCTAGTCAGAAGTGCTTCGTGGTTTCAGGGTTGCTGCTCAGGGGTCTGTGGGGGTTGGGATTGGGAACGGGAATGGGAATGGGAAATGCTGGCAATGGAGGCACGCGTTGTTTTCGTTAGGTTTTGAAGTTATTGCGACACGCTCATACATAGAAAGTGGAAATCATAAATTCTTGGTAAGCATCAACAAGAAAATAAGTTTACGTGGACTGGTAGAACTCTGAATACTCTACATCCCCTCGTTATGTTATGCTTCTGTTTTTAATATTTTTCCCTGAATTCCCGCATAATTGTTAAATACGAAAACAATACAAACATATATACATAATAATATGTATTTTAATGTAGTTTTTAGATACAAAAACATTAGATTGAATACTCTTCCAAGTCTTTCGCATAATGAATTTTCTACTCATGTTCATTAAAATTTATTTTAACATAGTTTGACGTTTGGTTTATTGACATAATATAGACATAACTTTTTCTTAGAGTATTGAATACAAAGCATCTGAGTATCTTAAATTTTAAGTAAATTTAAAGCAAAGCTAAACAAAAGCTGACAAATTTCTGGTACATGCATAAAGAAAAGATATAGGAATACATATTTGATTATATTGAAGTGCTGCTCATATGGCTTATTTTTGTTGTAACTTCTTGTTGCTGTTGTTTTTGTTGCTGTTGCTTGTATTTTATCGAGTATGTGAGTGAGGGTTGTGAGTGAGGGCTGTGAGGCAGCTAATCATGATTTGCAATTTAATTTGTTTGTATTCGCGTGCGTGGCGCAAATAAATTGATGGCACCACCAGCCACGCCCACATACAGGGGCGTCATCGCACAGAGCCCGGAGTACCAGCTATCTGCTGTTTGTTTGCCAAATGTTGTTGATGCTTAAAGCCAGCCAGCCCCAAAAAAAAATGTTTGAGATACTTTGCGCGTTGCGCTTCGTTTGACTTTGCACACACATTTTCATTTTGCAATTATTTGCATATTTGATCACGTCGACACGCCCACTGCGAACGCCTTCAGTGCTCTCCCCAAACATGTGTGTATGCCATGTGTATATGTGTGTGTGTGTGCCACATTCTATATATTTAAAATCTGTCGCTTTTACATGGGAAGCGTGTTAATTTGGTAACTGCTCTTGAATGTTCAGTGCCTCATTTAGATTTTCACATATTTTGCTTGGATGTATTAGTATTTACATTTTATTTATATTATTCTTTGTATATATTTAAATTTATTGTGTTATTTAGTGTAATCAACATAAACTAAAATTTCTGGCAATATTAATTGTACATGAGTTCGTTTCGGTATGCAATAAATATTAAACAATATTGTTTAAATTAAATTGAATTGAAACTGACTTAATAACCTTTTTTCTAATTAGTGTAAATTTATAACAATAGGTCTAAACGTGTAAATTTAAGTAATTTATTTTTTTTTTTTGTTATCATTGACAATGAAATTATAGTACGTATTTTAATAAACCTTTAGTAAATCAATCACAATTCTAAACAGGTTGTCGCATCTACATTTGAATTCAACATAATACAAATTGTCTTTGCTGCATGCTTTCTTTTTCTAAGTAGCTTGACTTTTTTTCTTTTTCCTTTTCCCGTTTTCCTTTTTCCATTTGCTGAAAAGTTTTTGCAGTTAGCTAAGTAAACTATGAAAACCATAAAACCATTTGCACTTTTGCATAACATTTCCACAAGAAGAAACTATTTTTAGCCATTTAGTTTTGTACTTTTCCCACTTCAACTTCAACTACAATCAAATTGAATTTGCCTGTGAACATTTTCCGACAACGTTTATTGGATCTCGTAGGTAATCTGAAGATAATTTGACTCATCCAACAGTTACAGGTACTTGTGCAAAATAATAAATAAATGCTTACATACAATTATATAAAATTGCTAAATTATTTTTGTAAATGCATTTTACTTAGCATTATACACTAGTCAACAGGTTCTAATTGGTTTCCCATTACTGGAATCAAAACCATTTGTTTTTCCTGTTTGTTTGAATCGGATCTGACATTCTAAAAAAGTGCTAAAAGGGCTATTGCAGATCAATTAAATCTTGCAATCTAAACTTGCTCTAATTTAGAAATTGAACTTTAACTTTAACACTTCAGATTTCAAGCTGCATTGTTAATTTTTCACACGAAACTCAATGAAGGTGAAAAGCACAAAAAATATATATTTTCAGAATATGAAGCGATAAAAGCGAGTGTAAGTGAGTTAGGTGCATTGCATTAAAAAGATGCTTTAATAGCGAATTTTCTATTTAATATATGTCAGATATTAACAATCTCTTATGTTATATCTACTGCTTGGTCTAAATGTATTGAAAAACGTTTTTATATAAATGGGGGATTTGGCTGATTGTTCCTATTATATCTGAATTATATAGAGATCCGATTTAGATCACATTGAATCAAAATTATTTGTATAAAAAAACTTGCCAGTTTTCGTAGGATGATAGATTAGAAGTTAGCTTTTAAAAATAGCGAAGTATTCTTAAAACTGTCGGAGTGGCGGTATTTTGCAATTTACGGAGGGAGAATATTTGAGACAAGAATTTTATCTGCGTAGGGTATACGGAACACTGAGTGCTGTTTGGTTGCTCTAGCTCTTATAGTCTCTGAGATCTAGACACGAACGAACAGACGGACATGGCTATAACGATTCGGCTGTTACTTCAGATTAAAAATATATATATTTTATAGACTCCGAGATACCTTTTCTCCCTGTGTTAGTTTGTAACATTTAATAATGGAAAATGATATGTTTGTATCAAAATTGTACTGCATCTATGATTTAATAAAACTTTCTCAACGATTACGTGACTGGGTATCTGTAGTCTCACAACATTCTCCATTCAGTGAGCAATTGTAAATTGCAGACAAATTCCAAGCACATAACTCATACGCTGCGTTGGCCGCAGGTTCAAGGAGTAATCGTATTGAATGGGAGAAAGCAAAGCAAATGGCGACACAAATGGGCAGATGAATATGAAAATTCGAATCAATGAATTTGGGTGTGGGATGCTGAGGAAAAGAGAACGGTGGGCCATTTACGAATGCTCAAAATGCAATTTAAAATGATTTACGTTATCATTGTGTGGAATGTAGAGGACGCCACAATTTCTAGTTGGCAGTTAATTGCAATCGTGTTTCAGCTCTTTGCTCTAATCGTGAATTAATAAAGTGGCGTCAGTGAAAGATTTATGACAGCTTCGAGTGAGTGAAGGAAAGAATGAGTAGGTGAATGGGTGAATGAGTGAATGGGCGAGGGTGGCTGTCCTTTTGATGGAGTGTTCCTCTGAACTACTTCTTTTTATGCTTTGGAAAGCGTCGCGTCGTGAGACAAGCGCAACAATGAAAATTGCCACTCGAAGCACTTGGGAAAAAGGCTTCAAGGCAATCTACTCGTACAGCAAGAAAAATGGCAAGCCAATATACTTGAGAGTGCCAAGTCTAAACAGTAAAGTGCACCAGCCCATTGTTGTTAGCTGACGACAGCCATACAATTGCACTCCCTTATCGCACTCTTTTAAGTATCCCCCCTTGCCATTCCTCCCCATTTACTATATAACGACCCCCAAACCAATGACAACTTCAATTCTCTGCGCCACAATGAGTTGTGCTTGAGTTTTAGCCATTTGAAGGCAAAGCTATAGCTTGAAGCCAAAGCCAAAGCTTCAACTTCAACTTCAATTGCTCGGCGACAAAGACGATGCATTTGATTTATCAAGAGCGTTGTTAGAATAAAGCTAAATACGGCTAAGAGCTCAACAACAAGAGCTCAAATCACTTCCTCTACGAGTAGAAGGAAAAAATGTCTGAGCGTGCCTAGAACACATTTATGATTGAATATTTATTACAATAGATATCCTCAAATGCGCTTACACTGTTCTTTCTATTAAAATAAGTTTTTAGATGATTTTTCATTACATTAATTTACATAAATAATCACGTGAACTTTTGATATCCATATAGATATTTAAATTATTACCTTGGTCTAAGACTCGACTTATTTGATAATATATAAATAATATTGTACATATAAAAATCAAGATATAAGTAGTTAAAATACATTACCTTTCATTCAGTTTCATTAGGTTTTGTTTTAGTTTTGATTAACTAAAATTATGTTTGACATTAGATGTACTCTTAAATATTATATCTACTGTAATTTGTTTATCATCACTCTCTTCAACTTGTTAAGTGAACCTGAGACATCGAAAAACATAAGTAGAGTTCGACATATAATTACCGTGAGCTAGGCTGTAAGAAATCCTAAACAAACAATTGATTTTCCTTTAGATGAGCTGTATATTATTCATTGTTCAAAATTAGTTAAGTATCTTAAACAAACTATAATATTATGTACATTAATGTAGAGCTCTATTTTTATTGTCATTAATTAATTAATTATAATTGTTACATTTATTTTAAATGGAATATACCTTTCGAATGTGGAACTTTTGAGTTGAACTTTCTGCTAATTTATCCTATTTCCAATAAATAATTTGCTCATTTGTCTGCTTAATTTGCTAATAGATTCACTCAAGTTTTATGGATATGGCGGGAGACTCCACCACAAGAAATTTGCTCAATACTCACGTATTTGGTATGTGATTTTCTTATTATTCTTGTTGCTCAGCTTGTTTTTAGTTTATTTGTTGTCATTGCTGCTGCTGTTGTTATTGTCTGGCGCTGGCAGCGATGCAAAAACAACACGACATAAATCTTCATGAGCAAGTTGGAGCAGCCACAACCTCTCGGTTTTCGTATCTCAGTTACTTCTTGTAGTTTATTCCTTATTCCTTACCTGTGCAGCCATTTGGTTTGGCTCTTTTGCCATGACCCCCTACTCCTTCCCCCCTTTCCACGACCCCATTTCTTTCCTCCCTGCTAATTTTTTGCACGCCTTTGCCTGTAAATAAAACACGTTGCAAATGGCACGCCCCCGTCGCAAATACCAACACTCAACGCTCACACACCTCTCACACACACACACACTCTCACACACACACACTCAACTCTCACACACACACATGCACTTTCACAATAGCCCCCATAATTCAACATAAAATAATGCAGATACCTGGTCAAAAAGCATTGCAGGTAGAGGAACTTGCGAAATGTTCACCAACTTTGTTTTTTATCCAGTCAGAAGCTCGAATCTTGTGCAGACTTCTATGCCTTTAAAAAAAGTACAAAAGCATATACTACAAATAAAATTTCCAACAAATTATGAGAAATATTTGTTTAATTAAATTAAGATGCACTGCTAGCTTGAAATTTGAAATAAAATAATCTCACTGTATGATAGTATAGACGTTCTTTAATAAAACAAATATTTATAAAACTTTAAATGTTTAAGACACAATAATTTTCTGAAATAATTATTATTTACATACAATTTAATTGACAAATCAACTTCAGCTACATAGGTAAAAGTTAATTTAAAATGAATCAAAGCATATTTTTCAATTTACTATGTTTTGTATTTTTTTTAAATTTATTTATTTATTTATTTATTGTCTGGCTATAAGCAGCCGACATTTAAAATTTATATTTACATTACAAAAAATAAAATTTATTAATTATATGTAAAACTATATTTATAAATTAAATATTAATTTAAAATATAAAATATTATATTATAATCTGGGGGTATATAAAAAAATTGAAAAAGATAAACCAATTGGTCCAACATTTGTAGCAAGGATTGGGGAAACCCAGAAAAACCCAATCAGACCAAGGTAAATTTAAAGAAATCTTAGTTAGTTAGATTAGTAAGATATTAATAGTTTGTGAAGCACACTCCAAACTAATCGTACGGTACAGATTGTTATAGTCAGCACACATAATACGAAAAGGTTCAAGCCAAGCCCAATTAGTGGTGCAATGCTGAAGATATAAGGGTTTAAAGTTACGAGTAGGTCTAAAAGGTATGTTAAATGTTACTTCGTCGTTATACATAAATTTTATTTCAACATTCCTTTCATATGTTTACCGTTGACGTCATAAATAATCTCATTTCAATAACAAAATATATAAGATGAATGTCCCTAATTCTAGAAGTTGGTTTTGTTATATTTCTTTTAGTGTATGCTATTTAAAGAATATTAACTTTTGTTAATATCAAATTATAATATCTAGTTGGAATTATCTATTCATTCTTGCTGGTTTTGTCCACAAATTTATGGGATAAAATACGATTTGGTCATTTGGATTCTTTAATTATGGCCACAACGCATTCGCGAGGGTTAAGATTAGTTCAAGGCATAGTAACTGTCCGAGCGCATTTAATGGATATAAATATAGAAATAAAAAAGAGAGACAGACTGGTTGAGTCATATCTATATTTTAGTAGAGAAGAAAAAACTACAAAACAAATCAAACAAAAAAAATACGAGAAAAATAGAAAGAAAGGCCGAAAACTTTTCTTATTTCGCATCAAAAATGCAAAAGTTTTTTAATATGCACAAAGTTAAATTTCATTTAAATCAAGATTTCTGCGGATGTTGCTGTGAATATTATTGTAGTTGTTGTTGTTGCTGTTGCTGCTTCGGCTGTTGCTTCCTTCACGCTCTGACAGGGCTTTAACTCTTTAGCCAAAACGAAGTTGCCTTCGTTGTATTGAACATTAAGCGCAGCCCCAAAATGTATTAAAAAATAAGGAAATACTAGTCGGAAAGTTCAAGTTGGAATCCCGACTTTAGGAATACCCGTTATTAAAACCATTCACTTCCATTGCTGCGAAATATCTTAAAAACTCTGAAAGATGTCTTACAGAAGTCTGTCTGTCTGCCAAATTTGGTTGCTCTAGCTCTTTTAGTCTCTGAGATCAAGTCGCTCACACGGACGGAGAGACAGACAGGTGAAGATCAAAATATACAAGTACTTTATAAAGTCCGAGATTCGTCAATTTACCTATACATGCATTGTAACGAACACAACATACCCATTATTTTATTTTTTAGGTAACGGGTGTAATAATATGAATATAAATATATATATATAAGTAAGAAAATGAGAAAAAATGTGCTGGCAATTTGTGTGTTTGTTGTGTGTGCAGCCAAGCAAATTCATTGGGTGGCCAGGTGGCCAGGTGGGCAGGTGGGCGGGTAGGCGGTTAGGAGGGGGGCGGCAATGGGACTGAAAATGAAAATGGGTTGTGGCACCTGTTTATGCAATGGCTGTGCAGTCGTGCGCATGTTGCTTATTGTTGACAATGCAATAACAACAACAGCATCAACAACATCAATGAAAACAACAACTATTACTGCAACAACAATAATGCGGCTGCTGCAGCTAAAAGTTTCGTGTGTGTGTCGAGAATGCTTTAATTAAATTTGCCGCAACATGATTCCAGAAATCAAAAACGCTGACATTTCACCTTCAACTGATCAGAATATTCAACCAAAACTAAATCAATGAATACAATTTTAATGGAGGTGCAAGATTTGTAGACCTGTGTAATTATTCATTTATTAAATGCCATATCTTCTAAGAGAGCTAAAAATATTGGGTTAAATTAAAATAATTACATTTGTGATTTAATAAGTGTTTTCGTAACTATGTGTTTTCATATATTGGTCAGTTGGCGAAACTAGGGCGAAAGCGCTTTAAATGCCGAGTGCCACCAAAAGCGTGGCCTTTAATGACATGCAACAGTGCATTAAAATTTGCCAGGCTGTACCAACAAATACGCACATAGATAGAGTACTACAGAAGAACAGAAAGAGACACAGATAGAGACAGGGACAGAGACAGAGACAGCAGAAGCACAGTTGGAGTACAAACATGAATGCATCCCATGTTGACAACCACAAACGCCAAAAATTCTCTGGGCCTTGATGCTTGTGAAGTTTGCTGAAGGTTCATGAAATTCATTGATTGCAACTGGTTGGCAATACAAATACAAACATTCCACTTCCGCTTATTGGACAATAATTGGTACACAAAATTATGCAATGAAAAATTCAACTGAATGGTGCCTTTAACCCTCTGAGTGTACTGACGATTGTGTTTAACATGCCTTGACTCATGGCGTCTTTTAAGAACATTTAAGCAAAATGTAATTTAATAGAATCTAATAATAATATTTGCTTTTGTTCATGTACATGAAAGGTAAAATATCAACATTTCCCCCTAATTTTTTCTTGTTATTCGAATACAAATTCTAAGAAAACGGAAAAATCTGCAAAATTGAACAAAATATTCAAGTCCGTACCATTAATGTTATTGCAGACTTACGAAGCTTTTATACTTCCAAAACTTCCTTCATATCTTTCTTTCCTTCCTTTCTTTTTCCTTCAAATGCTCTGGAAATGTCTATTTGAATTAATTAAGTTTTCTGCAAACAACACTCTGTAGAAAATCGTTTGCAACTGCAATATCCAAATAAATGCCAAATCTTCGTTGTAAAGGTATTCTAAATTCGAATTAATCATTATTTAATTATGTTTTCATCAGAAACTCTTTTTGATAATGTGAATTTATTGTTTCAAGACTAACCGATCGTTATAATGAAGAATGTGTATATATTTATGTGTGTTATAGGCACTTAACTATAATTAAAGTAGCATTTTATACATTTTTAGGATTGAGGATTTTTTATAGATACATTTGAAAACTCGTCGAAGTGCACTTTATGCTTGTGTTGATTGTGTATTATATTTTTCTTAAACTTTGTTTGTATTCAACGCGAGGTTGAAGCAGGGTTAATGTAATTGGTTACAAATTGCATGTCCGTGTCGAGTTCGATAGAGACATCAAAGTACGCTGCCCACTTGAGTTAGGTGCAAAGCAATTACGCGCATTGACTTTGTAATTAAAATCGATTTTCATCAAGTTTTACAGCCAGCCAAAAGCGCTTTAGATTTCGGCGCCAATCCGAATGTATACACTCGTATGTGTGTTCGCCTGTATCTATGTATGGATGTATGTAGGTGAACCAATACCAAAGCAATACACACACACACACTAACACATGCGGGCCAACAATCAGTTTTTGTGCTTTTGCTGCTGCTGCTGCTGTTTTGTGGCAATTTTGATTAGAAATTTGGCACGTTCCCTAAGTCTGTTCCTGACCCTGTCCCCCTCCCTCTGCATTATTTCCCCCCTCCCTCCCTCTTTCACTCGCACTCACCGATTAATCCAACGAGCTTAGCAATTGCTGTATATCGTATGGCTGATGGTTCTTTCTCGTTTGCCATGCCTCTTTTTAATCAGTAATCATAATTATCATCGCCTGTATTCGGGATGGGCACAGAAAGCAGTAAACAATTGTTCGGCAATTATTTGATTATCGTTCAACACATTCAGATCCATTTTATCAATGTCTAGTTAAGGAACTTGATAACTTTTTAACTATTTTTTTCTCTTGTATATTAAAATAGTTAATAGTTAATATTTGAACTGAACTGTAAATAAACGACCATAATTTTCGAACAGGAGGAATATTTAGTTCAGTTCCAAACACTTTGATTTTTCATAAAATACTCATTTTTATTGGAATAAAAAAAGAGCAAATAGAAGAATCACCAAAGTAATAAAAATATATATTTTATATTATTGATTAAACTAGTTTTGCCTAATTGAAGAAATTATGTTTGAAGAATTTATCTCAGATATTTGGGAAATAAATTAATAGTGAATTGCATTTTGCTAAAATAAAATCATGATTTTTCACTCAAATAAAGAAATTAAAGTAAGTCTAGCATCAAATAGCTCAAGAATATTCATTATCACTAATGAAGTTTTTTAATATAATTTTTAATGATAAATAATGTATTATTGTTATAATGAGGAATTCTGGGAATTGTTCAATGAGATTTTCCGTGAAGAGATTGCCGCCATTTCAGATCCAATTAATTGTCCAAAATACGCTGCGCATAATTTGCATTTTAAAATGCGACAAATGAACTTCATCTTGGGCTGCACAAGGGACAGAGAATGTTTAAACTGTCTGTGCTTAATTACTGCAATTCTGTGACTGTAAGTGTAAACACACTGCTCAAAAAATATGTTCATGCAATTGTATTTTACTTCGTTGATTTCTTTTATTTGATTAATTTTAATAGAGGTAAAAAAAATAATAAAATGCACTTTTGTCCGTATCTTATCGTTGCGTTTGCTTTTGATGCATTGTGCCAACACAATTCAATTCAATTCAATTGAATTAAATTTAACGCCATTACTCGAGTGCATGTCTGCGTCCAGGACCAGGACCAGGACCAGGACCAGGTCCAGGTCCAGGGCCTTGTTCAGATACAACTCAACTGACATATAGTACCACTCGTGCAAGTCAGGACTGTTCTGCACATTTCCATTGCCCATATGTGTAATCTGTTTGCCAATATTAAAATATTCATTCACCTTAATTGTCAACGGCCTCGCCGGGGCTGACCTGGTCTGACTGGAGCCTGACTTGTCCAGCACACAGATCGCCCCAACCGCGCCAAAAGCTCTACACACACACACTCGCAGGAAGACGTGGCATCCACACACACAAACACCTACACACACACTCGTAATAACTTGATCTCTGCTGAGTTGTCAGCAGAACATCACGAAAATTGTAACGAGCGACATAAAAAACTTTTGTTTTAATACTCTATCAACAAATAGGTATTTGATTCCCAATACTTCGAATCATTTTTAGAAAATAAAAAATGTAATCGTGAACTGACATGACATAATCATTTGTATAACTAAACAGGTATCAGGCATGCATAACATAAACTATCTGAAACTTTAGTAGAAATTAAATCTTAAGTTTTAGTACTTGTACTGTTAGATAACCTGAACTAAAGCTTGAAACACTGTTATATCCTTGCTCAGAAAATCTTGCTTGAACCCTGAGAATTATTGAAGTAGCATACAATATAAATTTTGAACACAACAAGATGCTACAAAAACGAATTTTTATAAAATGTATAAAGTGATAGTTCAATATAATATTAATAATATAATAATTTGTATATATTAATAACAACACGCAAATGATAATAGAATAAAATAATAATATATTCCTAGAAAATTACATATTTGTAAAGTAAATAATATATTATATTAAAGCTGTTTGATATTCAAGTAAGTAAAAGCTTATTAACAGTTTTATGTTCGATATTTACTATAATTTAATCCTAAGGCAATTTAAAGATTTTTGTAAATTTGCATAGAGTATTCTAAATTCGATTTGATTTAACCGATTTTTTCCTTCGCTGTTTTAACATTTTATTTTTGTGTGCGAAATTTTTGCCACGGCTGACTGTCATTGTTGTTGTTGTGACCGTTGTTGTTGTTGTTTATTTTTATTTATCTGCTTTCGTTGTGCTTTTTACGGCATCAGGACAAGTGGTGTGGGCAGAAGGCCGAGCCGATGGTCGGTGCGGGGTGTGTGGAAAGGGGACTGTGGAGAGTGGGCTGTGGAGCAGCACAACAATTGTAATCACTGGGAATCAGCATGTTTCACATACCAACACGAAAATCTGTCGAACATAAAAAGCAAAAATGTTGCCACCCTCATAAAATGTTACTGTGTAGGTGCGTTGTTATGTGCACATGTGAGGGTATATTTATACGTATGTCTGTAAGACTGTATGTGTGTGAGTGTGTAAGTGTGCGTGTGTGTGTGGGCAGCCCATCCTGGTACAAAGTGCTGTGCTGTTCAAAAAGCAGGCGGACCCTCGACCAGTTGTCTTTCCTTCTTCATTTTTGTTGTCAAGTGTTCAAAGTTGCGTCGTGCTCCAATATGACGCACCTCTCGCCATCCAGCACCACCATAAACCACCCTGACCCACCTCGCGTGTTTCACCTTTGCGTCGCGTATGAAAATTCAATTTGCTTTTCAATATTTGTCTCACTTATTTTGTTGTATGGCCAAGCGGCATTTAAATTTCATGACGAGTTGTTGTAATTAATGATTTTTATGTAATGCAATAAAAGCGCCAAATGCCAACACGGCAACAATAATAACAGCAACAACAGCAATTCAGCAACTGCCTACCAAAAGGATACTTACACATCGCAAGCCAATGTCCTGAGCAGTTGTAAAACGCAGAGTTATTTGCGAATTTCAATTAGCAATGAGCTTCAGTTAAAAAGGATAATATCTGCCTACCTGAAGGAATTGCAGGAGTAATAAAAGTAGACGGGATATTTAAACGTTGTTTCCTGTCAAAGCTATATGATATAAAATAAAAAAGTGTTCGACGGCCAGTACCCAAATCTATAGTCTCTAGCTCTCATATTCTCTAAGATCGCCGCTATCAAGATGACGGACGAACGGATATGTCTAAATATCATCGGTAGTTGATAAGGATCATGAATATATTTACATTGGGAGCTCTGTCACGCTTCCTTTTGCCTGTTACTTACATTCCAAGCACATTTTATTCTTTAAAGAACAATGACATAGGTCAATTATTAAAATGTTACATTAGATTCAGTTGTAAAAATGAAAGATTATTAATGGAAAGTTAATCTAAAGTTTGATTTCTTAGAAAACGTTTAAAGCTTGTTAATTAATAATTAATATTGAATTGAATAGAAACGTGATAATCGATTGTCAGATAATAGATACATAGGATAAAATAGCTGGAGGTGTTTTGCAAGCGCGAATTACACTAGGCATTAAAATTCAAGTTTTTTCATGCTACTGGAACCAAACCCAGTTTTTTTTTTTACCAATGCCTGGCGCAATTGAAAACGTTCTTTGTATGATATAAATAAACCATATGTACAATATACTTCCGGACTCGCCTTTAATCTGAGCCTGTGGCAACAAAATGGCGACACGAGGGCTGAAACATACCCTCAACGTTGAGTTACCAATTACAAGGGCTGCGAATTTATGGCACGATTTGATTTCGCAAACATTCTGGATGGAGCTACTAGATTTGCTCTATCAGTTGCTTTGGTCAAATGTTTGTCGAGCACGCATTGAATTTAATTAATTTAACACGAAAATCATTGAGGCGATATTTCCGAAACTAAGCGAGAGACTCACGAAATGGCTTATTGACATGCCACAAGGATGTTTGCTTCGAATTCGGACCCCTAAAAAAAAAAAAAACACACACACACACAAGAACGGCATAAATCTCGATACAAATAGACATTCGACAACAACACAGTTGGTCAATTGAAATAAGCAAAGGGCGTGTGTAACTAAATAATCTTAATCTAAAATAAAGCTCATCGAGTACAGATTCGAAATGCCAATTAAGAGTTTCCAATTGGATATATTACCGTCGGAAAATTTCAGCAGATAAAGTCATTAATTTAATGAGTTATTCATTGGCCTTTCAATCAACCACAGAAGAGAAAAGAGAATAAAGAAATACTTTTATATATATTATGTTACGAACATAATTATGATAAATAATAGGTCCTTATTAGCCTGTGTATTTCTTATGAATTTATCTATCTTTTCCGCTTTTATTTCCATGGTTAATGTGCTTGTCGCCATTAACACCTTTATTGATTCAGCAATAAATTAACTATGATAATTTAAAAATTATCTAGTCTACTTTATAACAAGGTGCCAGAAAATATATCTTTACTAAGAGCATAGGCATGAGCATAAGTTCAGAATGTACTAAATCCATATGAATAGTCTGTTGGTTTGGTTAATATAATTAAAAAAAAGAAATTTTGTTTACAAAAACTTCCTATGCAAGTTATAAAATACAGCTCTCCGATTATAAAATAATATCAAACATGGTCTGCGTACAGTATCCTGGATTTTATATTCCAAATTTTGAAATCCCTAGCTGTTACAGTTTCTGAGATATCCAGACACACAAATAGAGACAGACAATGGGACACAGAACTAAATAAATTGATAGGTAAAGCGGTCAGTCTTCAACATACATTCAACAATTTTTTGGATATTTTAAATGATATAAATAAATGTACTAATATTAAAATATTTTAAATTGAGCGAGGGCGAAATGGGCGAGTAGGAGACAGCATAAAAAAAGACAATTGTTTCAATTCATGAGAACTGTTCATCCAGAATCTAATGAGCTCGGAGTACAAACTCTTTTTTATATTTTAATTACGTGTATTTGTTTATTATTATTTGAATGATAAATAAAGGCTGTATTCCATGTGATGTTTGTATATAGAGCAGCTGTTCAAATATCGTTTGTGCATATTTCCCACCTAAACCTTCCCCGTTTCTTCAACCATATAGATACGCCCAATGCTGAGTAATTAAATTTAAAGCTCAAAACAACGCAACACACGCAAACAAAAAAATTGACCAGGCAAACAGAACAGAATTGGAACAGAAATTGGAAAAAACAAGAGAAAAAAAATGAAATGCTAACGGGATACAGTTGGTTTTGCAAATCGTTTGACAAGCCGAGAATAAAAATATCGCGGAAAAAGAACAAATATTTTTGTGGTCAAACAAGGGGGTAGCTAATGAAATGAAGAAGGGTGGGTAGGGGGCATTGGATAGGGGGCAGGGAAAAGTGTCGGCCTGCATTTAAATTGCGTGTGAATTATGTGCAAAAAACATTTATTTCGAAGCATTTCAAAGTTGTGGTCGGTGTGAAAATGTTATTATTAATACTTATGTGTGTGTTGCGAATTCATATTTACATAGCTCATTTTTTCAGTTTTCTATATCT
Source organism: Drosophila sp. st01m (assembly GCA_018901795.1). Classification (NCBI taxonomy): domain Eukaryota; kingdom Metazoa; phylum Arthropoda; class Insecta; order Diptera; family Drosophilidae; genus Drosophila; species Drosophila sp. st01m. The sequence continues at coordinate 3,087,564 of JAEIFG010000269.1, forward strand.
GTTTATATAGACATATTTATCACAGCTGTCGCCTTTTGGGCTTAAACCGGTTTATTCTGGCATTAATGACAGTCGTTCTGTTAATTGGAAATTGTGGTATTATTGGCTAAAATATAATTTCTATTTGGCGAGTAAATCAATTGAAAATGACAGTAAATGAGCTTTAATATCACTATTTTAATACAAATAATAATATTAATCTAACTATTACCTAATTTTAGATGATATAAATAATTTTATAATATGTTGTAAGATAAAGATTATATATAGTCCCATACCCAGGGTCCACTTAAATTAAACTAAGGATCGATTACAAATTCTCCATTACATTTAGTACATTCAAAAGATCGTTCATAATAAATTCCGAGTGTTTTTAGTATGATATAAGCACATATTGTTTTAATTACTGTTATCTTCTTTGCTCATAGAATATAAAATTAAGTTAGTCAAATTTCTCAAAGTGGACCCGTGGCACAAAGATTAGAGTCGCCAACTTTCCGCAAATAGAACTGACTTAATTTGATCATTTAACCTCGACAAGCTTGATAAGCTAAAAATAAACATGAATTAAAAAATATTGAAGCAAACCGTCAGTGTTCTCACATATGTATTGTTAAATTTAATAAGTAATGAATCGCATTAATATGTCATTCGTCTTGTTAGTCTCTGTGTTTCAGTCGTAAATATCTACATCAGTCAGTCAGTCTTTTTGTCAGTCTATAAATAACGAAATAAATAAATAAAAGAGCTAAATACTTAATTAGCTATAATTAGGAGAAAAAATAGAAAATACACTGATATTTGCCAGATTATGACCAGCATGAACTGTCTTCGATCGACACCCAATAAACTGGAATGTGCCAACGGAAAAATAAATATAAATAAATTATGTACCATTAGTTTGGAGATTGGGAGAGACACAGAGGGAAAAATGGGACAAAGAAAATTGCCGCAAAATAAACAGAGTCGAGTTGACTAATTAAATGACATTTGTCAAGAAGACTTCGCTGCAAATTGAATGTAAAGCGGACAGATAAGAAGCAAATGCATTGTAAAAGCAAATGTAATCAATTCGAGTCAGTCTGTGGTTATGAATGATGAGAAAACATTCACAATGATGGCAATTGCTCGTACGTTACCACCCACCCCCAACCCTTAGGAAAGCCTATCGAAGAGCAAAGCCAAGGCTGTAATTTGGGGAAATTCAATTATGCCCTAAAGACCAAGCTAAAACTCTGTCAACGTATCCCTTCATTTGTGGAGGAAATCAGCGAAGCGTTGCTAAACCCGATGGAAGTTGGAACTGGAACTGAAGTTTCAATTGGAACCAGTATCCGAACTAGCGATGGGACATCGGCCAAGTATCACAGAAAATATCACGTGGATAATATTTTTCGTAACTAATGTGGATCGATATTATTTATTAGTTATTTTTATTTGATGTGTAAGTTCCTTTAACAAATATCGGTATATCGAAATACTCAATAACAAAATGATCTATTTTAACAAAATGTATTAAATTTGCAGTAAATCAATTTGGAAATTCGTCCGGGTTTTGAAAAGTTTTGATATGTATATTTTTCGTAAATATTTTTATTATTTCTTCTCATTTGCAGAACAAAACATTGAAGAAAATATATAAATTTCAAAATTTTCTGAATCGTGCCATATAATCGATGATTTTATGAAAGAAAAGAATTCTTAACGACAAATTTTTAATTTGATGACAAATGTGACGTTTCTTTAGACTGCTTTTAAGAATACTTGCGGATTGTTTGTATTGAGCAGAAATTGAATAGTATTATTTAATTAAATAAAGTTTCTTTGTGTCTAATTAAGCATATCTAAGTTCCCATCCCTAATTCGAACTGGAATTGAAGTTGCAGCTGTCGCTTCAGTTGTGTTGCTGTGGTTCTATGAAAAGGGGTGTGTGCGGGGTTTGTGGGTTGGGGGTATGGTCAATTGATGGGTTTGAGACCGAGGCCGATGACGAGGCTGAGGCGAAGGCCACGTTGCATGTAATCAAACAGTTTGCGTAGCAATTTTCGATTATCGTTTGACTGATTTCGTGTTAAATCAATTAAGACATTGCCCAAGTTGCCGCCATCGCAATAGGACGTGCGGTGGGCCTCAGTATTCGTGCCTGGCGCCTATTTATCTAATATCCTGTCCAATACACAGATACGCACATATACAGACATACATCGACAGATAGAATTGTTTTGTGCCTTATTGATTGGACCCGCAGTCTTAAGTCCTTTCTCGGTGCTTGTTTGCTTGGCTGTTTTGATTAAAGCTGTGAGAAAATGCTTTTGAAATGTGCAATTTTCAATTTATGAAAAGCTCCAGACCCCCTTCGACCCAATCCCATGTTGCCGTGCCCCTCGAACGCCTCCTTCGGCTCGTTGGAAACTGACAAGTACAGAAGTTGGTGCCGCTGTTGCTGCTGTGGCTAAAAGTTTATCAAAAACTTTGACTTTGCTTTATTTTGTAACCGCATAAACACTTTGAAATAGACCGATTCGAAACGAAGTCGAAGTGAGTGGAAAACTTTGCACTTCCCTCCAGACCAGCTCACCTCCCCTACTTTCCCTCTCGGTCCATAAATGGTCGTTAACAAGCCGAAAGATTGCAACAAAATTCAAATTGAAATTTGGTATTTTCCAAAAGAAAATTTGTTGCCAACTGTCGCATACTTCGTCAAGTCGGAAAAGGCACATCCATTAACTATTTTCTTTCAAACACGTGTCTGCAATCCATCTGCTATGTCAAAATATATTCCTAGTTTGTTTAATTTTAAAAATTGCACTATCACTTCAAGAGAGAGACTTACCAATTAATTCAATTCAACAATTCAAATTTGTCTATTTTTAGTACATCTTATAAAATATATTACATTTTATGATCAACAGAACTGTGTATAACGATTATTCATTTATTTATTTGCGTTATTACTGATTCTTGAATATATTGGAATATTGTATTACATATTACTTACATATTGGCTGAAGTGGAAGGAGGTGATTAGCTGGGCAACTTCAAATCGCATTATATCGATGGCCAAGTAAGTAATTGGTTGTAAACAATTATGCATATATAATCGAACGTGTGGATTGGCAATAAGTGTGCAACTTGGCGCCTAACCTTTTACTGTCTGTGTGAGTGAGAGTGTTTTGTGCGTGGTACTTCACTGATTTGTAAGGCAATAGCGGCATTATATGAATTAATGAGCAGACCGTGCAACAAGAACAACAATAATAACAATAAAAGGTACAGTGTGCACACGAGTATCAATTGCCCTATTGAGTGTGATAATACGCAGGACTTTTGCATTTGCTTTCGCCTTTTGCGGGTCTGTAAAATATTCATGCGCCGTGTGTGTGTGTGTGTGTGTAGTGTAAGTGTATGAGAGTGAATAATGTCGATTCAGGTCGTCGTGCATCAATTTACTTGATTATTTGTTAGAGATGAGATATGTGTATGGCATGTCTGTTCTGATGAAAGTCGTCAAATAAAGCGATTATGAAACTTTGGCAAGGAACTTACATTGCTATTTAAATAAATACGTTTCTATTGCACCCATGACTTTCATATCAATACAATATTTCGGCAATTAGTGTAATCACTAGTCCGTGGGAACGTTGCAGATGGCAGATGACCCACTGTTTGAAAGGTGAATATCGCTTTACCCTGAAACTCTGTTTGACATTTGAGCCATTTTACTCAAAATGTATTTGAAACAATATACTTAAGAATATATTTAATAATCGTACACCTATTCAGTTAAGAATAATGGAGTGTCTAAAAATATTAACCTTAAAAAAAATAATTGGTATGTGTGTATTATTTATTAATAAAAACCATAATATAAAAACTAATAATATGCGATAGTTTTGGCAACGCTGATCGTTTGTGTTGATTGAAATTATCTTGCGCTCAAATGTAGGCAATGATTTTTATCGCGTGTGTTCACAGAGGAGACTTAGTTAGAGGGGGAACAAGAGAGAGAAAGAGAGAGAGAGGGCATTCAGTTGGCAGTGTCAAAACGTTGGCTAGTGAGCTCATTTCACCTAGGGCCACGCCCACCACTTTGCACAGATTCATGCATAAAATTATAATAAATCATGGAACGCAATAAATATGGCACCCACATAGCACATAGCACATAGCGCATATCACCCCCAGCCTCCCCCCTGCTCTTCTTCCTTCCGCTGGCCTTGTGCGTGGGCGTCGATAAGCTGGCACTCGAAAAAGCATCTAAACATAATCGAAAACGCTGCTTGCGATTTGCTCTTGGTTCAGATTCGACTGTTGTTGTTGTTGCTTTTGCTTTCTTGTATTTAAATATAAATGAAAATGCTTTGCAGCCTGATTGCGGCATATTTTGACGCAGCCTCTGGGCACTCAGCTGAGACAGTGATAGACAGAGAGAGTGGAAGAATAAAAAGGGGAGGGAAACGGGCAGAAATGATACCGTTTGGCTTTTCTTTGATATAATCACGTACAGCTTCTGGCCAGAACTCCAAACTCTCCAAAAGGGCTTCAGTCTTGAGTTGAGTTTAATGCTCTGCGCCTTTTTGTTCTTCGCCTCAAGTGTTGATGACGCTTTTCATGCTCCCATTGTTGTTGTCGTTGCCAAAGATACACTTCCTTATTTCTCCGCACTTGTGCTGCTTGAAAAGTCACACACATGCGACAACTGTCTGCTCTTCATAGTCGAAATAAATAGAGATACCATATATACATATAGATAAAACCATAAACTCTCGCCATTTCATGCCTGCTTAGCAAGAGGCAGCAGCAACTTATGCAAATTCAGCTTCGATTTCATGCCTGATTGACACCGCTGCCAATACAAACGTCATTCAACTTTGAAATTAAAAATAGAAAGTATATAAAACATTCAAAATTACTATTGGGACTTTGAGAACGCGACTCAATTCAAATATAATCAGAATTGTAATTCAAAAATATAATCTTTTAACGTATTGACTATACATGATAACTCTCTTTAAATAACTTTACAGTACATAACTAAATAATAAGGGAAAAAGCTCCTTACTTGGTTTTTGAACTTGAAACTATGTGTAATTTTTAAGGTTTATATTTCAAAACACATGTGTCCTGAACTTGGTTATTTTCTCATCAATCTGTTTTCCTTAAAGCATTCTTTGCCAATTATTTAACATCCTTAAGTAATCACATTGAACTATATAAAATGTAGTGTTTGTCGTTCACTTATATTATTTAATTTAAGTGCTAGATAATATGTGTATCTAGTTTAAGATATATATTTAATGTGATGCATTTGATTTCACCACTAATATTTAAGAATCCTACACTGTTTTACTAATTTTAATGCTGAAGACTTGATGTTAAGCATATACAACATATAATCACTCAAATATAGTTAGGATCTATTTTAAAATTTTCATCAGAATTCGAGAAAGTTATATATACATACATATATATTATACTGTTTAGGTACAGTGTCTTAGTAAAAGTTATCAATTTATATCTCAATCACAATGTAAATTTTGTGCTTTAAATGTTGACTTAATAATTCTGGTAGAATTCCTTAACTAATTTTAAAATTTTTGCCACCTCTTGATTAAGAAATCTATATATGTTTTAATTTAAGAGCTTGCATATAGATTAGAACAAATACTTGTACTATTAAATATGTCAGTTCACCTGAAGTAGCAGACAAAATCTGAATCGTTCTTCTGTTTAGATAATATATATAAATGTATATGTTTCCAATTCACCTATATTATGATGACGATAGTATTAAGTATCTCTCTGCGTACATAATCTAAAGGGCAAACAAAAAAGGAAAAAGACAACAATTGTTAAATAAATTTTCCAAGTAAACAAGTTCCCAAGCTACCGCAACTATTCATGAAAGCACCACCCGTAAAGTGGCTTACAACACGTACAAGATATACTTCAACTGATATAAAGATATGCATACGATATGTGAATTGTAAGCATATCTTATTGTGGCAATCTACTAAATGCATTGGCAAACAAAGACTTGGTTGTCCTGAAATGAAGGGAAGGGAATAAAGTTAAACATGTCGTGAGTCGGGACTCTTTTGACTCATTTTACACTGATAGATGCATTTTCCGAGCATAATGAGCGAACAGAACCACCTAAAACCACCTAGAACCACCATTGGCAAATGCAAGTCAAACAAATTTAAGTACTTTCATGCGCCATAAGAGTCACCTGATAGAAATCTTTTATTTGAACTGGAACTGAACTCCCCCTTCAGGTGCTCGCCTTCCCTCCATTTTCAGCCAACAGCTTTTTTTTTCACTCTGTAAGCGCAAATACGGGTACTGAGGCAGCCGCTGCAGGCGAGCTTTTATCTTAGAGTCCAAATGCGTTTTGCATATGGCTTTTCAAAAGAAAGCACAGTGGGCGAAATGGCTGGTTTATCGTACCGAATGTTTACCTAATATTAAAGCAGTTTAAACTAATTTCTTTTTATTTTTATTATTTATATTACTTGAACGGCAAATAATAAACACTTCGATACAGTAACCTATGTGCTATCGATTTCATACAAACATTATTATTTACTTATTCTGAGCATTTCAATTTGCAGCACATATTTTAATACAAGAATTAAGCTGAATGCAAGATGAGACCCTATATCACATACATATGTTTGATCATTTTATCTACAAATTTATACTATAAATTAAATATAATTATCTTTCGGCTAATCCCAATAACAAGCCACAACGACATTTATTTACCATTAAAGACACAAGGTTTAGTTTTAATGTAGTTTATCTAATTGCAAAGTATATATTGAACTTGGCATTGTGACTATAGAGAGAATGTGAAGTCTAAAAGAAGAGAGTCGTAATGGGAAAGGTAACATTTTTACAGTTCAAATTAATCGTCGATAGTTTGGCCACTTTTCCCACTGTGGACGTTGATGCTGGAAGATTGGCAGGGGGAGGGGGGAGGGTCCAGGGGGAGGGTATCATATGCGTCTTTCGTATCTGCGCGCTTTGTGCGATTTATGAATTAACTTTTTGAATGAAGTCAACTGGCACACACACACACACACACACATTGAGAAGAGAAAGAAAAGTCAGTCAGAGACTTGGCAAATCCTTACAAATGTTGTCAGACATACATATGTAAAAAAGCTTAAAATGCAGCAATAGCAGCACTGCGCTCACTGCAATTGCACAAAGTAAACTCAAAACCAAACCCCACCCCAAACCCGATCACAACCTCAAACGCAACCCCTACGAATTTGTAAATGGCGTATAAATAAAAAGCGTGCACTGAAGAAATTTTCAGATTGCTTGAGCACTAATAAATGGCATCTCTCGCATGCCTTTCACGCGATTTCGCCAAGATATTTTAGTCCCTTTCCCACCCCATTTCTCCATTATTCACTCATATCATATTAGTTTAACTGTATGCCGCCTTTAAGTCAAATGGCTTCCCAACTCGACTGACTGACTGACAGACAGACAGACAGACAGACAGCCAGACAGATGGACAGACCGAACTGAATGCCTTGACTTGCCGTTTTGTTTTGACATCATTTCCACTTGCCTGGCAAAGTGAATGAATTATAAATGCCATCCGACCATATTTGCTGATTGCATATAGATAGAATTTGTCTACTGTTTACAGACTTTGCAATTGTTTGAATCCTGTTCATAAATCAACATTACCAACAGTATTTTAAACACGTAATTGTGAGTTGTATTTGAAATGTGTGTCATTTGAGTCAAGTCGAATGGAAATTTGCATCTGTATCTACGGCACTTAATTGTAAGTAAGTTCAAATTGAACATCAATTGTCTCTTCCGACTTATGATATTTAAATAATAATAATAATAATATGAATGGGAAATTAGTTCGATCGGTTTTGCATCAAATCAAAAGTTGAATTGTTTGACCGAATATTTTTAACACGTTTGATACTTAGTTTGGATAGGAAACCAAAGAGAGTTTGTCTATTTTATTTTCAATTATATTATAATTATTTACAATACATGTGGCAGAGAGACAGCTTCGACACAAGCAAATATGATTACAGCACATTCATGCCAAGCGATATAAAGTACTTATAATGAGAGCTATTCAATCGTAAGTTATTTGTACCTATTTTCTTACAGATTCAGAGTCATGCAGAGCACTTAGTACTTAACTTCAACAGCTGCACTGATAAGAATGCGATGAGCTTGCAATTTACTAAAAGTATCTGCGCCTGTGGCTAATATTAATTTCTTCAACTCGCCGCAAAGTGCAAAAGTCATGGCAAGAAAAGAGAATGAAAATAATAAAAGGAGTCAAAAGGAAGGGAAATTGTGAGAAAAGTCTCAAGAATCATAATCGTTATGGAACTGAGCGAAGAACTCACGCGAATGTCAGACTTAATGCGCTTCAATGTCAAACTCTGAAGAGACCGCAAAAGTAGATGGGTATAGAAATATATATGTATGGATTTGTGAATAGAAAAAGTCCTTGATTTAGCCGGGCCTAGAAAAGCGAACAAAAACAAAGACCAGTCATTTTATGGCAGTCATTGTCGAGAATTGGGATTGAGTTGGAGGTTGAGAGTTCAGCTTCAGCTCCAGCTCCAGCTCCAACCGAAAGTGGATGGATTTGTCTTTGTGTCTAGCGGTTAAGTGCTTTGACGCCTATGGCCTTTCAAATGCTTTTGGGGACAATACAAACAAGAGCTTCTTTTGGCTCGTCCTGCTCTCATCCTTTGTCAGCATTTTCGTTTGTTTTTCCACTCGTAATTTTTTTTTGTTATCATCCAAATTATGTTGCAGTGGTTTTTATTTATGGGCAGGCGGAATTGATGTCTCTATTGTTTGAATGTGCATGAATTTATCTGCATTCTAATTCAATAAGCCGTCCATTCAATAAACCCGCATTACAGCTAAAACTATAACTCATGGTGTCAATAGCCTGCTGTCTATTTGGTTTACTTAGCCCATCAGCATAGTTGGTCATAGGTTTTAATTACAAAGGGTCGAATGATTCATACAAGAAGATAGTTATTATTTCGTATTAACTACAAGTCTCCAAGGCTTAGACAATCATCGACAATTTGCAATGCAGCTCAAGTTTTCTCTATTTCTTTTCTAAATCAAAGTTTGGTGCATTCTAATTTCATTTTGTTGATTTGCATATCTACGAGTATCTGGAGTTTCTATCATTCTGGCTTTACTCAGTTTGCACTGTGTTTAATGAACTGTACATGAAGAAATTATATTTTGCTAAACAAGCAGGCAGCAGATACAAAGAGACTTATCTACTAGATACAGATACACAAACCTACAAATGCACAGTTTAATTTTTGCTTGTCAAGCTTAATTTGCGCTTCAATGCATTGCCTGTGCGTGTGTGTATAAGAGTATATATATATATATATATATATATATGTGTGTGTGTGTGTGTGTGAGTGTGAGGATTGCATGCACGATTGGCAGGACAAGGCAGAGGAAGGAGCACAACTTCATTCCCCAAAGCTGGACGAAGGCATGTCCGCCCAGTCAGCATTTGTTTTGGGGGGAAACCCAAAACTGGATCTCATTCGGCTCTTGGTTGAGGTTGTTGTCATTCTGGATTGCATGTCAGCAAAGCAAAACAATTTAATTACAGTCTGTTATCCATATAGAGACTTATATACGTATATGAAGATATAAACAATTTTGATATTTTGAATTCATTTATCTATACATCATTTCCCTTTTTCACATTTGTATCAAGTTGCAGCAAAAGAAATAATCTATTATCTTATTTTTTATGCTTAATTTTCTCGTCAAATAGTTGTAAGTTGTAACAAGTAGATGTTTATTTACCATTATACCATATTATTTGAAATAGTTATTAAGTTTCACTTAAGAATAGTTAACTTAAGTTTAACTAAAACTGTAAAAAAAATCTTTAAGAAAAGGAAGAGTATTAAAAATAGAAGATAATTGCATTTATAATTTAGTCTTCTCATTTCTTCGACTTAATTATCCCTTTTGCGAAGATTATGAATATGCCACAAAAGCTAATTTCTTACTAACTAGACAGTTTTAACCCTTTTAAGCTGTGTCCACTGTACTCAAGCTGCTTTCGAGTGCAGCTAAGAAATTGATTGAGATTCCTCTACTTCAGTTATTCTCGTATTATTGAAAGTGAGGTTGATTCGCGGTTGATTTGAGGTGAACAAGCATCCCCCTCGCCAAATGCACAACTTCTCTTCGAGTGGTGAGGAGAAGGGGTTGGGGGTGAGGAGTGTGCATGAGGATGGAGAATAACAACCTCTATTTGATATGCTATTAGCGATGCGGCTGCCATTCAAAGTAGAGAATAAGATGAAATAACGCCAGCCACTAATGCGCATTGATTTTCACGTTTTCCCGTTTTGGCATCATTTTCTATTGTTGTTCTTGTTCTTGTTAATGTCGATGTTGTTGCTGTTATTGCGGTTTTTGTTGTTGCCTTTGCTTTCGCTGATTCGCTGATGCCGTTGCTCTTTTCCAGCATTGCTCGTAGTTCATCTAATGGCAGCGGATGTGGTTAAAAGCATTTGCCCGGCTACCTTTTTCATAGACCATTAAATTTGCATTTGAAGCTGACTGGCGCGATTGGCAGCACAAATTTTAGTCATCTACGTCAGAAGCTTCTCTCCTAAATATTTAAGCAGTTAGCAAGTGAAGACCATGCTATGAACCCATTCGATCCAGTTCCGTATTAACTCGCATCTCAAAATAATGATATGAAAACCATTTGACCTGCGGTTCGCTAAAAAATGAATCAAAGTATATATTAAAAGAGGAATATTTTTAAATGTCTACCAAATTTAGTAGGAGGTCATAATCGATTATAAAAAGCAGCAAGTATCTTCTTTTTTTCTCTCCTTTCTCCGACCGTATTGTTCTTTACTACATTTCTGTTAATCATATTGTTTGCACTAATAAAACTAAACATATTTTCCAGTCATCGCAGTACAACGAATACCTTGCTTTAAATCGATTCATTGTTGGCATTTGTTTGGCTACTCATGAATCATTCATGAAACGCGTGCACAAATGCAAATCGGGAAAATCTTTACAACAAACAATTGCCGACCGAACACAAAAACTCGACTAAACAATGTAAAATGTTAAATAATTATAGAAAGCAGCTGCGAGGGCTAACAAAACTGTAAAAACAATAAACATTTATTTACTGTTTACTTTTCGACAATATTTATGGCCTAATGCAGCTGCTTTTTGCCCACTCTCACTGACTTCATACGAATTAAATGGGTCTGTAAGGTGGAATCGGTTTTATTTTACACACAAATTGAGATATGTAAAAATTGGTCATTTTTAAAATAAACAGTGAACATGAACAATTTAGTTAAAGCTTATATTTAGAACGAAGAAGAAACGAATCATTAGGAGTGCAGAGGATAATGGCGAGGAATGAATAAGTTAAATGTTTCGTTGCGACTTCTTGAAAAATCCTCTGTTCAGCAGAAAAACGCAAAAAATTATATTAATTTTCTAAATTTGAAATGTATTATTTAATATCGCTTGTGACAAAATTGGATATCAGAATTTGTTGGGCTCAAAGATGCCCTCTTTGTTTATAAGTTTTTCTCTGTGTGATTCGTAGTTTAATTGCAGGCAAAGTTGAAGAATTGCAACCACAATAAACGGAAGTATGTAATCTGACAAATCATCGCATTAAATAAATAACACCTCTACACACATATACACAGAAAGACACATACATACATTTTCTGTTGTTATTTTAATGCCTGAAGCAGCCGTGAAGCATTAAATTCGGAAGCAAAGGAACATTGTACTGGCCGAATGGCAATTATATTTATGAATGTACCAAGAGGCATTCTCAGTGTTTACTTCAAAGCAATTAAAAGCAAACCAAAAGCAGAAGCAGAAGCCGAAGCCGAAGCAAAAGCAGCAACCCCAGCGAAACAAGTACTTTATCATATTTGTCTGCGAGTATTTGCTAAGGTTTTTACCCAGTGAAGGAATGTGGTGGATTGGGAGTGGAGAGGGGGAGGGTTAGGGGGAGGGGGTATCCCTGGCAGACATATGAAAAGCCTTGCAGTTAAATGGCCACTCAGGAAACGAACTTCGTTTATATTGTGTCAGGATATAGTAGCTTTATGTTTGTGAATGCGAGTACTCTGAACTGAGAGAAATGGGAACTGAGAATGTAGAACACTGCACAAATAACCTCAGGCGCATAAAAGAAATACGTTTACTATGTACTAAAATTGAGTAAATGCTGCCATTACAGAGCTGCAGTCAAACCTCCACCTTCACCTCCACCTCCACCTCCCTACCTCGTCGTTTTACCTCCTGTAGTAGTAGAATTGTAGAACCTGGCCACTTGGCCTGTATAGTATAGTATAGTATGGGCTGTGCCATTATTTTGAGTGCACACAACTTGCCTGGCTCAGCAGTAAAAAAGACAACAATAGAAAAGGCCAAAGCACCCAGCATCGAGCTTCAATTGTTTGGCAATAAATGTGATAGGGCAGAGATCTTCGTCCTCTCTCTCTCTCTCTTTTTCTATCTCCCTCTTGCAGAACAGCCCATCAAACAGATACCCAAAGGAAATTGTCCAGCACTGTGACAATTAATAGTTTGCAGCGTTGGCTAAAATCAATTATCGCCCTACAACTGCGATTGATATCGATAATCGAATTAATCTCAGTCGACAGACACACAAATAGACAGACACAAAACATTCAAGGGAAATAACAGGAGATGAGCTCAATGTTTTCCTCTAGTTAAGAGAACTATGCAAACTGCAGCTTCCATTCAATTTAGATGTGTTAGAATTACAAATATTATATTTGAGATATTTCACGAAATACAAAAAATCTACCAAAAATATTGTACTAATTAAAACAAATTTACTTGACTAGAATTTTTTAACTTGAAAGAAATTTCGGTTTCATAGCGATTCCCAATTCAGGAAATTTATAAAAAACTTAATCGTAGCGACAGCGTAACGACAAAATGTTTTGGCTATAGATTCTTAAAAAACCATTAATTTCTAAGCTATTAATAACAATTTTCGATGTTTTTCTGATAACATTTAATTAAATACAAATATAAATTTATGAAAGATCGTGATTGGATACAAAGAACTGAATAATAATCCCAACTACGCCTTGAGAATACAATTATGTTTATGGCTGTTGTGACTGAGATAATTAAACAGAAAGGATGGAATTCATAGAAGTCGCACACACCCACAAACAGAGGCTGCTCACAACCACACATACATATATATACACATACACAATTAAATATTAACACTCACATATGTTAGAAAACAAAACAAACAAGTGCTAGGTTCACTCACTTATTAATGTAACCCTATTATAAATGTACCAAGTACCCAAAAACCACACACACGTAATTTAAGCAAACAGTTTAACAAGTTCTGTTGCTTGCAAAAATATGAAATACAAATAAAGCCGCATTGAATAGTTAATATATTTTTTTATCCAGTTCGTTATAATATAACGAGCTATTTATAATGAAGAAAAGCTCAAAGCTTTTCAAAGGTTGCCCTAAGTAAATGCACATCAAATTGTGTGAGCTTCAAAATCTTCTTTGCGATTGAACAATTTGTTGTAATCTTCTGGTAAGGGCAGCTAATGGAATGGAAGAATACAAACCAAACAAAATGCCTTGCACTTTGCCGACGTTATGCAAATTGACAGCCATTAAAGCACGAGATACAGATACAGATACAGCTACAGATACATTTCATGATTTCATGTAAAAACCAAATCAAAGCATTTTACAGGTTGAAAGTGGTCTGAAAGTGGTTTGCAACATCAATTTGCACTTTCGTTTTGTTTGCCAAGCACTTGAGATACTCGAAAGATGTGGAGTCATGAGATTGCAATAAGTGTATCTAATTATTCAATACTTTGTAGTTTACGTTTTATTATTCAAATAACGAGTAACGAGTACTCTTAAGATGATTCTTTTGTGGGTTTTTGGTTAGACTTTAGGGCTCTTTCGGCTTCCGTATAGAACTGCTTATTGCGATTAAGTTCCAGAGAGAAGTCCGACTTCTTAACCATTATCATATTGGTAAGAAAGGTGCGTTTATCGGCTTTAATAGCATCGCTGCTAGAGATATGGTCATCTGTTCGGCTGGAGGATGTGATATTGGGGATCGATGAGGTGGCAAACGTATCTGAGGTTTCTCCCAATTGGCAATCGTCATTATTAATGTAGTGCTTGGTGGACTTCAAGAAATCGTTTGCTTCTGATATGCGTTTCATGAATTTCTTATCGTTTGTCATCTTCTTCTCGTGCTTATCAATCTTCTCCAGTTTTGAATAAATGTTGTGCAAGTCGAGGAAGATTTCAGCAATGTCTTCACTGATAACTTTGGAGTGCTGTATGTGAGAATTGAGTGACTCTTTAATCGCCTGGACTTCTTCCTTCAGATTTGTATGAGACTGTAGATCCAACAGAACTTTGGGAACGATCAGACTCATCAGTGTATTAACATCTCCAAGCTGAAACTTCGATTGCAACTGTTCCAATGTCTTAAGCACAATACGCTTCACTTCTTCCTGATTCGGTAAAACAGAGTTATTGACAGAACTACTACTTATCTCCAAAAGAGACTCCAATTGATTGGGAGTGGTTGCATACTCCGATGAATTTAAAGATTCCACTGACAGCTGAGAATTTTTCATGTTGTTCTCCGACATTATATAATTTTAATTATACGATTTTAATAATAAATAATTGTTACTCTTCAAACTTGAATTGCTGCTACTAAATAAAAACAATTTTTATAATGCATAGAGGCGAGACCTACTTGGATACATAAACATTACTAAAATTTGTATGCTCCAACAATATGAATATTACTTCCTTTATTGATGCCATGAATTTCTGAAAGTTTAGAGGGAAATGTTTCTTATCAGAAATTTATCAAAATATAGAATATCTTCTAGTCGCTTTTTACCCGTTTGCTTGCTAATGAATTGAACTATATCGGTCTCAATAAAAGTTAGGTTCATTAGGACCACATTTGTGAAATTCCACAAAAAGCAACTAAGATTTAGTTAAGAACGACCGGAAGATACCCTGCACATATATATTTGATTATTATTATTTATTCTATATTGAATATTGAAAATGTATTGACTATCGAGGAAAGATGTTGTTATATCTTCGGTGCAACTGTAAGTGTAAAAGCTTCATAAATTGCATAGAAGATACCCTGTATTGTTACATGTCAGCTTGAAGTGTGGAAAGTCGGTACAAAAACGATTCTTACGTCAGTTAAAATAACTTAGATTGCAATGAAAACGAAAAATATAAATATAAATTGATATTAATTTTATAAATGAATCATATTATATGATGTCTGCAATTTAAATCTGTAATAGTGTGAAATTCATTGACCATTAATGATCAGAAATCACTACAATGTATTTAAAAGCCAATTTATAGGGTATTTCAAAGTTGAACACTCACGGTTCGAGTCTAGCTTTGTTTGCAGCGGGACTTAAAAGGAATTTGACTATTTGCATTGGCCACGAGAGCTAAATCAATAGCCAAATAGAGAACTGCACACCATTTCCTCATGTCTGTCATGTGAAAACTCATGCAGTTCCAACATATTTCGCAGCAATTTTATGAGGCATGCAAAAAATGCCTACGCACAGTGTATAGTGTTGTAGTGCACAGTGTGGAAACTTATGTGAGGCAGGAGCAGATGGGGGACAAAACTGGCCAATCGCACAGACGATACTCATGACATTCCACGCGGTGCTGAACGCTGTCAACAATCACGAACCAATTGTCTATAAATACCAGCAAACTCACTCACATCAAGACAAAGAGAGAGGGAGAGGGAGAGGAAGGGAGAGAGAGAGGCCAGTAGCCCAATCTCAATCCCAATCCTCTACCTCCTATCTCCTATCCCCTATCCCAAAGTCCCCATCCAGCAGCGCAAATTCTCCACAGTCTACGCACAAAACTATCCTACAGAATGGCAACTGGGTGCCCCATTGCTACTTCCGTTCTGTCGTTTTTCATTACAGCGCATGTAACTTCCGGTTTGTTAAAGCGACACGCACTACGCGTCCCAGTCGACTCCGCCGCTTCCCACCCCTTGTCTCCACCCTCCAATTGTGTCTTTATCCCTCCCTTTCTGGCTGTTATGGCTGCTGACATCCGTGCAAACAAACGAGCCATCGAACATACGAACCGAATGGCACTGGTACTAGTCCTGGTCCTGGTCCTGTTACTGGCCAAAACTCAACTTCTCCCTCCCCCACCACCGCCCACTACCACTCACGATTCTCTGTTTGTCCGCACGTTTAGACTGGAAATGACAAATTCACTGTAGGTGGGCTCTTGGGCTCTCGGCCGCTTTGCTTAACTCCTCCAACACGTTTGCGACTCAGCAAACACCATCATCAATTTCCGTGGGGAAATCACACAAAATTTTTGCATAAACAACATTTTTGTGCTCGATGCAAGGCTACCAATATTTGCATACCTATTCTCTGGCATAACCTATATATACTTACATTCACTCAATGACACCGTTGTAACTATCTGTAATTCTCTTTCGCCTCTACAGGGCTTATATTTCATAAATATCTTGAAACGTCTTAAATCTATATACATAAAACTCTTTGTCATCACTCACTCATTGAGCATTGAACAGACCAAATCACTTGAGATACTAGTTTGAAATTCTAGCACAATACAGATGTTATATATTAATCGGTATATAGTTCTGGGATAGGAAAATTTGACTTGCAAATATGTAGAATCGAGGTCAAATATGCAGAGCATTTACATTGACGATTTATAGTGTAAAGGGTAAACAAACCTTTTTATTTTGCTTAAACCAAACCGATGGGAACTATCTAAAGAACTGATTACAGTTTAAAAAACTTGCTGAATGGCCCAAATAAATTTAGAATGTATAGTATTATCAACTACAGTTTATTTAGGAACACATACCATAGTTTTTAACAGAATTTAGTTTGCACTTCTTACATGCAAAATAAAAAAATACAAATGTATTAAAGAATACTCAATAAAAACAGAATTTTCGACTCGCTTCAGAATTTTCAGGCTGATCGCATTGAAAAGTGTCTGTATTATATTTAAATGTTTGTTATTGTGTTATTCACATCATATTTTGCCAGCGAAGGAAGCAGGGGGCAATGTCCCCTTGTATAGTATATTTCTCGCTCTTTCAGAGACAATACAAGTGAATGGAAATTTCCAAAGACCGGAATAACACATAAATAATTTGAAATTATCGAAATCTGCCTAAAAAGAAAATATATATTTATGTATTTAATCGGTTTACTATATCCTTTCGCTATTAAAGTGACAACCATTCAACAATGTAATATATCGCACTGCAGTGCTCTGCATCAAGACATCAAGTGTGGGCAAAGGGTATTCTACTTCAAACGCTCGACCGCAGCCGCACCACGTGGCCAGCGAAGTGAGCAGGGGCGCAGCGCCCTTCTTCAAATATGCAGGACATGCATTACGTACAGCAGTTGCGAATATTTCGACACTTTTTGGGTTCTTTAAGTCAGATCAATGTAATCTGCAATCGCTTCTAGGACTTGGCTAGTTAGTCAGCATTTTCTTTGAGAAAACTAACCCGGACTCTATTCATCAGATTACAAATTAGCGTAAGGGCGTCTCATCTTGAACTGCTGCTGTCCGAATACGAGAAGGAGTACAAGGATGGGGATATGGGTGAGATGGGTGGCATGGGTGAGAAGGAGGCGCAGTGAATGTAATTACTTTAATGTGACCATTTGCCGGTACTGCTGAGCTGCCGAGCTGCCAAGCTGCCGAGCTGCTGCCCGTGGCCCAGATAAAGATAAACTTTTGCAATTACAACGCGGCATAAACGAAGCAGAAATACAAAGCACAAAGTCTCAACTCTAACGGAGCTGACCAGACCAGGCCAGAGTCAGAGTCAGAGTCAGACCCAGTCCTAGACCCGGAGCTGGGAGTGTAGGTAGTTGAAAGTGTTTGGGAGTCTAAAGCGCAGCTCGATAGCATCGAATCAGTTTCTTTTTAGAGCATTTTCCTTTGGCATTGGCTAATTAGCCCGCACTCTGGAGGAACCCCGTTACGAACTGCATACTTAAAGTCGCGTCACATAAAATTATGCTCACTTAAATGAACTTGCGATGGCTTTAAAAACTTTCAAAGTCGTCGAAAGTTGAAATTTTCCCAAAAACAGAGAAAACAAATGAAAAGAACGGGAAACATATGCAAAAAACGTAAAGGCCGGAAGAAATCATGTCTCGGCTTAGGTGACTCTGGCTGCACGTAAACTTTTGATGACTTTTTGAAAGTTTCTCGTTCCGAAGTGAAACACAAATTACATGCTATGCTCGTTGTGGAAATTCCAACAACAATAACTAGCTTGGCTGGGGCATTAAAACATCAACAGATTGCCGAAAATTGTGCGACCCAGAAATTATCCACGGTCATAACTTAAAGCGCCAATTATACTTAAAAGATTTTCTAGAGTCTGTACAATTTACTGCAATTGTGAAGCGTAAGAGATGATTGAGAACTTTTTAATGCAAATCAATTTATATTAATCTCTGTGTGTCGACTGACTGACTAATCGAAGAATTACTGACTGGGACTCTTAAAATTCTTTCTTCTCGGAAAACTATTGTATTCTTACTGCTGCGTACAAAGAAAGTCATTTACATCGCAAATAAAATTGTGTTGACTGTGTGAGATAAGAAAATAGTTATAAATGTTATTTGACTCAATAAAACATGAAAATAGGTTAATAGTCAATATATAAAATACATCACAATCATTTGCGAAAGCAGTATAAATCAAAGATATTAAATGTGCTTAACATACTCATCATTTATTATTATTTTTATTTTTAAAGCCGATTGATGAGGGATTGTCCATCAGAAAATCCCACCATTTAGTTTATGTCATTGTCATCATAACCTCCAGACATTTGTAGAGAAAAACTGTCATTGCTCTGATAAATATTTCAATAAGCCTGATTTCCATTTAGTGTTGCTAAAAATTGAAAAGGTATATTCTCATTGTAAACAAAACTTGCTACAGTGAAGGACTTGTCAATGTAACAAAAATCTATATATTTTATATTCGTATACCACAAACTATGTTAAAAGTAATTGTGAATTAGAGAGATTAAAAACAAAGTAACTTATGTACTTCAATTTCCACAGCCGCGTCTTCAAACTGGAGGACGATCGGCAGCTCCCAAATGCAAGGTAGACAATTATGGGCTGGCCAGAAAAAACTCTTTGATAGGCATTGCACAAAGACTTAATGCTCGAACACATGAATTTAGGGAAGAGAAGAAAACAATATGGCTAACCTTCAAGAGCGAAAAGATTGGGTTGGAAACGAATCACATCCAAGAGCTTGGCATAGATATAGATAATTTCTTTGATCCTGACTTTGACCGGACGCCAAGGAATCGGAATCGCAATCGGAAAGAACAACCTGTTTCAACCTCAGAAGAAGTTCAAGAATCAGTTGCGGAACAATTTCCTATATTACCAAATGTGGTCTGTTTTGACAATTTCAGGGAATTAAATGTGCATTATGGCATTTTCAATAGCTCCAAAAATAAACAGTTGGAGAAACTACGCAGTAACGAAAATATTCGATGGATTTCCTGTAAAGAGCTTAAGAACAAAATAAATACTTCTAAGCCAAAAATTCCCATCACACAAAATAAAATAGTTAAGGACAATGGATCGAATAGGACATTACGGAGTAAACTGAAGATAAACTCCAAACTGGTTTTGCGAGACAACAATCGACCAAAGTCCAGAAAGATCTTGTCGCAAAAAACGAAGAAAAAATATGACCTCAAAACTGTCAGGGAAGATACATCAAACAAGGGAAAAGATGACATCAATATTGAAGTTCTTCAGCCAACTAAAGTTAATACTACAAAAGAAGATTTGGACAGCAAATTAATCAAATTAAGTATAGACATGAATCTTTTTGTGGAGAAGAACAGCGTAATGAATTGAAAAACGAATTCCTTTTAAACCAGGCAAAGAATCAACATAAAGAACCGATTGAAGCTTTAACAAAGACTATAATCTGTGTTGAGCAAAGGATAATAAGGACGATTTCCCATAAACTAATTGCAAACTGGAAATCGAGGCATTTCAAGAATCCAATTGAAACTATCAAAACGATAAGAATCGATAAATTGAAAAAAACTATTATTTTGATTGAGATCCGAAGGATTCTAAAGTACTGTGAGCAAAATGATAGAGAATTTCGAGCAGTTGAAGCCCCAAGGGAAATGACTGTCAGTAAACTGATCAATGCTGATCAGAAAGTAGAGCTCTACTACGGGAAAAGATGTCAGCTTGAACATCAAGGAGCAACAGATTCAACTCCAGATGAAGTTATCCTAATGGAGAAGTTAAATAATTTGCAGAAAAGTTATGACAATGCACGCAAAATCATTATGCTAATTAAGCAAATGAGATACCTTATGGCTATCCCAGAATACGAGATTATCGATAGTATGAAAACGAATCAATTGGACAATATTATTCTATTAAATGATCATATTAATGCGATTATAAGAGATGCAACTAAATTTGAACCAGACGAAGATAAGAGTATCATAATAAAGGCTCTCACAACAATGAATATGAATAAATTAAAACAACTTCTTAAATTAATTATGAGACGAAAGAAACGAATAGAGTTATTGAAAAAAGTGGCGAACAGATTCAACAAACCCGTAAAGCAAATAGCAGTTGTTCAAGGGGTCAACAAATCGAGACCTTATGATTGGATGTTGTGGGATCAATTGAATAGAAGGGAGGGATTAACTGGATGGACGTTTCATAGATTCTTTTACCTAAGGAGATTCTCAGAGTTCACTCACAGTTTACAGAGACTTTCAGACTCCACTCCAAGACCACAAAGAATATTGAATTGCCATCCGATTTACCATCGCATTATAATAATTCCGATTGTACAACCAACTCCAAAAAGAGCTCACTTCCTGCCACCACCTGAAATGGTTCGACGCATTGAATTCGATTTAAGGGATCTCAGTCTGCTCTTAGAAGCATTTTTTCCAACAAAATTTGATATAAATCACGAATATTTTATATATATTTATGCTATTGTCCTAGTTCCTTTAATAATTCTCATGATTGCTACAACACCCGGACTATGTTCCTTCATAGAACTTTTTCAGCAATACATAGAACAGGTTTTAAATTTAGACGGCTTTATTTTTAAAAAATTTTCATTTTTGTTCAATATTTTTGATTTGGGTTGCAATCAATAAATAAGTAGGAAAAGCAACATGTAAATTATTAATTCTTGTATAAACACCATTTATGGATTTCGTTGGAGCTCTTAAAATAGAATTCATTCAACAGGTAATTGCTCGTAATCAATAATCTAAGAAACGGTTAAAATGTGGCTTATTATATATACATTGTATGACCATAAGGTAGATTTATAATATTAAATATTATAATGTATTCATCTATCTTCTTCTGGTTCCAAATCTATTAAAAATTAAGCGAGATAGTTTTTATTTTCCTTAGATTTATTACAATTTAGAACATTTAATGCAAGTCAAATAAAATGAAAGGTATTGAAATTCAAATGATACCCAAGGTAAATAAAAGCTACTACATACTCTGCTTTGTGGTGCATTTTAAGGATCTCGTATTTTCCATATTTCGTTGCTGTAACCGACTTCTGGCTGTAGTTGTAACTCAGGACTAGAAGCGGCTAAAAAAACGGCGCAAGGAACTGTTAAGCCTTTGGTCATAAACCATATTGGACTCGGTGCTGCCTGGCTCGAGAGCAGCTGTGGAGATAACGAACATGGTGTAGTAAGACTCGGAGTAGGCAGAGGAAAGCGCGAAAGAAGTCTTCGTCACACTTAAGAAGATTAAATACCAGTTTCGTTAGATTCTCACATAGAAGTCAGCTAAGAGCTTTTGACTGCTTTTCCGAGAGGGTTTCGCGGTCTGCTTGGACATGTTCATTTTGTGGATTGGTCCAGCCTTCTAAGCTCTTCTTGTATTCCTCAATTCTAAAATCATTTGCAGTTCAACTTGAAATCTTTTACGTAATTTTTAAATAATTTTGAATCTACAATTGTGTCGAGCTGTTTGGATATCCTTCATATTATTTTTATATTTTTAGAATAGTATTTAGCTCAAGGTTTAAATGTTCAATCACAAATACTTTGCATTCTATGTTTACAATGTGAATACACCCCCTTGAGTGCAAATGTTCCGTGCATTTGTCGCATCGACATTTTGTTTGTCAGCCAAAATGCAAATATCGCTGTAAACATAAATCGAAGCATTTTCAATAAATTCCCAAAGCTCAATCCTATACTTCCTGTCTCTCTCTCTTTCTCTCTCTCCATCTCTCTCTTTGTTTAGCTCTCTGCTCGTTTGAAAAAGTATAAAAATGCACACAAACACAAAAACGTGTTTCATTATTTGCAATTGAAAACACTGCTATTGATTTAACATATTTTCCCCTCTATCTACTTTATCATCGCACATCCTCCATGAAGACTCTTCAATTTACATTATCTTAGCTTTTGAATTTGTTGGATTTTTTCGAAATCCATTTAATATTATTCAATACTTGCAGTGTAATCGAGTTTATTTTACGAAATGTTTAGAACAGAAATAATAATTCTGAAATGTTCACCTAAAATGTATCACTATTTGGTTTAGTTCTAAGTTCTCAAAATAAATGTAGCTTAAATAAACAAATGAAATTAAAATACTGAATTATCGCAGGACCTGTAATAAGTATTTTATAAACAAATACTCTAATATATTCCTAATGTATACTATCACCAGGAAACCTACTCGCTAATCAAGTCTATTTCACAAAAGTGTTCCTTCCTGTCTGTCATCGACAACATACAGTATAAAAATACGACTTATGTATATTATACGTATAAGTATATGCAGGCTACGTATAAGCACAATCTATAGTGTACCAACTTAGCAAAGACGCAAACCTCTGTCTATCTCGAAATCTAACCTAGCAGGAGCCTTCATAATTCGATAATTCAATAATCTTGAAAATATAGTTTAAATAAGGAAATATTCGGAAGATTTAATCAGAAAATGTATATTTAATAGAAGCTGCTATTAAATTTGATAACATTCGATAGGAATTCCCATTAATTGTGAGTTTCTATTAATAACAATTTATGCCAAATTTGTATGCTGATTGGAGACTCTTATACGTACTTTGCCGGCTTTAACCGCTACAGTTGCTGTTGCTCCAGTTTCGAATTGGACTTTGTAAAAGTCCTTTGCAACGAGTTCTTGTCCTACCACAAGCGAAAACTTAGTCGTCACTTTCAACCCGAAGGGAAGCGCTTTCGTGCGCTCTCTTGATTTGTCAGCTGCGCTCTCTTAAGCTGACAAAACACACGCTCGCACACACACAGTCTGTTGCTCTTGCTTCGGCTCTCGCTCTCGCGCTCGCTCTCTTTGTAATTTGCTGTGTCAAAGCTTTTGATGGGACTCGTTTGTAGTTTAGTTTGGCAGTTGGAGTTTATGTCTTCATCGCAGGGACGCATTTGAAATTTATTTGCATGCCGGTCAGGCCGATGGGCAGCTCTATAAATTAAACATAAATCAGTTGCACGGCAAATCATTTGATTTCATTTCGAGGGACCCTTTAACTAAGCCCCCTCCCTTCCCCTTTCCCACAATGCCCTGTCCCAAAGATCGGCCGCAATTACACAAAAGACGCGACTGTCACGTATTCCATGCCTGGGCAATTCTGAATGCCAGCCCCAAAATTATTCGTAACAATAAACAACGACAATGCAATGTGACAATTGCTATGTCCAGGACTCAGGACAAAGGACTAGGTACGGGATTGTCATTGAAAACAAAAAAATAATACAAAATTGATAAGCAAATAGCCATTTAATGGACTTGAGCTGAATAGCCAAGTACTCGAAATGATTAGCCGCGAATGAGTACCCCTACTGCCAGGCCCATCCCCACCCCCCACGGCCTCCATGCCATGCAAAGGTTTAACGTTTTAGCATTATGAAAATCGATAAGAAATTGAGCGCTTTTAGTCCCCTGGCACGCACCTCGATAAACGCGTCTCCTGCCTGAAATTCTATCCACACACACACACACACACACACACACACACACATCCATATACATACGAGGAGTATTTTTTACGACACATTTTCCACTAAATTTACGAGTTGCCAAGCAAAACTTTAAAAGAAATTCGCGGACTCTGCCAAAATGAAACAAGAAAGGAGTGTGTCAAAGGGGTAGGAACAAGACGCACGTGGGCTCGTAAAAAATCCTAAAGGGTTGTCCTGCTTAACGGCAGAAGGGGGCCAAAAAGGATCCGCCATCAGCATAAGGTTACGTTAAGTTTTGTATATGCAGCCTAGCCATGAACTGCACTTTTGTTCAAATTATGTGAGTATAGACTTTTTTAGTACAGCTTTTGAGATTTTATAAATGTCTGATTAGTAAATCAGACCGTGTTCTATTGTATATGTGATGTATTGCCAAAGAGACACGTATTTTGTTTATTAAACTTGTTTAGTACTTTTAAATTTATTTTATTTCATTTACATAGTTTTTATGTTAAATATATCCTTTCCATGACCTGCGCATTTAATCGATAGAGATTTGTAATAGGTCAAATATTTTCTTTGATTTCTAAGTTTCCTGGATTTCTAATAAATTCCTTTTGAATAATTTAATAAATTTAAGTCCATACACACAAACTTATTAAAGTGGTTTTTGAGCATTATATATGGTATAAATATAATTTGTATTTAAAATTTGGTTTTTTAAGGCAACAAATCTTTATTGATTTACAATATAATTAATATCAAATTTCTAGATAAATGATCACCAGTTCGACATTGGAAATAAATCCATTATCGACACCAACACGATGAACTTTTATTTGGTAGTTCAGCCAGCAATGCCACAATTCACAGTTGAGTAATGTGTTGACTTCAATAGAACCTGATTCCAAGTAACAACGCTTTGGGATACAAGTTATAAATACAGAGGAATTGAGATTCAATTTTTGATAATTGAAAAGTGGTGTTAGCCAATTTTAAATTTTAAATTAATAAATATCATTTTAATAAAACTACTTTACACACAAGTAAAGCTGATTCTCAAATGATATGAGATATGAACTATCCCGTATAAGTATATCATAGAGAACAATCCCTTAAATGATTTACAAGGGTATTTTCTTTTTTTTTATAAATGTATGTATGTTGTTACTGCAGATGACGTTAAGGCTGCTGTTGACGATAAAGTACGAGTAAAATGCGCAATAAAATCAAATCAGGCTCAAAATTTTATGAATATTCATGACATTAAAAGCTCTTGAATTATTAACGAAGATTTTCGACTAGCAATTGCGCACAGAAAAGCACTTGACTAGCACACACAAACACACACGTACATAGTAGATATACCCCCTTTCTTTGGGTTAAACTGTTCAATTATGAATTTTGACAATGTCTGCCTTCTAAAGGTGCAAAATAGGCGAAAAACCAAAATGCAAAACAGACGCTCAAACAAAACGAATGTGGCGATGAGCCAGGGGTGCTTAGAGGGGGGAAACTGCTGTTAACAACCCTTAAGTGAACAGTGATGAGAGGTCTGTGTGTCTGTGCGCTGAAGTGCCATTGAAATGAGTCAAAAGTGCAGCATTCAACAAAAGACGCAAGTGAAAGTACAGACAAAGGCGCTGATTAATCGATAGAGATAAAGGCAAAGAGCAGGCGCGTGTCATGCATTTGAATGCATGCTAATTGAATGGGTCAAGGGGGATCCTCTAAACTCTTCTCCCCCTTCCCCTCCCCCACCCTCTTACTCAGCTAAAAAACCATGTCTGGTCAAAACCAATTGGGGTGGAGAATAACTTTCGACTCGAGTCTGCATTTGAGATGCAAAAGCAGCTGACTGCGAACTTAAAATTGGTAGTTGGTAGTTCATGTCATCTATTGTCTAAAGTCTAAAACAATAGCCCAAAGAAACTCTCTAGTTTGTCTACAAGTACATTTCCAAAATGAAAATAAAACTGAGCTGAGCTTCAGTGTTTTGTGGTAATGGAAATGTTGAGCCAGAATCAACCAGACGCTTTTCCTTGTTTATCCCGCCAAGCGAATCAACAATGCACAAAGCTTTTCCTGACGTTGCAAATTAGCAGAGAAAACACACGAACACCCAATTTTCTTCGAAGAATTCAAATGACAAAGCTAAAGATTACTAATTGGCTCACATACGAGTAGTTTACATTTTGGAATATTTTCTTATAACTTGATGCCCAAGAATAAAGAATACTTACTGTGATCACATACTATAACCTATTTAGATTCTTTATATCAAGAAAACTAATATTGATATAATAATAATAATGGTACATTAAGAATAAAGTAATTACCATCGCAATAATAGAATAGGTAATAGGTAGTTAGAATAGAAAAGCCATTAGTGTTTTATTCTCAAATAAATATTATTCTTATTTCGGGAATTTAAATACAGAAACAAGTTTCAGCTATGGATCAAACTTTCATCCTTTTATATATATGTTAAAAAACGAAATAAAAGGAGTATCAAATCAACAATAAATACAATTTTCGCAACATTTAACAAGTATAGTTCGTTATTAATTCTTAAATCCATATCTATTTTTTCTTCAGAATGAATATTTAAACAATGCAAATTTTTGCAATTAAATATTCTTATTTTAACTATAGACAAATTTATTGAAAAATTTACTGAAATTAATTCGTTTATTTTATTAGAGTAGTTTAAAGCAAACGTTTTGATTTGCAAACCAATACGAGTACTTGTCCTTTTTTATTAACTTAAAACATTACATACATTTGTGCCTATCACATACTTAATATTAAATTGTATTCCTAGTTGGCGTTAGATCTGAAGCCTTGGCAACGACTAAAGAGAGTTTCTTCATTGGGATTTAAACCACGTCTGTGTTGTTGCATCTGCTCCTTGTGGCGGCTTCCAGTTGGCACCTGGCACTTGGCACTTGGCTGTTGAATAAAAATAAACGCTGATGACTTACAGATTAGCGAGCATGTTGCCAGCCAAAGTGAGACGAAGTGTGAAAATGATTAAAACGCTGCCTCGGCATCTGTAAAGTTATTGCATTGGTCACTTTATTGGCCACACAAGCGTATAGTACTTAATATTTCGAGTTAACTTTTATTGCAATTAGAATTAGAATAAGAAAATGGTCTTTCTACAAATCTATCTTTTTTGTCCACTTCATATGTTTATGTAGAACAATATATAGATATTTAGCATTATAGAAATTAATACTTATCAATAAATATCCTTGTCATGAGTAAATAGAAAACTGCTTCTTTCTACTACTCAGTATTCACATAATGAATAGTTTTATCATTGCATTGTTGTGCTCACGTTTTGTCTCGTGGAATATGTTGCACATTTGTCAAATGGCAGTCAAAGAATAAAGCGGAATGAAGCTTCAAAAATCTGCAATGTTGCCCGCGCTGAAATATTCACATCGCTGCTCGACTTTAGCCCGAGGACAACAGACACAGAAATAAAAAATTCGAAATACGGCAAGAATAACAACAACAGCAATCAGCCAGCAGGCAGCAGATTCACAAACGAATAGACTGAATTTGAATACCCTGTAATCCAGTAAGAATATCACGATTTTCTGCAAAATTCACATTTCAGAGTGTTTCTTATTTATTCCATTCATTTTCAAACTCATTTCAGAATGTAAAATGTGTTCATAAATTGATTTTCTACAATTTAATATCCATAGCATTCGATTGCATATTTTTATACACTGGGCTAAGTAAGAATTGTCATAAAGCGTATAATGTGCCTGCCAGAATTTATGTAAGGCGTATTGGAACCCTTAGAAAGAACCCTTAAAGTATATATATTCTTGATCAGCATAAACATCCGAGACGATTCAGCCAAGTCCGTCTGTCTGTTCGTCAAAATTGCTGTATAGTATAGTATATGATAGTAGATCAAGTTTGTTTTTATTTTTGGAACGAATCACTATGCCATATAGCTGCAATTGAAATGATCGGTCGAAAAGCTACTTTTAGTGTGATGAACTAATTTGTATTACAAGATATCTTAACCGCAGTTATAGAAAATGCAATTCGGTTGGTGTTATTACTCCCATTCTGACGGAAGTTGGTTTTAATCGGATCACTAATATATTATACTGCTGTCAAATGAATGATAGGTCGAAAAGAAAGTTATAGTATGAAAAACTTTTGTCACTTCAGTTGTTTTAACGAAACTTAGTGTATAAAATATTCACTAAAATTAGTCTTATGCATCCTGACCGCTTGATTAAATCAGTTTAATCCTAGATTTAGTCATACAAATGATAGTTCTTAGTAGAGATCATAAGACATAATAATTGTTTGATGACCACTATTGAATCGACCAACAGTTTATAATAAGATCGCTATAAACGAATTTTGGTTAGAAAATGACGAATAATGAAATGAAAATTAAAGTTGAAAATGGGATATTATTATATCTTAGAAATTGAGTATGGATAGATAAATTGTTTAAAGCTTTGATTAAATCGGATATCAGAGATAGGAACACCACAACTAAGAAAATACAAATAAAAATATGTAGTTAAGCAATCTAACTTTTGTTTATCATTGTGAAGAGTATTTGAATGTCTGGTATATCTAGAGAATTAACCATGAAATTTGAGTTGATTGTGCAGCTATTTGGTTGCTTTCTCATATTGCACATTGAACATTCACTCATATACTCCGAGAGCGTGTGGAGCTCATTCTCTTCGAAGCAATTATCCTGATACTCGCTGTGGAGGTTCCTGTATCTCCGGTTGTTATTCGCAGTGTCCTGGACTTGTGTTCTTGTTTTGATTGCGATTGTTATGGAAACTGCGATGGTAACGCTCATATCCCTTGGCTAAATCAGAAGCCAGCGAATGTCGACTGTCGACTCGTCGTCTGTCGTCGCCATCGTCGAATGCTCCAGTTGAAGGTTCCTCTCTCTTTTTATGTTTTGTTTTTTTTGGTCCTGGTTTCTACGTGATGATGTTAGAATTTCGCTTCTGTTCCACTCGCTGGTTGACAATTGCAACATATTGTTGCACATGTTTGCCATATCCCACTCTATATAGCTTCCCATTTCCATTTCCATTTTCGCTTGTTTTTCTTGTATTTCTCCTGTAGTTGCATTTGATGCGTTTGTTGACAGTCTTCAAATGGAAATCAATTGGCAGCGCAATTCAAATTCTCGACGTATGACAAATAATAATTATATAGCCATTAGCCGGGTTTATTATTTGCGTTTGATTGTGATTATTAATGTTTTGTTAAAGCTATATATATTTTATAAATAGTTCGTTATAATTGGTTGTTTGTTCTAATCGAATATTTGAAAAATAATTCTTAATATCTTGTCACTTCTTTATGCTTAAGTCTTTATGTTAATTAAGTACTATTCTGTTAAAATAAATCATTATAAAATTAATTAAATATCGTCAGTACCAAGAGAAACATCAAGTTAATTTCATATTTTCAAATAATATTGTCTGCCTTAGATTCGTTTCCAATTTATTGAGCATTTCAATTTGAAGCTTTAATTTTGTGGTCGCCTTTGAGGTTCATTTGAAATTTATTAAAAATACCAGGAACATTTCCGTCCTTTTCTCTCTCTCTCTCTTTGCTCTCTTGCTCGACAGATTTCGTTATTTGTCTCTGCATTTCTCTCTAATCTGTCACGTAAATTTGTAACGTTTCCCTGCTGAAAATGATGAACAGGCATTAGATTTATTTATTTCACAATATAAATGCACATTGTATATGCCTTTGCCATGATGTCCCCAAGCTCGATGGAATATAAAAGCCGCAACTGGAGAAACAACAAAACAACTCAACAAAAGCAAAAACAATAACAAAAAGCAAGCAACAAGGAACGAGAAGAGAGGGGAGGGGAAGAGAAGAGAAGAGAAATTGGGAGAGAATCAATTTAATTTTACAATATCCGCTTTATACCTGTGCACAGCGACGTGACCAATTTAGCCAAGTTACAAATATTTTGTTATTTATTTTGTAATGAATTCGACGTGCGGACTTCCATAACAATATGACAGGACATTCAGGACAACATCGACAGCAGCAGCTGTGTCCTTTTGCGGTAATCGACGTTTAAGCATAATTAAGTAATAATTCGATTTGATTCTTTCATTTTTTAAAGGCTTCTGTGGTTCCTTCTCCTCGCAAGACTTTAACATTTTCGGCCACGAATTCGAATTCCAGACTCGAGACTCCACTCGTTTGGCAGTCTCCTGTCAAATGCTCGGTTTTGAGGTAAGCCACAATTCGGGGCAACGCTTTCGGTTTTCGAGGCTACGTGTTGACAGGGCGGCGGCGCCACATGACATTTGCATTCGACAGAGTGATTCGTAAATCGTAGCATACTTTTCAGCGCATTCCTTACCTTAGTCCTTTTTGTGGGTTGATGGTGGTAATTTACTCAAATTTCGACTGCAATACGTTAACTGAAATATTTCACAGTGTACGTGTAATGTTACTCGTTATAAGAAATTAAGATGTGAGTATCACTATGTTTTCTTTTATGTAGTTTCAGTTGCAGTGATTCATTTTCATCAAGAAATTGAATCAGTAATTCTAATAATAAATTCCTAATTGTGGCTAGAAAAAAGTTGAAGATATGAAAGACAAATATATTTATATACAATGGTAAGCAGTGTGATTAAATTATTTTAAAATTTTTAAAAATGTAACAACCATTGTGCTCAACTGATTTTGATAAAATTACGTAAAATGATAAATAGTGATGATAGAAACGTGAACAAATAAAATCATTGACTTATCATATATAAAGAATACGTTTAAATATTGGGTTGGATTTTGTGCAAATATAATATGTGAATTTTAAGTTAAGGAAAAAAGTTTTGCTGTTAAATCTAAGCTTTACACAAATCTGTCGACAGCATATAATTTTCTTGAAGTCAAAAAAAAGTATTTATAATAAATGGTTGGCAATTTTTAGTAAAATTTCGAAAGGCAGATGAATGGGTAATATTTTTTGTAGAATGTTGTGCTTTTGAAATAAATCTCAATCGGTAAATAAGCTAAATACAATTATTGCAAAATGCATTGAAATGATCTGGTTACACTTTTGTTTTCAGCAAAAATTACAAACACTTCCACAAAAAATACTGTCACATCCTCAAGTTGAAGCAACATCTTTTTTAGATTTCCAGCTAAGGAGATAAACGAGCTTATCCCACATCCGTTTTGTCGCGTAATCCGAGTTTACTGTACTTGCATTACTCGTATAATTTAATTGAAAGCTAGCATACGGCAATGCTTTCAATGTTGCCATTGTTTTTGTTGCCTGTGACACCCGTCACGCCCTCAAACTTTAAAGCCGGGCTGAGAGCAACGCCCTCAAGCAACGCCAATGCACTTAAGCACTACAAAATAAAAGCAACAACAAGCATAACAGCAACAACCACAAAGTGTTGCAGCACAATGTTGCAATTTTACAACGGCAATACAAGTCTCGACTTTTTGAATACAGAAAGGCCTTTAAGAGTTCCAATGTTGACCTCAAAAAATATGAATCAAACACCTCTAATAAAAGCCAATTTATATTTCATTTCTCTCTGAATTCTAAATGGTGATTAACTAGGTGATTAAATGTAAATAATATATTTTAAATAATTAAGATATACGTGCTAAAATTGTGAATGAAATCATTTGGCTGAAAGATTAAATAAATTTGGATTATAATTTTGTTGAGAACAAGTTTTCTTGTTGTGTTTCAATATTTGTTATCGACACGATTTGGCAATTGAGATTCTAAAGTGTGTAATGGAAGAAGTTAATTCAGGTAGTATTATGAGTTGAATGAACTCCGGCAGATTGAGAGCGGTGGTTAAAAGTATCTTCATCATGCATATTTATATATAACTGTGGTTGCAAAATCCACTAGGAGTAGGAGTAGTAAGAGTAGGAGCAGGAGCAGAAATAGGAGTTACAGTGGTAGTGGAAGTGAAAGTAGGTCCCAACAAAAAAACTGCATTTATCATGCGAAGCTAAAAACTTGCAAAGCAGACAACATCAACGCATTGTTAGAAAGTCTTCTGCTTTTCCTGTGTCAAGTTCCAGTTGTGGTCGTAGTTGTTCTGATTATAGTAGAGTTTTTTTTTGTTTGTACTTTGCTTTGTTGCTTTTCCTTGGGTAAGCATAAGAAATTAGCGAATGTAATATAAGTGTTTCTCTGTTTAAAAATGGTATGAAGATTTTTAGTTATTTTCGCTTCAGTTAAATTATTTTATTTACTAATAGAATATTTTAGTTGAACTTTCAAGAAAGAAAGAGATGAAGAAATTATAATATAACATGATAATTTCTATAAAATTCCAAGTCAATAATTCATTGTTTATCGAAGAATATAAATGAATACTGTAATTTTATTGGAAACGAAAACCTATTACTCAGATTTAAATTTTATTCAATAAATGATAATGTTATTAGGGTAAATAGATTGATTGGAAAAATATTTACAACTTCTCCAGTATTGAAAAGCCTTGAAACAAAAATATGCATTGCTTATTATTTAAAAAAGATTGCAAAACGTTTTAATTTGTCGTAAAGTCCTTAACAGTATTAAAAGTAAAACACGACCAATTGCAGAACAACATCATCTACACAGAACACATTATTGTATAATTGGAGTAAATATAATTTAATCTTTTATAATTTATTGAATAATAAACAATAATATTAAATGGTTAGAAAAATGAATTGTGTAAAATGGTTAATTAAACAACAAATTGTCCAATTTATTTGCGGTCAGCACGAAAAGTTTGCGCAGAATAACTTTAAAAACTTGTTTGTTGTATGGCAAACGCATAGTAATAATAATTAATAATAGTAATGATAATAATTATTGAATTCATTTAATTGCAAATTCGCGAGATAAGAGTAAATTATTAAAATGCTGCCCCTTAAATGCTGGCGCAAATGATTTAATTAAAGAAACAATTTGCATTCGCATTTTTGTTGCAACAATAGCAACAACAACATGGACAGGAACAACAGCAATTACAACAGCAAATAAATTACATTAAAATAGGTAGAAAAATGGTCATCGTGCGTAAGTAAAAAATGAAATTAAAAAGCAAATAAAACAAAACGAGAAATACCAGGCGAGTGTCAATTTAAGTTCATCAGTCGACGAGCAGCGTCGAACCAACGAATTAAAATTATTTTCAATAAAAATACAACTGAAAAAAGGGTACGTGCGAGGGAGATGGGAGAAAGGAAGAGCGAGAGCGAGAGAGGAAGAGGACGCTGCACTGAGAATGGGGAAAGGAAAAACTGAAACACGCTTGAAAATTCACATTGGACTCTAACCAGTCGAGTACCTCAACATTTACGCAGAGTTTGCTAACATACATCACAATTACTATTGCGATATTATTATTCCTCAGGTAACTTGACTCTTATATCCGAAATAGTTAACTTTCATTCAACAAACTTCTGTTTATAGTAAGAGTATTGACCAGTTGGTTATTTTAAGATTGAGCTCACACATGTTGTTTTTGTTGTTATTGCAGTTGTTGCTGCTCGTACAATTTGCATGTCAATGGGCAGCAATTCGTCTCTGGCAGCCCCTTCCCCTCGTTCCACCTTGCCCCCTTGCCTGCTTGCACATCCTCCCTTCATCAGCATGCATCTGAATATTTCCATATGTCAGCGTCCTTTGGTCCATTGCAAGACAGACAGACGGACATACAGACAGACAGACGGACAGGCGAAGAAGAGGGGCGGCAATTTGTTGTTGTCACTTTGCACCTGCCACACGCGCGCGTTGCGAGTTGCACGTTTTAAATTCATTTAACCACAAAAATGTTAACCACAAAGCGTTAATGCCACGCCCATCACGATTCAGCGTCAGGATGCGTTGCTGAATTTAATTACTCAAGTGGCAGGCGAAAAGGCAAAGTGGCCACAGCGACACGATATGTGAGGACTACGAGTATGGTATATACCAAATTTACAGCCGACTCAGGAAATATGCATTCGATTGTGGTTTGAATCGAGAAACTGAAATCCGCCAGCTATTTGAGACTATGTGCTCATTTATAAAGTTAATAGTAATTCCTACCGATCATTCATTATTTATTCATTACTATACGTGTACATTAATTTATATGTCTTAATAAATAAAAGTTGAACTTTAGATAACAGCATAACACTTCATATCTTAATGCTACTCCTTGAACTTCATTTTAGCGCCACATCTTTCATCTATATAAACTTATTATGATATCGTTGTGATCTTAGTATTGGGATGAAATAAAAAGCACTCTGATAAATTCAAACTTTAGCTGCCAAGGAAAGATATCGTACATAGAAACCATAAGAACTTATCATAGACAGGTTAAATATATTTGTTTTAAATATACAGTACTGTCATATTAGTAGATATAAGATTTTAAGCAGTTCAAACATCTCAAAATAATCAGCAGACTTATGTTATGCTTTTCAAATTATAATTAATACTTGTGTAAATTCTTTACATGCACTTCGAAATTTATGGTATAATGTTATTTTGAAACCGTTTTATCAATTCAAATTATCAGTTATGCAATTGTGTTAAGAGCTTCGTCTGCGTTACATAAATGTTTACGACTTTAATGAGCCGCAAATGGTCGGTTGATTCAAAATTATTATTTGAGTTATTATCTAAGTGGGGGATATTTAATGGTCCCATATAGAGGTTAAGCAGTGTGGCGGCCACTCCCAAGAGCCGACAACAATCGGTGTTCGAGCGTAGACCAGACTCACTTAAGCAGTTTTCCGATGAGTTTCCAAAGCGACGCCTCGGAGTGGCAAGTTTGAGCCCAGAGGGAATGATGCTTCAGCTCTGGTTGCAGCTGCTGCAGGCAGGTTCGACTAAAATATTCGATTTTTGGCACTTACCAGCCAACTCTTTAAATATGCATTATGCTCCTAGTGAAACATGCCCCACACACACACACACATTTACACTCGGAGCAGAGACACAGAGACAGAAGCAGACACAGAGACAGAGTTCAGTAGCATTGCCTAATGGCACTTAAGCTTAGGCATCTCTTGCCGCACTCACACATAGACATACTATATAGAAATACAAGTTGAGGTATGCAACCTGCTTGCTCTTCATGTAAATTGTTGTACACACTCGCACACATATACGAGCAGTATATTATAGTATTGCACGGACTGCGAACGTGATTCGTCGTCGCACCTTTTGGTCTGCTTGCCATTTTTACAGGTGCAAATGCAAATTCAGAGGCAATACGATTTCGTCTCTAGATGCGGCCTACATAATTTATAAGCTCTCTACAACAACAAATTGTGACGTCACTCGGACAGTCTAACCATGGAGTTTTCTTTAACGATCTGTTTAAGAGTATTGACTAATACTACTCAGATTATCAAAATGAGAGTATCAACTAAGGAATAAAACAATTGAAAAATCTAATAAGAAAATTCATATCATGAGAAATAAAATTGGATAGGCAAATCAGATATTATAAAATTTTGAAATTATATATAATATTTGAAAATAACTTTAACGATATTTTTTGAAATCTTTAACCAACTTTTTTGCTTAAAGAGTTCTTATTCTTTGAATATCGTATCCAATATACCCATCCTGTGTGACATGAGACTTAACTTTTTTAAGAGCCACAACTTTTAAGATATCACTGCGGAAATCTCTTAACTCATTTCGACTGCATAAGTAGAAGTTCCAGGTAGTGGTACTTGCATTGAAATTGTTACCCTTTCATTCGGTTCCCGGGTAATGTTTACATCAATAAAATGTCTAAAGGAAAGTCTGAAAAAAGGACACAAAAACATAGAACCCGCCACAAAAGTCCGTGCTGCATAGCCGCGAGCTGCATTAACACAATCCCTGTAAATAAGCTTTTATTCGCTCTGGCACACAGACTCCGACTCCGACTCAGACTCAGACACATTGTCCAAATCCAGGCTGTGTTTTTTATCATTGTATGCAGCGCATGCAGCGGCTTTTGTTTGAGCAACAACAATATCGCACAATGCCTCAAACATGCACCATGGCGTATGCGTAATGTACACCCTTCTCTCGAAGGCTTTTGTGTGTTAACGGTTGTAATTATTGCGCCTGCTTTCCTCATATACCACACGTATGTCTGCCACTGTGTGCTAAAGCAGCTGTTTCATTTTTCTTTTCTCTCCCTTTATTTGTAGCTCTTTGTCTCTGCTAATTAGCACAGTTTGTGGCCTCTGACTTGCTGGGGAATGAAGCGGCTTTGGCTTGTGCTCCATAACTGTAAAGCAAGCGGCAACTTGCAACTTGCAACTTGTATTGTTGCAGATATTTGTTGCAGCAGCTTGTACTATAAGTACAATCAGGATGAGGGCATTGCACCCTATCCAAAATATTTAAGTGCTGAAACTGATAATGAAGTATTATATTCAATAGTTTAATAGTAATGTAATGAATTGTCCTAATAAATATCTAGTAATGCGAATTAAATTTAATTTCTTCCCATATAATAATGTTGTATTATAAATATTCAACATTAATCTGCATTTATCATAAAAATAAATTGCAGTTCAATTATGTTTTGAAACAGAGAGTGCATATTGAAAACAGATGTAATCTGATTTAAATTTAACAACTTATTTGTGAATTAGGATTCACTCAAAGATCGTGGCTTAATTTTATCTGAATCTATTTTCCAATAAATTAATTTTAAGTAAATATAATTTATATCTATATTTAGTCTATTCAAAAATTGCAACTGTCCGACTCTAACGTAATTTGGAGCCACAATCAAGTGGTTCTCAGCTGCAAACGTTGCTTTACTAAATGCTTTCAAAAGCTGAAATGAGCACAGTACAAACTGATGAAGGGTAACAAACACAGAGCAAACCGCACTCAATAAAGTTATCCAAAACTGGAACTCAAACCGGACAGACACTGGTCATAGTCGGACAGACTCCGGCAGTCTTTGGAGCTCAGTCGTAAAGCCAACGTATGCAAATTTCAAATTCACTTTGCTACCAACACAAAGATACTTAGATGGATACATAGATAGACAGATAGATAGATGCATACATAGATGGAGAGATGTCCCTTCACTCACACATGAACACATGAACACGGAGACACACACACATGCATTCATCATCAGCCACATCATCATTTATACATTGTATTTGTCTGTGTTGCTCGTTGATTTTGTTTTTGTTGCAGTTGCTTTTGCTGTTGTTGTTACAGTTGTTTTTGCTTTGTCTGTTACTTTTTAGTACATAAAATTGCTGACATTTGTTGTTTTCAATTTAGGACACTGCCAACCCCAAATGTCTCTCCGTCAGTCGATTCCACCTTCCATTTGTCCTGCCCTCCATTCTAATTTCCCTGTTCAATAGATGCATTGTTTGAGGCTTTAGCTATATAATACATTAATTGATTTAAAAATTGTCAAAGCGAAATTATGTAGAGTTTACAAATGTAGTGTGAAAATTCATAATATATTATATAAATATATAATTGTTTTACGTGATTATACCCAGGAATATTAACAGGTAAATAAGATTTGTTATCATACATTTATTATATAAACGTATGTATCAAATTATTGATTCATTGTATAAAATATACAATACCTTAATGTAAAATGTATAATAATTAACATTTGCAGAGATTTATTCTTGAGATAAATACAATTACAGTCTTGATGATGAAATAAAAAACAAACATATCTATCAATTTGATAATTATAAAGTCTTCGTTTAACTGATTCTCCATTAATTTTAGCAGGTCTGTTTCTTTTCAATTCATTTCATTTCCGAAGAGAGCAACTTTAATTTATAGCTACCAAGCTCAGGTGCCTCGTCATCTTCCATTTTCACCTCAGTTTCCGACTGTCGGTCTCATGGTCTCAAAAAGCAAACGCAGCTCATTATGCAGTCTATTTACAATATGCTTAAGCAACCAGTTCTCAGTTCTCAGTACCAGTCCTCAGTCCCGTCTCCCTCCATCTCTCAGCTGCCCCTTCCTCTTCTGAGTGCATTGTAGTGCCACTTGCTGGTTCACCAACAGTTGCCCCCACCTGCCCTCCTTGGCTCCATTCTGAGTGCTGCGCACTGAAAATTAAAATTACTTTGGTTACGTCAAATAATGTTGCTTGTGGGTGCCAAGCGGCTGGCAACGTTGATACTTTGATGGCAAGGACGAAGATGGGTGGAGACCAGCCCGCATCCTGCCCGCATCTTCCAGCGGCAGCAACAGCAGCCAACAATTTATAGTGGCTGGAAAATAAAGTGCAGGTAGTGATAAATATGACATGACCAGCAAAGCAGCAAAGGAACAGAGAGACTGAGACACCGGAGGAGGAGGAAGCTACCAAGGCAGCTGTGGTAATATTTTTAATTATGCCATTGCAGACATTCTCTTTCGAGGTGTTTAACTTCTATCTCTTAGTACATAATATAATATAAGTACAAGTTATTTCTCAAAATTAATATAATTACAAGTAAGTCTCAATGGGGAAATGGTTGTCAAGACGTTGTGAGAACTGCAATTTACATTTAAAAAGTTATTATTCTTAAAATCTTCTTGTAATTTCAAATGGATTACTGACCACATGAACCCTCTCTAAATTAATATTTCACGATTCTCATTAATGCGAAGAGATTCATAGATTAGTTAAAATTCATCCATCAACAGAAAAGCAAAAAGTAACAAATGTTATTGTAATGTTATCAATCACAGCTACTTCTT
The DNA here is from genome assembly GCA_018901795.1 of Drosophila sp. st01m. Classification (NCBI taxonomy): domain Eukaryota; kingdom Metazoa; phylum Arthropoda; class Insecta; order Diptera; family Drosophilidae; genus Drosophila; species Drosophila sp. st01m. The sequence goes on from JAEIFG010000269.1 coordinate 3,126,530, forward strand.
GTATATCTAAGAATATTTATAATAATACAAAAATACAATACAAAAATTATGAGCAGAATTCATTTTAATGCTAATAATTCGGCTTTCAGGCCAATAATAAAGTATGATAACAACTGTCCAACACTTAATCCATTTTATCAAAAACAGAATTTTATTTTAAGAAATATAATCTATTAAAGCTAAAATTTCAAATATCAAAATATATTTGTATTAAATATATTTTATTTAACAATTTCGATTATATTCGAATATTATATATGTTGTCCCTAGCATGAATCAAAGCCGCAAGTAAATTTAATCAAATAGCCTTCATGAAAATTTCAGTTCAATTCGCATTGTTTGCAGTATTAAGTATTTAGAACTAATTAATATTTAATTATTTTGTAGGCCAATATTAAATGATTGCCACTTGAGACAAAGCCTTGTTGAATTGTGCCTATAGGCTGGATAATAGTCGCGTCGTTAAACAATGCCAATTATAATTACTTAAATATCTATGCATGTTTGAAACTATACAAACAATATATGTATTTCGGATAAAGTGACAATAAACGAATAAATTGCCTTTAAAGTATATTCAGTTTAAAGTTCTTTAAAATTCTGTTAAATTTCAATAACTTGGCTACAATTTTCCTTCACTTGTCCAGTGGCCATTTTTGTTGCAATTATTCTGCCTTGCACTTTTGCCGATCGCTGAAATCGTTGCAAATAGCACAAATAAAAATGGAACAGAATTTTCATAACGAGCAAAAAATATTTGCGGGCAATATTTTATGGTAATTTTATGCAATAAACGTTGAAATGTTTGTCATCAATTTCCTTAACTCATATTTCATGTGCACCATTGGCGAAAGTGCGCTCCGTTCCCTCCAGCTCCCTCCGTTGTCCTTGGACAGCTCCTGCCAAACAAGCCAGTCTAACTCAACAAACGGCAGCAAGGAGTTAAGGAAAGACTCTCCTATTATTTTAAACTCCTCCTGCTATCTTTGCATTTCTTTTGTTGCCAAATGCAATGCTTAGTAGCAGAAACAATAATTATGCTTTCATAGGGTGTATTTTGATAGATAATTGAAATGATATATTGAATTATTTATATAATTATCCAATTCAATTTCTATTCAGCGCTAATTATAACATTATCATTTGATTGAGCAGACATTAGATACAATTCTTTTATTTGATCGATATTTTATCCTTGAATATAAATATCACAATGGAACTTCTTGCCTTCATCAATAACAGTATGTGTAGGTAAATAGTTTAAAAATAGACTGCTTTAATAAATATTCCCATTAGTTCTCGAACCCGCAGATCGCTGAATATTCGATGAATAATTCTAATCAACAATTGTAGCTGGTAACGAATATAAATAACAACAAGTAGTAGTTTTGTACATCAATTGTCCGGTGTTTTGAATGCCCCACAATTAAAATAAGCTATTTCAAATGAAATTAAAATTTTACCTAAAAGGCACCCTGTATATAATGTGATAGTCTGCTTAATGTTGCTTTGAGAGATTCATGCATTTTTCAAAATTTTAACGCGCTTCTTTGGTTTTTTGCGCGGCTAATGTGATTTCCAGCTTGAATGCGATAAATTAAGGGAAGAAGATAATTTACCTGAATGGGACAATGGGGAGTCGATTGGTGGAGACTTGGCGTTTCGTTTTCAGTCAAACAGCGTACGTTTTTATGGTCCTTCGATGCATAGTACGAGGCCGTTAAAAAGAAGCACCATCCATTCTGACGCCTTTAAGTCCCGATTGCTTTCGAATGAGATTCAACTCGATCTCTGTTCTCTTGACTTTTGTTATTATACTTTTACGACAGTAAAAAAACAAACTCCAAAGTTTGTTTCTAACACACTTGCATTTGTTTATATAAACATATTTTTATTTAAATTTAAAAAAATATACATTCAAGGACACAATTGTCCAAATCCACAGTGGCATATATTTAATTGATTCTAATATTTGTGATTCATTTCTATAAAGCTATATTATTCAGACATTTGTTGGGAAAATGAACAAAAATAAATGCACTGCGTTGGTTTTAAATTTGACTTTATGCCGACGAACAAATACTCTTATTTCCGTTCACTAATGAAATTCAGATTAAATGAATGAATACCCAAATAATACTATGAATTTTTACATATATTAAAATAAAAATAAACGATAATTATGTTAAAATTAGTAGACTACACTTCCTAAATAAAAATAAAAATATTTTCAAGTTATAAATAAATATTAACTAGTCGTTCTTCTATGAAAAACTAATACTAATTAATGTTTCAAACTTGACAAATATTCCGAGGAACATTTACGGAATTACACTTTTATACTATCGCACGTAAAATTTGAATAAAACTAAAAACTCAGCAGCAACTGGCAATTGAAAATTTATTGAAAAGCAATTAGCTGAGTGGTTTTGTGGGAAGTGGTGTGGGCGTGGCACTATCCACAGCAATGTACATCAAATTTTCAAATTGATGGAACAAAATAAAAAATAGGCAAGAGCAGCACCAAAATATATTTTTTGCGAAAATCTAAAATCCAATTCATAATAACGAGCAACGAAATGTATTTTAACCTATCGCTGTAAGCAATTAAAAAAAATGTGTCAAAACAATTGCGTTTTGAAAATGAATTTGTTGAAATGAAAATACAAGAATATTTATTTATATACGGTGTGAGTGAAAATAAGACATCTTCTATAAATGACTGACTGACAATTCATTCATAATTTTAAATATATATACAATAAAATATATACAATCTTATAGCAACAAATATTTAAAAAAATATTCTTTATTTATTTATTTAAGCGTTGAAATACATACATTGAAATTGATGTATCATACTCGCACATCGCATATAATTATAGTAATAATAGAAACCGTTGGTTACCAAAAACAGGATTTTATCTTCGAAACTTCGTGTATGCATAGCAAACATTAGAATCAAACTTGAACTGCACCAACGCCTTTGTGGCAATTTTAGTTGTTCTAGCTCTTATATTCTTTCAGATCGGATCATACGGACAGACTGACGGACAGACAGATGGACAATGCAATATTCACTCGGCTGTTGATGCTGATCAAGAATATATATACCATATAGGGTTGGAGTTGCAGTGAATGCAATTTATATATATATATACTAATTTTTTAGGTAACAGGAAAAACAATGGATGGACATACTATTGTTAGAGAATTTTAGTGCGTCGTCTTTTCACTCATGAATTACTCAAATTGTGCTTACTTAGAACCCAATCTCAACTGACCATATTTCCGAAACTAAGTAGTGGTATTCCCACTAAACGCAAGATGCATGCTCTGTTAGTCTGGTCGCTTTATCAAGGACTTTGGCAACAGCCCCACACACGAGGACATTGAAGAGAAGTAGGACCATGAAATATGCATGCGCATAGCAGATGCGCTAAATCTTGGGCCAAGTTGAGCCGTGAGTCGAGGCTCGTGTCTCGTTTCTGATTTTGGCAGATGACTGGAGTACAGTGGGTTGTCTCGACATGACAAGGACAAGAAGAAGAACAAGAACAACCTCTGGAACAAAGCATAAACATTTATTATTTTTGTTGGCAAAGCTTCTGCCAAAGCAAAGCAACAGAGTTGCGACTAATTAAACTGATGAGAGACAATGCCTCATGTAAAACACAAACAACCAACAACGACAACAACAACCACAACAACAACGAGGCCAGTGAATGTGCTACCAAATACTAACTGTGTTCCCCCTCACATCCTGTCGAATGTCCTTTTCCTAGAACCAGGACATTGTTGTATCCAAATAACAACATTTCAGAGTTTTGTCTTGTTTTTTGTTGCTGTTGTAACAGCACATTTAAACAATTGAACACACATATGGTCAATGAACGGAATCGATAGAGAGAGAGAGAGAGAGAGAGAGAGAGAGAGAGAGAGGAGAGAGGGAGGAGACAGAATGAGATAGACGGAGAGAAGAGGCTGCTGAACTCTGTGCAAAATGTTGTCATGGCATTTGCTGAATTTCCCACAATGAAAAATAAATAGGTGCAGGATTCATTAGGATTACAACATTGTACAACACACACACACACACACACACACTCACACACACACATACGCATACGCACACATTGAACAGTGTGTTTATGCCACATCCTATGCGAATATACGAACAGTCGCCATTTTGAGTGATGCTCCAGTCCATTGCCGATCCTTGGGGCTATCGGGCTAGGTAATCATCCAGTATACGACAAACATTTGCATCAGTAGCACAACGTGAATGAACATGATGTCAGTAGTACACCACCTACCATCAATCCCCCCCCGACCCACGACCCACAGGGAACTCGGCAGACATTTCGGCGAGGACATGTAAATGAGATTCCTACCAAGCACTCTATCAACTGTGGATATATTGTTGATTTCATTCACTGTTTGATAATCAATAGCTAACTTTATCCATCGGAATCTATTTTAATATTCGGACAATTATAAAGAATATATAATTCTCTTTAAAGTACTTGAGATAAAAATTATTAGAGGTACTTCCATATATATGTAATTAACATTAAATACGCATAACATTTCCCTAAAGCCAGAGGAATCAATACTAAATATATATTTATATTTTTGGAGCAATTCTACAGAACACCTCAGCTTCGTTGAGGATTTAGTCTTAAACTTGAGTAAAAATATTAAATATTATAAATTGAGTAACAAGCAGAGTTGAATTCAATTCAAAGAACTGTTTTTCAACTCAAAACAATCAGATCATCAGCTGATAGAAGGGCATTACAGCTCTGTTCAGTTTCTAAAATAACATGAAAATGCAATTTGTAAATGTTATTGGCATTGCTACGAGCATACTTTTTGCATATACTATACTAGTACTCCAGAACCTACCGATGACAAATGCTGCATTCCATTGATAGTTACAAATATGCATTTAGTTGTGGCAATCAGTTCATAATATTACCTGGAAAATGGTTAATTAGACCGAATCAGGAAGATTGCATTATTAATATACGAGTACTGTGTTTAATTTAATAATGGCAGGCATAATTGTGCGTAAATATATATTTATATTTAAATAATTCAACTTAACTTTTCATAGGTAATTTTGATGTTTTCCAGTTCGTTAGATGGCTAATTTCTACTTCAAACAACCTCTCACATACTATGTTATTCTCGTGTACTCGTATTTGCTGTTTACTTCTCTAATTAGACATCTGTTTGATGGTCCACATTTTGGGTCCTGTCACTTGAATGTTTATCTCAAAATTGTTAGTAATATTTTACGCTGCAACGCCTTCTCATTATATCACATCATCTTTGCCTGCTCCACAGTGTGCAACAACAACATAAATCTCTCATTCGCAATTTTGAGTAAATAGACGAGTCGCAAATGCATTCATTTGCTTTGCCAACACACAGAGAGAGAGATGGAGGGAGGTAGAGACACAGAGAGAGAGAGAGAGAGAAGAGAGAGAAAAAGAGGCACTGAGCAAACTTGTTGCCAAAATATTTAGCTAATTTATAAAATGCAATTGCACCTGAACGCATTCAGGACTCAGAGAAACTGGTATGTGTGTGTGCCTGTGTGTGTATCTGAACATACACACATATGTGTGCTATATGTTGGCGTATGTGTACAGAAGTCTTTGACACATGGCAAACGTGCAGAGCAAACAACATGAACAACAGAAGTACAGACAATGACGCACTTTGCCCTCAGAATATTGTTATAAAATTAAAATGCCAGTAGCACACACAATAACCGACTGGTAAATACTCTCAAAAATATGTAATCTAAAACTAAATTGTTATTTGTTTATAATTTAAATAACATTAATATAAAAATCTATTAAACAGTTAATAAATAAAAAGCATCTCCTGAAAAATTTATTGTTTTTATCGCTAAGGATCATTTTAAAAGGGGGTCAATATAATTTAAATTAGTTCCAGAGACTATGGTTACTTTGATTGTGAAATTCTCTGTCTTTTGACTGTGGGACATTTTCTAAATATAAATAAACGTTAAGATAATTAACAAACGACTTGTATACATAAATTCAAATTGCCGAACTACATTTCACGTTATAGATAAGAAAGGACCCCTTGTGAAAAGCGATGTAAGTGCATTGTTATTAATAAACTTTGATTTTATATTACGAGCTCACAAACTTACGCCGTAGTAAAAAGGCTTTCAAAGAGATTTCTGATGAAATTTAAAATACCGTATATGGATATTTACAAATATATAATATGGACCTATATATAATGTACAATTTCGCTGAGAATATTGCATAAAAGCAAACATAATTCATTTTCAAAATCGATTTACCCGTTGGGTGTATTGGTTTTGTTTCCGCTGACTGCAACGTCGGCGTCGTCGTCGTCGTCGTCGTCGTCGTCGTCGTAGTCATCGCTGCAGTTTATGAGCTTATTGTTTTCGTTGCTTTCAGCCATAAATATTTGCAAAGTGCTTGTAAAAAACAAAAGGTGCTGCAGTCGAGAGAGTGAAAGAGAGAGTGAGAGAAGTGAAGATAGAGAGGGATAGAGAGAAAGAGGCGGTTTGAGGCTGGTCAAAAGACAGAGCGTTAACTGGTGTTGATGATGGTCAACTGCAACCGAAGAGTTGGGTTGAGTTTCCGGGTGTTGTTTTGTTGCCAGCCAATAACTTTGTTAAATGCTGCTGCCGGCTTTGTTCGTTGTCGTTGTCGTTGTTGCCCCTTTTCGTGTTATTGTTGCCTGGGTAGAAACTTAACTTTTAGTTTGCATGTTGTGGCATTAATGGAGCTGAAGAAGTTCGAGTGCACTTGGTCATGCACAAATACAATTGCACACACATTTTACCAGTTCAAGTTTCCTTTTTCCGAGCAACCTAAATCGACCCAAAAATCAACAATCGCACATCACAACAACAACAACAGCAACAGCAACAGCAGTCAAATAAGCCACTAAATCCATAATTGCCAACAAATGGCAATCAAAATTGTATTGCCGATTCCCTACCCCTCTCCCCTTCGGGGTTTCCATATTACCACCAGCTCTGTCTCCGCATTAAGTAGTCATAAAATATTGGCTTACCAAAATGAAGCATGCTCGCTGGCGCCCTCTATCGTCAGCACCTTCGCTACGCGGTGCAATAAAATTTAATTTATTTGTCTCTAATAATTTCCCATGGCAACTGTTTGTTCAGTGGCCTCCTTGCTGATGGTTTTCCCAATGAAAATGCCTCCATTATAAATGGGTGTATTAGCTGCTTACAAGGGTTTGTGTTATCAGACATAATGCTGTCTTGAGTTCTTACAATTATTCCTTTCTAGCCATTTACTTAGTATTTTCGATATATCAAAGATATGATAAGAATTATATTTATAATGCTTATTTTTCCGCTTCTACTACTAAACTAAGTATCAAAACATGTGTAGGTTGTATCAGTCCGATAAAGGATTTCACCTAAGCATATAAATTACAATATATAGCTTCTTATAATCCACCAAAAATCCTGAATAATTTAAATTTATTTAGTAAAAGTTCTTGTTTTCTCAATTTACTTGTACTTTGGGTTCATAACTTGTTGAAATTGTTATAGACATTCCACCTAAATGATAGTAAAATGTATCTTGTGGAAGTGAAATGTTTCATTCCACATATTTTCTGATCCATCCATCCATCATCGGAGTACTTTTGGCTTTGCTAGTAAGGTATTGATTAGTCCATCACTTTTAGTGTCATGTGCTCACTTGTTGTCACACTGAGCTTCTGTTTGCATGTCAACAGCAAAGTGGCAACAAGAAGACGTTCCACACACCCCACACACACCCACACACACACACACCCCACACACACACACACATACTATCCAGAGCCAACAAGAACACAACTTGATTTGGTTTGCGTGCTATTTTGAATTGTTCTATCAGCAGAGGAGCACTCGACTCTCGACTCTCGGCCGAAACAAGGAACACGCCTTGGAGTGTCCCAGTCAGTCGCAGGCAATGTGTGGCCAAGGAAGGAAAGCTCGTAAAGTTGGGTCCACTTAAGCGCAATTGTTGGCCATAAAACTCGATTCGGCCAGCTTAGGCTTTGATGGTCGGGGGAGGGAGCTGTGACGTGTGCGTTGTTCAAACAGAAACAGAAACAGAGACAGGGACAGAAACGGAGACAAGGATAAAGACCGTAATGAACAATTAGATAGTAGCCGCAAATTGAAACTAACTGCAGTTAATAATAAAGTCCCAAACCCCAAGGTCCCAGCTCCAAGGAGCTGCAGTCAATTGCATTTTTGTTATTGTTTCTTTTTCTGCTTTAATTTTTTATGGCTCAGAACAAATCGCATGTCGATTGTTTGTTTGTTTGTTAGTTTGAACTCTGCTGGAATTCTGCTGTTCATTATTTTGCGATGGCAACAATAGGAAATGGGATTGGGAATGGGAAAGGGAAAGGGTATGAGTGAGGATTCCAGGCAACAATTGACTTATCATTCGACTTTGTGCGGTGGAGGTTACGCGTAATTCCCCGTAGAATTCCCCATTTCGTTCTGGGCGACAACAACGTTGGACAATGGCAAATTCCACGCAATCGGCTTATGCTGACATTGCTGCGGTTTGATGCCCCAACTACGACATCGACAACGTCAACGGTTGCGATTGTCAACTCACCAATAACAACAGCTCCCACAAAACTTACAACAACAACAACAACAACAACAGCAGCAGCAACAGCAATGGTCATCGAAATCCGACCACAACCAAATGCGAAACAATGGAGAGCATTGGGAAAAAAAATCAACAACTCTGACAACCCTGACAATTCAAACAGCTCTGATGGTGGGCGTGGTCCATCCAATTGAAATACGTATTCCCAGATCCAGGGTCTCTATCCTGTTAGTAATAGCAATTAAAAGTGTTTTCCTCTTTGTTGGCTTTCAATAAAAATAACAATTTATGACTGTAGCTAGTTGTGAGTGCAAGGAAATATCCCAGACAAATTGACGTTATATAGCAATGTTAACTTAGGGATATATTTACATTGCCAATGAACAAAGAACGTCTATCCTTTCCAGTTACACTTAAAAAAGGAAGAGAGTAAGCGAGAAATGCTATAGTCAAGTCCCCGACTATTAGAGAAATCATTACAAACTTTGAAACTTAATACAGCCCTTTAATAAGAGACAATTACATGTAGAAATCGTCGATCAGTAATGACATATAAAGGCGCAGTTAGAAGCCGATGCCTTATTTTAAGATTTACAAGTTTCGTTGTCAGCTGATTTTCATGCATATAAAAAGAATTGGGTTTGCGATCAGATAGTTGAAAAGTTCAAATCTTGTTGCCTTATGTATATAAAAATATTATGTATTTCAGGCAATTTAACCTTCGACCTCAATAATTATTTTTATGTAGGGTCTTTTTATTTAATTTAATATAATTGGTTAAATAAACAAGTATTAGTTTGTTATCCTTTCATTTGCGGTAATAAAGTCAGAAAAGGTAAAACTAACTTTAAATTCTTAATTGACTGTGACCAGTTAAGTTGTTAATTTTAATACTGTTTGCCGAAATTGACGTATGTGTATCTCGATTCAAATAAGTTCAGAAATAAATCCAGAATTCCTAGTATCAAAACCGTCTTTAAAAGAAATCATGAAATTTACATAAATTCGGTTAGCCTCCGAAAGTCATGAGCTCTAATTGAAGCCTTTCTCGGGAGGCGCTGAGAAGCAGCAGAGATAAAAATTCAATTAAGCCCCCCGACAACACCTTTGTCAACTAATTACATGTTCCAGGGATTGTCGACGGTCGACGGAAGTCCAACAACAGAAGCAGAGGCAGAAGCAAAGCAATTTCTAAGGTGGCATTTCGGCTTTTAATTGAAAAAACGAGACGCATTGAGTGACAAAGGTGTGATTTATTATTTGGATTGCTTTTTGGGTTTTTCGCTCTGTCTCCCTTACTACAGCATTATCATCCTTTCACCCGCCAACATTTTTTTATATTTGCACTTCATTTCGGGCCGTTACTTTTCAATTGTCTGCAAAGTTTTTTGTTTTGGCGCCTGCGAAGCAATTGGCATTTAAATTAAACCCAAGCTTGCATCAATGCTTAGAGAAATTTCAATTTCGGCGACGTTAAACAAATGAAAAGGGTTCAAAGTTTACTACCAATTAATTGTGCTGACCGGGCTTTAATGACAATTGATTTTAGCCTTCCAGCTGAAATTAGTGTTTTAACAAGTGTTATCATCAGTTGTCTTAACAACACAATTTTCAATTGCGACTACTCTGTACAGCTGCCTCCTTACATTCCAGATGATGGAGTGTATAAATCTATCACAACATGACTTAGATTTTCAAATCACAAATGCTCGAAACTAATAGTATGCTATCCTTTTGAGGGGGTAACCAAAAAGTGAATTAAATAAATTAATGTAGTACTCTATTAAATAACTCAGCATTATCAAATGTCTCAACTTCTCAATTAATAGCTCCACTTTCATCCCAACATTCCCTCCTGTGGTGGTAGGAAATTAATTTATTGAACATCTGTTTAACAATTGTGGTCTTTCAATCTGACTTCAGGCAACAATTTAATTAAAAATTCCATCAGCGACAAGTCCAAAGCAAACGCAGTCTGTAGTCCTGGTAAAATGCGGAAACAAAGGCGGAAATTCTTTGACTCGTTTGTCAAATTGATTAAGGTGTTCGATATCGATTTAAATTTTGGATTTTCATTCACTTATAAAAGAAATGTATTTCGTTGTATTTGTTGGTTTAGCTTGTTAATTATATTTATGCAATTTATGCACTCCGGAATCGCACTGATTTTAGATGCACACTGATTAAAATGCGCGCCAAAAGGAAATTGAACTGCCAAAGTAACAAACAAATAAAAAAGATGAGTTCTAACACAGAAGTCGACTACGAAATACACTGCCATGAAGGAATGATCCAATACTATACGATTGTGTCAATTCATCACTATTAAACAACAAAGATGAGTTTAAATTCTATGAACACATGCACGTCGTAATCTTAACAAAATCTGAGAACAAAAGTCTTAAAACTAGATTTAAGCGTTTAAAAGGTCGCATTGTATTACTTTAAGTTCACCAAATTCTGGAACTAATCCTAAAATGTATGTACTTATTTTAAAGTATAGATTTTCAGTGAAATATTATAAATAAATTATTTCTATTAAATTCGATTTATTTAATACTGGCCAAATATAAAATAGATGAGCTTTTCATTGTACTAATGTAAGTGCAACTTTGTATCGAGTTTTATATTGAATAGTAACGTGAATTACTAGAAATATCAAAATAATAATATGCAATATGTACAAAATACACTTGTATACCATAGTTAAGTAAATCATAATATGTGTATTTATTCGTACAAAAGCTTTCAATTGGAGATCATTTATGTTGATCGTTCATTAAATATTGAATGATAAGATATTTTGATATTTCGACATATTTTCACTTCTTTATTTTATTTCAACGACCAAAGGGTAAGACTTAAAAACTAGGTTTTAATAGTCGTTGCACTCGTATTCACTGAGATCATTGCAGAAGTTAGTGAGAACAATTTATGTCGCCATTTGGTTGTCAACAAGCTGCTTAGGAACGTGGCGATAAACTTGGAGGAATCACCAAGGCACTGCCTCCATGCTAGGCTTCCATTTGCAGACATGTCCATAAATTATAACATGCACAGAGTCGCATTCTCACTTGGCTTTTCTTTTGGGAAACCTTAATTGCTTTTGAGTCTCTAATAGTCTTATAAAACAAACATGGTAAATTACCATATGAAATTTCTGTCGCATAAGGTACTGATGACTGTGTGTGAGTGTGTGTGTGTGTGGTGTGTGCTTGTGTGTGTCTGTTACGTATGCCATTTCCATGGCAATATTCTTATCAAGTACTTGCCTGGTAATTTGACCGGAATCTATTCATTTATCAGTTTTTGCATAATACATAAAGCCATTTTAAGAAGCAATTAAGAAATACTTTTAAAGGCGAACTTTGCAGAAATACAATACGGATTCTGCGAACTAATTTTTCAGTTTCGATTAAATGCTCTCGAATTTCACCTTAACTAAAGCGAATACAAATAGTTGAAAACCCCAAATTGCCTACATCAGGTTCTAAGAGTTTTCTTTTAAAGTTATTAGTACTTAAAGTTGCTAAAAATTTAATTCAAATATCTGTTAATTAATTTAATAATTGATAAATAGAATATCTATTTAACTTCTTAAAATATCATTTAAATTTTGTCCAAATTGCAACTGCGTACAGGTTTCCAATTTATGAATTTTTCGTTGAAAGCTTCCATTAAGTTTCAATATCAATATACTATATTTCAAAAACATAGGTTATTCTACTCAAAAGTTGAGATAAATTTAAGACCAAGCTTTGATAGAATTTCTGGAATATTCTATTAAATTTTATTCGTTTTACAACAGCGACTTAATTTAATAAGTTTTGATCTATTCATATGTAGATTTCGAAGTGAATTTAAGCTCTATTAGTCTCTTAGGTATAAGATTTTTTGAAAAGGCTTCATGTCAACTGAATATTGTCCATTTATTGGCATTATTGTTGCCGTGCACATAATTAGCTAACAACTTTTGAAAGTACTTGAAAGTTAAGTAGAAGTTTAAGTAGCTGCTTATAACAATCTTTGTCTCTTTCTTTCACTTTCTCTGTAACTCTATCTGTCTATCTCTTTTAGTGTTCCCCTTGCCAGTCCGTCGGCTTTGGCATCTTGTGCTCGTTGTTGTATCTGCAAAAATATATATGTATACGTGTGTGTGTGTGTGTGTGTGTATGTGCTGCATAAGGACAGTCTCATGCAGCTAATGATGTATTCATTTGGCATGTGTAAGCTCTCGACAGAGTCAGAGTCTTTTCAGAGCCTTTCAATTGCCAGTAAATGAAGCTGCCACTTCTCTGACTGAGGTGTGTGTGTGTGTGTGTATGCACTGTAAATGCTTCTCGGTATTCTTATGAGCAAATAATGCGATTTGCTTAATGAGCTCAACCAACTAACACACACACACACTCGTAGAAATAGACAATTACCAGGTCTGGCCTTAGAAAGTAGAAGTAGGCAATGCGGTCAGCGACATTTGTGCAGCATCAACCTTGACCTTTGAACCGGCTTTTAATTCCTGTTAATATAAACAAGCCAACGCGGAGATTGGGAATTACAAAAGCAGCGTGGCTTTCGCTTTGACCCGCTCCCTGGAGTACTATAAATAACCCTTTCGATAACAAACATTGCGATGTGTTGATAATAAAGGGTTGATTTATTTCTATGGTATGTTGTGATTTATGGACTTTAATGGCGTCCTCGTTGTCCGCCAACAAAGACGGAAGGCCAACTGAGGAGTAGGCGGCAACTCTGAACTGACGACTTCCGAATCATTGAAAGCGATTTAACATTTGACATTGGCCAGTTGAAGTTAACGCCTTCAATATAATAAATAGAGTTTTATCGGAATAATAGGCAAATCCAAATTAAAATATAATCCATAAAATTGTCTTAAAGTATCCGTTTAGTGGCAAAAACGTTTATTCAACTTTCTAAATTTCTCTTTTTTGTTTTTGTGCAACATATAAATCGACTTTAAATTGATATAAATACATTTTAATTACAATAATATGGTATATATATATATATATATAATAAATCTTATTCAAAACCTTAGACATATTCTGAATACTGAAGAAAGCTAAGTTAATATATTAAACAAATAAGTATAAAAACAATTTACATTGAATTATTTGATTTGTGTCTTGATTTGATGTCCCTGAAATAAGTTTTAATTCCATAATTTATGTCTATATTGTTAACAAATCGTAGCTTTCCAAAAACAAACATTATTATTAAAATGAGGGTTGAACAACAGTGACATAAATAATTATTGCAGAAATTAGTCATATTTTAGGAAACAAATATTAGAAAATTTTTAAATTAAGGGAGAGTAATGTTTCCAACATATTTTCCGCTCAATCCCTTAATAAATCTGTTTAAAAGTCTAAGGTTTAAATCGGTGACATGATTAACATCCTTATACAAATTTTAAATACTTTAAGATATTTTAAGATATCTGGATACATACAGAAAATCACATTACTTTAAAGACTTCTTTGCACTTCTGAGGGAAATTATGCAGCATAAATTGAGTCCGAAATTCGATATTTTGATAAGCATTCGGTGGATCAGTGGAACCTCGTAGACACCACCGAATTTGTTTGAGCAATTAAAACGCCCATCGAACTGAAAAAGAAGGAATCACCCAGTCCACATTTCTAGGCAACACATTAACTACAAATTACATTCACATTAGTGTTTCGGTATTTCCTGCTCCTTGTTTCTCGACTGACCAATTTTTTTTACTTTTCCTTAAAACGAAAAATAGAAAGCGAAAAAAGAAACCACACACCTAATAAATCAAAGCGGCCTCCCTGAAGCCTCCCTGGAGTATGCTTGTTAAATGCTCGTAATAAATTAGCCGGAGTCCAGTAGACCAGGAGTCCTTTGGATAGGAAGAGCATGCCTCTCTCATTCTTGATTATTGGCTTAGCTGATGGTCTGGCTAGTTTACAGTGGTCTCTCTTTCTCGTTCTCTTTCTCTTGTTTCATCTCACCATCATTGAACTCAATCGAAGGCACTCATTGTGCCGATTCTTGGCCAGACTCATTCATTTTGCCAAGTCGGGAATTTGCTTGTAATTTTTACTTTACTTTTAATGGAGTCAGCGCTAAAAATTTTTCGCTGTGTGGGCGACTTTAATTGGGAGAGAAACTGTGAGGGGAAGAAGTGGAGACTTAATTTGGCAACGAATTTTTGCAATTCATTTTTCTTTAATTTGGCTTTGTGTGAACCTTAAATTCGAATCTAGTTTGTTTTGTCCAAAATAAATGGGCTGCTGTGAATTTTTTTCCCTTAATGACAATTTGGATCATCCGACTTCTTTTCTATTTAAAATCCTTTTATAAAAAAACTAAACTTTTTACCTATTGAATATTTTTATATTTTAGAGTTCAATTGTAAAGAGCATTTTAGAATTTTATTAAAATATTGTCAATCTTTCGTTTAACAATATCAAATATTTTAATTAATATTAAAATTCGATTTTATATTGTTATCAAAGTTTGCTACTTACTTAATTTAAGTAAGCAAATAGATAACAATCCCTTTTTTTGAATTGGACGTAAGCGACATTATAAAAGAAATAAATATCAGTTATCAATATATAAATCAGTCTCCTTTTGCCTAAAAGAGTCGGTAAATAAAAGTTTGATTGCCAGAAACGCAGTATACATTACAAATTACCGATTTTTAAAAATGGGTTAATCACGTATCATTGACCTTTAAATACAAATCGACTAAAAAATGTTACGTAACAACATTGTAAAATTTCTGGTTTTAACTTAAATTATGTAACTGCAACTTTGAGAAATATTATGAATGCATTTAAATGTTGCAAATTGTTTGGCGCAGACAATGTCATCACATGCGCACTTAACGAAGCGTCGGCTGCAGTTGCAAGTTGCAACTGGCGAAAGGAGAAGCAAATTCGATGCTAATTAGAGCGTCAGCGTGAGAGAGAGGCAGATATAGTGGAAGTGGTAGATGAGGAGAGGTGAGGTGAGCAGAGAAGACTGGGGGAACTCTCGCTGGAGTCATCATATGCAGTGCAGGGCAAATTTGTAGCCATCCAGAACGACTGATGACAGGCTGCCTGAAATGGTCGCAAAGGCAACTGCAAACTGGAAACTTGCAACATGAAGTGTGTTTTGTCTTCACTTTGCTGGCACTGCATTTTTTTTGTGGGTGGAAACTCTGACTCTTGGTCTTTTGCGTGGCAAGCAGAGAAAAGTGCAACGTAAACGCCTTGAACATAGACACCATTTAATTTAGCTGTGCCTGTGTGTGCGTGTGTCTCTGTGTATGTGTGTGTGTGTATTTGGTTAAATGTCATGCTAATTCTAAAGGCAAACAGAAAGTCGCACGCAGCTCTTGCCAACGCGTGCCAGTCAGAAATTAATGCTTCTCATAAGCCAAGTAAAATGAAAGAAAATAAAATTATAAAAGGAATTCCATCACGAAGCTGCAACGTGCCACAATTTGTGTGCAACTCTGACTATTGCCGGGGCAATAAAATGTTATGAATTTCAAATGCATACCAAGTGCGCCGCATTTCTATGATTCGAGTAATAACCCTTCGGATCGTAGAGTACTTTAGAGGCTCTGTCTAGTTCATAAATGTATAATAGATACTTTTATTTATATTTTATCTTTTTCTTTCTACAAAACATGTCATTGAGAGATTAGAATTTAGGTTATCTGAAGCTTAGCATATCGAAATATTAAATACAACATAATTTTATTTTATATTTGTTGAACATCTTTCAATTCATTCATTCTGTGTGTCCAGCATTGACCATATTATTTAAAAGTATTTTACTAATCTTTCATGTTGTATATCTTACCAATATTTATTTTCTTATAATTATTTATATTTGAATTTATTTGAATTACAAGCTTAAGAGTTGGTTGTTTTAAAACAATAAATAGATAGAGTACCTAATAGTTACCTCCTATGAGCTCACCTAGATTTTATAAGTGATTTTGGTGGAGTAACGAAAAAAGAATAAATTCAAGCTGCGAACCGAATTTATTATTCATATGCCCAAAAAAGAAGATGTGGAAAGGGAAGAATAAGAGTGTTGCATGCCACTAAAAAGCTAAACAAAATTTTTAATAAATGCAACGGAGCGTAGTCTGTTGTCCGATGCCGTGCAAAGTCGTCCAATTGCAGCTCCAACTCTGCCCGTCTTTTCTCCTTCATCTTCCATCGTTTCTCTCGTGCTTTTGGTCAGTTTTTGAGTTGCATGCGGCTTGCGGCACGCGGCACGCGTTGCCGTTTTGGCTTTTGCGCCCCGGCCGCCGTTGACACAACTGTTGCCTCGGACAGAGACGGATGGAGGCGAAGTCGGACTCTGCCGGGTGGCCAAATGAAAAATCACAGCGCCGTGCCAGAAACTGCTCAGCTTGCCCATAACTATAACTATGAGGCAAGTATTTTTATTGTGTGCTTCTTAAACTGCCCTGGTAGTCGTATTTGTGTGTGTGCCGTGTGTGTGTGTGTGTGTGGCATAGTCATACTCGTATTCATTCAATTCGGAGTCGCAACACATTTTTATGTCTCCTTTTTTATACAAAGTGCAAAGTGTGAATACGAATGCGAATGTTGTTGTTGTTGTTGTTGCTGCTGCTCAGTCGCTTTTATATTTTATTTTATTTTTATTTCGTATGTTTTTTTTTCCTTTTTGCAATTTCATTTCCTATTTGCACATTTTTCACTTCTGTCCTTTGGCTTTTTGATGCGTCCCGTTTGTGTTTTGTGCAGTTAAAAGATTTATAAATATGAATATTATACATTGTGGTATGAAATATGCAAATTCTAGAAATGGCCAAAAGGAAATAGAAATGGTCAGAGCGGAACTAGCACCTCCTCTGCTGTCTCCCTTTCATTCTCTCGCTAGTCCTTCCTCTTCGTATCTCTCCTTCTCCCTTTCGGATGCCCACTTGATGGTCTCTAGTATCTTTACAAACGATTTTTTAGTGCAATTTTTTCGCTGAGCACAGATGCATTTAATGACCAGCAACAGCAGCAGCAGCAACGGCAACGGCAACGGCGAAGGACATGAAGTCTCCCACTGCCTGCAACAAATGCAGTAAATGGCGACTGGACCATTCAAACGGGACATTTAAATACCCTAGCGGTGCAAGCCGATTAATTTATTGACTTTACAATTGGGTGTCAAAAATATCAATAGACTTTCTAAGAATGTAGAGAATAAATGATAGTACTTAATTGGAAAATGCAATGAAATCCCTATGACTCTTTCTAGTCAAAAACGATTTCCTTGGAATACTTTTGTAATAAATATAAAGTAGATAGGCATATATATTCATATTCTTGCATAGACCATTCATATTTGAGTGATAATTTGAATATATATAGCAAAATTTTAAATGAGTATGAATATTAAACATAATATTTGAGATTTTTCTCTTAAATACTCTTAAATCTTTAGATAATAATTTAGTACTTATTACAAAGTTCTATCATTCGACTTCTTCACTACTTTTGGATCTGTTTTTGTCGCTAAATGGTAAGCACTAAATGTTGTAATATTTGTTTCAATCTTAACCCTAAAATTAATGCTGAAAATATTGCTGCACCATTAAGTCTAATATACCCATTTCTTTCTTAGCATAGACTAAACTAAATACTTTAAACTTATTTATTGAGCTGCAAATGAGTATAGAGTATGTGCACGTCGACTTGAAGAACGTGAATATAAACCTTAACTGCCGAATAATTAATTGCTATTTATATTTTTTGCGTGTGTATTCTGTAAAATGTTCTCCATTTTTTTGTTGTACTTTTAAATGAACTTGTTATTGTTGTAACTGTTGTTTTTGTTGCTGTGGGCCATAAATCAAGGCATTTTAATGCAAATGTTGTTGCAATTTTATGGCTTAAATTAGCAATTGACCAAGCGGCTATTGGCTATTAATATTTATTAACAGGCGGCGCATGATTAATGTGCAATAATAAAATTAGTTGTAGGAAGCAGAAAAAGAGGAAAATAATAACAAAAAGAAGTATACTAACTGACATTTACAATTAAATATTTAAAGTTGGCCAGCAAAGTTTAATTAATGTCAACTGTCAGCAATTATTCTAAGCCATTGAAAAGGCGGGATAAGGGAATACTTTGTAGCCGCAACATTAAAATCAATTAAATTATGAATGTAATTAAAATAATTTAATGACAGTGCTCTTTCGGCCACTCGATGACAGCTGTAATATTCAATTTGATTACGCAATTGCAGTTAATTAATAATTCAATAAATTGTGCGAAAAGCCACTTACAATTATTTGAAACAATTGTCGTCATCCTGCGCATAAAAATAGAATGCGAATAAATAAATGATGTTCAGCCATGGTACGAGTATAGTAAATCAAATGAAGTAAATGCATAAATAGTTGAGTTCTAATTTGAAATAAGCGTTTTATAAATAGATTCCAATAAACAGAGCAAAGATAACTGAAGTAATCGTAGTTGACATACACACCTTTCGAATTTAAACGCAATTTGCCAAACAATAGGAATCTTATAGTTGACAATAAACTGAAGCTGGAACTGGGAGCACTTGAATGCTTGGAAAACTAAACCCAAAGATACATCATCATTCCTCTAAATGAATCCTCAAATGCGCTCATAAATTTCGTGTCAGTGCTCAACTCCTAAGCAAGATTCGAGGCTCATTTTACGATTCTCAGTTTTATTTGCCACACGTTGCCTTTCTCGTTCTCGTTCTCGTTCTCGTTCTCGTTCTCGTTCTCGTTGTCGGTCTCATTCTCATTCTCAGTCCCATTTCCAAACTCATTCCCAGACTCATTCTGAAACTCATTCTCATGGCAATTCTCATCAGCATCATCAGTTGCCTCCCAACTGAAGATACTCAAAAACTTTGATGGATTTGTATGCCTCATTCCCACTGACTCTGCTCTGCTGGGAGGATTATGTTAATAGTCAAGTTGGAATTAGCCTGCAAATAATTCCACTCTCCCACCGTCTCTCCCTCTCTCTCTCTGTCTCTTTATCTCTCTCTCTCGCTGCGTGTGCTGCATTAAAATTTATCGACTGAGTGTCTATATGATTGCGCCGTATGTAAATTGATTGTAACTCCTGGCTAAGCCGCGAGCTATGGAAGGAGACCATTATATGGGATTGTGGAAAACTCCCATAAAGTTTGTCTTGGCCCAATTATGACTTTTAGCAGGCAACTCAGTGGCCTCATCTGGCCAACGGGCTTTACGACAGCGACATAAACCCAAAGTGGCCACAACGCAATCGTAAATTTTGTGACTGCAAATCAAATTAGTGCACCTCCGGGGAAACATGTAGAAGATGTTCACTGACTATGCAAAACATTCTTCAATTAGATCTATGATTATTAAGCATCATCACTGTCGAATAGTTTCTTGTCTTATAGTTAATTTCGATGAAACTAAAATCTTTTAAATACTTTTTACGTTTTGAAGAAAGTATTTATTTAATCGGAAATACCTTCGAATATTAAGTTGATAAACAGATAACTAAATGTTCAATCATTTATGTGACTGCTAACTTTGAGTTAAGTTTAAACATCTTTATTTTTTTATCCAATCTTCCCCTTTTCAAAGTTTCTCATTTTAGTAAATCTCAAGTAAATCTTTGATCTCACCGGTCTGTGTGTGGAGAGTCAGCTGTCCTGTGATAAATCTTCGACTGATCTGATCAGAGATTTCTAACGTTTTCATTTTTATTTTTATTTATTATTTTTTTTATGGATTTGATTAGTATCAATTTTACTTAACTTCTTCGTTTTAATTTCTTAATTTAAATCCATTATTTATTTGAATTGTTAAATATATACAAAACTATGTAATAAATTAAATATAAATACTATAATTACATCATATTTAGTTAGACACATCTTCTATCTAAAAGTTAAAATAAGTTATATTTAAAATTATAATAAAGAAACGGTCAAAATATTAAACACTTGTCCCTGGTTTCATACTAAATCTCTCACTGACTGTATCTCTCTCTCTCTCTCTCGCTCTGTTTCTCTCACTGTCTGTTTCTCTTACCATCGTTTGCATACTGAGATATTTATGCAATTAACATCCATTGGCATTTCACTGACCGCTTGCAGCTAATTGTAGCATACTTTCCAGCGTCGTGTATGGGAGAGAATATTAAAAAGGGTGGTGAGTTATGCATGTATGATCGATAGTCGTGCATCTTGACTTGATATTGTGTGGAACCTCGACAATAGAGGACTTGTTGTTGTTGTTACTGTCGCTGTTGTTGTTGTTGTTGTGGATGCTGCATAGAAATGCGAGAATTGCGTGTTTCCCAGGCCACGACGCCGACGGCAGTCAATTTTCTTGTTTACAATTCAACTCACACACTCACCCACACACTTGTACACGTACACACATACATACGCACACTATGACAAATATGTAGCAAACAATTACAACTACGCGGCGTTGTCTCTCAGTAGTTGTTGCTTTTTCGCCGCAATAAATACAATTTGCATGACAAAATAGCAAACAACGGCAGCATTTCCATGTGAGTAGGTGTGTGTGTGTGTAGGTGTGTGTCTGAATGTGTGTGTGAGCGTCTGCAGGTTCACTCAGCCAAACAAAACTACACAAAAAAACAATCAACTGGCAGCGAGGCCTCCGACGAGCAGAGCTGGAATAACGACAACAACAGCAACAGGAACAACAACAGCAACAACAACAGCAACAACAACAGCAACAACAACAACAACTGTTAGGCGCCTACTGCAGCTTTATACAGTACTTCTTCTTCTGGTTCCAACACTGATCCTTCTCCTATAGCTGCTCCTGCTTCCGCTCCTGTTGCTGTTGCTGTTGTTGCTGCTGTTGTTGCTGCTGTGTGGGACAACTTATGAATATTCAATTTTACATAAAAGATTTCTGTTGTTGTCGTAGCTGTTGTTATTTTGATTTCTTTGGCTTGTCTCCCTTGCTCTCCCCCTCTTGCTCTTTTCTCTCTCTCTCTATCTCCAATCTCTATTCCTGCCTACACTTCATGGGCGAAAACACCTCATGCATGCTATGAAATCTGGAAAATATTGGATAGGCTGCAAGGCAAATACGAATAGGCAACCACACTGAAAATTATTTTCTCAAGTTTTAAACAAAGATTTGAGTTCACTTTTTCATTAGAAGTTTTTAATATTAATAAAGATTTAAATAAGCAAAAAAAAATAAAACGAAGTGAAAATTAGAAGGCTTGAATGAATTGAAACATGGCTGCAGCTGCAACAATTCTGGAGAAGATTCGGTGACGGCTCAATTTGTAAACTGATTTTCCTAAATACTGAACTGAAATCCTTCACTCAAAACATGATTCATCAACTACATTATTTTTGTACCCATATATATCTCTATACATCTCTCTATATAAACATATAACTTACTCTTAACTGGTTTAAAAATACAAACCATTTCTTTAAAAACAAGTGTAGAAACGGAGTGAATAAAATAATAAAAATGGACGCACTTCAATTTAATTTTGAGAAACAATTTACACAAATCGGAAAGTGTCGCATGGCTGAGATTTGAACCAGAATTTTGTACTACGCAGATTTGATTGCAGAGAAACTCTAAAAATCACCGCACAATCTGGAATATGGATTAGTTTAGATTACTTAGTCGAGATCGAGATTTTTGGCGAGATAATTGTAGGCGGTTCGCAACTTGGACAGCTTCATGGTAAAGAGGGATTTCAGTAGGTCATCCATGGTGATGACCAACTCATTACCATCCAGTTTATGTTCCTCCTCCCCACCCAAAAGCCCTCTCACGCGATAGATGCTTGCCTGGCGACAGAGCTCCCTCAGGTCCGATCCGGAGTAGCCCGCTGTGAGGCTTGCTAATCTCTTGAGATCTACGGAGGTGTTTAGGTGTTCGTCTTGCAGGATGAGCTGAAGAATAGCCAGCCTTTGACGCTCCAGAGGTGGCCCAATGTGAAACTGAGCTGGCATGCGTCTCAGTATAGCCTTGTCCAGATCCTGTGGACGATTTGTGGCTCCCAGCACAAGGACTGAGCAGCTGGAATTGCTGATCAGGCCATCCCACAGTATCATGAACTGTGTCTTCATCATGGCCGTCGCCTCGTGATCCCCCGTTGCCCGCACTCGCAAAAACGATTCGATCTCGTCAATAAATATGATGCAGGGCTGCAATTTGTGGGCCAAGGTGAAGACGGCTGCGGCGAGCTTCTGGGACTCGCCATACCATTTATCCGTAAGCACGGCCACGTCCAGGTTGATGAAACGCATGCACGCCTCCTTGGCAATCGCCTTGGCAATGAGCGTCTTCCCACATCCGGGTGGACCGTAGAGCAGCACACCCTTTGGTGGCCTCCACAGCTGCGAGTGCTGGAAGAGATTGCTGTGACGCACGGGCAGCACAACAGACTCGCGCAGCTCCTGCACAATGGCATCCAGTCCGGCAATATCTGCCCAGCTGACATCGATGTCCGTGGGAGCAACCAGGTGGGAAGCTATCATCAACTCGTAGCTATTAAAGTTGCTCAGCTGCAGTTTAAAGTCCTTGTCTATCATTCCGTTGAGTTTCTTCAGCTGTTGCTGCGCTATTTCCTTGGCCTTCTTCTTGGCCTTGCTGGTCGGGTCCATCGAGTTGATCAGCCACTTGGCACAGAAGTAGGTAACGGCCGCCACGATGCCAATCCTCACCAGCTGCGTCACAATCTGGCATCCTGATATATGTGCCGCTTCCATTGTAAGTTAACAATTTGATATTTTAAAATACATGCGCAGTTATTGCAATTTTTGAATGAGACAGCCTGACAGA
This sequence comes from Drosophila sp. st01m, assembly GCA_018901795.1. Lineage (NCBI taxonomy): Eukaryota > Metazoa > Arthropoda > Insecta > Diptera > Drosophilidae > Drosophila > Drosophila sp. st01m. Next base: position 3,150,036 of record JAEIFG010000269.1, read on the forward strand.
TGACACAAAAGTAACACTTGCTACTAAAATAAATCGATCGAAACTTTAAAGCCAGTCAACAGTTGGAAAATCTCGGAATTAGATTGGGAAGTAGTAATAGATACAAGTTAAAAATCAAATGCATTAATATATTTCGCCTTTAACTAAAGTGATACATATTTCATTTCCAAACATTTTCAAATGGCCAAGCATAAATTTTACATACTTAATTTTAATTTAAGCATTTAAAATTTAAAATTTTGATAGTATTATATTTAAAAACTATTCAAATTAGTCAACCAATATCAAGGTTGACAGAAATTTAATAAATCTAAGTTTATATCAGCATATTTTCAACAAAATCTTTTCGTATTACTTTTCTTTATATTTTTTATTGGATTGCAGTAGCGCATGTCGTTTATAAACTTTTCGTATTCACTGTATATAAGGATTATAGGGGGATACTGACTGTAATAATTGTGTAATAGCTGTGAAATATGTAGAAATCGATTTATTGTGTTCTTTGCCGAGTCACAAGAATTTCTTTAAGTGGATCAGATGAGATGCTTGCCCAGCTGCGCTTAATTTCTGTTTAACTTTTCCTGTTTGCCCATTTCCTATACTCCTGTCCTGCCCTGTCCTGTCTCTATTCCTATTCTTGGAACTGCTCCTTGCTGCTTGCTCCTTGCCAAGCAGAAAGTGTTTTTCTAGTTTACCATCTTTTAGCGGAAGTCAATGTAACAAAATATAAACTTGTCCAGCCAGCTGCTGCTTTTTGTTTTTCTGTACGTATTGAATGCGTCCAGGACCAAAAGGATTCGCAGGACGAATCGTTCAGGAGCTCAAGTATTAACTAAACACTGCAGTAATTTATCTTTCTTCATCTAGTAGCTCAACCCGTTCACGAAGTCAACTCCTCCTTCTGTGCAGGCAGCTCGTCTAGGTCAGTTTTGCTTTAAAGTTTCTCAAGTCACTTCCTTCGTTCCCTTTCCATCTTGTCCGCATCTTAGCATCTCCACATCTCCGCGGAAGCGGCGGAAGTCGCAGTGCACTGTTGTTTTTCGCTTCCTTCCGCATTACAAAAGAATTACTCAACACAAAATGTCATGCACAAAGTTGGCCAAGATGAGATGCTGCCTGGATATTTGCTAAGTCAGAATGTCTACTTGGTCTGGTCTGCTCTGGTCTGCTCTGCTTTTATTAGCGTGTCGAGAATGCAAAAAAAATAAAAACTAGAAATAAATAGAAAATATATTTATAAAGTTAAATAAAAATAGGCAACGCTCCTGGCTTATGAAACATTATTATCTGAGTAAGTAATGAAGGCAAGCAGTAAATATTAAAAAATACATATTTTGCAAAGTTAAACAAAGGGAGTACAGAACGAAAGACGCTTTCAACATTAATTTGTTACATCATAGTTTATACTAATCATTTTCCTTATAATAATAGGAATATACAACAGAGCTCTCTTTGCCCAGATTTTAGATTTATATCAGTATAAGTCAATTCTCTGGGAAAACGGAAAGCGAATGTTTATATTCTAGACTGAATCGAAACTCAATTGGCCATAGCTCATAAAGGAAGCTTTTTCTGTAACATATTCTGTAGTAAATCTTAGAAAAGAATTAATCGTAAGTTTAATTTTAAATCATATTTAAATACAGTTTCAGTTCACCTATTGAAAGTTTATTTCAATATTGAATTAATTGGTACCAAGCAGTAAACATTTCAAGATTATAACGTTGACCTGTATGCGTTGAATGATGTATTCTGCCAATTCAATTTCAATTTGAACAGTTTTGTTGCCCTGTTTTTAAGCTCGTTACGAGAAACTTCTGGCGACTCCTTATGCGTCTCCAGCTACTTTTCAAGAGTTCATAAAAATCACTTCAACTGTGCAATATTTCATGATTTGGCGTCAATCTTTTGAGCGCCCCTCAATGGAATGCACAACGTGGGCCGGATGGACGAATGGGCGGGTGGACGGATGGGCGTGGCTAAGAGCCACCTCCATTGGTCCTGCGCGTTCTCTGAGCTCTTTGTGAGCGTCAAGTTCGCTCGTTCGTTCCACTGAGCACACGAAAATTTAATTATGTTGCATTTTTTGGTGTTGCTAAAGCACATTTTACTCGCCGACTTTTGTCACAGTTAGAAAATAATAATACAAAACAAGGATAATATTCTAGAGTTGCATTAGATCGACTACAGCTTACACTATTTACACTGTTAACCATTAGCATAAGTTTACACATAATAATATTTAGTTTGTATTGTTTTCGACGCACAATAACTTAGTCGTTGTACCAAAAAGCAGTTAAGAAACTACATCTTACGATGCATATATTTTGATGAGAATATGAGTCGAACCTGTCTATTTTGAAAACTTAAGTTTTGAATACAATGCATCGACACAATTATATTGCACAATACTTAACCATTGTTTCCGAAATGATTACAAACATATAAAGAAAATAAAGCTAATTGAACTGAGAAAGCACTGTATAATTTTTCACATTATTAATGTATATTTGACTTAATTTTTAAAAATTTAAAGAGTTCACAAAAAGACTTTAGATTGTTGCAAACATATATATAACGAGCACTCATTGAAATAATATCATATATAATACCATTTAATTTTAAATAATTTATTTATTTAACTTCAAAACGTTTACAAATTCATAAATGAAATTATTATTATTATGAAAGATTTTAGTTAAAATTTTATAAAGCTTGCTGTGTGATTAAAAATTTATTATATATATTATGGTAATAAAGCATACAAATTTGACGAATAACCAATTATTATCATGCTTCTACTTGGGTAAGCAAAATTCATTACAAATCATGTGCAGCTCCATTTTTTAAGAGCATCTCCGTAAGTCTGCTGATATTCGCTGATGATAAAAAAGAAGCATGGAAATCACAGGCTTTTCATAAAAATATTTTGGGCTCTTCCTCGTTCATCATGTGCCCACTTCCTCTCCCACTCTCCCCCTCCCCAGTCCATCATCCCCAGCCCTTCCTTCCGTTTCGCGTTCGTGTTCATAGTTATTGCCTGACTTACTTTCCAGTCTCTGTTAGTGGCAGCAGAAAAGACGAGAATGTCTATGTAAATCTGCCTTCCCTTAGAGCGACGAGGAGCAACAATTTTCGTTGGCAAGAAAAGTGCCAAAAACTGTAAAAGGTGCGCCAGTAAAAAAAAATAAAGAAAACATGAAGCAGAAATTCGTACGGAAAACTAAAAACTTTTCAGCGTAGAGGTTCCTTTCCAGCAGCTTCCATATCCGTTGCCTGACAACTTTGTTATTTGTTTATTGTTGCTGAGAACTAGGAATGCAATATTTTCAGGACACTAATGAAAATGAATGACACACACTCGTATGAGAATAGTTCCTTTACTAGGATGATAGGTAATAATTATGGGAAAGCTCATAAAAATAATAAAATTGAAATGTGCATTGTTCAAGTATATACAATATTTATTGAAAAATATACAACAGAGGTAAACATGTGTATAATACATGTATAAATGCAAAACGTATCCATATCTTACATATCTTTTGTCTAACTCTCTCTTTCATCTATGTCTGAGCTATTCTCTGATCTGAAAAATACAAGATTGTTTCGGGATTATTAAGTAGGCCCTCCCTGAGAAATATATATGGTATATTCGAAGCTGAACCACACAAATTTGTTACACATTATTTTCGGAATAATAATTTGTATCTTTGGCATTAACTTCCACCTCGCTCAACAATGTGGATGAGCTCTGTTGTTTGAGTAGACCACTGTCATGTCTTCTATCCTGAATTCTAGCCATAATCTTGCTGTACAGTGCATCCACATGGGGTGCAAGATAAACATCGAGCCTCACATGACCCTCGATTTCATTGAGCAGCTTTACGCTCTGGTCGAGATTGCCGCTAATAAAGTTGGCTAGTAACTCCCACATCTTGTGGGAGAGGGAGAAGAATGGCTTGAAGGTCTCTGAATTGAGGCAGCCCAGCTCCAGCATCTCCAGCTCCAAGGTGGCCAAGCCACACAGTCCCGCATAGTACGCCACATCCTGTGGCGCCACAATCTTGTCATAGTCATATCGATCGAAGGGGGTCAGGGAGGAAACAATGCGCCGCCGTTTTGTAGATCTTGAGACCAATATTGGCCAGACCCGCAGCACAACTAAGACTAGCGGGTACTTCCCGCTTGAGATTCTGAAATCCGGAGGCATACTGCTTGGCCTCGTCAATGTAGCTGAGAACGTGCCACCAGTTGGCCATATATATGGAAACCCTGATTAGGTTGCGAAACATGTTGATCACGTTATCGCTACTGGTGCAATATGGACGGGCTCGGGCATAGAACTTGACAGCCAACTGAAGATTGCCGCTCTTGACATGGTAGTCGCCGATCTCCTCAAGAATTCGACGCACATAGGCACTTCCCGAGTTGGATTTCTTAAAGTTGAGCTCTGCATCGAGTTCCTGGAGCAGCAGCGTCGCCTCCATGGCATTGTCCTCCACCCAATAGGCGTCGTAAGGCAACACTTTGCTAGAGTTAGTATTCTGCGGAGCCATGGATGTGCTGCATCTTGGAGACGTTTCACTGGAGCAGCTGGAACTGGAAACAGTCTCTGACACTCGAGCACCACGTTTCACCTCGATGGCGAGTGCTTTGTACAGCTCCTCATACATCTTGATATTGTATGTGGTCTTCACATGGTTGATGGCCAGATTCAGAGCCTCCACTCGCAGCTTCGGACACACTTGGGCAATGAACTTGAGCCGCAGCAGTCGAGCAACATTCGAATAGCGTTTTGTGTAGCTGACTAGATGGATGCGAGGTTCCTCAACTATTGGACAATTCGAGCAGACGTTGGAGGACACAAAGTTCCGCTCCTCGTCACTGTACATCTTGGAAACTGAACCAGATATCATCCCGCCGTCGATAGATGACTGATCTATTGCCAGTCTTTTACCAAGACTTTCTATTTCTATCTAAATTTTGTTTGTTGAACAACCAGTAAAAGTATGAATAACTTGTCTAGGATCATGCGATCATAGATTGAATTTTTCTGACAATATTTATATTCTGCATAAGATCCACATTCACATTGGATAGTAATGTGTTATAACCTGAACAAATATACAATTCTAATTAGGTACCAAAAGCAAAACATAACAGTACAGAAGTTGTTTATTGTTAGTTGTTTCTCTCGAATAATTTCATAAGACATGACAATTTGATTCTTAGCCAATTTTGTCCAGGAGACTTGAAATGAAATAAATATATGAATAGGATAACTGTCAGCGTGCCAATAAGTTGACCTTTATCCAATCTGACCGCCAGGTGGCGTGACAACTTGCAATTGCATGTGTCACACAAGTGAAAATTGAAGAAATTCTCGTGTATCTGCAGATGCTCACAACCAAATTCCATTACGTAGATACAAATCAAATTGCCAAATGGCTGCTGAACGGTCGGGGCGTGGGTCTAGTCCATGGCAATGGCAATGGCAATGGAATGAGGTTGGATAGTTGGCTACAAATATGCAAAAATCAAATTACCAGAGGTTGAAAAATCGCAGACATCAGAGACACATAAATCAGAGGGCGGCAACTTCAAAAGGCCAAAACGAAACCAAAGAAATTGTTACCGCTATTTAACGGTTTATTGATGCGTCGCTTTAGCTGAATTTATTGGCCTGGTCTTTGGCCATTTTCATGCTTCCTTTACCCCCTTCTCTGACGCTCAGCCTTCTGCTTTTGTGGAAATGGAAATGCAAAATGTGAAACTTGAAAAACGTGCAAAACGCTTGAAATTGATTTGACTTGGGTGTTTGGTTGCCCAGGTAGCCATTTCTCAAAATGCAAACTGTCAGACATCGCTTTACGGCATGTTGACTCCATTTCCACATCTCCCCACTCCCGTCAGAAATTAATAGTCCTAAAGATGAAAGAATTGCTTATCAACAATTGTCGAAACTAACCTGTAAATTTGATTCTAATGATTCTTCTGAGGAATGAATAGATTGTATTGAATGCATTCCTATATTACACAATGGTGTTACACTGTTTTACACTAGGCTACACAGTGGCAGTCAGCTTGGAGCACCAGTCAAATTGTAAATATTTATAAATGATCAAATATATAAACGTCGTTTTCCCCGAAATATATCAAGTCAATATACACTTTTGCATCTCTGGGAAATTAACTTCTAGATCACATTAATCAAAAAAAAAAAAAAATATTTGCTCTATCACAAATCATTGTATTTCAAAATAGCAAGAATAAATAGCAAAAATAATTACACACCAGGAAAACGGCGTAGAACTTAGCTTTATAGATAAAGTGAAATTATTGTTGGTCACAACCGTGGCACATCAAAAATGTGACACCGAATGACACTGATGTTCACATAAAGTGTCAAGTTTATGTGCTACTTGAATTCAATTTATTAAATCTGATATCGACCAGGGAATCAAACCGAAACTAATCGGTTTCGTAACAATTTCACTGAAAAATATAAACTGTATAGATGTAAAAATGTAAAAATATAACAATAACAATGACAACAATAGTATAGTCCGAAATATATATATCTCATTAGGTGGATAATCCAATTTAAATCAAAATAAGTCAGACATATCAGTTATTTCGGTTTAAAAAATGTATTTTGATTTTCAAGAGTTTCAGTTGCGATTCAGTTAAATATAAATAACGAGCTATTTTTGTATTTAACAATGAAAATAATATTATTACACTCTTTACAGATAACTGACTTGTGCGCTCGTAAACTTCACTAAAACTATTAAGGATCGACTTTATCGACGTGCAATCAAGCAAACTCATAGTACTATATGTACTTTGGTGACAATCTCATTTAACGTCAAAGTTTAGCTGCGGATTTTCGATGGAAGGACAGAAACTGGCCTTTGATTAAAAGTAAGTGAGAATGAATCCATGGTAACGAGGAAGGACGAAGCGGAAAGGAGGCGATTTCGACGGCAATCAAAGTCACAAAATGTTTGCAATTGACATGTAATGAGGCTGCGACAAGCTGGGAAAGGGAAAGAGAAGGAGACAGTTAGTTGGGTCAAGCTCACTCCATCTCTTTCAGCCAGTCTTGCTCTCTCTCTCTCTCTCTCTCTCTCTCTCTCTTTCTCGTTCGCTCTAGCTGGCATCGCTTTCAGCATGACGCTTTCGATGCGTGAAAATTTCTAATTTCATTAAAATTTGTTCCAAACGCCGATCAAAAAAGCCGTGTAACGTTGCCTGCCCAGACGTTGACAGACACAAATCGACAATTGACGTCAACACATGAGGGCATTGGAAAGCGGGGAGGGGCTAGCAGCTAACGCGTTTTTTGGAGAGATGGAGTGGGGGAGAGGGGGGCGTGATACATTGTGGCAGACAGCTTTGGTAATCAAAGTGCGCCGATCAAAGTAGAAAATCGATTTTAATTGCAATCTAGCGATGCTCAACGCTTCGATTGTTGGCTGACTAACTGAAGGATGAGTGGGCGTGGCAGTGGGTATAGACATGGGCGTGTCACGACAGCCCATGCGTCAGAATGGAATGTGCGTGCTGCAATTGCTTTTTTGGCGGACGAAGTCCACAAAAAAGAGTCAGCAAAATATTGAATCAAAATTTTTGAATGGCGCTGCGAGAGATTCGCAATGGATGATGTCCCAGCCAGACATTGTCGATGTTTTGACTAATGTGTCGCCATTTGGAGTTCCACTTGCCACAGCTGCCACACAAACACTTACACACACACAACATATATTCAAAGCCATTAAAACTACGCGACACTGTCGCTCAAAGGCATCTCAACCCGTCAACTCAGCTGTCAATTTTACGAGAGCCCAATTTGATTACGCCCCCTCGATTTTGACAGATAAAAATGGCGTCGGACGAGACAGTAATTATCACAAATATAATCAAAATAAATCAATATGTTTCCCTTGCTAAAAACACAAACCAAATTATCGATCGATTGTTTGATTATTTTAAGGTTTGAATCTTAAAGTAGATATCAATTTATTGTTTATAAAGTTACTTTTCACATTGTTTCTATAGTAGCAATAGCTTATGTATTTACTCTCCTATATGTGGACAGAACTTTGAAAATATTGTTGGAAACTTAGAAGTAAATACTTCAGAGGAAATGGAGATAAGGAAAATGCGCTTTTAAGGTTGAAAAATAATTCGACTATAATTATAGAATATAGTTGATAATTACTTTATAATTATTAACTTATTCTGTTTCTTCTTATGTTTAAAATACAACATATTTATTCTATTTTAAATATTAATTATTTTTCAACTATTTATTATTATTTAATTTGCTTCAAGATTTAATTAATTAATGAGCATTAATGCATTAGCATTATCCATTTCAGAAGAAACTTAGAAGTAAAAACTTCAGAGGAAATTGAGAAAAGGAAAATGCGCTTTTAAGGTTGAAAAATAATTAGACTATAGAAAATTTTATAGAATATAGTTGATAATTACTTTATAATTATTAACTTCATCTGTTATTTCTTATGTTTAAAATACAACATATTTATTCTATTTTAAATATTAATTATTTTCTTAAGTATTTATTATAATTTAATTTGCTTCACTATTTAATTTATTGAATGAGCATTAATGCATTCGGTTTATCCATTTCAGAAACAGAATCAAAGTAAAATATGTTGAAGGTTGGCTACACTTTATCTTAAAACACAAAGTGTTAATTTGATGAAAACTACATTAATAATTTTCATTTGAAAATTAATGGGTAAAATATTACAATATGGCAATGAAGAAAGAGAAAATAATATAAATAAATGCACTTGTTTAACTAAGTTATGTTCGAAATTCAAATAACAAATTTCAATGGTCTTCAAGAGTTGACAAAAAATTGAGCCTGCAACAAGTCATAAATCTGATATTTTTTGTACAAACTTGAAAGCCTGAAATGCCAAAAACAACGTCATTCTTGTCTAGATAATTGTTTGTTTTCAACAAAATTTATTGTTCAATGCACCTGCGGCATGACCAGGACAAAGACTGACATTCATGTGGGCGGTGGAAGGGAGTAAAATGGGGGCGTGGTGATTGCATGCTCATTTTATGCCTTTGAACAATTTGTTGCCCTTGGACTCGAAATATGCCAATTGTAATTGTTGTTGCCAGTGTAAATTCGGTATAATTTGCTTAGCAAACATATATACATATATATAGAAAGAGAAAGAGTGAGAGTGAGAGTGAGAGTGAGAGGGAGAGGATGAGGGAGGAAACATTTCAGTTATATTTGTTTTGCAGTCGTATTGACCATTTGGCTTATGTAAATAAAGCATGTAAACCGATTGGCAAATATTTGAGAGAAGCGCTTTAAGCGCGATATCGAAACTTTAAAGGTAAACCACGCCCCCGGGGCCTGATACTGATGCTGCCCTGTCGGTGATTCCGTCCCCTGGCTTTGGTAGTAAACCAAATGAAAGCAAACCAAACCCGAGCTCAACTAACACAACAACAGCGCCAGGAGAACTATGGGCAACCTCGAGCGAGCAAGCGAGCAAGCGAGTGAGCGGGAAAGTTCAAATTCAATTACCTTTCAAATATTTGCATTTTGCGACACAAAGTTCCGTCATAATGTGTACAATGGCTGCCACTCGAATGCCACTTGAAAGCCGGCAGACGGAGAGCACGATTGGGTAGACAGAGAAGGAAGCAAGGGGAAGCAAGGGGAAGCGGGGGGGCGAGTACTCGACTATAAAGAATGGACCGACAACGGAAGGAGCACTCAAAACAGTTGCCGCTAATGTCGTTCAGCGCGTCCACGACGTCCTCCTTCTGTTGCTGCCACATCTGCTCCACATTCTCCTTTTCCTCATGCAGCTGCTGCTGTTTCATTGGGATCGCAACAATAACAACGGCAACGACAACGACGTTAACTTTTACCGCCTACTTCTGCCCATCCCTCTGCAAAACAATTACAAAACAAAGGCCAACAGCAAAAGGACACCCTGTATAGTACATGGATATGTGTGTGTGTGTGAGTGTGTGTGTGTGTCGGTCGCATAAAAATACCAAATAAGCCAATTTCGAAGCAGAACTAGTTGCAACAACGGCCACCTCTGACCCCTCCCCCGAACTCGACCGAATCCAACCGAAGCAATGGCGAAGCAGCTTCCCATAGTTCGGTTTTTTTCAATGCCAGGTCATGAAGAGGTAGTCCAGAGAGGTTGGGGAGTCAGTCTACCGAATGTGTGAAAAGCATATCAGCTATTGGGATGCAAAGAAGTTGATTATAACTCACTACTCGTAGAAATAAAATTACAACATAAATACAACTTTAAATTAATCGGTCATCTATATCTTTTAAAACTATTTATAGGTAGCAGATAGAAAGAATCGACAAGACTGAACACCTCAACTGGTCAATTAATGCAATAATATTAAATTACCCTTTCCAATTAAACAAAAACCAAGCAAATTTTCGAGAAGAACACAGTATCGAATAGCCGATCGTCTCAAGTGTTCTTACTCTCTCTCATTGTATGCAGCAAAACTAATTTAATATTAGACAAAATAAGACATGTGTCATTAAAATGTGTTTAAAGGTTCAATAAGAATGAAATGCAATTTAATCTCCGTCATATAAGAAATATGTATATGAATACAAATTAATATTACTTAAATATTTCAATTCTTTGAGTCATGTATTATGGTATTGAATAACATTGTATAAATTGATATACTAATTTAATTTAAATAACACTAAAATTATTATTCACTAAAGCCAAACAACTTAATTAATTATATTATGCTTACACATAATTATTATTATCAATCTCTCGTGCTTAGTTTTCATCTGGTTGTACAGTGTATGCTACAAGTCATCTATTTAATATAAATTCTATAAGGGCCATTTTATTTTATTTTGGACGTTTTTTAGATTTTTATTTTTTATTTATTTATTTTAATTTTTTTGCACTGGTTTGACTGGTATAAAAAGTTTTTCCTGAACGGGGGAACTCAGAAGTAACTTTTGCCGGCAACTATGTTGAACGTAGTATTGCACCCTTCATTCCCCCCCTGATGTGTCCGGACTTCCTCTGTTTCTCTGTGTCTTTCTAGGAGTATCAAAAATGTGGGCGCATGTGTCATGTTTGTCTTTTTGTTGCTTCCCAACTGCAACGACAACAATAAGAGCAACAAAAAGTGCATTGAAAATTATTTCTTTTGTTTATTAAAATTGTTTTGCGAGTTTTATTGAAAACGAGACGGAAGTGGCATTCGCTTCTATTTTCATGTACAGTTTGTGTAAAGTACAAAAAAGTCTTGCGAGTACACGCAGCACTCACAGAACTCGCAGGACTCGCAGGACTCACAGGACACGCAGGACACGCACCTTGTCCCAGCGATGTGTATGCTGACAAATTTGCCATCTCTGGAGGGCGTTACATGTTTTATGCATGTGGACCACCAACCACGCCATACATACTATATAACAGGTTCTATCCCTAGTTGCCAGTTGCCAGTTGCCAGTTAGCAGTTACCAGTAACCAGTTGCCATATTCGCATCCAACCTATTTAAATGTTGAAATCTTCTCTTTCTTTCCCATTTCCCCCTTTACTCGAATCAAATGAGCGCGTGCTGAGTGCACATTTAGAAAGGGGAGCACTCTCTGCCAGGGGTGGGCTGAGGGGGCGGCATTAACAGGAAGAGAGAGAGAGCATTGCAAATGTCAGTGACGAGTGTCGTCATGCAACCAGATGTGGGAGTATCTGCGTTACGGCAATTTCAAAGATGCCTGAATGCATTTTGCACCAAATGCAACATAGATCTGCATACGTAGTGCTTCTAGTTATAGAGTATACAGAAGGATGGAGGGGAGCGAGAGGGAGTATATGGCCACTGGCACTCGCGTCATATAAAATGCATAGAATTTTCTCTTTATTCTATGCATTTAGAGGCAAATTTATGTTATGTTATGCTACAGACTACAGCGAAAATTGCGACAAAAGAGCAACCCAAAGGCAGCATCACATGTAATGTTGCAGCAAAAACAGAAATAGAAAATCACTGACATTCTCCATATAGCAATAACATATAACATTCATTTCAGTGATACAATTTAATAGTTAATTTCTAAATTGTTTTCTGTTTTTTAACTTTAAGTACTTAAAACTCTCTTGTTAAATTAACACATATCTAAACTACTCATATATTTTATAACTTAAGGATACTTAAATTTCTTTAACTTTTTACTGAATTACAGTATTAAAATTGATGAATCCATGCATAAATATTAATGAACTGCAAAATAACAGGTCCTCAGCAGATTCATGCAGATTTAGTGAATTTTATTTAAAATTAATAATTGTTATAATTGTACTGCAGATTCATACCACTCTGGATTCGTCTGTAGTTTAATCGTACTGTTTTTGTTAAACTCATCTTCAGTAATCTCTTAATGAGACCCGACAGGAATAAATTTAATCTCTTGATTTGGATTTTCTTAAATTTAAATAGTTTTACATCTGAGAAGTGCTGAGCTCGTTTGTTGAATGATAACTTGAGCTTTGCCAAATGGAAAGCAAATAAATACGAAGCTTTATTCGAGCTGTGAACGAAGCGGCGCATCATTTGTAATGTTGCTGGTCATAAATTTGTTTTCAAATATATTGCGCATACGCACTGTGGCCCCACAATAGGAGAAGAACTAAGCAAATATTGTAGTTGTTGCTGTTGCTGTTGTTGTTCTTTGTGTTGTTGTTGCTGTAGTCGTTAGCCAAGTTTGCTTTGGCATCGAGTTGGGTCAGTAGCGCGAACTGCAGTTGAAATTGCCTTGACATATTGCTTAAAACCAAACCAAGCCCTACAACTGTCTTTGTTCCTTTTGTGTGTAAAGTGTGTGTGTAAAGTGTGTGTGTAAAGTGTGTGTGTGTGTGTGTCTGTATGTGCTTCTGTGTTTGTCAAAAGCATGCAAGTCATTCAACTCAGTTTTATTTATTGTATAACTGCTGTGCGTTGTGGTTGTGTGTTTACTGAGACAGCAACAGCAGCAACAACAACAACAATAACAACAGCAAAGACTCTAGGCAGTAGCAACAGCAACAACAGCAATAAAAACCTAGACTCATTCATCTATTTAATTAATAACAAACACTGCACACATTGCATACATGAGGCATAACAACCGGAAAAACAAGAAGAAACACTCTGTTCAAACTGCCAACAAATAGATACTCTTTCTAAGATAGATGCGATCTACGACAACATGTGTCTTCTTAAGAAATGAGGATTTTAAAGTTGTTTACAATGTCTACTAAAATGCGATTCAAATTAAAATCATTTCAATATTTTTCGATCCTTTCTAATTTTATTAAAGATTAAATCTCACTTCATATTAATCATAATGTGACTTAACAAAAATGCAATTAAATTAAATATTAAGTCAGTGTGGCCGCTTAAGAAATTAAAAGTTGTTTATACTAAAGTTATTCATTTTAATAGTATCCCGAAGACAACAACAACTAGATTTGTTTTAATTTTGAAAGTAATTTAAGTTACATGATTTCTTTTTAACATTACTATTTATTTTATGAGCAACAACAAGACATTTAAAGAAATTCTATAACAGGATATATTACAGATATTTTAGTATGGTTATTTTACTAACTTGAAGTTCAATTTATGTAATTCTAAAATCAATTTCCTCATACCATTGCGCTTGGATGTTATTAATGTTAACAAAAATGTATTTATCCTTAAGATATTGATATATTCTTATTTCCTTATTTCCAATGAATTCAATGAATTAAATTCAATTTATTGTCGTACGTCAAATAGTGGGCGATAATCCAATGAGTTACTTAAAATCAAATATGATTATCTGCAAGATCTTGAAGACTATGCACCAAATGAAAAAAACATATATATAAGCTCTCAGAATATTATTTTTTATTAATATTTACAAATACAATCCCTACAATTACACGTACATATCTCAAATCAGAGTCGACGGTCTCTTTTAAATATTTCCCAAATGTATTTAAGAAATCAGGAGCGATTTTGAGAGAAGTTCAATACTACCAATAATCTAGTACAGTTGCTTGGACCAATGTTTTTCTTTATAGGTATGATGTGTTTTTGGAATATGTGAACCACGCAGAAGATGGCGTGGCAGATCACATAAAATATATACATTCTTGGTCAGTATCGACAGCCATGTCGATTCTAGCCATGTTGTCTATACCTCTGTCCGTCTATTGGAATACTTCGGTCTCAGAGACTGTAAGAGTAAGAGAATTTTGTATCTACCATCTTTGTTTTTATTATTTCAATCCGACCACAATATCATATATCTGCGATATGTCAAATATTAAGTTTTTTCTTCTAAAAAATATGTTTTCCCTACTTATAGAATATCCACAAGTGTTGGTCTTTTATCCTCCGAAGTTGGTACAGTTGGGGTCTCAATGTCAGCGGACCGACCGATAAAAATCAGGTTTAAGCTTGAATTTTTGATTTGTAAGATATCTCTACCATCTTTCTATATATCTGTATAGAACCTGTCATTTTAACAATTTGTAGAAAATATAAAACTGCACTTTAGAAGAGCATAAGATGTCTTCAGATTGAATTGTAAAATACTTAATTTCGCTGCGATGGATCAGGCAAATGTCTTACTGTGTGACAGTTCGATTGCATAGCAGATGAGATGTCATAAATTTATAAGATGTCCGTTGAGTTGCATCTCGAGTTGGAACCGAAGTTGGAGCTGCAGTTTTGAATCATGGCTGAATATAGTTTATTCTTTATACTTTATCCAGTTAGTTGGTCGGGCGTGCTCAACATGACGCCGAAAAAGTCGAAAAAGCCGAAAGAGCCGAAAATGCCGAAAAGTCGAAAAATGCATCCGGCAAACGCGACAGAAATTGCTGCAGTTGCAGGACAATGGAAGCTGTCACTTACAATGAAGCAATGCTCCTGCCAAGCATCGGGAAGAAGGGCAACTCTGGAGTAGTCTCGCCTAGTGACATGTGCAGGCTGCATGCCAGAGCCTGGCAAACAATAAAGGATAACATTTGCACAAGCTGCATACACTCCTAACTCATACACTCATACACTCATACACTTTCCGAGAAGGGTCATAAAATCCTTTGACCAAGTTTGCTTTTGTTCTCGTCATCGTCAATGTTCTCATTGCCGTGTTCCCTTTTTATCATCTGCCGTCCTCTCTCTCTCTCTCTGTCTCTCTGCGCGTCTCTCTCTACTTCTTTGCTTGCTATCTGGCATTGTCTTTATGCCGGTTTAATCTGTGTCAAAAGGCGTGAGTTATTACAAGCCAGCCACGCCCTTAAACGCCCACTTGCGACGCCAATAGCAGCACACACATGTCCGCCTTACTAAGAGCTTAGCCATTGTCTGGTTGCAGCTGGAGAGCAACTGCAGCCGGTGGGCGTGTGCTGAGGGTCTTCAAGTAAAGGGGTGTGAAGGGGTGAGCGCGGGGGAGGGGGGAGCGTGGCACTAAGTTAAGTCAAAGGTTTATCTATTGTCAACGGCTTTTGTGTTTCTGGCATAATCAGCTTTCCCTTTGATCGAGCTGTCCATTTGAGACACTGATGAGCTCCCTAGGAAGTCAATTATGGCACAACTTTGATACGAATTTTCTACAAGACTGTCATACAAATTAATTTTGATAAACTTAATTACATTCAGTTAAACTTCCTTAAATGTAAAGTAAATAAATTAATTTGAATGATACTGTTCAAGTTAAGTTAACACTCTTCAATACTTTGCATTGGAAATTTAATTTAATTTTCTGTTACGACTTCTGTAACTGTCGGGATAAATTTAACGAGAAATTTTCGAGTAATTTAACATCTTTTATTTTTATTTTACAAATAAACGTAACGGTAATTATAATAGAAAGATTCAGGCAAAATTTAATCAAATCTGCGCCACGTTGGAATAATTTTAAAACAGGAAGATCGCACATTAAATATCACTATTTGTAGAATGTACGTACATATTTAACATTATAAGTATATATAGATATTTATTCAATGACACGGCAATCGAATTAAATTTGTAAACAAAGTTAGTTTGAAATTCATACTTATTATATATATGGTATATTTAAATAAGTACTTATTATTATAATTAATCAATTATTAAAGTTGTTAAGGATATTGAAGCTACAAACTAACAAAAATTTTGGAAAAGATTTGGTTGTTCAAAGCGAAAACCGGTACATTGCCTTGGTTAGCGAACCAGTTTAAATACTGCCAAAGCCCAGAGTTTTGGTTCGAGCCTTGGTTTTATTTAATACAATAATATAATTTTATTTTTTTTATTCAAACACTTTGTTAATAATTGTAATTATCGATTAAAATACTTATTTCTTATTTATAAAAATTAGTGTTGGACTGAAATTGGGCAATTGTTCTTCGTTATTCTTTATTTAATCGTACTGTCTTTGTTTTTGACTTGCTTCTTGTAAATATACAATATTTAAACTTTATTTGCTGTATAGTCCTATCTCCCCAACTCCGCCCCTCCCCTCGAAGCGCCCATGGGCTTGCAGCCTTGTTATTGACATCGATAAAAATAATATTATTATATTTACTGAAATATATAGTGTCGCCTCAGGATAGCAATTAAATAAAAACCTACATTCTACATTCGAACACATGACCATTTTGAATGGACACAGGGTATAAATAGCATAAGAAAATGTATCTCAATAATTGTGGTTTCGTTTTTCTTAACCAGATATTCAGATATATAATACAAATAGTTGTAAACCTGAAATGAATTTAAAAGAGGTCCACTTTAAGAAGTCGTAATTATCTGTATAACATGCCTCAGCTCCCATGACCAAAGACCTGGCCAATTCGAGTTTAAGGCTAAAAGAGCATACAGCTTAATTGCAGATGTTCTTTGTGTCTCGCATTTGCATTGCGAAAAAGTTTAATTAATTAATTAGCTCGTTTGTGCCCAATTGCACAGTGCCACGCCCCTTATTGCCTTTTTCTTACTTTACTTTACTTACAATAAGCGTCCATCGATTGTTTAATGGCAGTTGATTGTAATAAGCCAATTTCGAGAGTCTGCATTTGAATTCAAAATGCGAAATAAGTTCATTAGCAGAACGATGCCTGAAGTGGCGCCCTCTGGCGGCAATATTAGTGCTTCTGTGTGAGTGTGTGTGTGTGTGTGTAAACGTGTCGGGGCGGAAGTGCCAGCTGCTCTAGGGTTTTTGCACAGAATCCCAAAGCATGAAGGACGCAGGACATTCCCTCGCTTCCAATTGCAGTGTTTGCCTGTCTCTCTCTCTCTTTCTCTTCCTCTCTCTCCCTCTTTCTCTCCCTCTCCCCGCTCTGTCTGTCATTGTGTTTGTTCGTTTGTTTAATTAGAGTTTATGCAACTTTTATGCTTATTAATACTTTAATAACATGCCCCACAGCTCCTTTCCTCTGTCGCATTGACCTCGCCGCTCAGGTAATTGCCAATTTGGTTTGAATTTCAATTGGCCAATTTGGGCTTATTTTGGGGCATTGGCAAAGTATTTAAGTGTCTGAAATTGTTAAGTAACGAGCAATCGTATAATCTGTGTGCCAACTATTCGTATTGTGTTAAACGGCAGGCAATTAAATGAATATATAACATGCATGACTATTGCATACTCTGTAGCCATTTCATTAGTTATAGACTGAGAGATATCACTGTATTAATTACTGACAGACCTGACATTAAGATACTTAATTAAAAGTATGTACTTTTAGTTTGCTGATGAGTGAAAGGGATACACTGTAATTAATATAATTGCTGCACTACTTTAAATTATTATTACGATTTGGTTCACACCTGGATTCAATTACATCCAAAATATTATATTCTCAATTTTGTATTATTGTATCTTTATTTTTTAAGCCTTTTAATTTAAAAATTAATATATCCTTTAACATTGGGCTCGTTACAATGTGTGTAACAGGGAGCAAGATGCATCTCCGACCCGATAAGGTATATATCTATATATATTTCTTATTTTTTTAGCTATTATTATAAGATTATTACTATGCAGCGTCCTTTTTATTCGAATAAAGATCGGTAATAGCTTTGATTTGAAAGCAAACTTTCCAACTAGTTTTATTTAACATCATCATAATAAAGAACGAATGATCATTATTTACAATGTCCCCGATTTTATTTTAATTCAACTAACATTTATTTAAGTTCGCAAATAATATAGAATTTGAAGAGTACACTTTTTATTTTTTTCTGAATCAAGCAGAAATGTTCTAAGCTGGAGTAGATTTCATTGTTGGGTTTCAAATTCAATGCATTGGGCAGCAATCCGAGAAACTCAACGCCCAATTCTCAAGTGCAAGCAATGTTCAATGCCCAGTGCAACACATGCTCATGAGGACATGGTTTTGGTTTAAGTTTCTGGTAAAAGAAGCTGGTATCCTCTTAGAATTGGAATTGGAACTGATGCTGCTGCAGATACAGCTGGATTTTTATTATCTCAACATATAAAGCCATTTTAGTTGATATTTGTTAAGTGGATGCTGGGTCAGTTGAAACGCCCACCCGGCCAACTGGTCAACTGGTCAACTGGCACCCGGGCATCCGAGCACCGGGCACCGAACACCCGAGCCCCCTAACCATCCACCTATCTACCATATCTAAGGGATGGGATGCCTAGCACAAGAGTAGGAAAAAAATTGCAACTAACTAAAGAGAAAATAACCGTGAAGTTGTATGTTTTGCAGTTCAGTGCATTTTGGTTATTGTAGCAACATTTCTTTCATATTCCCTCCCCCACCTGCCACCCTCTCTGCTTTGGTGAATGAAGACCCGCTATTGTTGTTGCTATTGTGTTTGTGCATGGGTTGTAAAAATGTTTTGAAGTGCGGCTGGCCTGGCAAATAACCAAATGGATGCCACGTTGGCCTACACGGCTCCTGGTCAGCATCTGACACATTTCCTGCCCCTGCCCCTGCCTTTGTCGCAGTCCCTGTTCAATCCCATCCCCTCGACTGCTGTCTTCCCCTTGCCTATCGTTTACTTCGCGCTCAAGTAGCCCCATTCAGTTTTTGTATACGAAATGTACTTGCTTTATAAACCAGGTCCACATAGACACAGTCAACCTGCCGGACAGTCAGACTGTCAGCCAGTCGCCCAGTTACCCAACATTTGTCTCTCCCACTCTCCCACTCTTCTACTCCTCCACTCCCACTATTTCCCTCGTTCTCTGTGTTGTTCTGTTGAAACTTTTGCCACGGGCATCGACACTCCTGGACACTCGTTACTCGTGGAATTAGCAGCTCTGACCTGCCTACTTTGATACATTAATACTTAAGCAGAGAAAAGTCGAGGCCACTTACAGGTGAGCCTGGCAACTGGCAGTCTGATGTTAAAGAGGATTCATTCATTTCGGCGATAAGTTTCCATCGAGTTGAATGCATGTAAAAATGGAATAGAAATAGGAATAGAAATAGAAATCCTCCAAACACTCACTAAGTTAATGTGACCCAAAACTATAATTATAGTATGTACTTATGTCGGAAAACAAAAGTTAACTAAAAAGATTACTTATGTTGGAAAACATTAACTCCATGAATTTTGTCCGCAGGAACTTTATGTTGATTAAGGTATTCTTAATTATTACGTGTATCTCACATTCCTTCTCTAAACATAACAGTGAGTGGTAGTCAATCAGATCCTTTAATTAAAAGCATGTACAATCTGTTATTAAAGTGATTTGCTCAAAAAAATATGTTGTTTATTCACTTTACTTTTGCACCTAGTTACTGTTTACTCTTTAATTCTAATTATTTATTATTAGAGATAAACCTATCTGCGCCTGACGACCCTCCACTCTCTACAGCCAGTTCCCCTTATCAGTTGTATTCACTAGAATTACACTCACGATCGAAAAACAAAAGTCATAATCGATGAACGTGAGGATTGTAACCACAGTTCCAGTAAATTCATTATCATTATCATGATTCTTAAATGTTTTCCTATTATCAGAGCATAATAATCATGATTATAAAACAATATTTATATTGAAAGCACTATCGTCATTCTCAAAATAGAAAAATGTCGATCATTGTAAATGAGTTGGCATTAAACAGTTTTCATTAATCAAGTTATGGATGTTCCACTCGTGATCTAACAACTAATGCCATAATCAAATTACGTGAGAATTATAAACGCAGTATGAGTAATATCATTATTATCAAGAAACAATGAATTGACTGTTTGGTTAAACTAGTTTTTATTATCAGAGATCCCAATTATAAATGGAATTTTAAATGGAATAACATATTAGAGTAGTCTTCTAATAAGAATCCAAACCGTTAAATTGCGAATATATATAAAAGGAAGAAAATTAAGTAAAATTGCCATTTATATAATTGATTTTATATGTGAGAATAGTAAATTGATTTTGCCAAAAATATATTTGTTATTATCTGAAAAAAACATGTGACGAGAATAACTTCGATTAAATTATTAATGTCAATTACGAATGCGTTATCAATGTTCTATCATGATGATCGCGATACGACAATAATTAGTTATCACGATCAGAAAACAGTTTTTATGATCGGAATAATTATGATGAAACCAAATGTGCATTATCTTACGCTATGATTATGCAATTATTAATAGATTCTTAGATAAAACAGATATATCGAATAATATAGGTTTGCAGTTTTTTTTAATGATGCTCGACTGTACTTCACATTTCAGCTATAGCAAAACTGCAACAATTGTGCGACTGAATTTAATGACACTTAACGTCTGCCATTCTGCAAAACTTATCTATGCAGAGTAAGCGAGAGAAAGAAAGTGCAGGGGAGAAAGAGAAAGTGTGTGAGTTTTCCATGTAATTTCTAAAACTAGTAAAACATTGGAGTGAGTTTTGGGGTGTGGTTGCAGTGTGTGTGAAACTGTAGCACTGCGGTAGGGGGTAGGGGTAAGGGGAAGGTGGTAGAGGGTAGGGGGTAGGGGGTAGAGGGTAGGGGTGACAGCGGTGCCGGTTGAGGGCAGAGTTGAAAAATGTTTCCAAGTTAAATGAAGCGTATCAAACGTCAGACGATAAATTTAAAAGCCAAAGCTATTGACTTGCAAAAAATAAAAGCAAATAATGCGCCGTCTAAAAAGGCAGACGATGAACGAAACCAAACCGAACTAAACTGAATCCAACGGACGACAGAGGGCGCCACATGCTACAACTGCTGTTTCTATTGCAAAGCCAATTCCAATGCATGTGCAAGATGTGACATTTCTGCTGACAGCACAAAAGCAGCAACGCTGCTGCCTCTGTCAGCGCAGCGTCCATGCACAGTGGTCATTTTAGTTCGGATAAAATAATACCTTTATCCAAATAGTCTCCACTTCATAGTCAAATTGTAGAGGATAATTATTAAATATTCATTTTTATTTTGTTAAAAGTTTAAGCACATTAAAAACAAAAAAAGACTATTGTGTTGCACATCACAGATTATTTGTACATATTGATACATTTTGATATTGTTGAAAAAGGGAATAAAACATCTTTGATCTTTAGATATGTGATCGACAGATGGCTAATACTTCCAACTGCACCTCTTTATAATGTAATAAATAAATGTAAATGATATTAAATACTATTCAATTACAAAAACGAAATTAAATGAAATGTATGCTTAAATCTGCTAAATATATAACTTCAAGAAATTCCAATCTGTATTGTTGAAGCATTTAAATTTACTTCAGTTGTTTATTTAAATTCCGAGCTAAATCGAGCATCAGGACCACTGTGCGACGCCGATGTTGATGTTCAACGGTCGAACGGAAGTCGACGTGTTGACAGCGCCCTCTATGGAGCGATGAGTGCGATGTGGCAGTCACAAAAAAATTAGAGAGGGAGAGAGTGAGAAAGAAATGAGACAAAGACAGAGAGAGAGAGACAGAGAGAGCGAGAGAGAGAGAGCACAGTGATTGGCTACTTAACTCTTTGACAACTTGACTTCTCAGCAGAAAACTCCTGTTTGTACGGCCCTCGGGCTCATATGTGAACCGTGGCCAAAGTTGGCCGGTAAACTTGGTCGTTTGCATGCTGCCAAAGTTTAATAGAAATTCAATTTCTATTATTTTCTTTCATCGCTTTCTTCTTCTTCTCCTGATTCTTCTTCTTTTGGCGCCTCCTCAGACACGTTGCATATGCTGCGTGTTTCCGTTGAAACAATAAATTCGCTCAAAGTGTCTGTGTCCAGTGTGAGGTGCTTTGACCTGGCCCTAAAGTGTCAAGAACCGTGCAAAGTTGTAGATTTTTATTGGGTTTCGCCACTCAACATGATAACTCGTCTGCAAAGTTTTCATTCGGTCGGGTGACTAAAGGTACAATACGAATATGTTCCGAGTAAGTTCGAATGAAATTCAGAATTTCGATTTATGAATGTTATAAATTCGTGCAGTTTATTAGACTAGAAAAACTATTATTATTACTTTTTAGAATAAGTTGATTAAGTTTAAAATACATAAATGAGAATCATCTCGTAGAAATAACTAACAAACTATTCTCAGTATTGAAAATTTGTTCATCATGCAACATATACATAATTCATTGACTCTGCATAAATATTTAGAGACTTGCATATCACTGTAATCCATATAACCATCCTATTAAATACGTGCAAATATCTATTACTCTGTATAGTCCATATATGTAAATGGGGGAGTAATGCAAAGACTTCGTGATCTTACAAATAAACTGACCATCTTATGGAAACTGGTGAAAAACTTTAAGTAAATTAAGAATTTTAATCACTTATTGACTTTAACTTTTTATTTTGAATTCGTATGTTAAAATCAACAGAGTTAAAAACAATATTCTTTGAGTGTTATCGCTGTTAACTATTGTTGAATTAAAAGAAACTATAAGCTACCTTTTACATACACATAGTAGGGGTGCTATTCCCACAAATAGGGTTAATTTAAAGTCATTGTAATTTGTAAGATATCTTCAAAAGCTCTGAACAAAATTCCCCATTTCTATTTGCCTGCTCATTATGAGCCCCCAGTCCAGACAACTTCCTGTCATTGTAGTTGTTGGTGTTGGTAAACAAATTGCATATAAATTGCACTCATTGAAGGCAAGGAATCTACATGAAAATATTTTGTAGGTACTACATAAATTTCATATTTCCCATTTTGCAGCCGCCGTTGCCTCTCTTGAGGCAAACCAAGTGCCTTGTTCCCTCTCCATCTCCCTCTGCATCTCCCTCTCCTTCTACTTCACGCCATCCCTTAGTAAAATAAACAACAACAAAAGCAACAACATCGAGAATAAGAGAGAAGAGAAATTTGAGCTTGTTCTTGTTGCTGTTACCAAATGACTTGCCATGGTGGTTGTTGGTTGGCTTTTTTGATGAGCCAGCTGCATGTAGCCTCCCCTCTCTCTTCCTCCTTCCCGCGCCAGATACCTGTCCAGGTAGCTTGAGCAACTCTAGAACTTTATTAAAATTATATATTTGCATGTTTGTTGCAATTTGAGTGAGGCACGAAGTCAGCAAACGTTGACTGCAGAAATGGCAATTGCATATGAATTTATAAATATGAAACGCAATTTTGTCAACTTGCTACTTGCTACTTGCTACTTGCAACTTGCAACTTGCAACTAGGAACTTGGCACTTGCATCTTGGCACTGCCAACTTTTCACTTCATGTTGAAGTTTTCTTCGATTTTCCGAGTAAAAGAAATAGAACATTTTGTATGTATCATTAACAAAGTTCGGGCGTTGTCTGCAATCAGTGACAAATGTGAAACTAAACCAAAGAAATGGAAATGCAATTAATATATATAATAAATAAATTTCAAAGTTTTAAAATGTTATAAAGAAACTAAAACAATGATTTATTTTTTGTGGGGTTATTATTATTTTAAAATTATAAACGTAAGGAATATGTTAATGTTAGTTTTTAATTCTCTTCAAAAGTACGATTCTATTTAGTGCAATTATGACAAACTCATAAAATATACATTTTCGCTTAAGAAATATATAAAGCTATAAATAATAATGATATGTGTTATAATATCTTATGATGTGTCTATGAGTTTAGCAGCTACTGCTGATTAAATCAATATAAATATTAGTATTGTATACAAGGTTTAATTTGATATCAAAAATATATTTTTATGAATTCAAAATAATATTTTTAATTATGTGTACTTTGTAAAATGTTTACCTGTATGAGAATAATATACAAGTACATTTGAGATAAAATAACTTTTGTCAAATAAATACTTTACTTTGGCCGGACTAATGAAAATGGATATTAAACTGAACTGTAACTTTGTTCAACATTTCTTAAATATTAATTTGGATCTAAAATCAAATCCGATTTTAAATATATTTTCTCAATAGTTGCCACAAAGTTGGGCTGTGCATTTTTCAGACCTGTCTTCAAGTGGATGCACGTTTAGACGCGTACACAGCCGTGTCACAAATAAGCCGAGCATGAAATGCCCGTGTACATAGAGCTGGAGAAACACAGCTAAGCAGATTCTGGTAGGGAAAGGATAAATGTTGCCGGGACTCAAATGTAATGTAATGTAATGTGTGGTAAATTAAATTGAAAGGCATTGCAGGAAATGCGAGCATAATATTTGCGCCTTGTTAGTTTGTCAACGCTTCGCTGGCTCTGAATGATGAGAACGGAACCTCGGCAATAGAGGAGGGAAGGATGATGGGGCGATGTGAAGGGGTCGATGTTGAAACATTTAATGACGTTTAACAGGCGGCAGGCATAATTAAAATTCTAAATAAATAAAATGGAATACAGGAAACTCCTGAGAGGTCTCTACATTTGTCGGAGCAAAAGTTACACGGAAACTACTAGATCCCTCCACTTCCTCCTTTCGGGGATGCGAACAATTTCCCTCCTACTTTTAGAGCTGCAAATACCAACTGCGGCGACTGCCAGAATCACGCTTAAGCTTACGATTTATGTGAGATTCTTTAAGCGAAATCCAAGTCAATTAGTTTCCTAATTCGTTTTGCGAAAAGGAATTTATCGATTTTATCTGCAGACGTGCAGAAAGTAGTTAAGAGCAGTTTTTCCTACAACTTTCATCGTTTTCTTTTTCCTGTGTAAGTGCTGATAATGATGCTGTTGCTATGTGTGTGTGTGCGTGTGCGTGTGTGTGTGTGTGTGTTTCAATGAACACAACAATGAGAGTCACTGTGCGTTTTATATGCGACTCGCTCTGTGAGAAGCGTGAGGCAATAAACAAGCCGCATTGCTCATACGCCATGTGAACGCAGGCGAACATTTGAGCTCGGAGAAGGCGACGTCAAATTAAATTTGTTTGTTTGATTTCAATTGTTTTGCCAGTCGATTTAAATGCCCAAATAAACAGGCTTAACTCAATTCGTATATTTATATACTTGCATGTTAAGTAATCAGCACAACTTGACGAAGAATCTAATGAACTTGCTGTTTATTGAAAATAACCTGAAAATTAAGCAAATTGTGATCCATTAAGATTTGTACGACAGTTGAGAATATTAATTGATTAACAATTGATGTAAGAAATGATATATAATTTAACTGAAAAATGCAGATGTCCCACATGTAAAAATGACAGCTATAAATTATAAGAAACCGATTGCCTCATTACCTCCCTCCATCTTCAAACAGACAATCTTTGCATATAATTTTTTAAACTAACCAATCCGTTTTCATTTTTAGTGTCTTTTAAAATATTTTTAAACGCATATCAAATTTGGTTATAATTGTTTTTTAAATACATAGCTAATATAAATTATAAAAATAGGTAAGGCAAGATAATATATTTTTTGACTAAATATAGTTAAGTTAAGGAATTGCTTTAAAGAGCTGGGTTTAATATAGAAAACGTATTCAATGGGGTAACTATGATATAAAGTCTGAATACATAAATCGTTTTAAAATTAAAAACTTCAGTTATTACTTTGAGTTGTGTTTACATTACATTTGCATTACGAGTTGTAGCTGCTGGGAGAAAAGAAAATTGGTGGCTTGGGGGGAAAGAGCTGTCGATCGGCGGACGACTTAATTTGAAACCAGCAAGAAGAAAGCGTCTTAAAGAATTTTTAATTGCTTCAAAAACAAGTTGAATGCTGTTTTATTTATATTTCCGGCGACCGCCGAGGCGACGCCATAGACAAATTCCATTAAACTTTTGGCTTCTAAACTGTGTCAAAGTTGGACGCAGGCAGCGAGGGGGCCTATTGAAAACATGGAGACGGGAGAGGGGAAGAGAAAGAGAGAGCGACAGGGGGGAGGGGGCATCTTGGTCCGCTGGCTAAAGATAATTCACTGGCGGCTGCCGCCAGAGAGACGAGCTCAAAACTTTTGCGTAAAGTAAACTCCACTGAATGAAATGAAAATGCCACAGAGGCAGCCAAAAGCCCCTACGGGAGAGGGGCAACTGATGAGCGGGAAAGCGAGATAATAAGACAGAGAAAGAGGGAGTGAGAGCGAGAGCGACAGTGAGAGTAAGAGAACAGCGCTTGGTGAGCAATCAATTTCTGTTGACGTTGACAACAAGGCAAAAGTCCGGCAAAAGTTAAGACCGAAAGACAAGACGTACCCTTGGGGGTGGAGCGGTGTTTGCCTGGATTTGTTGGGAAGCGGGGAAGTGGGATGGAGGGTGGGGCAACAAATCAAAGTCGAAGCCGCTTTTTAAGACGCCTGTCGAATTGTTCGGGGGCGGTAAAGACACGCCTCCTTTAGCTGCGTAGACACCTTAAGACGGCGGCTGCTGCGGTTGAAGTGTATTTAAAAGTTTGATTAGTTTTTAATGTTTGTGAGGCAAGTTCTTGAGTTGCTGTCTCTGTCTGTCCGCCACTCTCACTCTTTCCCTCTCTCACTCTATGTGTCTGCTCTATTTCATTTCCACATTCAATGTCTGTCTCTCTCCTTCTATTTATACATATATACATATACATCTCTGTAATTTTTATAAAGTTTGCATTCAACTTAATTCTGTGTTAAACTTTATGTCCGCATCGTAAATACAATTTCGGGTCCTCCATTCAACAACACGGCCTTGTGCCCTAAAACAACAACCAGCAACAGCAACTGCAACAACAACAGCAGCAACAACAGCAACAGCAACAATATATGTGTGCATATTTATGCAAAAGTCAACTAATCACAAACATATTGCATAAAATAACAATTTCATAAATTGAAACAAAATGTCTAGACTCATTATGCCACCAAAAATGTATGCAATAAAATTATGCAAATTATACATATACTATACGTATACAACGACAACGACAACATAACATCAACAACAACAATGTGTGAGTTGCCTCTCCTTGTTTTAGTTTCCATTATCCCTGCTGACAACTAAAAATAGGCAGCAGCCAAATGCCAAATTATGAGCTTGGCCAACTTGCGACATTGGCATTGGAAAACAAATTCCATTTATTATCAAATTTTACCTTAAATAATATATTCACCAATATCCGGGACAGTTAATGTCCAGAAAATGAGCAGAGAAATCTCTGAGTTCCAAGTAAGTCTTCTTCGCAGAAGTCTGCCAAAAAATAATATATGATTTATAACAATGAAAACAATATAAATTAGAACAACAATATATATCAAATTCCCCAAAATTGAATAGCATAAATGTTAAGGTGTACAAATGTTTTGGTGGTTAGATTTAAATAGCTTATTTTTAAGATTCGTATTATATAAAAGTTCCCTTTAGTTAGTTTTCAAACAAGTTTTATTTCACACTATCGCAACATATTTTTGAGAGCTCAAAGATGTGTATGATAAAGAAATCGCCAAACTTTGAGCGGATGTTTTCAAAAGCAATTCTCATCGCCTGTTACGCGAAATGTGAGAAGTTGGATTGGATTGAATATTATTGTTAATAAAAAAAACACTTAGAGTCTGAGCTTTCAGAGTCTGCATGTATTTATTTGTAATAACGGTGCTAATCACATTAGTAATAAAAAAAGATAAGTTTTAAGTTTGCTAAAATGAATTTGATTAATGTAACATGTTTCCCATCTTTTTTTAGTGGAATACATTTTTACTGTAAATATTCCATTAGTTGTTGTGAAGACTTTCAACAGATTGTTATTGAAAGTGGTTTTCATGATAATTGCAAGCTTACGAAACAGGACTTTGACAACATCCTTCTATTCCATCCTTCTTCCATCCGTCTTCCTTCCTTGCCCGCACTCGTCATCAACAATAATAAAGAAGCAGTCGACAAATGCAGCCATAAATTATGAATATGAAAGCCAAGAAGCCCAAGGTGTCTACGTGTGTGAGAGGCGGAACCTTCCGTACCTCCCAGGGGTCCAATAACGTAAAGAGGCCTCACAAGGCCGATGGAATTGCAGGGTTAATAGAAACTCCGTATATGTATTTGTCGGGGTCTGTGTAAAAGTTATAAACATTTATGGCAGCTACTTAAAAATGTCAAGCGAAAAAATTATGATAATGATACGTGACATTTGAAAGCAATAACAATTTAGTTAGCACGCACTTTTTTGATTACGCCCCATACAACAACAAAAAAAAAGTGAAGAAAAAATGAAATGGAAAAGTCGGCCAGGTTTTATTTATGAGTTGGCTTCATAAAATTGAAAAATTGCTTCAAAAATGAGTATGTATGTAGCAGTGTGTGTGTTGAGCTCATAAGAAATACTTACATGAGTGTAATAACAATAATCATAAAGCACGGTATAATAGAATGGGGCAATGAAACGTAATAACAATCAGAATCTAAACAATAAGGTAAACTCGACCTCTCGATACACTTAAAATGAAATACACGGTCTATGTTTTGAAGGAGTGTAATTTAAAATACGTATTTTCATATTGTTGATCTAATTAAATGCAGCATTTGGAACAGAAACACATTGTCTTTAAGACTTAATGGGTGTCTTGGGTCTAACTCAATGAATCTACGACCAATTTAGAAAGAATATCCTCTTACATTCTTAATTATTTATTTAAGATTGCCAAATTGGGACGAGTGCTTTTATATCCCAGAATTTTTAAATGTTCTCAGTCTCGAAACTTATCTTCTGTGTTTAAACATTTCTTTTAAATCTCATCTACAGTTGGCAGAAATATGTCAACATTAATATTATTATTTTGAGAAAATTCGGTAAAGTATCAGATAAATATTAATTGAAACTTTAACTCCGAGTCTTTCATTTTAAAAGAGCTTATAGCTGGAGTTTTATTTCAAATGCACACAACTATTTATAAAATTATAATTAACGATTCAATTTTTATAGGAATATGTATCCTTAGATTAAGATAATAACAAAGTCTCGGAAGAATTCAACCTATACTAACTTAACTACGGTCCAGCGAGGGGGACTTCTCTCAAAATAACAGGCTCATGACTATGGGAAGCTGGTAGCTTTGAGAATGAAGACAGACAGGCAGAAGAATGTGTTTGGTGGTGGGGGGAGGGGAGATCAACTACGAAAGGCAGTCAGAAACAAGAACAACAACAAAGCACACATCCTGTATGTCAACTGAATAATTCGTTGCATGCACAAAAGGCATGCAGTCACATCCGGTTTCCTGTCATTCTTTTCACCACACAGCAGGGGTAGTGGTGGTGCGGGGGGGCAGCCTGCAGTTTATGTCTATGTGATGGTAGGGAACGCTGTTATTGTTGTTGCTGTTGTTGTTGTTGTCTTTATGGCGTGTTTGGTATTTGTTGCAACTTTTGTTTTGAATTCCTGTGGCCTTGTCACACGCTCCATGCGCTTGCAGTTAAATTTATGCTTCAACACAATCACATACTGCCGTCCATACACACACACACACACACACACACACACACACACACACTCACTCACACTCACATTTATATCTACGCATAACTCTTAACGAACAATGAATAAAAATAACCATCGCATACGAGACTCGCTCTCTCGCTCTCTCGCTCTCGCGCTGCCATAGTGGTGACACAAAGAGAGAGCAAGGGAGAGGGAGAGACAGACGGAGAGAGACAGAGTGAGACGGAGAGCGAGAGAAAGGGAGTGCTGCAGATGCAGTGCGCTAGCGTGACGGACATCTCCTGCAAAGCAGCATGCAATCCACTGATTGCTCCCAAGGTTGAGCTTTCAACACTGAAGGACACACCGCTGGGACACTTCACTGAAATGGGAGTTTGGGTCCACAGATGTGCTGTGATTTCTCAATGAAGAGTATTTGACTTCGAGTCTATTAGCACAGTGTTTCTGAAAGTCTTTCCAATAACATCGACTCAATTATAGTTTTATGACCACTGCCCTGAATGGAAGTTTTCAAATTTTCAAACTGTAATAGAAAATATAATTAAAAACTAACTAAATAATTATGTATTATTTTTGAAATGTATTTTATATATTAATCCACTCCTGATGGTTTAATATATAGATTCTACATTTTTAATAAGAACTATTAAATACATATAGTAATGTTTCATTCCCAATTTAAGAGCGAATTTATTTGCTTCATAGACTGTTAAATCGATACAATAATAGTAAATTGACATTAGAAAAGTCTAGTCATGAAGTTTGTGCTAATACAACAAATGCATTTAAAAAAGTTTCTATAATTTTAATGAATGATATTTAAAAATTATCGTTTTTTCAACTTGAAACCAGACCAATGATATTCACTACCAAAAATGATGAATAAAGTAAAAGCCAGACCCAGTTAAGATTAATAAAACTCTATATCAACTTATCTTTACACTATTCCTATTTCAGAGTTTTTGAAGCGTAATCAACCTTCGACTATTTGCTGTACTTAGTTTAGTTTTACATTCGTTTTTTTAGACTTTCTTGCTGCCCATGAACCACGACGTGACTTCACAGCTACCTTGATCCTGGCGATGCAGGTCCTGGTGCGGGTTTGATTCCCCGTCGAGGTACAGTCTCCGACTGCCGTTGTTGGCGAAATCCGGATGGTTGGCATTAATTTTGCATATGAATACAGTATGGACAACTGGATTTGTGCTATGGCAGCGGTCGCGTTTACCTCGACATGTTTATTGCATAAAATAAAATGGAGCAAGTTCTGCCGACTAGCACAATTTGCTCTTTGGCTCATCTCACTGACTCTGCCTATGAAAACGGATAGTGCCAAGTGGGAAGAGTGGGCAGAGTGGAAAAGTGGCAAGGATCAAGTTGGAGGCATCAATTTTCACATTAATTTCGTTTGAAGCTTCTGCCATGCTCAATTAGCCAACTCTGTCGGCTCATTAGCAACGTGAACCTGGTCCACAAGCACATCGCAACTCGACCAGGCCTAGAGACACGCAGGTGATGCTTTAACAGCATTAGGCAACTTGTTGTACTTTGCAATCCAACAGAATTTCCCCTGGCACTACTCCAAAAAGAAAGGCTTTCAATTTGCATTTCCTCTGCAATCCTCGACATTTCCCTGCAGTGGAGTCATCCTGTAATCTGGCTTTAAACAACGGGAATAGCTGTAGAATTAGAGGTCATTTTCGTCTTCGCTTCTGTAACTAAAATCCAAAAACTAGAGAATGCAAATAAACCATATTGTAAAAGTGATGCCAATTGCCGTAAAGATTGAAGTTCTCTGGTAAGTTCTGTAAACTGTATTTACGAAATTCTGATCCTCATTAAAATGAAAAAAGTCATATGGGATTAATCAATACTATAAATTAATTATCATACGGTTGTCCAGTGGATTTGTTGTTAGAGGCGCCGACCTGCCATAAACAGAATCCAGTTCGAGACACAGAGTTCAATTCCCACTCAGGTAAAGTCAACTTTACCTATCAAGTTATTAGTCCTCATGCGCATAGTGTGAGGTTTGGTTCTAATTAATTACAACTGCAATTTACAGATTAAACGCTTAAATAAATAAATATAATAATTATAATAGGCATTAATATTAAGCCCTAATCGCGGCAATAAAGTAATAATTAATTCAAATATGTTGATCTTCTTGAGGAAAGTGTCCTTCAAACTTTGCTTTATTTTGTGTTTTATTAAAATAATAAATTTGTAAGTACAGTGTTAACTAGCCAACGAAATCGCTATTTGTTCATTTGACTGACTATGTCAACCTCATCATGCAGCTCGTCTTTCTTCCTGATGTGTTGATGTGCCCCGCAAGAAGTTCGAGTACAGTTAACCTAATTACATTTCTTTCTTTAAATTTAGTTCCAGCGTATCTCCAAATTAATGTTAATTACTTCACTTTACATTATTTAGCAGCTGTTGCTCTATACTATATTCATATTTACATACCTGTAACTAATATTCTGATCTTGAAAAGATAATACACTAAATCACAAATTATTCTTATTCATTTTGTAACAATAATACATTAAATTATAAATTACTTTTATCCTCATAAACATAACATTGAATTAACATAACACAATATACTTGCTGGACAGAACATTTTGTTAATTAGCAGTGCATGCCAAAGCTGCTAAGTTAACAGTGTTTTAACATTTCAGTTTCGCAACAGATGTTAACGCTGTTACTTAAATAGCGCAGCCTAAAAGTATGCAATGTATTAATGATCCGGCCAAGTAGAAAGTTGATCACAAAATGCCAATAAATTCTAAAACCATTTGTGATGCAGTTGCCATTGTCCAGCCTCATTAGGTTGCTCAAAGAAAATCAAATGAAATGATTTACAGCACACACCTGAAGTACTGTGCACGAAGCACTGTTTATGTGAATGTGCGAAGTGTGTGTAAAACTTGCCAACTCTGCAGCAGCTCATTGTCGAGTGTTGTTTTTGTAGCTGCTGCTGCATTTAAGTAAAATGAATTGCCTGCAATTTATTTTTGTTGCTTATCATATAAATTGCACTCGCCTGCAAGTCATTATTTGGCACATTTGCGCTCAATGGCTGCACATTGTTCTCGCCCACATCGAAATTCAGGCAATGCGAGAGTGTGTGTGTGTGTGTGTGTGTGAGTGTGTGCACGTGACGAACCGGAAGCTCACAGATAAAAGAAACAAAAGCAACTATAATAACAACAACAATTTGGCCAAGAGATGCTGCCAGGTGGCCTTTGCACTTGGCTGCATTTCAACCAACTGACGAAATCAAGTAAGAAGAAAATCAACAGAGGTTGCGAAATGGACAAAGGGGGAAGAGATTCGAGTATTTTCGAAACTGCCACTTAAGCAGTTGCAGCTCTTTTATTTACCACATGCAATTCCCGCACAAATAAATTTCCGGTTTTACTTTACTTGCAAAACAACAAGAATTTTCAAGTCTTGTATACCCTGTGTCCATAGAAGAAAGAGTATTAACGTTTTTCGTCTCACCGAAATTGAAAAGCATATTTGAAAGCGTATTCAAATGATCAATATATAAGCCCTCCATATTTATTGATATTGTTAGTAACAATCTTACTACTTTACAAACTACTTTATTTGTGGATAGGTTGCATTTTGGCTTTAACTCCCAAAGAGTAGCTCTGAGGAACAAACCTTCACCTTGCTTATGGCTTATGAGTTTCTGGCCTAAAACCTGTTCAATAATAAATACACTTCTTTATCGGAAACAGAAATTACTTTGCTCAACTGCACAACACTTATCAATGTCTTCCACATGCATATTCTCCAAATGCAGAGTTCATTTCCCCACTCAACCATTCCAACTGACAACTGAAATCTTATAGAAGTGCAAACAAAAGGTAAAATTCCGACTGGCAAAGTGTGCAGAAATATTTTACAAATGCAATTGCAATTAAGTTGTCCGATTATTGGGTCAGATAGTAGCGACATTTAAGAATGCTTCAGTAAACGAAAAATGAGGGGCCTTCGAGAGGCGGTACAACTGAACAAAGATTACATAAAAGCACACATACACATACGTGTGTCAATACGAGGGTATATAGACGACACACATGACCCATTAAAGTGACTCCTATCAGCTGAAAATTACCTTGCCCAATTCACAATCTGAATGCTGTTGAAATATACAATTTTAAGAATGATTTGAGCTGTAATCTGTCGGCTATAGACGGCAAAAAAATGCTGTTCAACTTTTAATAAGCTGTGATGGAAATAGTTGAAACTTTCTTATTCGTTCTGTGTTAGTTAGTTTTCAAGCATTATCCTATATTTAAATCGACACAGATTTCCCCTTGTATGAAATATTAAAATTCCATGTTTTTAACAGACTATGTATGGCAAAAAGTTTTAAGTTAAATCCTTTTACAGTTTTGACTATAAACTTTAAAAAGGAAAATTATTTGGATCGATTGGGCATGAATTATTTTTCCACTTATACAGTTTTTAATGTAACATTTTATTTTAATAGGGGGAATTTCTATAATCTGTTAATTCAAAATGAGCAAAACAACGGGGAACATCCAACGAGTAAGTAAAGTAAAAACTAGTCGGAAAGTTAAAGACGGTAATCCGACTTAAGGTTTACCAAATCCATACTTTTAGGTTTAAAAATTAATACTTCTAAATGCCATTGCTGTCGTTTTGTTTAACGGTTCAGAGGGATGATAAATAAAAATAATAGATAGCGTTAGATTCCAAAAATAACGAAATATCTTACATCTTATCTCACACAGACAGACGGAGAGACAGACGAAAATTACCATATCGACTCGGATGTGGATGCTGATCAGGAATACATATACTTATAGAATCGGCGATGCCTCCTTCTCTCATTTATATACATTGCAATGTATTGTAACGAACACAATATACGCTGTACTTAATTTTAAAGTATAAAAATGTAAATCAAATTGCCTAAAAGCTTAGCTAAAAAGTATCTTTTGGTGACTTATTATAAAAATACATTGTCCACTGTCAAGTCCTTTTTTACTTCCTATCAATTTGTGGCAATCATTGATTAACAAATTTTTTTAAAATTATAAAACAAATAAATAAACCAAGTAATTAATAAATATATTTAAAAACTAATTGTGACTTGTGTAATTTTTATAAAAGTTTCACTTCACATTTCAACTATTTTAACTAATTAGACACATATCTATAATGGTAAAAATAAAGATTTCAAGCAATGTATATATTATTGAAATTCGATACATGTTTTTGTCTGAATAACAAAATTAATTAGTTTATTATTGTTTGTCGTCTATTGACAAACATTATTACACAAACTTATTCGTCGATAAGAATTTTGTGTTGAGTATATAAGTCGGTCGAATGCCACTATATATGTTTAGACAATTCCAGTTGCTTGTCGGCGATAATGAATTTTAAATACTGTGTAAGTTGAAAATATATAATGTACTATTGGATTAGCTTTCACTTTTAATACTCTCCCTCTTACCTCTCTCTCTCCTGCAGTTGTTAGTGCTATCTTTATTTCTGGCCGGAGCAATGGGACGTCCTGCCACGCCCCCATCCACAACATTGCCTCCATGCTCGCCCTGGTGTGCCGGCCAACCCCCTCCGCCTCCCGGTGCTGTCAACTGAACACATGAAGATACTTCTCTCCCACAATCAAATGTAGTTTCAGCTTCAGCTTCAACTTCTTAGTTCTTTATATATGTGTTCTGTTTGCTCGCTTACATTTCGTAATTATTTCGTGCCATTTGCTAAAACAATTAAACACCCATAAAATATACAAATAAGTTTTATTCTGCCATATTATTCGCATTCCTACATGTATGTTTATTTGTATATATCTGGGAATCTGTAGTAATTAGTATGGTTTCTTATGCTCACAGAGAAAATGCGGTTCGCGGAATTTGATTGCTTGGGAATTGCAATAAGGTTGCGAGTTTACAGATACTCTTAGGGTCAAACAAATATCTACAAAATGTTACACAACAACAAAAGACATAGACACACACACACACAGACTTAAACACTGAGAGCTGAATAGTTTTGTTTCATTTACTCCGTAATTTCTAAATAATAGTACATCGTTTATTATGTTCAGTTTTGCTATAAGATTAACATTCTTTCTTATGTTTCTTTATGTTTTGAATTGGCATAGAAATCTATTGAATGCTTATTTTAAAAATATTCAATTCATGATTTACAAACCCATTTAAATCATTAATGAGCAGCTGATCGATATGACTGACTGAGTTCAGCAATTCAAATGTGTCCATTGCACTCATATTGGACTTATATTCAAAACTCAATAAAGTAATATTACATACACTACTATTTTTCATCAACTTAAGTACGGATAAATGTATGTATTAAGTGACGCCAAAAAATGTATAATCAAAGCTATAAGAGACTTTACAGGAGAGTAGAAGAGGAAACTTTGTCTATATCTAACTTTGATATACAAAATATATGCTCTTCTACTTATATAAGTCGGTCGACAAAAAGATAGTACACTACACTTCCCTTTTAAGTTGGTAAGTTCTCTAAGATTCTAGCTGGATAGAGATAAAAGTTGAGATTGACAAATTATAAATTCAGTTTTCAGAAAAGAATTGTTTATTTTAGTAAGTGATTAGTTGTCTCATATATATTTGTGTAATAGCGTCTAACAGCGTAAGCTAATAGCCATGGTGTCCATGTCCATGTCCCTGCTGTCCATGTCCCTGCTGTCCATGTCCGACAAATCCGCCTTGCTGACCAAGTCCGCCATGCTGACCATGTCCGCTATGTCCGCCGTAACCACCGGCGGCGAAGACAACGGCGATCAACGCGAAGAAGACGATCTAAAGAGTAAAGCGAAATTCGTTGATCAAATTACTGAAAGGTTCAGAGCTTTCCGACATAATAATAATTCGATTACTTACGAAGAATTTCATTTTAACTTGTTGACTCTTGAAAAAGTTCTAACTATGCAGCATCATGTGTCGGGTGTTTTTATACCCCAAAATCTGTGCACATTCCTATTTACATAAATATAATTATTTTTAACGAAAAACAAAACACAAACAAACAAGCAACGGAAATAACAAATCTATTTCAAAATTCAATATGTCTCGTTCTAAGTCAAGTATTATTATCAGTAAATGAGCTTTACATACTTATGTACAATTTCAATTAAATAGGAATTAAAACGGGAAGAGTATTATGACTCTGTCGTGGATTATGCTGCACATTGTTTAGAATAAGCTCTGTTCAAATTTTATATAAACTAATATAATAGAAGCATTTTAGTAACTTTGTAAACATATTAATGAGATTGTTTAAAGCACTTTCGAAGAGATTTGGTCCACGTCATTTCCCACACTAACTTCTTTAGTTACTTTTTGAAATTTTTTAGACATTCACTGCGTAAAACTTTTATAGAAAAGATTGAATTATATTCATAATTTATTTATTTACAATCACTAGATCAATCTTTTATATTTATAGTGTTCAATTGATGTAATCATAATAAATTACTTTGTAAGTGTATTTAATGGTAATTATTTCATTTTAATGTTTACTTTTTGTTATTCTTGCTTATCTGCCGACCAATGATTCAAGATTTATTAGATCGTCTTAGGCAATTATTTGGTAGTGCCTAATTTGCTTATATGAATCAACAATTTCGTTATGATTAAGTTTCGACTAGAACTCAAGCTGATTGCATTGACCAAAGGCGCCAGAAAATAATTTTCGAAAAGGGGAAATATTGTGATTTCTTATAATGTACCAGCATCTTATTTTTTTTTTAGCAAAAACTTTTGTGAATTACCACTCTCCTCCAGCGAAAGTCAAATTTCGAGAGTACATACAAATTCGAATTAACATTAACAAAACTCTCGCAATCCTACTTAAACTCTAGCTCATGTTCTATGTCTTTTAATGTATTAAATGTGCTGCAGTCATTAGTATTAATCTTTTGTTTAAGTATAGTAAGTATCGTTGTTTTCTACAAGCTAAAACACAAGCTAAATTTTTTAAGATTATGAATTTATCCATTTTACCTCCCCTTGCTACGCCCTTGGCATTGGCATTCACTTTGTTGGAAGATCACTTGGTTTTTTATGGAGCAAATAGTTCAGTTCATTTACATATTTTCAAAAATGAATTATGAATTTATCCATTTTACCTCCCCTTGCTACGCCCTTGGCATTGGCATTCACTTTGTTGGAAGATCACTTGGTTTTTTATGGAGCAAATAGTTCAGTTCATTTACATATTTTCAAAAATACAATTAATTTTCAAAACCACAGGCTTTTATTAATTTGTTGTTTTCATTCCCTAATGAATATTGCTTGGTGCTTTAAGATTGTTTTTAGTTGTTTAACATTGTAAACAATATTTTTTGGCTATTGAAACTGACAGCTATGTATATATTAGAATATATTAGTTTGATTATAGTGTAAATTCCATAATACATTTAAAAATTATCTGACAGAATTATGATAGAATATGTTACATTCGATTGTAATCGCTATCAAAATGCAATAACGTAAAATATCAGCTACTTTCGATTTTCATTTTATCTTCTAACAATAAGTTAAAATTGATTATATCTTTTAGAAAGTAGAATCTTGAAAAACTTCCCTGTCTTATTCCATAATTCATATAGGGTAAAGGCTTCCTTTTTCAAATTATCATTTGAGTACAATTTGCACTCTATTCGTATTCATTGCAGATTTCATAAATAATTTCCAAGTAAATTTAAGTCCAGTTATGATGATATTATTTATATACGTACTTCAATAAATTAGCATTAATAAAATTTAAAAATGTATATTACGTTCCCCAATCCTATGAAATTCCAATTAAATTAATAACAAATATTTACTTCATTGATTTCCCATTAAATGTAGAGCTTCTGCAACTCGACTCGCCTAGATCTAGATTCAATATATTTAGTTCATTAACAAACTAGACTCTTGCATACTCTTAGGCCAAACGGAATTTAATATATATTGGACGATATTGTCAAAATTAATGAATATTTATAAAAGAAAAAAATATATAAGACACTCTAGCGTCTACTTGAATATATGCGTGAATATATCTTGAATATATGTGTATCCAAATTGTGAAGTGGATGTCTCATGACTGAGGTCTCGACTATAGCGTTTTCCGCGTGTTTAATTTAAAATTTTTATAAAAGTAATCGTATTTGCAGAATATCTCTTGCTTTCTCATATACTTACAGTATCTTTGACTTTGATCAACTGACATATTTTTCTTCACTCAAAGCAGCTCGGGTAAGCCATTTATATTAATGAGCCAGCTTTTAGAACTGCACGATTTTGACTATCGAAATCCATGGCCACGATTAGTGGTATATATTTGAGGACTAAGAGAAGCAGATTTCAAATAATTTTACACACAGCTGATGCAATTGCATAAATCCTTAAAGGCACTTGAAATAGGAACGAGAGCTGAGCTGGTTGAGCTAATTAAAACCGTTGCCACTTAAATTGTAAGAGAATGTTGCAGAGCTTTGCTGCGGATTTGGCATTTGTAGCAACATCCGCATCCGCATTCGCATCCGCACTCGTATTCGCATTCGCATTCGCACTCGCAAGAGTAGCGTCTGTCGTAGTGACAGCGTCGAGTTTTTAATGTTAACGATTTGTTTTCTTGTCGTGTCGTGATTTGCTTTGGGGATTTGAATGAATTCATTAAATATTGAAATTAATGGATTTCAGTGAGACTCCCATTTGTAGTTTTGTTTAAATAATTTCGCATTTATCTCCTTTCACTTGTACATTAATTTCGAGGAAAGAACACATTAAGATGACCTTCATTACATTGCAGCATTCCATAATATACCTTAATTTTATATTTTTAAAGATACAGCTTCTTTTATATATTTGTTTTATCCTGATCCTAACGTATTTCATGCAGCTCGTGTTAAAAATTATACCTCACCTCTTGTTTTATCCTGGATACTGCTCCTGGCAGCCGCCAGCAACAACATTACATAATGATGCAACAATAAACTTTTTTAATGCCGCCGGCAACGAAGTAATTAAAATATTTTAACGCAGCTCCAAAGTCAAACAAAGCTAAGCGGCAGAAAGAGATAGACATACACGTTTTAAAAGGAAGACAATAAGATTGAGAGCGTGAGAGCTTTCAACAGATAAGCAAAGAAGCTTCAACAACCTTGTTTATAATACGAATTTAATGAACATAATACACAACCTTACCGAAGTCGAGAACAATCGACGGTGAAATACTCTGTAAGAAGTAAAAGCTTCTAGAAAATAATCTTTATATGATGGAAGACGGAGTAAGACTAGTAGGAAAAACTGAATGCATCGACCAATAAATTGTTGTTTTAAACTTTTTTTCATTAACCTTAAAACTTCTAAACTTCTAAACCGAAAAAAATGCTAAGAAGCATAAGCACATACCACAAAAATACCCAATAAGTTAGATCTCTTTAAATACAGGGTATTAAAAA
Source organism: Drosophila sp. st01m (assembly GCA_018901795.1). Taxonomy (NCBI): domain Eukaryota; kingdom Metazoa; phylum Arthropoda; class Insecta; order Diptera; family Drosophilidae; genus Drosophila; species Drosophila sp. st01m. The sequence goes on from JAEIFG010000269.1 coordinate 3,190,372, forward strand.
AGAAAAAACCAGAAGCTGCTCACAAAATGTGACCTAAGGTTACAATGGAATCGAAAACTAACAACTATTTATGAAAAAATGTTTACATATAATTTTAATTTTAATCAATTGCTTACGTTTTTTAACCTAGTATTTCTTCTAAATCTTAAACGGAGACTTAAAATGTGAATTTCTTTTGCTTAAAACTTTAGAAATTGACAGAAAGTTTTCCTGAAAACAACAATCTTACTTAATACAACTTTTTCTGAAAATCCAGAGACACCTGTTTTGTTTGTGAAGAATTTGAAATAAATTTCATGAATAAAATCTATAACATCTTCTTCTTCCAATATAGATTATTTAGTTTGCTATAGGATTGAAGGGGTAGTTATATGTATGCTTCTATAAGTGCTATACCCTGAGCGAATCGGGATCAACTAAATTATTGCCTGTATTTACAGGTAATTAGGTTATATATAATGTATTTCTTAATGATCACTCTTGATTAATAAAAGGCATAATTATACAAATTATTTTCTTATTGAATATTATTTTATTGGAAAATTTCTCGTCTTGAGGGTTGCAATTGACTTACATTTAAAAAACACTTTTCATAGTTTCAATAGTCACTGTTTATTGCCAGTGGACACATCTGATATACATAGATAGATAGATAAATGAAATATCAATACTTTGTAGTCAAACGCATAATATTTTAGAAACCTGTCACTAAACTTGATTAAATAGAAATTCAAAAGAATTTGTTAAGTTTTTTTCGACCACACTTTTTCAATTTTCTACCGAACATTAGCAAACCAAATACTGCCGACTTATTTCGACTCGTACGCCTAGTCCGAACTGTTCGAATTGGGGATCTTTATTTAGATACTTGTCATTTCTCTATGGGCCATCGAAATTTTTGCTGCGATGGCTGTCAGACTCACAATTTTAACGACCGTCGGTTTCACTGTTTGCGGTGCGTGAACTATGACCTCTGTCGAGATTGTTATGACCAGAACGTGGAGACCCTGGATCATCGAATGGACCATCCGATGCAATTGATCATTGAGGAGGAGCAACATCAGCCACCGCCCGAACTGCTGCTCAATGGTGAGATGCTGGAGTTGATGCACTTCCCCAATTGCTATACCTGTCCATACTGTGGATTATATGGACACACGGCAAAGGAGTTGATCGACCATGTGGTCAGCGTACATCGCCAGAACGACAGCCATGTAGTGTGTCCCATGTGCGCCGGTCTGCCAGGTATCGAACTGGTTGCCATACGTAATCTTGCCCGCCATCTGCTTCTCAATCATATCGAGCATGCGAATCTCCTCGATCCGAATACCCCACCTCTGAGACATGCGCTTTCCCGTGTCTCTCGCCGCCGACGACGACAGCAGCCGCTGAGCAACCAACCGGGCAACCAACCGGGCAATCAACCGGGCAACCAGAATGGCAGCAGCAACAACAACAACAACAACAACAACAACATCAACAACAACAGCCGCAGCTCAGCGCGATCCAACAGCAGTCGCATGGACTCCGAGGCTGGCATCGATATACTGTACCAGTTGTCCGAGCTGCGACGCTTGCGTCCAGAGCTCCGACTAAGCCAGACTCCCGCCAATTATCTTGAGGGGGAGACTCGCTCACGGACAACCGCCTTGGCCATTGCCAACACGGAGCCAAATACTGTAGCTCTCAGCTCCATCTGCCCCAATGGGACAAGCGCAGAGACTTTGGATGCGGCTGCGGCTGGAGATGCGGATCGCTTCCTGTTGCAGCAATGGATGTCGCAGCAGCAGCTCGACCTGGAGGCAGCAATGAGAAGCAACAATCAGCGGCAGCAACATGCACTCTTCACGGAACATCTGCTGCTCTCAATGCTGTGCGAGGAGCAACTGCAGCTGCCGTTAGCATGCGAACACGTCTCCGAGCAGATTGAGGAGCTAGATGATCACAGCAATGAAGATGCCATTTCGCTGCCGTCCACCTGCAAATACGTACCATCACAAATAATGATGCTGATGTCGCTACCTTGGATCAGACCCTGGTCAACCCAAAGCCAACTGCGATACATTGAGCTACAAGGCGTCACTCTGGACGAGAGCGCTCTGAACGCAGCCGGCGATCAGCAGGATATCGATTAACACACTTGTCCTTGCCTATCATTGTATATTCCGTATAACATTTTCAGTTCTATTGTTTTATCAATGCGCATATAAAAATTTTATTGTGAAAATTAAGCCAGAGCTGCGGTTAAATTTATTGAAATAACCCTTAACTATAGACAATAGACTGTCTTGCATTTTAAAATTATAGAGGGCAAAGTAATGCACAATATTTAAGAGTATATATAATATATATATTCTATATACAAGTATTTTCTGCTCAATCGTTTCTTACATCAATTTGTGAAGCATTCAAATTGTAATAAGTTACAAACGTAAACATTGACAATCAAGCTGCACTTTCATTTGTCAAATAATATATTTTTATGAAAACTAACAATCTGCTTATATTATAAAGCATATATTATATATATATGCTTTTTATTTCTAAAAAGAATTTCTAAAATGCAAATAGACAATAGACTGTCTTGCATTTTAAAATTATGGAGGGCAAAGTAATGCACAATATTTGAGAGTATATATAATATATATATTCTATATACAAGTATTTTCTGCTCAATCGTTTCTTACATCAATTTGTGAAACATTCAAATTGTAATAAGTTACAAACGTAAACATTGGCAATCAAGCTGCACTTTCATTTGTCAAAAAATATATTTTTATGAAAACTAACAATCTGCTTATATTATAAAGCATATATTATATATATATGCTTTTTATTTCTAAAAAAGAATTATTAAAATGCTAATAGAAGTATTTTAAAATAGAGATAAGCTTAAGACCGTTTGTATTGTATTTATTTGGTAATCACTAATAAAACTACTAAATTGCAAATTTATTTTATTCTAAGTAATTTGTATGCCTATATTTTGAGTGTAGAAATGAAGAAAGTGTTAGAACTCCGATGATATTATCAATAATATACCATTAAGTATATATCATAATTACAATATATCAGATAATTCAGATGCACTTATTCAAAACTCTGTATAGAGCTCTATCTATTTGGGATAAACTAAATTCCAAGGAATTCCACAACAGAAATATATTGCGCAGACAAAGGTCAAATAATAAGTAAATACACATATGTCACATGAAATCTATTTATGTACTTATTTAGCGGTGTAATTTGGGAAAAATGTCGGAAAGCCGGACCATTAAAATGCACTTAGGGACTGATCCCATTTAGGTTTTATGGATGAAAATGGACAACAGGTAGCTTTGTCTATCGACCTATTTTACCTGCTTGAATTGCGATTTGCCTATAAAAGCAGCGAACTTTGTGTATTTGAGTTCATAGTTGAAAAAGTTCTCATTATGAAGCTACTTGTGAGTATTCGGCGATTAAAAAAACCATATATTTTAAATAATTATTATTTTTCAATTAGATCATTTTATTTACGCTGATTGCCGCTGCTCTGGCATTACCACAATTTGGCGGTGGTTACGGCCGTGGAGGCGGCGGCCGTGGTCATGGATCTCGTCCCCACGGTCGTGGACACGGTGGACACGGTGGTCACCATCACAATCACCACAAGGGTGGACATTATCCACATCACGGCCACCATTAGCGAAAAGGAAATCTGACAAATATATTTTCTGTGTCAAACAAAATATTAATAAATGCATATACTTCGATCAAAGAAATGGAAAAACTATAAAGTGAATTATTAATTATTCTATATTGAAATATGTCCGGCAAAACATGAATGAAACATACATTTTTGTCTTGGGGAAAAAGTTCTCTGAAACGGATAAGATATGGCATACATCTTAAAATCCGACTTTGGAGCAGATATTTCTGTTTTGAGATAGGTTTATATCCGGATCCAAAAGACGTTTTATATTTCCAAATTGATAAATAGTTATTCAGTAATACGTTTTTAATGTTAATTTCTTGTATCTGGTTACAGGATTATTATTTCAGTTACGTTTCCCATATCTAATTAATTGTTATAGGGACTCATACCATAACCGTAACCCTGCTGGTGTCCTCCTTGATGACCATGTCCACCTTCATGGCCATGTCCTCCTTGATGACCATGTCCACCTTCATGACCATGTCCTCCTTCATGGCCATGTCCTCCTTGATGGCCATGTCCACCTTCATGGCCAGGTCCTCCTTGATGGCCATGTCCACCTTCATGGCCAGGTCCTCCTTGATGGCCATGTCCACCTTCATGGCCAGGTCCTCCTTGATGGCCATGTCCACCTTCATGGCCATGTCCTCCTTGATGGCCATGTCCTCCTTGATGTCCATGTCCACCATCATGGCCATGTCCTCCTTGATGACCATGTCCACCTTCATGGCCAGGTCCTCCTTGATGGCCATGTCCTCCTTGATGACCATGTCCACCTTCATGGCCATGTCCACCTTCTTGGGTACCGAAACCACCGGCCAAAACAACGGCGATCAACGCAAAGAAGACGATCTAAGGAGTAATTCAAAAATAGCAGATTGTTTTAACAAATACATCTAATGAGAATTGTCTAGTTTCCGACATAATTGCAAATCCGAAACTTACGAAGATTTTCATTTTGACTTGATGACTTTTGAATAAATTCTAATTAAGCAGCCTCGAGTATCAGCTCGTTTTATACCCAGGAATCTGTGAACATTTATAGTATAGTTATTTTCAAAGCAAAATAAAATAGAAATAAACAGACTACATAAGTAGCAAATGTATTAAAAATTTTAATATATATTACATACTATATACGCGTACTACACGAATTATTATCATTATTAATGTAGATGGAATTTCCAAATGAACAATATAATAGGTATATAATTTACATATTGATAATAACAGTCTCTATCAAGATCTGTCTATTTTATATATAAATCAAATCCAGATTAGAACCTTTATATACATACTATTACTTCATAGGTAATTCTCTTGAAAAGGAGGTTATCATCAGAGATAAGAAGGTGACCTATTTTGTAAACAGATTTTAAATCATTCTTTTAAAATCACTTTCTATAATTTGATGAATCTGTTGAACTTTGAGTATTTACATATGATATCATTTTTAGATGTATTGTAAGTGTGTAATGTTTAATATTCAATTATAATATTATTATTATCTGCCTACCTACTCGCATGATTTATGTGCTCTTCCTAGCCAAATAACTATATGGTAAATGTATTTATATGAATTCAACATTTCAACTTGAAGGCTTACGTTTCTATAAGAAAAATCCTTACGACATTGTAGACTTTTAGAGATGAAAAAAGTTTAGATTACCAGTATAAGTTCTTTAACTTTGGAATTAAAGTTGCTCATGGTGGCCAGAAATCGGGAGAATCGCATTTGGCCATTTCTGCCATTTCTACCATGTTTCGCAGCGTCTATCGCTTGGTTTAATTATTTTTTGGAGTGCTACAGACGAGCTGCCTTCTAGTGCCAACATACCACACCCTTTCTATGCGTTACACACATCTCTTCATACCCTTCCTTCCCCTATTGCGTTATGTGTCTGTGCGTGGGCAACTTATGTTTACCAAGTGCGAAAGTGGAAACGTGCTGCAAACACGAACATCTCCAGCTGCATCGTTACCATATTACCCCACCCTCCCTCCTTCCCTTCCATGCTGCTGCAATTTTTCCTGAACCCGGCCCAAGTCCGTGTCCTGTTCCCGTGTCTCAGTCTGAGTCTGGGCCGGTCCCTCAATCCCACTGCAGTGCTTTGCGCTACATAATAGGATTTGAATACAATGGCATTGTAATGAAATGTGCAGCAAACGATGGCGACTGTGAAGTTTAGTTCTGCGGTTGCCTCTCGTCTTCGCTGCACAGTGGGAGAAATAGATAGTCTAGCGAAGACTAATTCTTATTGTATTAAGTATTTTAATATAATTATAATCAATTATATCATTTCTTATATATACATAAATATTAAAAGTCTTCACTAAATTATATTATTTGGAATTTGACGTATATTTAAAGAAGTGTAATACTATATTTATGACATTGTCCTTCGTCAGGTGAAACTTCTATCTGGCCTGTTTTGGGTTTCACTCTCAGCCAGATTAATCGAAAGTTAAAATCTTTAACCTTTTTCTATTTCATGTCGAAAATATTTTGAGTTCTTAATTCAGTTTGAGTTGATGAATTTAAGTTAAAAAATGATAACTTTAAAATACTTATACTCAGCTTTAAAATACACGTATTCTATATTTTTTTATGCGATGATTATGTTAATTAAAAACACAGTCGTTTTTCAGTATGACAAATAGAGGAATCAATTAAGATTCAGATGCAGACTGGTTTTAGAATATTTATATATGTATTAAAAAAAAATAAGCAATATATGTTATGTCAATATATTTCGAAGTCATTAAATTCGCTATGCTTTCTCAGATAAATTCCCACTGTGTAGTGCTCTTCGGGCTGCCATCTCCAGCTCTATCCTCGTCTACAGCTGCGACTTCATCTCCATCTCCTCTCGTTTTTCTCTTTAGCAGCCGTTGCCAAGTACAAGTCAAACAGCTGTTCTTCCGTTTTTGTGTTCCCTGTTGCAAAATAGCGGCCAAATGCACCTGTGTGTGTGTGTGTGTGTGTGTACTATATATGTGTGTGTGTTAGTCTGGCCGTGTAATTTGAGTTGGTAATTAAAAGTAAAGCAAAAGGCAAGTACAACTACAAGCTGTGCATAAAATGACCGGGCCTTACACACCCACACACACACACACACACACACATACACATGTAGATATATGCAATCATGTATGCAAGTGTATGTGTGCTAAGCAGTTTTTAAAACTCTTTACCTTTGCTACTAATAACGTTAAGCTTCAAGATTCTTGCAATGTTTAGAATTCCATTTACAATTTTTTATTAAAATTTCAATAAATAGATTCAAAACTACTATTAGAGTCTTACAAACTCTCAATTTAATTGGTGTACATTTTTTGACAATTATTTTGTTTAAGCTTGAAACTAGTAGTGAAGACTTCTGTCGAGAAGACTCTACAATATGAATCCCTTTATTTACTCTGTTAGGAAAAATAAAAAAACGGGAATCAAATTGCATTTTTTATATCTTATCTGTATATTTTAATATATGATATTGGTAATTTATATCTTCAAGGCCGTGCGAGTTGCCTGTCAAATTCAGTTGCTTTAAATCACTGCGGACTGTCAGTTTACATTGAGTTTTATATCGGTCGAAAGGGAAATTCATAGATTGCATTACTAAGATTGCATACAAAGCATTTTCGCTACTCACCTGATTCATGAGATAAGAAAGTGTAGGCGATTTTTGAATCTGATCTTATAGACAGACGGACAGATACGAACTCGACTGTTGATGCTGATCAATAATATATAAACTTTCTAGGATATGAGATGACTCTTTCTTCCTGTTCCCCCGATTCAACGAACTCAATGCTTTTGCATATTTTTAAAGTTAAAAGTGGAAAAAGCATCTGGACATGATGAACATTTGCAGATTTCTGACATAAATGAACATTTAAAAAAATATGCAAATTTTCTTGCCAGAAAAATATATTAAGTTGGCATTTGCAACATTGATAACATTGTGGCAGGCAGGGAACCGCGATATGTGTCCGCGATAATTACAAGCATCTTGTCAAACCCGTCACTTTGCACGTAATACGCTCCTTCGACCCAGCAACCGCCCCGGCAGTTACTCCTTTTGCGACAATATCAATTATCGGACGTCAAGTGTCGCTCACGTGTCACGTCAACACCACAGACGCCAATGGAGCACGAAACTCACATGACAATCATCGTTTTTCGCCCAGGAAATTCAACTACTTTACGATGGAAAGGAGATGAAACTGGGATAAAAATAGAGATGCTATGAAAATACAAGGAAAAGTCGGAGATGAGTTGGATGCATTTAAAAGCGCAGCTTAAACACACATATCTCAGTATATCTGCCTCACTCCCCTTCATATCATTTCCCTTGCTGTCTCGCTTTTTCTCCTCTTACTCTCTTACTTTCTCCAAGAGCATTGTGCCTGAATATTTCCGCTGACTTTGATTGATTACAAAAGCAATTGAGCGCACCCTTATTTTAAAAATCGCCACAAAAGGGCGAAAAATAAAATAGAATTAACATAAATAATAAAAAGGGAAATTCTCGATTGACAGGTCTGCAAATGGGAAAAATTGGGTGAAAAAAGTGAGCGCAATTAGTTCAAAGAATCCCGTAGAGATTCACAGCACTAGGTTAATGAGCCACGCCCCCACCGCTAACTTTTTGGAGTAGAAATTTTCAGCAGTTTCGATTGCTGGCTGCTATTCATTAACAACCCACAAAAAGTGGAAAAAGGCAACGACCAAATGTAAATGAAAATAAAATTCAAATTAAACTTAATTGGCAGTAGCTGATTGATTAGTTATCCTAAACAGCTCCAAATTAAATAATAAATGTATTTCATTTTCTTGAATATAAAATGATATCATAAATTATTTTGACCCTGGGTATAAACTTAAAAATACAATTGATGATTAGACTTCCTTTTAAGCAGAAAAAGAAACGATCCAAGCATGAAAACTAAAAACTATTTTACTATAACATTTATTTAAACTCTAATGTGTACCAAAAATTACAAACAACATATATATTTTAATTTCGTATTTAAAAATAATTGAATGGCCCTAATATTAGTTTAAATAAATATATTAATAATGTATATTTGGACATGTTCAGTTCCAGCAAAAATATTTGTTTTTTACATAATAAGTACAGGGTCGCTTGAAGTTGAGCTCGCTTCACTGCAGCCTTTCTCAGCCAATTTTAGTTAATCTGAATCGGTCAATTTATTGAGAGTCTGGCATCAGTCAAGTTTTTAACTGAGTTGACTTCTTCGCAATTGAACCAAAGTTGTTGTCATATAATTTGTAACCATCTAGTCGCACCGCAAATCAAGTGCAGCAATTGCAACTAGCCTGCAATTCATTTGTGGCATGAATAGAGATGGCTTGGGTTGGTGGTAGGTGACCAGGTTTGTGGCATAAACCAAAGACAAACCGCACGTTAAGTTGCCAGCACTGCCAAAACTGTTAAAACCACGAAACAACCCTGAAAGTGGCAGTTTAAGCTTTTCAGTTTCCAGATGGCAACATAAAAGGCTAAGTTCGTATTGAAGAACATAATAAATATGCATAGAATTGGGAATTAGGAATAGGGAGGGGGTTCCATTAGGCATTCGTGACTTATTAAACTTCCCTTGACGACATTCATCAGCATTAGAAGGCGGCTTTGAACTTTTAAATCTTAAGAAGCAACTACTTCGAATTTGGCGAATATTTCATGTCGAGGGAATTACAGATTTACAGTTTGCAGATATCAAAAACATTATCCGTCATTAGTGTCAAAAGTGATGGCGAAAGCCATGGAAAATCCATTTAATGTCAGTTCGCAAGTCGATTCAGTTCAGCTCAGTTCAGAGTTCATATTGTCAACCATAATGGGAACGAGCAACTGAGCCGAGCCTTGACACTGATGTCTATTATTATTAAACAACGAAAGAGGCATTTTGCCAGCGAGACGACAACATTAATATTAATTTATTTGGGCAAATTATTTATGAAACTTTGTCGTTTTCGGTAATTACAATGCGCGTCGGTCTATGACTTTTTAATTAAAAGCTCCGCTGTCCAACCAGCAGAAGCTGATACTCATAAAGTGCGCTTGCACATAAAAAAAACATTTCTGCGGAGAGCTCGACTCAGCCGCAACAAATGGTTCACAAAAAAAATATATAATATACATATGCTTGCATATATACTATATTATCTGTGCAAAGAGAAATAATAATGAACGAAAAAGTTTTGGCGACAATCCCGACGCACTTTTATGGCCTGACTGGGGAGGAAAATGAAGATAACACAGCCTTAAACTTTGTAGCTCTTAGAGATGCGCCAACACCGATTGTTTTAATAAAACAAAAGTATTGAACATTTTGTGAATTTATCTTCAACTTTTAAATAAATAAAAATATATAATACAGTCACATATTTCTTTAAAGTTTAAAAATATGTTTTGTATTTGAAAATATAAAAAATTATTACTGAGCATGAATACTTAAAAATATTTAATAAAAAAATACACAATAATATATAGGAATATATTTAAAATGACATAAAAAATATATTAAATTATTGGTTAGCTCTCTTTACCCATTTTATTAATTTTTTTACATCCGATTATTTAAAAACTAAATGATACACTTATTTTAAAAAATAAAGGAATATATAAACATTTATTCTAATTATCAAACCCAATACACTCAAAGTTTTAACAAATTTGAAAAGTGCTGAAAAATCGTGTGATTGTGAACACATCCCTAATGCCAATGTATTAGTGCATGTATGTGTCTCTGTGTGTGCTTTCATCTGCTTAAAGTATGATTGCAAGTGTGAAAATATATATGCTAAACGTGCCCGCCCCGTTGCGCTCTCGTGCGTTTTTTGTTTTATGACGCGGCGACGTGCTCGGAAAATGAAAAGCACTTGACTCGCCAAAGTGCTGAACTTGGCGGTCTCCCGCTGCAATCCCTGCCCCCAACATCTTAAAGTCTTGCCACACATGCCAAATCGTAAAACGTTTCGTCTCCTTTTTTTCCAAAGGCCATTTTTCTTGAAATATACCCGCACTTGCCGCACTAGATATGTGATCCGGCAGCAACAATTCAAGCGTTTAACAGATACTCTACTCAAAAAATCCACTTATTTAATTCAAATTAATTGTTTAACAACAAAAACTTAATTGAAATGCGTTTTGCACTTTACTTAATATCAAAATATTTAAAAGTCTAGAAAAGTTACGATTCTCTTATAATTGGAATTCCCTTTAAAAATCTTATTAACATATTTTGAAGAGTTTCTTTGGTATTATATGTACATTATTTAAGATTTATTTTATTATTTCTTAAAAAAGAAATATAAATTGTGTGAGAATAATATTCAGTATTTAAAATTCGACCTTATCCTTAAATTTCATTTTCTTATTAAGTTTAAGCAACTTCTAACCGCCTGTATATGTTAGTCATTTTTTCGTCTATATTCCATTCTCATTTGCTCGAGCATTTTAAGAAATTGTCGTCGATATGATGTGTATACGTATTACGTATATGTATCTATGTATATATGTATGTCTCACCACATGATGGGAGGTTCTAAACGTAAAGTTTGTTTCTGTGTGCGTGTCTCCTCATTGCAGTTTATAAAAATTCAACACTCTATTTGCTTGCTATACGCTTTGAGTTAATTTCATTTGATTTATGCGATTTCGAAGCTGGAGCTAGAGTTAAGCCTTGTTGTTATATGAGAACGAGTACGAGAATCTGTTGTTTTTGTTTTTTTCCTGCTGCGGTCAATAAATTACCCGCTGAGCGGAGGCATTTTGCATTGTTCCCTTACATATTTGAAGTGCACTTTATGCTTTTTGCATACACAATTCGCAATTAATTTAAAACAATTATGTTGGCACCGTGCAAAAGAACAGATTCGATCGACGAACAAAAAACATAAAACAACAACAACAACAAAACACACACAAAAACTCTCTGCGGTGAAATGATATGTCGCCTGTCAACCACACATTTTCAGTTGGAGTGTTATGCAATTATGGAAACGCATTTTCACGGATGGATTAAAACTGCCAGCCACCAGAGTTAATCATTCCTTCTTGCCTTACTTTCCAATGACGTTCAGCTTTATGCCACAATTTAACTCATTAGCGGACGGAATCAGTTAATACTGTTTGGCATTCCCTATAAAGTTATTAGTCATATGTGGATTTAAAAATATTCCTGGCAATCCATATTTGGCTTCTTTATTTGTTGCTTGTAGCATTTAGAAGGTTTTGAGTAACACATCTTGTCTTTTGTGAATTTTTGAATACACCACTTGGTTCAACAGATATGTACATAATATTTCAATATTTTAAATTTATTTTAAAAGTTGAGAATTAACTTTTATTTTAATAATTGAAAGATTCATTTTAGTTTAATTTTTATTTTAATAATAACTTTGTTTTTATAATGAAAAGGTAATCTATGTTTCTTTAAATAAAACTATTGTTCTGATTTCTTTCTAATTATTTAATTTATCAATTTCTTATAAAAACAATAAATAAAATGTATCCTAAGCATTTGAACCATTGCGGTTGTTGTCGACAACATTTAACGCCAAGCTAAATTTAAGAGCGTCGAATTGTTTGATTGAATGAATATGGATTTCATCCAAATTGAACTCGAATGAGGCCTGAGCAGCACTAACTGCAGCTGTTTGTTCCTCCGGGAGTGCTTGTAGGTGCTCGTACAGGTAACTGCTCCTGAAGAGCAGGTATGCCCAACGGCTAATGGATTTTTCCATGCCTAATTACCATTACTTAGCGAGACAAGGGGTTCAGCAACAACAATAAAAATTGCATTAAAAATTTCAAATTTTTTCCCCTAGACCATTTTTTGTTAATTTTATAATTTTTTCTTGCTCTCGCAGCTAAAGTGTGTGAAAAATGCAAATGGAATTTCACAGTCACCATTAACACCCTTTTTGTACAGTTGCCACACTTCGCCTCGCTGGCTCGGTTGGCTCTTATATTCTCGTTTCTTCTCTTCCTGGTCCTCGTCCTGGTCCTATTCTCTTCCCTTGTCTCCTCTGTGCATATTTTATGTGACGTCATGAGCCGGAAAAAGTGCATTTAATTAAATGCCACACAAATGCGACGCGAAACGTTTCCACCTTGTGTGATATTTTATAGTCCTTTCTGTTTTGTGGTCTTTCGGTCGAGTCCCACAAAATCCCGACCCTGTCATCACGGACTGTGTCCCATTCACTAAAAGCCATTTTTGAGTTGCCAGTTAGCAAAATGTGAAAGTACAAAAATAAGACATCCGCTTTTTTAATTTTTTAGGTACACAAAAATTTTTAATATCCAAACCAACTCAGAACTATTCGGTTTTTTTAACAACCAGTAACAGAATTAAAACTGAACTATTTAAATAATTTACCCTGCGATCTCAATTATGAACCAAATTACTTTCGAAAATATAATGCTCGATTGAAAAATGAAAATTTCACAGACTAAGATGTTCAAATAATGCGCAACTAATTCACACTACAGAAAAAAATCACTTAATATTAAGCCAAATGTTAGTTTTTCGACTATTTTAGATTTATTAAAAAAGAAAGACTAGTATCTAAATAAAAAGGTCGGTGCATTCAGCAGATTTAAAAAACATTTAACAAATTCGCCAGATTTGTAAATTCAAGTCTTAGAACGAGTATTATTTCGAAATAGAAAATCGCCAAATATATTCATCGAGCTTTCGATATATCATAAAATAGTCCCTCGAGTGGAAAACATCGAGTTTCCTCAAAAAAAACATTGTTCTATTAAAAAAGGAAATTTGATTCGCAAAACCTGCGTATTTTTAATACCGATAATTTATTGAGAAATTGAACGAATTAATGAATTCTGCAAATTAGATACGATAAACAAAACCGAGTAAGTTGTTGATTTTTTTTGGATATGGAATTAGTTAACTTGATGATTGATCACTTCTGCAAAACCGAATTGTCGATGTTTTAAAGAATTTTTACATCAATAGTAATTTGGAATATGTTGAAGTAACTAGATTCATTTTAGTTTAAAATGATGGAAATTTATTGAGAAGGTTACCTATTAAAAGAATGCTTATTTTGAGAACAAACTGCATGACTCTAAAAGGATATTTATTGTGTAATACATATATTTTCTTACAAATTGTTTTCTTTTATCGATTTTAAAGATCAAACACACAGTTTGATCCGTCTGCAAGTTTGAAAGACTGTTCCTGGGACTGTATAGAAAACACAAGAAAACACAAAACACAAACACAAGAAGTGGACACATGAAAAATGTGCTGGAAAGTCAAAGTTGATTTGATAGTCAACACTTGCGAGCATTTACAATAAGATGGTAGACATATTTTGTCAACTGTTCTGCTCTGGAAGTTTATGAAAATTAGAGTCCTCTCTCGTTTGCTGCTGTTGCAAGCTTATTGCAGAGTCTGTTGAATATGTCGGCTGTCAAGGAACAAGGATACAGGGAAATAGGAGTAACAGCTAAATCTGAAAAGGCTTTACACTGTCGAATGCTTCCTTCCTTTGGGCTGTTCCGATTACTGCTTACTTTGTATTAAAGCATTGCAATGCAATTTTTGAACTCAAATGCAACGGAAATTGTTCTGGAGGTGCCACAGTAAACCAAAAATTCGAACCAGAAACGGGAAACGAGAAACGAGAAACGAGCAGCTGAATTTGTCATTTTCAGTTTTGTCGGTTGTCGGATTTTGGTAGCGTTTTTGTTTATGCTTCTACCGCCTGCGAGCCTCACAAAAATTCCTGCCAGCAGTTTTGTCTGACAAAATGCTGAACTGCCTTACTCCTCCTTATCCCGTTGCTTGCCACCGCAGGACTCCTGTCTTCTGGCTACTGGCTCCTACCAGATGCCATCCATCTGTTTGCATACGTGCCCAATGTGCAATTGCCTGGGCGCTTCCAATCATTGGCCGTTTTTGGGAGCCTTCCCTGTTTGGCAGCCCTGGTTTGTAGAGTGTGCAACATGTAACTGACACAATCGAAATGGAAAACGACATGCAACACGACACATACTTAGGGAGCAGCAACAACAGCATAGCGACAACAGAAATAACTTGAGCTTGCAACAAACATTTTCTTACCTTGCAACCGCACGGAAATTGAAGTGTGAAATCACTAAAAATGTATACTGGAATCCTTCCTCTCCACACTCCTCCACCTCCTCTACACTCGTATATTCCCAGATTTCCGTCTGATTTTTGACTCTTTGATCGTCACACAGGCGTCAGATTTTGCCAACCCAAAACCCCTAAAGTGAAAAAAAGACTTGCAACCCAAAGGCAAACTCTAAAATTTGAGTTGAGTATAAGAAAGACTTCAACTTGGGCACAACTGCAACTGCAACGTGTGGCAACTGCTGTTGCTGTATCACTCTTCCCCTGTTTACTGTTTGCAACGCGATTCTATACATATACGAGCTGCCAATGTTCCATCAAAGTAGCAAGAGTGTTTTGGCCGAGTGTACCCGACTACAAGTTACTCTAGGTATAAAAACAAGCGACTTGGCTTTCAAATTTTGTATCTCTAGCTCTATAAGTCTTTGAGATTAATATAATCGCACATAGTAACAAACTTGCTGATAGACTTCAAATAAGGGGAAATCGTCTGGCCTGTAGATATATGTTTTAGAGAGTCGAAGAAGAATACTAGATATTCTGTCAATTTTACGTTTACTATTACCTAAAGCTTAGCTTCCAGTTTTATTTAGCGGTCTCAAGTTATTATTGTCATTTTTTTCGTATCACCAGTGTCAGTTTTAATTGAATTTTCATTTAATTTTTTAAGATTTAATTTTCTCTGAAGTCTCCACGTTACTCACCTACAAAATTTCCCAAAATTAAATCGATAGAGAACATTTTAACACAATAAATTTGTGATGGATTCATAATCGCGAAATAAAGGTCTCATTATTTCTTATAACTGTGTACAGCAGCATATTCTAAATATTTGAATGTATTTGTTATAAAACTACAAGAATTTTCTTAGTAATTGTGCAATTTCATATACACATAGTAAACTTTAAAGGACTTTTTAAATGTCAGAGTATGAACTTTAAAAACTGTTCATGTGTATCCAAAGAAACATCATTCTACTCGTTCTGATTGTTGTTCATGTAGTTTTTAGCTGTTGTTAGTGACTGTGACTAGAGCTTGGAGTTGCCACTGCCACTCTGGTTACGGTACATTGCCTGTACCGTTGCCTCGTGGTGCAACATTTCAGATAAATTCTCGCACTTTTGCTTATAAAATTTGCAAGGATTTGTTGTGTCAATTGTGAAAGTGTGCCTTTCAGTCTGTCTGCTTACCTGTCGTATACGTATTTCTGCTTAGTTGGCAAATATGTATTTACAGCATTAAATTGCGTAGGACAAATTGGCATTTCGCATTTGGCATTTGGCATTTAGCATTTGGCGATTCGCGTATTGGCAGTAACTTAAAGTGTGTGAAGAAGCAAAGTCATAAAATTTGTCAGTTTGACAGACGCACGGGGCGTATGTGTAATTTTCTTGAAGCTGCAGTAAAAATTCAGCTGCAGATGTTTCGAGGCACGAAATTAATTACGAAAACATATATAAATCCGCACACTCTCGCAAACGCACACACATAATAAGTCAAAAGAACAAAAACGACAATAACAGGGAACATCGCCAAAATAATAATAATAATAATAATAATAATAAGAAAGAAAACAAACTTTACACCCAGACAGCGAGAAAGAAAGAGAGAGAGAGCATATGCTAAAGACAAGCATAAAAATAAAGCAAGCAAGGAAGGAAGAAATTACTTTTGCGATACGAGCATTATCTACATGTGTGTGTTGCAAGTGTTTATATTTCTTGCTGTGCTTATTGTTGTTGCTGTTTACGCTTTTACTGTTGTTGCTGCTGATGAGTTGCAGAAGATTTCGGCAAGCCATAAAAGACTGGACGAGGTCTAACACGCAGATTTTCTGCTGTTCCCATCAACGTGACTTATTTTTGCAAATAAATCATCATCATATTGTATCTATACCGTATATCATTTTAGCTTTAACACATTCGGAAGACCTCAAAAATTTAAATAATTTCAATAGTATGTATATATCGTATCATTTCAACATTAAATTAAAGCTTGAAACTGTGCAATACTCCAATTCAAATAAGTAGAAAGTATAAATGTGAAATAAATGAATGTTGTTATAATTTTTAACGTGGAAATTTTATTGCTGGAGTTTTAAGCTCAATAACCTGATGTGCAATTATTCAACAAATTTACTTAACAGTAATTCAAAACGTAGTTAAATAACAAAACACAATTTTGAATAAGTATGCTTAGTAAAATAAATTATTATTTAAATTTAGATGGGTTTTAAAGCGAGCATAAGACCATTTAAATTTCAACTGCTCATACACATTGATATTGAGAAAGATGTATTTGCTGATGTAGGCAAGTACAATGTACATTGTAAAATATACATATACCATTTTGCTAAATTGCTGTTGTTTGTCTTTAACATTTTGTTTGGATCGTCTTTGGGTCCTTGGTTTTGACTGTGTGCTAAAAATGTGAAAGGCAGCAATTAGTGTTAAATAAAGAAGTCATAAAGTGTAAATAAAATTTCTCAAGCACAAATATAAAGCAAGCAATAATACGAGTGCTCGGTGGGTTGTTCAGTCGGTTCGGATTTTTGATTGAAGCTCTCAGTATGAAATGCTGGTCATAATTTATAGCCAACATCGTTTGGCATTTAAAGTGAAATGCTGGGCGACAGCTGGCCATCATTTTAAGGCATTTGCCAAACAATTAATTCTTGCATAAATATTGTAAATAAATTGCTGAAATTGTTACATACGATTACGAGTACATTTTGCCTCAATTCTCATGCCATAGTTGTTGTTTTCATTTTGATTTATTCTCGTTTGTTGGCTCAATTTGTCAATTAATCAGCATAAATGTCCAATAGAAATAGTTTCAATGAAATTAATGCTTTAGTTGAATTACTTGCACACTGTTTACACGAGTTATTGACGTACAAGTTGACTTCTTATTAACTTTGTATTTACATTCGTTAGCTAAATGTTTAATTGAAACATAATAGTCTCGAAACTTGTTTTGATTTCTTATGTCAATTGCCCTGAGAAGGCATTTATTTGGGTATCCCTTGGCCTTTTAAATAACATAATTGTCTAATCTTATTATCAGCTAATGTTATTATTTAAAGAATTTAAAAAAATTAACATATTGATGAAAATTGTTATAAAGTCCTTAACTTATTATAAAAGATACCGTGTATAATACATATGTATCATATATATATTTACTTCCTTACGATAATTTACTGGAATTAATTGAAACAATAGACTGGAAAATACAAGTGTATATATTGTTTAATACTTTGTTGGAATATTTGGGTGGACCTATTAAAATGTTGATAAACTCTTAACGATAAATACATCAAATTTTGTATAATTTCACTTTAAAAAATTTCATTGTCCACAAATAAATGTATTTTTTTATTTTACTTAAAATAACTCGAAATAGCATAAACCAATCAAAAAATCAAATTTCAAACAAGAAAATGAGACTAAGAATTAAAATACCTTAACAAAATTTGATTATACTAATCGTTAGTTTCTTATTCCCAGTATAATCAATAATTTTTAATAATTTAGAAGAATGTGCTCAATTTACAGATACTCTGTGGGAACAAAGGACGAAACAAAATGTAGTACAAGTTTACCCAGTTTAAATGCGTACAGGGTATTAATAAAAGTTTGATTGTCAGACTAAAATGAACTTCTGTGCAATTCCCAACTGTGATTTTATAAACAAATTTAACTGAATTTAAACAAATTTGGGCAAACAATGCGTTCTAATAAATAGGCGCAGAGCACGCTTGGAATAAAATGAATTTACGACTCATGAACAAATAAAATATGACTGTGAATGAATTTGAACTTATGTAACTGGCATAGGAATGAAGGGGACCCAATCGCATGCATAGTCATCATTGGTTGGTGCTCGGCACTAGAGTCGGCACTGAGAGTTCCTAGACGGTAACGAGAACAACTGCGACAAGCACCAGGACGAGGACGCAGACGAGAATGGAGTAAAAGATGATGGATGGGTAGGGGAGGGGAGGGCAGAGAGTCGGGGACAAGAGCGATGCGAACAATTTCTAGTGGGAATCACGTAACGAAGTGCATTGTTAAAATATAATAAAATCGCAATTTTGCGTTCATGTTGCAATGTGGCGTCATATCCTTTTTCCTTTAATTTTTCACGAATTTGCCGTTTCGTAGTTCCGAAACCCAAAACCAGACTGAGGGCTGGAGTGAGATAGACACACAGAGAAAGAAAGAGTGGGAGTGAGAGTGCGATAGAGAAATTGAGAAAGAGATAGAGCGAGGGGTAGTCGTACTCCACCCACTGTTCAGTGCACTGTCTCATTTCTCTCCTTATGCTCCCTCCTGCAGTTCATAATGGGTCTCAGTCTCCGTCTCCGTCTCCGTCGCCGTCACAGTCTCCATCCACGGCTTGAGGGTTTGTGGGACTCTATGGCACACTCCATAGATTTTAATGCAATTTTCTAGGGATTTTATATGTTTTTATTTCGCTGTTGTCATTGTCGCATCTGCCAAAGTCTTTGTTCTTGCCTAGGTCCGATTCCAAACGACCGCTGGCCGCTTCGTTGAGTTTGTTGTTGTCGTTGTTGTTTGGTTGTTGTTGGGTTGTTGCGTTCGGTATGGATCGGTCCTGGTCTGGCTTGGTTTGCTCTGCTGTTGAGTTGTGTTTTGGGTTCAGTTCGGTTCGCTTCGGTTCACGTCGGTTCGGTTTACTTACTTGTTTGGACGATGCGATGTATCCGCTTGCAAGTTTCTCAAGCGCGCCATATTTCTGCACTCAATTGTCCTTCAGCGTATTTTGCGGATTGCTTCCTTACCCCTTTCCTTTCGTTTCCCTTACTTTCCATTCTGTTTGTGTTTGTATTTGTGTTTGCTCTGTATCTCTTTCTATTTCTATTCTTCCGCTAGCAATGTTGTAAAATATAATGCCTTTGTTTGTTCGCGCAATAAAAAATGATTACTTTAATTTCCGTACACATAAAAAGCACGTCTAACATGAGAAATTGCTGTCATTGTGGCACTTTCTTTCAATTTTGTTGTTGGCTTTTTAGTTTCTGACCATTGCATATATCTATATATATAAAATGCTTTGTCCTCACTGACTGACTGATACATCACAGCCAAAGACAAACCACATGTCCTAGAGATTTGATTTTATTTTTTTTTAAGTCAGAATAATTTTTGTTAGATTCGTATGGGTATTTTCATCTTTTAATTCCACCTGCTAGCCATTTTTAATTATATAAATTTATTTAAATTATAATATTTATATTAACCCCTTAATATACATTTTTCTGAAACTTTAAGTGTGGGTCGGCACCCGAGCAAAACGAGGACGCAAAAGGGGACCTCTAGTATATATATATAATATTTAAAGTTAGTTAGTTTCGGGGTGGAATATAATATACGAAACTAAGTATATTTATTCGCAGATTATCTCATTGTCGACACTACAATATATATATATATATATATTTTTAATAAGTACTAAAGTCATTTGGATGTTCCTCCTCCATACTTACTGTCTGCAACTGTAGTGCTTTATTTTGCTAAACTCCAATCACAATTTTTTACTTTGAAAACTTTTTTAAATTTATTATTTTCTATTTTTGATTAAACATAGTATCATGGTTCTTTACTACTAACTAAAATAATATAAACAAAAGATTCTTAAAAATCTGGTTTGGTTTTTACGATCTTCTTAATAAAGTATCAATGCACAAATAATTATTATGCTGAGGTAGTATTTAATTGGAATGCTATGTTCATTCAATGATTCTGATCACTAATGTAATATACTTTTATACTTTTTGTTTTACTAAGCTAAAGTTTAATTTTTTTTTTTTTTTTTTTTAAAAAAAATAATAAAATTTTAAAAAATTTTTTATACTGTCACACTTCCTTTTTCCTTTAAAGTGACACTTTTCTAACTAAATTTGTCACTGAGAAGGAAAATAACTGAATATTTCGTTCTCAATTCAAGAACGATATGTTAAGAAATAAACTAAAGTATTTTGTAATTTTTTACAGCTTTAAATGTACTGGATTTAAGTAGATTCTAAGCTTCATCCAAATCCTTAATATTCTCAAACCAAATACAATTGGATGTTAAAATATATTTTTAAAGCACTTAATTCGATTTACTTTTAGTACGGCTTCTTTTAGAAAGTTTTAAAAAGAAAGAACATTTCTAAGAAGTTGTCGAAATTATTATATGTATTCATATTATTTAACCATTTTCGTGGTCATCTCAACCCAAATTTAATTTGAATATATATACTCTCGCAATATTTTTGTTTCGCTTACCGAACTGGTCCTTAAATAGAAATATTTTTGGTATGTTTTGTGTCTAACCACATGGGCCGAATGTTTTCTTAGCCAGGTCGAGAGGCTGAGTGGGTGAGTGGATGAAGGAGAGTGAAGGGCGGGGGGTGGGCGACTGCTAAGCGAAAAGTTTATGGATGAAATTGTTTTCACCTGCTGTCTGAAATTTATAACACCTCTAGCCTGGCATGCCATGGGGCCTGGCCTTTATTTTTATTTTTATTTGTATAATCCTTTCGCTTATGGCACGCCCAACAACTTTTGCACATGACAGAAAGCAAGCAAACGGCATTGGAGCCGCCAGTTGGATTAGCTGAAAGACAAAAAGCAAAAGCATCCTCCAACTTCTCAACTTGACCAAAATGCAAAATTGGACCAAGCACAGTGGCAGTGGAGTGCACGTTCCAATTTAATGGCCATTTCTTTTACTTTGTAGGCAGGAGCCTAATGTTTTGTTGTGCCAATTTTTATGAGTTGACCAACAGACAGGCCATAATGACGGAAACACTTGTTGTGTCCCCTCTTTGTGGGGGGTGCATTTGTGATGAGTTGGCGGCAAAAGCAAAAGCAAAAGCATTTTTGAATGGTCTCATTAAACGACCAGAAATTATATTAAATTTGCCAAAGAATTCAGCTGCATAAAAAAGTTGTAAATATTTTTATGCCTGCATTAATATGCAACGTCAACCACTGTGCCTCTGCTTGGTGGGTCGATGGGTCGATGGATCTAAGGTGGTGATGCTGTCGCTGCCGCTGCTGCTGGTGAGGATTGCCGCTGTCTCTGTCGCTGTCGCTGCTAATACCACCGCTAATAAAATCTTACTGCCGCAGCATCCCAGGGCCATGAAGCACAGCTGTGTGCAGTCATTTTTACTGCTGCAGTAGGAAATACGAGAACTCGAGCTCGAGCTCCAGCTCGAACCATTGCCAAAGGCAAAAGACGATGAAAAGGACGCAAACGCGTTGGCCAAAAGGCCAAAAGGGAATTGCCCGTTGCCAGAGTCTGTCTTGACTCCTTCTCTGTCTCTCTGTCTGTCTGTTCGTGTTTATGGGTGTGAACTAGTTCACAAACGGCATTGTAAGGAACTGGAACTGCCAGTTGGCAAAAATAAGTTTATTATTAGATTTATTGAAAATCGGTACTAGTTTTATCTACCAACATTTTCATTCTTTTTGGGAAATATTTCGTAGAAGATTCCTTTCAATGATTTAAATTATTGAGGAAGATTTCAGATCGTTTCGCAAATCTTTTCTAAGAGTCCCGTAAGCAAAGATTTGATGATATCCCGATAGATCTTACGAAGGTTAAGCATAACAGAATTTCATGGTTCATATCCGTTTTTTTTTAACCTGATATAAATCTGGAAATCAAAATTCGCAATAATTATATTTTGAACAGTTTCAGATTTCATTTATTTTTTAAGTAAATTATACTATTGATTGGTAATTATTATAAGATAATTTTAAGAAATCTTTTATTATCTCAATAAAAAAATCATAAGATACTAAGTATATAAACTCCAATATATTAGGGAATAATATCGAAGTCCGTTCGGGAACAGTTAACCAAAAGTAACCGAAGTCGGAACCGAAGCAAATTGTATTTTAAAAAACGAAACCAGAAACGATTGAAGCGGTTCGCCTTCGTTACATCTGTCCAAAATTTATTTGTTGATTTCTGTCTATACCGATACAGCTGCCGGAACCGAGATACAACCGTTTGCCAAAATACATAGTATTTTTGGGACGTATAGAAATCGATATATGTTTCGGGTTGATTCCCTGAAAAATACCATAAAAAGTATCTCATAACTTCATATCATAAATCTTTTAAGGGTTTCCCCAAAATAAACTTTGCTGACTTGTCTTTTTTAAGCTCAACTCTTAATCACGATCTCTGACATAAATCTAACTTCAAATTAAAAAAATAAATGAATTCATGAGGCTAATTTACCCGTCAGCTTATAGATGAATTCATAAAATCATTTATTATTTATTTCAGTTATAAAGTTTAGCCGTTGTCAAGAAGATCTCAGTGCATTCTTATTAAGATTCAGATAAATTTGCGACTTTTATCTCACACAAAATGTGTGTTAGCTTCGGGGCGAAGACTTCGCCGATTATGACCATCTGGATAATAACGATTTGAGCACACCCTTGACATGTTCATCACCATCTCCATCTCCATCTCCAGCTTCTTGTCCATGTCCATGTCCATGTCCATGTGCACGTCGTTGTCGTTGTCTGTTGATCTACCGTTTCATTTAAATACAAATTAAAAGATGACAACGTTGGCTTTGTTCTTGCCTTTGGTGTTGGTGTCTTTTTTTTGTTGTTGCTGTTGTTGTTTTAGCTGTTGCCGCTTAACGTTTACATCTAATGAAACTTTATGACGAGCACTTGCCCAGGGGGCGCAGGTCATTGGGCAGGGCATCGACTTGAACCACACCTATAAGTGGCTGCTCTTCCTTACTCCTGCCTTCTCTCTTTTCCTCTCTTCCCCTCTGTGCATTCCTGTCCGCGGTTTTCACTAATTTGCCTGGCAATTTACATAAAGGCCGCGTCGCAAACGTTGTTAGCCAACGTAATTTTTGCATATATTTCGAAAAGGGACCAAGGAAAGAAAGAAAAATATAAGTAAACTGGCTTCGGGCGATTCCCGCTCACATAACTTGATTAAATTAGCGGTAAAGTCGGTAGTCCAAAATTGGTAGTGGAGTGGTAAATTCGGCCTAATGACAGCCAGCTGCATTTTAGTGCCTGTCCAAAAGAGCTGACAGCTGTATGCCTTTTGCATTTATAGTTCTGAGTAGTAATTCCGAGATTTATTTATGCATGAAATGCAAACAAAATCTGAATAATTACCAACAATGGCCAAGCTGCTCATAACTGACAGTCAAAACAAAGCCATAACAACATGCAGATATACTCAGAGCAACTCCAACCGAGAATGAGATGAAGCGAGAAAGGGGGAAAGAGACAGCGATAGCCAAATAATATAATGTGCAACTCTCGGCCTGTCAGTTCTAATGCAATTCAGACTAACATTTTACGATTCTGGCAGATAACTGACAATTGTTTCTTCTTCAGTGGAGAGTCAACTACCATGAGGGGGAGGCAAGTGACTGAAAAATGAACTTATATTCTAAAAAAACCCGTCTGCAATTTATACAAAAACCATTTAGTTGAATATCAAATCAAATTTCTTACACTTCACAGGTAAAACCATATGTGGATAGAAGTTTATTCATGTCAACATTCATGAGTTCTTTTGAAATCTAAAGAAAGATGTATCAATTACAGTGTATGACCGAATTAATAAAAAAACGTCTAAATGCAAAGTATTATAACTTTAGGCAAGTCTGTGTAACGATGTTAACCAACAATGGACAACTTAAGTATCTACAAAATTGCAAGTTTTTCTTTCAATTATTACTAATTAAAGAATTACTGTGGATCACAAATTATTCGATACAATTGTTCGATCTGCTCTCATAGAAAACAAATGCAGACATATATATAATAGATCCTAAAAGTGTAGCACAATAATTTGAGCATTCAGACTGAAAAATAAAACTTAATCTTAACTTAAATTATAATACTTCTGAGTTATCTTTGATTCAGAGAGAAACCCCAATTCGTAATCATGAGTTATGTTTAATCTTATAAATATTTCTTCCAAACTAAACGGAATCATTCGAATTTGTGTTACCATAAGTTACTTAAACTGCAATTCAGAGACAGATTAGATTGGTTGTGACTTCGAGCATACATAAGCAGGACAACAAAAGAGATATTGAAGATTTTAAAATGTTATATTGCTTAGTCGCTTATGCGTACCAAATATGTGGCTTAGTGGCTAAAAGGATTCAAGTTGGAGTCATGGAAGAGCGCAGCTCGTTATGCTTGGTCATTAAACACGTCGAAATAATCGCATGTTCTTTGGGATGAGTTTGTCATCAAACGGCAAACGGCAAACGGCAAACGTTGCCCCAGCTAACAATTAACAATTAAAACCCCAAAGCGCACAACTCAATTTCGTGTTGCACACACACATGCACACAGACAGATTAGAACACTCACACATGCACAGACACAGATACAGATAGAGACAAGGGCTATTTCATATAGTATGTTATTTGTAGATAGTTTGGCGTCGATAGCAAACCGCAACAACAAGAATGACAAAAGAACAAGACAAGAACAGCAAGGACAACAAATTCGACAGCAACAACAACAACAACAACAATAATAATAGCCACTGCTAAAACAGCGAAGGATCCAAGCCAAAAAGGATCCAAGCCAAGTTTTGTGGACTCGCTCAGCACACTTACAACTAAAAACTTGTTACGTATTTAATTGCAATTAAAAAGTTGTTTGTAGTTGCGAATGTTTCGTTTCGTATTGAAGTTGTTATTATTATTACAGTTGTTGTTGTTGTTGTTGTTGCTAAAACACCCCACCAAACCAAACCAAGCATTAGCTACAAGACTGCTGCCAAATTGTTTTTACCATGAGAGCCACAAAGATGAAGTCATTACATGCCGAATCCCCGAAACAGAGCACAGAGCAGCTAAAGGGTTTGCTTAATGAGTTTAAAAGGAAGGGTGAGGATTTTATTCCTGACTAAATCCCCACCTCACAGCATCTATAGTTGCTGCGACTCAGATTTTACCGATATTACTCATTAGAGTTCGGAGAGGTGCGTGAACTTTTGGTAATAACAATTGGCCATGAACGTAATTGTCCAAAAATGGTCGCACACCATAAGGTTACACGGTATAGATCAACTTTGTATACCCTGCATCAATTAAATTACTAATAGGGGTAGTAAATAAACTATATTCTAAAGTCATATTCGACTAAGCGTCCCAATGAATTGAACCAACAATGTTTTCAACCAGCAGATTGTTTCAAAAATCTCAACAAAACAAAAACGTATTTCGTACTTAAACTTGAATTTCGTTTCTATGGCAGCTATTTAAAATCTTGGTCCGATCCAAAAATTCAGGAACCTGCCATATATACTAACTTTGAAGGACAGACAGAGGGACAAACATACGGACATCGTTATATTTAATGGGTGGTTGGTACTCTTGAAGAATATATACATTTTATGTTATTTGCCACGCCTCCTTCTGCTTCCTTTTCGCATTTATAATAGACACAAAGTATAAACATTTAATAAAATAATTTGCCGCTTAAAGGTGGTTTTCAGGAACACTTGATTTTACTTTGAGATTCTTCGAAGAAATCTATTAGAAATTTAAGGCACGGAGGATTTTGAAATTAAAATGCCGTAATCTTTTTTAAATTCCCTTCCCTTCTATTGTTTTTATTGGCTTTTGACTGAATTTATTAAAAGATGATTCATATGCGGTCCCATTTGTAGTAGTAGAATGGCAGATAGAAATAAAAGCAAATCAAATGCTAATAGAATCACTGCAGACCCTTTGAATTTTTTTACATTTTCAGGTAAATTCTTCGAACTGGTTTCTTGTGCGTAAGAATAAACTCTCCATGTTTTCTTTTCTCCTGCATATTAATGTTTTTCCTACACAAATACAAGTTATAAATTTACACACACATTTCTAATGCATTTATCTTAAGGGCTTAACAATGTAAAGATACAAAGTTTTGAAACCAGTTTAAAATATAAACAAAGAGAATGTTCCATTGTATACGAGTTGACTGCAGTTGATGTTCGATATATGGATAAGACTATTATTGCTTTTTCCAAAACTATTTCAATTAATTACCTATGATTTCTATAATTAGATATTCATTGGTCTTGGGAAATGTTTATGGGTTAATGTTTATAATGAAACAAAAGAAATGTTTGGTTTTCTAGTGTGTTTAATAAGTTTATTTGAAAAAAACCGCATCTAGAGACTTTACCAACCCCCATATCCTCCAAAATTATTAGGCGGTTGCTGTTGTTCTTCATATGGGCCACCAAAAAACGCTCCTTGTTGTTGTGGCTGCTCAAAGCCGCCTCCGAAAAATTCCTGTTGTTGCTGCCCAAATTGACCTCCCAGCATTTGTTGTGATTGCTGTTCAAATCCACTGTCAAATCCACTGTCAAACCCTTCCTGATATTGCTGTTCAAAGCCTCCGTATTCTCCCTGTTGTTGTGACCCAAAAGCATCACCAAAGTTTCCATCAAAGTATCCCTGCTGCGGTCCTCCAAATCCACCCCATCCCCACTGTGCCGAAACCACAGCGATCGTGGCAATCACAACAAATGTGAACAGCTACAAATTATAAAAATTGAAATATAAGATTTAGTTAATAAACTATGTAGCAGAAACCAAGCACTAAATTTTGTAAAGTACTTTTTATAAATATTCAAAAATGATCTTTATTGAACCAAAAAACATCAATTGATTTAATTTGCAAAAATTAAAAAAGCCACAAAAAAGGTGTCGGATTTTAGGAATCAGACAACTTCTTCCATATGTATTTTGATGTGGCCGTCTGGACTTTTTCCTAGAGTCAAATAACCTACTATTTCAGCGCATTAAGATATTGATTAACGAAATATCTGATTCCCAAATTTGATCAATCAATTTGGAAATTGACTTTATCGTTAACTTCGTAGATAAAAGTACACCGCTCTCTTCAAATCCATAAATGATTCCAATCTTTATATTAAGGCATCAAAGTATTTGTTACGGATTTGATTAAAATCACTTGCTTTTAAGTTAAAAGCTTTAACTGATTCTAGATTGTTATTTTTACATTATAATTATTCTAATATTCTATAATTCAATCACATCGGAATCACAATATATTTTATTCCTGCTCAGACCACGATATACTTACATAAAAATTCATCTCGTTAACTTTAAGGCAATGTGCGATACTTCCAATTTTAAACTTCGTTTTCTACTGATTTGATAGAAGAAATCTCAGCTTCTATTTATACGAAACGTATGTTGTTGTTTCTTTCTATTTAAGCTAAAAACAGGTTAGAAAATAGTCTACTCCCTATTTGATGCTGCTCATTAACATACAAAAATTAGCTGTCTTCAGAACTATTTAAGACAGTGGAAATGAAAATAATGAACTGGGAAATCAATACGATATTCACGAAACACTTCTTTTCTTACCGCATCTTAACTTCTTTGTATAAGTTAAATATGGTTTAAAGTGCGACACAATTGAATTTTTTCTCACAGTATCTTTTGTAAGGGTAAAATTTACTTAAAAATTTCACAGTTCCTAAACAAAAATGCAGGTCTTTAAAGCCTTTATTTATATTAATCAATGACAAAAATCAACTGTGTGCAAATATGTCTAAAAATCAATTATACTTTGAAGACCTTTACACAATTAATAATTCTTAAATTATGTAAGTTTTTAATTTTCTTCGGTGTTTCTTAAAAACATATTCTTCGAGTGTACTGAAAGTCTGTATAAAATTATATGCTTACAGATTCTTTTAATATATTATAATTTAAAATCAAATTGGTAAATCGTAATCAAATTTCATATGTAGTTTATATAGTATAGTTTATTCATTGCAATAAACTGAAGTTTCATGATAGTTGTTCACATTTCTTTCCGAAAATAACACTTGACTCTGACTTGGTTACAGGGAAAATAAAGAAACTGGAGGATATACCTGCAGTAAGTGGCAACGGATAAAGTGTGACTCGCCAGACTCTTGACACTCACCAACTATTCAGTTGGTTCACTTTGTTGTTGCTGTCTTGGCAACTTGGCAACTTGGTTCCCCCAACAAGTGCAAGTACTCGTCTCCGACTACAGTTGGATTTTCCCCATTCGAAGGGGCGGCAATTGAGTTTAGTGGATACGTGTTTGGAAAGGGAAAGCTGCTGGGGAAAATCCTTACTGACTTGGGGATTGCAACAGCAATGACGCGTGTAAGCGGTAAATGAATTTATTTGGTTCATTTAGTTGCAGTTAATTTATTTTTTTATATTTATTGAGTTTGTTGAGCAACCCACGCAGAAGTAAAGCAACAGTAACAACTACGAACTACTTCACATGTGAGTCAATGTCTAATAAAAGACTCGATTTAAATTTGCTAGTGTTCTTTTATTCGCTACGTGTATGAATGAAAAACAGTTGCTCACTTTTAATTTAGTGTCTCTTGTTTGTTATTTAAATTGAAATATTTAGTTATTATTGTTGGACTATATTTAAATTGTGTGAATTAGACTCGATTGTTTAAATAAATTGAATTTTTGACTTTTATCAAAAAAAAAAGGCTTAATTATGTATTTTGATAAAAGTCAAAAATTCAATTTATTTAAACAATCAAGTCTAATCCACACAATTTAAATATAGTTCAACAATATTAATCTAATTAGTGGCTAGTACTCTCTGAAATCTGTGTTACACCTTTAGATTTAATAATACGAATTAAATCTAATTTCATAAAAAATAAAAACAATTTTCAAAAAACTTATCTGTCTTTAAGTAGAGAAAAGTGTGTAGTTAAAGTATATATTGCCATTATTTATAATATTGTATATATTTATATAATATATAGAAACCCATAAACGTATGAAAACGTTTGTTACATAAATCTTAAATAATTATCGACCCGCTGATCGTAGTTTTCTGCATCCTTAAACTTTTCATCGCCAAAAATCCACAACACTGTACATAATCATAGAGAACGTGTCTGTAATTTTCCACAGCTTGAATAAAATGTGTAATAGGCGCCTTTGTGACTCCCCATTTAAATTGCAGAGTTTTTTCAGGACCTTCCCTCGGAAAGGAAAGGAAAGGAAAGGAATGAAAGTTGCCCTGTCGCGTGCCATTGAGTCAGACGTCTGGTTTCAACACTTTTCGATGTTTTCTGATGGTGGCCCAACACGACACTTGGCCATGCATTCAAATTTGTTCAAATTTATTTCAATTACCGTCAATTTTCAATAATTTTACACAAATTATATTCTATTAGTCTCCGTTGCCCGTTGCTAAAGCACGATTCACATTGTTCCACACTTTGCGTTGTCATCAAAACAAAGCAACGGATTTTAATGAAAAATTTGCTAAAAACGTATATGTTTTCTGAAACCTATAGAGTGTGTTTTCAAATAGTTGTATCATGTCTGACAAAGATACTGTGGCCTAATTAAAAGGTTCTAATTTTGATTTTTATCAGCACTGAATTCAAATTCTGACTTTTTGTTGGAATGTCAGCAATATCAACTCAGCTGCACTTGTTAAAGAAGCTATATATAATTAATGGGAGCTGCCACGCCTCCATTAAAGCACTACACACTTCGTGACAAAATTATAATACCTCCAACCAGGGTATAACAAAGAAGCACATTAAAGAAAATGCAGGTAGAAAATCCAGGTTCGTTTAATTTTGAACTTTTCATGTGGCAACTTTTTGACTCTGACTTTTCGCTATGGATGCGTATGAGGTTCGTTGGGCAGGGGAAGGGGAAGGGGAAGGGATGGGGAGGGTGTGATTTAGGTGGTTGGCAATGCATTAGACAAAGGTGGTTGGGTGTATTTTATGCGAATACAGGTGGCAAGGGTTAGGAGCTTACGACTAGATAGGTTAGAGTCCCCCATCCGGCTGCTGCTCTTATGAATTTCACATGCTTAAGCCGCAAACTTATGTGCGCGCACAGCTTGAAATCCACGCGCACGTAAACTAAACTCGCAACTAACCCAAAAACTCGCAATCCTTTAGCCCCCCTCCCCCTCTGGAACTTTGTTTTCCATCTCCACAATCATCCACATGCTCGAAGTTGTCGGCGTCGTCGTCGTCGTCGTCATCGTCACAGCTGCATTTGGGCTTTCGCATGTTAGCAGGGCTTAAAACTGAGCACTCAGCACTCGGTATTCGGAACTGAGAAATGGGGAAACGGGGAAGCTCAAGAGAATGGTAGCTAAAAAGTCGAAGTATCTTGTGCCAAGTCAATGAGCAATTGACTGTCCAACTTTCCCTTCCTGCCCATTCCCTTTGTAATCCCCTTCTCATATTCATATTCCATCAGAAATGTGAGCAAAAAGTTTTCAGAGACTGCAAGCAGGAAAATTCTTCTCAAGTGCACTTCCGGCAGACACAGGGAAACAGAAATAAAATGCAATTTTGGGATCTGATAAATGTGTGATGGGTTGAAGATTGCAGCGTTGGTTGCCAAAGGTGTGTCCTAGGCTTATAATTTATATTTTTTAATACATAATACATACAATATGACGTACCATAGAAAATAAATAAAATATGGATTATGTTCTGAATCTACATCTCGACATTCCCTTCAATCGGATCTTCCCCACCGCACACTTGATATTGCTGTGAATTAAAATTGGCGACCATATTATATGTGTGCTTCACAATACCCTCAAGTTCTCGTAATTGGGACTCGGATTCCAGCAGGAACTTCGTCAAACGAATGTTCTTCACGGATGGAGGCTCTGTGGCGATCTTTTCAAAGTCCTTGTTGAAGCTGCTAACGTATTCGAAGAGTACATCGTGTTGCATGATAACATCGGTCAATTGAAATGACTGTGGATCAACCTCGCTACTAATGTTCTGATAACTGTCACACTTGTTGAGGGAACTTTGGCACTCTGATGTCTGGCTGGAGTTGAAGTCAACAAACCCGTTTGGCTCATCCGGGAGCTCAGCATCCGAGTCTTCCGTGTCCGATTCTGTCTCATCCTTAAAGCCAGAGCTTTCCTGCATGTCATCCTCCATTTCACAACTCTTTTCCTCATCTGCTGTTGGCATATCATAGTCCACGAAATCATCGTCCTTGGCCACCAGTTCCTTGACGCGATCCGCATATCGTAGAGTATTTAAAGTATTCTCCACGGAAGTCAAGCTCGGTGATATCATGGCAATCATGCAAGTCCTATTCTGATCTCCCCCTATAAACGAATCGCGCAGCACTTGCGTCAACTTGGATCCACGGAATGGTAAATGAGTCGAGTGTCGACTCAATGCCCGAATGCACTCCTTGAGTGCCAAAAGAGACTTGTTGATCTCTGCACCCTCGCGACGTGTCTGAAGATTAGCCGACTGTGTGTCCGCGCCACGTTCATTGCCAGCCAAGTCCACAAAGGAGCACTTGCCGCTCGGTTCACAGGAGCCGGGCATGTAGAGGGACATCTGGAATACGGCATGGGAACGGGACGACTTGATGTTCACCGAGGTCTGGCCGGATGTGCGCTCTCGATTGCCCTGCTCGATGATGCCCAGCACTTCCTCGACTTTGGACACGGGCACTTGGGTTAGGCCCACAATTACAACCTGCTGGCGTCCATCTTCCAGCACACGGAGCATCGGTTTGTCGGGCAGCAGTAAGTCGAAGACCTAACGATTGGATTATGTATATATTATGATTTATTATTACAGGAACCTAAACACTCTCTCCCTGCCATGAAATCCTCGTTCAAGCTCTTAACACTACTAATTCTTAATCCAATATTCATACTATTACTAATACCATAACTACCATAACACTTGTTGATCACTTTGTGTTTTTCTGGGTTTTACCCAATCTACTTTTGAATTCCCCGGATTAAGTAAGAGGATTAATTGTGCTCGTTACCATGTATAATATTTATCAGGGAGAAGTGTGCATGTCCGACCCTGTAAAGTACATAAATTCAATCAAATTTTGCAGACAGACTTATGTATACACCACGCAGGTCCAGTTTCTTTGAATATTTGCCGTGGCCCCTTCCGACCACGATAATAGCGAAATTCCACACCCTACAGTTTTTAAATATTTCGTTATTTTTGGTAGCTAACGTTATCTATTAGTTTTATCTATTATCCTAATTTATCGCATAAAGATCGGTTAAGCGAAACAGCAGAAATAGCAGTTAATAGTTGAAATACTTAAAAGTTTTAAGTTATTTGCGAGCTCTGCTTAAAACAATCAAGCACCTAAATATGTAACCTTAACTTTTCGTCTACATTATTCGTAAATGTTATACGTTCTTATTTCTCTATTCTACAAGGAAGTTTTCTGCTGCTCCTCCTTCTCCGGGCATCAAAAAATATAATAGGCGAGCGAGCGAAACGAGCGAGCGAAACGAGCGAGCGAAACGAGCGAGCGAAACGAGCGAGCGAAACGAGCGAGCGAAACGAGCGACCCGGAGCGTTGCGGAGGGCGGCTAGTATTTTATAATTTCACTTTTAGTATTAATTTAAAATATTTTTTAGATTTGTTTCCAAACTTAACTTAATAAATTAGTGTCTCTAGCTCTTCAAGTTTCTTAAATAGGCCTGATCATTGGAACAGATGAACTTACTTTTTGCATTGATCAAAGTTGACATTTGGATGGCACAGGGTATTACTAACTCAACTCACCTTACTCCCATAGATCTCAAAGTAGCTGCAAGTGACACTGGCGTCCAATTCACGGTACTTGGACTTGTTAAGTTCTGCGAAGACATCTCTGGCCGCAAGAGCATAAATACCAGTGGTGCAATCCTGCACCTTGCCACAGAACTCGCCACCCATGGTGTGGGTCTTGCCACTTCCCGTCTGGCCATAGGCAAAGCAGGTGGCATTTCCGCCCTCAAACATGGTGCGGATCAAGGGTCGAGCGGTGTGCTCATAGACCAGAGTATTGCTGCAAGCCTCGTCGAAAGTGTAGTCAAAACGAAACTTGTGATGCTCCAGGAACTTGGTTAGATCGACCTTATTACGCAGCTCGTGCACGATCAAGGAACCACGATTCGTCACCGAGATTATGTCCACGGCCTTGGACTGCAACTCACGTCGACTCATTGGACGTTTCCGCACGCAGACGGTGATCTGTTGGACACGAGCGCCACGTGGACTGAGACATCGCAATGGATTCATTTGCAACTGATCACGATAGTTGCCGACCATGAGAGCCACTTCCCAGTTGGGATTGTTCGGATCCTTGCTCTTCAAGGCACTCAATTCTTTTCGCTGTTCCGCTTGTAGAGCACGTCGACGTTCCCGCTGCTCCTTCAAACGCTCTACCTCACGGACAACACTCGAACGGGGTGCAACAGTCGAGGAACTCGATCGATTCACCGGAGTCAGCGCTCTATTTGAGATCGGAGGTCCCGAAGGCTTTGCCTGCTTAACTGAAGGCGGAGTGATGACCATATCACATCTGCCGGTTGCACGGAGGCGCTTCTTCAAAGAATTGTTGCCGGACTTTTTGCGATACATGTTGTAGGTTGGTGGCTTTAGCTCAACCTTTAGCGGTTCCAGTTCCATGATCTTATCCTTACCTTTCGCCAGAGATGGATTTAACTCCAGCACCGAGCTCCAAGTTATCTCCTTGCCTTTCACCTTGTTACCCTGAGTCCATTCAACGGTGACTATCTGGCGCTCGATACTCTTCAATCCGACCGTTGCAGATTGTATGCATCCGTCGGATCGCCTTATGTTAATCTTATCGCCAATTGCTAGATATTCCATAAAGCAGCAAGTGGCTTGCCTCTGCAAAAGTTAAGTTGTACTTCGAACAATATAATGCCAAAAGTTAGCTAACGTGCTTTCGATGTGTCTATACCTAATTTTGGTATGCTTTCAGAGATTTCCTGGTTAAGTCTGTTATCCGAGTGTAGTGACAAGGCTCTGTGATATCCGTAGGTTTTTGAAAGGACAGCTAACCCAATGCCAGCTTGATCATTTTTAATAAATACAATTGAAGTACCTTGACACTTTCCTCTATGAGTAATCGGATATTTAGTATTAAATCTTATGATTCATTGATTGATCAACTTTGGAAAATAATACACTAGGCAATATGGTATGGTCACCATATATAGACGAAAAGATATAGCCAAAGTTCAGTCAACGAATTATTAACAATAATAATCTGAAATAATATGGTTTTCATAAATTTTGACAGTTTTGTCCTCATTCTTAAAAACACATATGTTATTTTTATGTTTATACTTATTTTGTTTTCGGTGAAATAAACAAAAAATTAATATATCTTAGTCGAACTAACGTAGATACAAAATTTCAAGTCATTACTTTCGTATATATCAATGTTGTGCATTAAATTATTGATGTTTGCCGATAGTCTCTAATTAATAGAGCTGTCTTAAACGCATCTTAAAGATAAGTCCCATCTTGTTATCTGCACTAAGACATCATTATTTTAGGACTTGTCTGCACGAATTTCTCGAATGACTAGCAAACTTGGCCAGCAAGTTATATATAGTGCTTAGCCAGCATTATGCTGGGAACGTATTCGATCGAAGATGCCAAACATTCCCTTCCGTTCCCCATCCAGCACTTCCTAAGTTGACGTCAAGCAATTTCGCGGTACTTAGCAGGAGCAACTGCAGATGCAGATGCAGTTGCAGTTGCAGTTGCAGATACACATATGCAGATACAAATACAGATACGAGTGGCAATATAGCTGTCGTCTTGGAAGAAAATGTCTCTGAGTGTGTGTGTCTCTGTGTGTGTGTGCGTATGTGGAGCAGGCAGACTGAAGGCAAACTCTTAAAAGTTTAGTTTTAATTAAAGGAAATTTGCGTGCATGGCACTTGATTTGTAGTGGTTCCGTGTGTCAGGTGAGGCAGACTTCATGAGGCCACCCTCATAAAAATATATAAATATAATTGAATTTCTAAATTGCACTTGCCACAACCGGTAGTAGTTGTGGTTGCGTCATCAGATGCGGGTGTAACTCTGCTCTATCTGGCTCTCTAGCTCTCAACTTCCATTCTATGTGTTGAAAGCATCCACAGTGCTGTTCCCGTAATTAGAAACAAATGCAAATTTACACGTCGAGTGTGTCGGCAATGGCGGAAGTCATTGAAAGTGCCGATACGTTGAGGGGCATTGGAGGGCGACGCAGGAGGTAACCAAGGAATTAGGAAGTAAGAACAAGAATGAGCATGCGAATGGCAGGAAGTTGTCACCAGGCAACTTCCCTGTGTGTGTGCGTGTGTGTGTGGATGTCTATAATGAGAAAAGTTTTAGGTGTCGGAGCGGTGTCAAAATGTAGGCATAGGTTGCAAGGTGAAACCATTTCCGGAAGTAGTTAATCAGACTAGATTTAGATTACACCAATATTGAAGCAACTTGGATCTCAATATGCTTAAAATAGTTCTGATTCTTTTTTAATCCTTCAAGATATATTATTTCGCTTGAGTTTCCCTGGTACATCAACGGTACATCAACAAAGAGTTGCCAGATACGATGTGTCGTGTGGCAACACTGCAAGTAACAGTGTTGTCACAACAGTCACAACGCAGGACAAGAGCATATAAATAAAAGAAGTCGAAAAGAACTCGATATGTATTCAATATTTCGTTTGTTTTGGATTTGCAATTTGAAAACATGTAAACAAATCGCAGTTGACGCATCAATGTGACCACTCAATATTTGGTTATTTATTGATGCTGCGTTGGTCACACTAAACTTCAACGGTCAACGTCGAAATGTCTAAATTAGAACTTTTAATGCTTTTGAAAGTGAACTTTCTGTTTGACATTTTCACTTTTAGATATTTGTATTACATGCATATATGTATTTGTATGTACATATATATGTATATATCCTTGCTGTAGAATATAAAACTTTCGGTGAATATTGTGATTAATCAGAATTAATCAGTTGCGAAGAAAATGATGTTCTATATAATTTTATTCGTTTGATTCACGCCAAATTAATTAGTGCAAAGCTATTTATCAACAAAATGTAGAGGAGAATGGTGAGATAAACGGCAGATAATATTCGCGAAGTCTGTGGACGGTTGACAAATCGTCGTTTGGTTTAGGATTGCTTGAGTAGGGGTACTCATGATGTCTGGATTTTTAGGGGTACTCGGGGTAACAGGCGAAGGGAATTGGCCAAAAGTTAATTTAGTGTATGAAAAGTAGCCGCAGCAATAAGTTGTAATGGGCATTGTGATAGACATCAGTTAGAGTCTTTCAAGTGGAAAATGCCCAAAATGGAAATGGAAAACGAGAATGAAAATGAAAATGAGAATGAGAATGGAATTGTCATTGCAACTTTCGAGTTAAATTTTAACTGATGGGCAACAAGTTGAAACAACGGCCCTAAAAAATAATTAAAATTACGAGGGCAACTACTTGGAATCTGATAACGGTCATTCTCCCTCCATTCGAACTCCTTTTGCGTTGACAACGTGGCCTATAAAGGTAATACACTTCAGCGACTCGAAGTGATTAGAACGTCGAAAGCAAACATGTATCTATGTATCTCTCTAGCAACTCAGAGAACCATGCCACTGCTTCTGCCTCAATCCCCAATCCCCCCATCCCCAACTCGACTTATGCCTCCATTCCATTCCATTGATGTAGCTGCCACTCAGATGATTTTCTTTCGCGACGAGGCGCTAAAACAACCGCAAGTAAATGAGTTCTGATATTGACATGAATTATGCGCCTCAGTGACCCCACATATACAGATATACGGGGCGTTAGTGTCTCGCCCGACTGTATTAACACATACATTGACCAACATACACACATACACATCCATGTAGAAAGTTGAGCGTGTATTGGTGGGCTTGTTAAATGAAGTTCTCAATTTTAATGGGCACTTTTGTGTCGCAGTCGACACTTGTTTGTTGCCTCATCCAATAATCAGATCAAATTCTTTAACGTCGCATGTCAAGGGAGATGACTTGCTCGACTTGCAATATACGCTGCAAACAGTCCACAGCATCAATTCTGATTATATTAAATATATAATAGGTGTAAGTACAGTAGAATCCGATTATAACAACTCCACTTATAGTGTTAGTCCGGTTATTGTGACGGAAACTCGATGGCTTGGTTGGTCCCCATACAAAGTTATATGAAAGGACCGCCGGTTAGTACGTCAGTACGTCTCCGCTTTTAGCGACAAAGCCTATACAGACGATATTTTTCATAATTCAACCGGTTATTGCGACGTGCCAATAAAAAATACAGCAAAATAATGCCAACAAATATAAGCGTAGTCACAAAAATGTTTACAGCGTGCGTATGCAGACCTCATGCCTATATTCCATGAGATGTCCCGTTATATTTCTAGTTTTTCTGCTTTTTTCCAATAAAACTTAATGCGTAAATTCGCAAACTGTAAGTTAATGCACTAAATGCGAATGATGATCATAAAAAATTAATTTGTTTTATGTTAAAACATATTACGAACATGGTAACCATAAAATAACGACGTAAATCGTCGGTTCCTTGAAATTCGCTATAACCGGATTCTACTGTATAATAATATAAAATAGCTCTAATATTTAATTTTAATTCTTGAAATTTCGATCTAAAGTTTTTTCAATTGCTATAATTAAAGTCAGTTTTCAATTTTGAAATATAATTTAATCTTCAATTTCCGTATCGGAACATAGCGCGTCAAATACAATACAGATACATATATTTCTTGCAATCGAACTCGCAAAATTTCTAAATATCTCGGAACTAACCGTAAAATTGCAAACATGCCGAAAATAGTGCTGAACTCGATTTGGCATTTTTTTTTGTTTAGTCATATGAAGCCAGAGGCCAACACTGGTCCGCCGCATGGAATGCATGTGATGGCCATCTATCGGCCCTGTTTGGAACTTGAGTGAAGAGTTTTATAGCAAAGCAGTGCATATTCAAGCAGTTTTTCATTGCACTACAGTTTTTGTACTCCTAATTGCAAAATGTCAAAGAAAAACTGCAATATATTACTAATTTAAGAAAAACTCTAAATTCGAAATTAGATAAAAGAAAATTGAGTTTTTTAATAAAGGTCTTAAGTTGCTAAGCTCTCGGAAAAAAAGATTCCAAATTAAATTCTAAAAATATAAAAATAAAATTATAAAATAATATAAAAGAAAAATTACAAAATTCTAACTAAAATTTAAGCTCAAAAAATTATTTAAGATAAAAATTGTAGTATACCATTTTTTCGAATATTAAACTATTATTATTTAGGTAACAAAAATCGAACCATTATTCGGAGAACAAACTTTTGGCCAGGTGGCAGCCCCGCACACTTTGGCGCGCTTTGGTAAATTTTAATTTTAATCAGGTTTAATGCAAAATGCAATAACTTTGCAATAAATTGCAAAATTTATAAAAACAAAATACAAAATACAGTTAAATTTTATCTGAGAAAGATTATCAAATTTATTCTCTAATTTCTATGCATTATACGTAAAAATAAATAGATAGATTTAGACTAGACATTGAACAAATTTGTTTTATTATGTATTCTTCTAAAAATTTATTTTGAAATAATTATCAGGCACTTAAAATGGATGAAGATCTTAAAATAATAGAAACAGAAACAATCCAAGACTTTTCGCCAACAAAAGATTGTTAATTTTCTATTAAAAAAAAATTACAACTGGTTTCCAATCAAAACATTGCCTTTAAGGCATTCAATCAAACTTAAGTTTTATTGACAAAGGACGAACATGTGCCCGAACAGTCAAACCGAACCATAGCAATTATTAAGTATAGTTACGGACTATTGGTATCTCAGGGTCGAACTGCTCAGTTAATTTCATTACGATCGTATAATCGGTAACATGGTGGTGATATTCGCTTGCTAAGTTCGGTCGAATATATAATATAGCTGCCAAGTTCAAGAAAGAACATTGTAATTTGTTGAGCTTGAAAATTTACATGTAGTTACATGTAATTCCTTGAGACATCTTAGCCAAACTTAATGGTTGCTGCTATCTTATTTATACATCAAGTAAGATAACAAATATTGATTATTGCAGCTCGCCGATCGTATTTTTCTCAGATATGTATACATATTTACTTTTGAACCACCTACTTTGTTACCAGAGAAATTACTCTCGAAGCAAAATCTTACCATGATGCTGTGCCCAAGGAGATCCATTCTGAGACTGCTATCTCATCTAAAGAAATAAACATCAACATCTCCAAATCGATTGAAAAGATATGTGCCCTTACATGTATGTATATATTTTTTGTTGCCTCTGTTAACAATTATTAAATGTGTTACATAATTAAATACAAGCTATAAAAGTGGGCAATATACACTAATACAAGATTCGTTTATGTGCATCCAAGACCACCAATACGCTGCTGGGCTTACATCAGAACGTGCCAAATTTTGGAGACTATTGGAACCGTTAACGTTAACTATTATGCATACTATTTATAGCTGGAAAAGGGGAATTTTGAAGTTGACACAGACATAAGAGCAGTAGTACATAATACGTAAGTAAACTAGGGTGAAACAAAGATACGAAGATACATAACTATTTACGTAATGTCGAGAGAAGAGTACAGTTTTTAATTCTAATCGTCCGCATGTCACCAATCTTCTACAGTTCTGTTGCTTCCTTCTTTCTCATTTTCGATCGTCTTATGTATTGTTTGGTGTTGTTCTAGTTCTCACCAGTTCTGCTCAAGAATTTGCTGTTTAACTATTATTTAACAAAGTCGGGATTCTCCTGAACCTTTTCAGAGAACTGCAGCTGATTGTCGATGATTTGGAATAGCACTTCAGGCGCTGGAAAGCGTCCAGTTTGAATCTTTGACCACACCGGCACATCGTTCAGTGTAATTTCAAAAGCGCCCGACGAGATGAGCTGTCCCTCAATCATGTTGCCCAAAAAGAATATCATCATGCAGGCGTAGATTTTATTTGATTGCAGATGGCTCCACCAGCCCGGCGTATTAATTCCCAAGCACGTGAATGGACTCACCGAGCTCACCACAGACACAATTATAATGATTTTCAGTGCGAATATAAGCTTTGACAGATAATAATTCAAGCCGGGCGGATCGTAGTTGGCGCCATGCACCTGAATCTGGGGGTATTTTTCACCCAGAATGTTTACATAGTCCTCGAAGGCCTTGCGGTAGCCGCACGAATAGCTGTACATGCACAACACAATAAAAAATATATATAATAAAGCGATAATGAGTGTTATCATGCCCATGGTCTGCGACTAATTTACACTCACCAATAAAGAAAAGTCATCGTTGGCGCAACGCTTTGTCCAAATTTGGTGGCCGGTATTTCCTTGCCCTCGAAGGCCAGCGCGTAGCAAGCACACATGCAGAGTACTAGCAGTGCTATGTTTCTTCCATTTAAGGAATCCATTTTAATGTTTTTTTAATTAATTTTCGGTCGAAAACTAGGGATAGAAATCAGCAGCACAAGTAAAAATTTATTATTCTTCTTCTTAGCAAAATGTCATTTGGGGCAGAGTGTTGACTATACGAAAATATCGATGTGCTTGTGTAATATGTTTGTAATCGATATCGGTCAAGCTGATTGACCGTGTACGAGCGCTGACAGCGAATAATTAACACTTTTCAAAGTTAGCTATTATAATCAAGTTCCGCCGATTTTCAGAGCTCGATTTCTAGAATAATTACTATTAGCTGGAAATATATATATTTTTAATATATATTCAACAATGATTTGCAATTTGTATAATTCCTAAAACTATCCAAATTGTAATATTTTTCAGCCAGAAACTGCCGGCGTTTTTCCCCTCTAAAAATTGGCAACACTAGAAACAGCTGTTGTGACATAACCTGCATTGATACAAATATATCGAAAATGCTGCGCCGAGTAAATAACAATAACAATACATAAGAAATATATATTAAAACCAAAGTTTTTAAATATTTTAGGTATTTCCGACATTGCGCCTGACTTTACAGTTGTCGAAGCCCTCGGTCACAGCAATCAGATTAAACAGCGGCAGCGTCTATGAACCTGATTACCTCGAGGTAATTACGACATATGTACATTTTCAATCAACTTTATTCTTCATAAAAAACAATATTTTCTTGCTTTCTAAATGAAATATCCATTGGGGCTA
The DNA here is from genome assembly GCA_018901795.1 of Drosophila sp. st01m. NCBI lineage: Eukaryota > Metazoa > Arthropoda > Insecta > Diptera > Drosophilidae > Drosophila > Drosophila sp. st01m. The sequence goes on from JAEIFG010000269.1 coordinate 3,232,324, forward strand.
ACTATATTTGAAAGTAGAAAACATATAAGATTATTTGTCTCCTTTTTCGAAACAGTTAACATACTGAACGTATTTTTATTCTTTTGTAACAAGTGTTGTGTTTATTAAATTTTGTTGCAGTCGCTCAAGCCGAAATTCCCGCAGTATGAAAGCTTGAATGTACAGTTGAAGGGCTACGATTATCCGCTGCTGGAAAGCTACCAACGATTCTTGCACAGCGTGGCCGAGTATCTCGATTTGGATGTCTCCGATTGCTATGCTCTTCCTCCACAACAGACGCAAGTACAACGTCTGCGACCAAACTCAACAGTCGTCGAGGCTGAATACAAGTTGACAACATATGAGCGCAATCTTCAGCTAAATAATGTGGATGCTCCCACGTATCCGCAATTTCTGCGCATTGCACAAGCTTCACTGCCTGAGGGTGTACACCTCCAGGTGGCCCAGCACACGGATGAGTGTGACGAGCGTCGTTATGTGCCTGACAAAGATCTTCTTGACCTGAAGGCGGAACTGGAACGCATGGGCGGTGCCACTCCAACGAAAAGGAAATAACAGAGAACTTCTCATTTGGCATATGGGCAAACATTATTCGCTAGTTTTAATTGATTACATCTGTATAAAATAGATAGAAAGAAAGAAAGTTTCTAAAAACATTCCTTTTTAAAGCTTTGCACTAACTGGACGGCAATGGTTACACTTGGAAGACGCACTCTAGAATCGTAAACTAATTAATTGCACTATGAGGAATTCAATTAGACAACGCCAAAATGGACCACTTTGATGGATGATGAAGAGCTGGGCGCTGTTGCTTTAATGTTATTCGATTCCTCTTCACGGCGTCGCGTTGGTGGTTTACTAACATCTGCAATGGGATCGATATTAATAAATGGAATTCTAAGACAGCTGAGAGAAACCAACTTGTAGTTATTGGATTAAAATCCTTCAAGTACTCATCATTGGGATGGCAAAGCGGTAAACTATCAGCTAGCTCCTTTCTGGGATTGGTCATATGTCGGGCCGTTGGTCGCGAGTAGCCATTGCGTTTTGGCGGCATTGGCTTCTCCTTGCGCGGAATTTCCTGTTGTGTATATCAAAGATATTTTAATTAAATGTGGAGGTATTCAAGAAGATAATGTCTCAAACTTACGGGTACTACGGCCACCTGTATGGTATCCGAAAACTTCACTTTGTTCTTCTCAGTTGGAGTAGTTTTGACACTGGACGTCGCTGTGGATTCGCCATTTTGTTGAGCTGGTGCTGCGTTTGATAAGATGGAAGCTGTTGGCTTCTTAAGCAACAAACGCTTCTGATAGTCATCATTGCAAAGCGCTGGCATCATGGCGGGTATATTCCCAGACACAAGTGGGTGTTGATAGTACTTTGGCTGATACGGAGGAACAACAAGCTGTTGTGTACCTTGATCACCAAAGGATGTCGACTGTTGACGCTGTACTGGCGTTGCGCTGGGCAATGCCATTGGCAAGCCCACTGTCTGATCCGGTACGTCTTGTGACCAGCCATTACCATTTGAATGCATGTGCTTCGTGGAACCTTGGCTGCCACTTTTCTGGGCGAGAGCCACCAGCGAAGTTGCCGTCGACGAGCTGCTTAACTTGGATGTTCTTAGCTCGGGCAAAGGCGGCCGGAGTTCAGGCTTAGGTATATTGATCTTGATCATCTCGGCATTGAAAACCTTCGACTTAAATGAGGGCAAGGGTGGCACATAGTTTTTCAGGGCTTGCTGACTTGGCGACTGCGAGTAACTGGACTGCGAGCAGGCAGAATCGGGACGTAGATCGCTGGCTAAAGTTAAACTCAGATTGCCGTTGACGTGATCCTCTCCATGAATTATGGCTGCGGCCTGACTGAATGAGGCTTGTGCGAATTCGCTCAAGCTGGCAATGCATTTGGTCAAATTGTAAAGATCCATAAACAGATCGTAGTCCGCGATGTCCTGAGCAATCTCGAATGCCTCGTTGAATAAGTTTTTGCTGTAGAAAAACGTACTAATTACAAAATATATCATTTAAATTTTGGTATCAGCTTACCGCAACAGGAAAAAACAGAATCGTCTTTTAAGATCGTAAACTTGATCGCTAAACTCATCCTTTGTATCTTCGGAGAGAGTATGAGCAAAGGTTCTCAATGCTCTGGCCATCAGATCGAAACGTGCCCGTCTCTGATCGCCCGCAAAGAACACATAGTTGGCAATCTTGTGCAGCGTTATTAGGCACATAGCCCCATAGGTCTCCCAGTTGAGAGAGGCCAGTACATTGACCGCTCGTTCCGGCTGTTGCAGTCTCAGATACTTGTCCGCAATAACATCCGCCGTCAGCCCAGAGTTGTGTATATCACCACGCATGCCGGCGCCACCAAAGATGCGCATGCAAGCTAAGGGACCCTGATCATATAGTAAAAGCAGCAGGCAATCTGTTTGGGCAAAAGTGTGCGTAAAGCTTGTCAGATCTGGCTTACGGCTGAAGGCAATGCTAAGAAGCGTTGGCTGCGTGGCAAAATAGTGTGATAGATCCAATAGACTTAGTGGCGTGACGCTCTCACTTAACAGTTGGTTTCCAATTGGCGACAGCGCCAAATCGAAACATTGAAGCACCGAACGCTCGTTGGATACGCAGAGCAGCGCCGAGTCGCAATGCCAGGCACACTGGGTGGGCACAATCTCAATTTGATTCACATATTTGGTCGTCTGCAATACCAGATCGTGTAGACAAATGTTGCGATCAATGCTGCCCAGAAAGAGCTTCTCCTGATCGGGGCTAAATGCAAAGGAGCAGATCTGTGTGCCCATTGCAATCGAGGTTATTGCAGTGCGCTGCATTTTACCGGTCGTCAATTCATAGGAGCAGATCTCCGCACTGATGTCACCCTTGCGTGACACTTTCTGTTCCAGTGTTATGATTTGATTCTCCGAGCTGCGCAGAAAGTCCACGCACAACGGATCATTCTCGGACCAACAATAGGCAATTGATTCCAACTGCAACCTAATTATTGTGGAATTGGATATAATTAATGAGTGAATGGGAACTGTATAATGAATATAATGAATGCATCTCATTATACTCACACTCACCCCTTGATCTTGAAAATGTGAATGTTGGCACGATCCTGATCGCGTATTGTGGGCCGCCATGGATACACTTCGTTCTGTGAGGATTGTGTCCAGACCACAAACAGATCGAAACTTCCATTTACTGTTAGATGGCGTGCCAGCTTACGCTCCGATGCGACGCCCGGTATGATGACATGAAATATACGCGGATCCATGTTGGCAATCTTCTCCGGGCCCAGAGGGCGCAGATTGGGTCGCTGTAAGTGCACCACCGTCAGCTGGTTGGTATTGTAGGCCAAGACGATGTGGGAACGTGTAAAAAATGCTGCCAAGTAAAAGACAAAGTGCATAAACAAAACATGAAAGCGCGAGCACAGATTAATTAAAAATTACAATAATTGCATGTGGAATGTTTTGTGTTGTCTTGTGTCGCACATGCATGTGTGTGAGTGTGTGTGTATGTGTAAGTGTGTACTGTTGGTGGGAAAGTGGCCAAGTCGTTATAAATGCAAATTTCTCCAACGGAGCCAACACACACGCACACACATTCACACTCAACTACTCACCATCGGTAATGACCTCAGCGGCCAGTTTGCCAACAAGATACTTTTCAAATACCATGCGCAATATGTCGCCCGTATAGATGTCAACACAAATATGGGCGATGCAACCGTTGTCAAAGAGGAGCAGAACTTGTGCCGCATCCTGCCACTCTGAATGCACCAGTTTATGTGTACGCAACAGATCCTCCAGCTTCTTTAGATTATCCTTCAGACGGCCAGCCGCCTTGCGACTGTTCTTCAGCACGGCCAAGCCATTGCGTCGTTCGGTGTAGTCCCTCTTCGCCTGAGCCGTTAGCTCCTGCGACACCTCGCGCTGTCGTATATAGCGAAAGGCTCCAAAATCGCTGCTCTTGATGCGCACCTCATCGCGCAGCGTTGTCCAGAAGTGCAGCTCGCTGAGCAGCATCTCTCTTTAAGCACTATTCAACGCATAGCCGCAACTCGAATGCAAATGTTAATGAGCATTGAAATGGGAGTGGGCTTTAAATGGGTGTCACCGATTATGCTTTTAAATAGAGATTGAGATTCATATCAAACAAGTGGCGCATGCGCAACTCTCAAAGTACTCAAAGTACGGCGCAATTAATCGAACACTTTATCGAAGACACAAAATATTGGCGTATTTTCTTTGTTTTTAAGTGGATTTACTTGATTTTTTTGGGAAAAAAATACGACACATGCAAACGTAAACACTGAAAATTGGAGTTTTAGTGCTGACAGTGACGTGATCACTTGTTGCTCTTAGCCCCATGCGATTCGATATATGTTATCGCGGAGTTATCGTCTTACAGTGTGACCGTGAGAATACGCAATGCAATTTATGGCGCCATTGTTTGAAATTGCTGCAAAAAGTGGCATTGCAGGGAATGTAGTACATTAATTATTTCAACCTTTTTGACTCGATATCATAGCAGAAATAAATGTTTTCTAATAATAATCTTTTAGACTTTAATTGAAATCAGTAAATAATGGCCTTCCTCATACTCAATGTCTATTCGAATAGTGGACTATGCTCGACGATCCGCAGACGTTGGTCAGATAAGATTAAAGTAATTCACGAACGCAACGACACCCTTGGAGATCGACCGACTAATATATTGGTTATAAACAAAGTTTATTTTTAAACAAAAAATTGTATTTATTGATTTCACCATTCAATTAGATTGTTATCAAATATTCACAGTACTTTTCTTTCGTTCTTTGCTCTTTATCAATTAAATACGATTAAAGGCACTATAAAATATAGTGGCATTATTATAATCAACTAGTTAATGCACTAAATGAACAGCAACGTATCTGATAATTGTAATGATAGACTAATAGTAGTAACTAAAATATATATCGCATTTGAGAAAACTTAACACAACAATTACGTATACGCTGCGTAGTGCACACCGATTCTAATTATGTATGATTTAATTAATTACATGTATATGGCGGCATCTATATGAACAATGGATTTGCGCGCCTAATGACTGCGACCACAGGATTTATCAGCATATCCTGCGGGTAAATTATTGTAGTACAGCTTGTGCTTATAAATAAGATCTAAAAACGTAATGGTTAATTAATGAATATGGGAACTTCTATATATACATACAACATAATCCGAGCGCTCTTCTTTACAAACATCCTCAACTACAATGTACACCATAAATATTTAGAAGTATTTCTATTTCTATATACAAGCGAATATTTATCCAAATATGTATCAACCACATTTTATATGTAACTTTAACTAATAAGCCTTTTTAAAATTTTGATAACGTTTCAGAATCTTTTCAGCATAAGTGAAGTCATTTTCAGTTTTTATCCTCTGTTTTCCCGTAAGTTCTTGTTTTTCTCAGTTTTTCATATTTGTTTCCTTTTTTTTTGGCCATGACAAAAATAATTACTACAGTTTAGCTGCTGCAAAATAGAACACAGAACATAATTCGTGCGTTCAACGTTTAACGTCTCAAGTCTCTCGAGTTCGTTTTCTTATTAGCTAATTAACGAAGTTTGCGCTCGTTGGTTCAACCGTCTAGAAAACCACATTAAGATTAATATTATTACTTATAACAATTACAATAGGTTGCAGCAGTCGCGTCTATATATGCACAGATTGGGTTCCTCGCTGTTAACTAGTCCGATGCGGGGCGGGATTTAATAGGCGTGGCATTTGGTTTTCATTTTTTCAAAAATCGTAAAACTCATTCGACTTATTGTTGAATCGCCGCGTTAACACATAAACCACCGCTTCATAGGAGGCCATCATTATGGCCGTGTTGGGTATCTGCCGTACCAGTTGAGTGGCCAAGCCTCTGCGGGAAAGAAATTTCAAGACAATAATTAGTTTATGCAAATATCTGTGAATTTAGTTATCGTTTTTAGTACAGATGAACCTCACGCGACTCAGTTTGAAGTGATAATGAAATAAGTTTAAGCAAATACAAAATAAACAAATACATTGATACGAAATGCGTCGCAAAAGAATTCTTTATAGCACTTAAATATAGATGAACACAAATCGTGGGTGCTTCGTTATGATAACAAATTAGCATACAACAGCAAGGACCGTTTTTTTCTGTTAAATAGAAAAAAAGCATCCGCTTAAAATATTTATAAAAAATTAATCACATTCCTGACAATTTTTAATAATTTATTGTGATGATAGTGAATGAATAAAAAAGTGATCAACATCCAACTTAACTAGTGAAGCCGATCAGTGAAAAAAGTCGAATTAAGTGAGGAGTTTCAAAGAATTTACGGTAAAACCGTTAATGAACAACTTAGTAATGTTCTGTTTGATAATTCATTCGGCATTCATAAAATATCTGTTTGGGAAGCACTAAGATAGAGACATAAGAGACATAGTAAAGGTCAGTTGGGGTTTCTTAAATGTTAATCTCACGCTCAAAAAAGGCGTTTAATCTAATTAAATCCGGGACTTTCTGTCGTTCTGGATTAACAAAGCATTTTATTGGCATTTAAAATATATATGAATTGATGGTAATCCCCTATTCCAATAGGCTGAACCCACCTGTAAAGTCCCGCGCGTCCCTCCTCTTTCCACACGGTGTGCAACGTTTGCCAGAACGAGTGGTATTTGTTGCCCTCCTCTCGCAATCGTGTCCGTGCTACTTCATGAGGATACGCAATGCAGGAGGCAATTGTCTTGGACACTGCGCCAGCGATCATAAACTCTAGAAAATCCCGTGAGCTCTTTGTGTCAGTGTTGCGTTTATTACGCTGCTCCAACTGAAAAACAAGTTAGAGTAGTTGAATTGGATGCAAAGATTAGTTAATAAAAATATTACTAGATGCTTACCAGCTTTGATTTTATAAACTCGTAAATGACAAAATGTACCATCGTCTCGCAGATGCCAAAGTAGCTAGCGGTGATGCCCTTGTAGAATGCCGCAATGCCGCCCTGGGCGTAGACTCTTTCAATGCACTGTCGCACCGTCATCTGCACCTTGGAGTTGTAGTCCAGTTGCAGTCGAGTCTTGACAAACCAGATGGGATTCGTCGCTGTGGATGATACAAATCCTGCACTTGCAGCACTCATAATGTGCACCAGCGGCGAATCACGCTCAACGAAGCTAAAAATCAATTGTCATTATTACAATGGACATGTGTTCAATCATATTGCGACAATTTACTTACCCCAAACTGTTGAGTGTGGTTTTTGTTTGCGAGTAGGCGCAAAAGTAAATGGCACGTGAGGGCGCCACGCCCACAAGATTCGGACCCAATCCTTTGAAAAGCGCGCGGGGACCTTCATTTTGGACAATGTGTCTAAATTAGAGAATAGGCAATACATATAGAAAGTTGACAAATTTAAGGCAGAAAGTGTTGAATTAATACATTCTTGAAATTCCAGTGGGGAAAAATGTGCCGAGTTGAACTTGATTAAAAATCAATCAAATGAATGAATGACTTTTCACACGACTCCAGTAAACTTGAAAGAGACGCAGTTAAATTTTCGATGGGGATTCCAATTTGCATTGAAGTCTGAGAAAAGTTTTGAACTGGAAAAACAGTACATCAATAGCACATGAATGCTTCTACAACTAGTAGTCGTATTATCGATACTATCCATAACAAGTTGTAGCCCAGTTTAATTTCGAATATCTATTTATTTCAACTTACCGCAGACATTGAACAATGCTCATGGACTTTGGAGTGGTCGACGAGATACCGCAATGGGAAATGGCCATAATCTGTAAATGCAAATCAAAAGATTTGTTAATTTACATATTTATTAAATTATTTGATTATTCGATAAAGCGATGGTCATGAAGTGTTGCTGTTCTAGTTGACTGTAGCTTTGTAGTTTGTAGCATACACAGAACGAAATGTCAATGGCAAAATGATCATGATCATGGAATAGAATAGAAATAAATAAAGAATTTGGTACTACCCTACGCACACCCCCAATCACCTGTGGCTGTGATCTGTTACGTAATATCGTTGTGCTTAGCTTACGTCGTTGTTCCGGCCGCAACAGCTCAGAGGCGCCGCCATTCGCCGGTCCGCCAGTGGGTTCAACAATTCGCGTGGACGGCGCCAGAAACGCCGTTGAGCTCTGTAGTCGGGTCTTCACCACCTCCAGGGGGCAAGTTACCACCGCACCAACTGTGCCCGCCGATCTGCAAAGACAACAAAGACAAAATAAGACAACAAACAAATCACATCATCACGTTTGACACATTATCTAAAAATAATCAAAGAGAAAAATGCGAAATTATATTTTCCAATTTCTAACCAATTTCTTGACATGGCACAAATGTGAACATATTTCGAAATTTTGAGTTTATTTTAAAAATAAAACCCATTTGGCAATCTACCATTAAAATGTGTAAATATTTTGTTTTCAATTTTTCCCACAGTATCGAATTAAGTTTCCACAAATTTATTGTTTCCATATGTAAATTGTGTGAATTGCGCACGAAGGAAAGTCAAACCACTTATTGGGAATCAATTGAAAAGTATTTTTAAAGGAGCTGGCTGCATTTTAAATGCATTTGCAAATCAATTTAATTTGTGACTCATGAAATGGTTCACAAACACACGAAACATCAAGCATTCACTCTTTAGTCATTATTTATTGTTTCTGGGTCCCATTAAATGGGTACAAAACCAACTAGTAACAGATTGTTCCGTTCAACATTTTACCTAATTCCCGCATGATCTCATCTCAGAAAATATCAGAGCTTAGGCAGTAAAGATTTCCAAATGGAAATGCAATTTCCAAAAAAAAAAAACAATAGCACAACCGCATATAATATACTACAATTTATTTGAATACAAAATCGACACTTTGAAATTTAATAACACATAATAAGCTATTGTATATCTAAGGCGCAACAGAGTATCCACCAGTCGAGCCTTATCGTCTTGCTTATAATATCACATGTACACAAATGTTTACATATTGTTGTTATAACATTTTTATTCTAATTGCCCAGACCTTGGCTAATAAACTCACCAAACCATTTTCACATTGTATGAAAAAACAAACCTTTGATAAAAGAAAACATTCCTATCTACATATATCATAGTTTTCAGTCTATGAATTAAACTTGTGACAAAAATTGCAAATTGATTAAGCATTTTGCCAATTAGCGCTTGGCAACCAAAATAACGTGATATATTTCCGTTTTACTTAAGTACAAGTACTGCTCAATAAAATGTAGATATATATTTTCATGTATATGATATATACAATTGTATTTCAGGCACACAAAAACCCTTATGTAAGAGATAAAGAAAAAGTCTTGTCGTTGTTTGCATTTCCATACATTAATATACAAATTAAAGTGAAAGTTTGATCGATGGCAACCAAACAAAGAGAAGGAAAATAATGTTCACTGAGTGACACGAATCTCCTGAAATGCACAACCAGAAATATATATATGGTACATCATAAGTACACCGAGAAAAATAATCATTTGATTCTGAAAACACGCAATCAAATTGTCAAATGGTTTCAAGACATTTAATTCAGTTGTCGATAACTGAGAATGAATAATATTTAATAAATATAACTCACAGAAGAAGAGTACACGAGTGTTTGAAATTAATTTCATATATAAGCTGCGAATTTGTAAATAAATAATATCTCAATATTTAAACAACAGAAAGGAGAATCTACAAATACTTTCAAGAAACACAAAGTTTTTCTTAAATCGAATGCAGTTTAAATGTTGTGTACTTTACAAGCGATCAGAATCGATCGCTTATATGCAATTAATCTAGATTAATGGTTTTTAAATATCATCCAGCTGGCGTTGCGAAACTAGTAAACAATTTCACAAATCTATACAAGATTGCAGCAGGGCCAACTGAGAACCGGTTTGGTCCGGTTCGCTTTGACCCCAACATTGATAACCTGGATCTTGCGCCTAGGAATGATCTATTGGCGGGAGCTTATCAGTCAAATCGTCGGGCCACGTTGACATTTGATTTCAAAGTACTACGTATGTGAAATACCTAAAGATGCAGTAGATTTCAATTGAAATCTGTTGTATGTCTATGTCACAATTACATTAGAAACCGGTAAGAGCCCACAGAACCACGCCATCTCATTTCTTTGACCCCCTGATATCATTACAATCCGAATCCGAATCCGAATATGTTAAGCCAATTGAATTAATGAATTAGCGAGAGAGCATTTCAGTATTGGATTTCATCATTAGCATATTGAGAATTGTCACATCCGTTGAGATAAATAAAGCAGAGTGCGTCCCAGACAGCTGGACAAACATGAGTATATGGACAGATGACACTGGGGAATTGCCGGACAATTGATTAATCAGTTAACGTGATGGTTTAATTCTTAATGTGAAAGAATATTATAAAACAATTTGTTTGTACTTGTATACAATTTCTTGAAAAGAAGAGTAGACATTGGTAGCTTACGCTTTTCTATAACTTATCCGTATTATACACATATATGTAAGCCATATAGTGTCATTCATCCCTGGTCTGGGAAATGCATTCGAATGCGGAACATAGTCAAAGTACAACGAGTATCTATAGAGGCAACTCAATGGCCTCTGCCTCTGTATTTTATAAATTCAACCGGTTAATGGTCGATTGAGCTGTTTTTTGACTGAATCGCATCGTATTCGCAATACGCCACACGCGCCAGATAAGAGTGGAAAATTTGGCAGACAACAAAAAATAAGAAGAAGCAAACGAACCTCTCAGGTGGTGGCGGTAGTACATTATGATGCGTCATCATCTTTGGTAGCGACTTTTACTCCCGTAGAAATTGCGACATTTGATAAATGCTCCTTTTGGTGGGGCAAATCTTATCAGCACATTTTGGTTTGATGTTCCGCAGACTTTAATGGAATTTATTATCAATGACACTCTGTTGTCATTAACATGAATGGAAGGGTATAATGGGGCTGAGCAAATGTATACAGGAATGCGACAAATAGCATTTATAAAGCGAATTTAAGTTGCACCTTGTCCTTATTAAAGTGGTCAACTTATAATCAATTTGAGAATGATGATAATAGCATTCTATAAACACAGCAGGTTTAGAAATCTGCGAGGTATTTCTAAGTCGACTATTTATATTTCAATATCTTTCTTTTGTTAACTCTTCTTAGATTACGAAATCGATGGAAAGTTTTGCATTCTTTTTGGAATGTGGGTCAAACAGTCGAATGCAAGAGGGTTGACTCAATTATCTCACTTACACAGATCATAATTTACCTTTTATATAAACTATATATTTCCTAATTCATTGAACTTGGCACGAGAGTTCATATTTATAGATGTACAAGGTGAATAAAATTGTCTTCTTCTGCTTCTCACTCAGAACTTGTTTATTTTATGTGCCAAACGAATAAGTAGATGTATATATACATTATATTTATGTATACAAATGGATTCTACACATCGAATGATACAAAATTTTCGCCCTTGACCCAATTTATATACAAATCTTAAAATTTGTCGCACTTCAACTGAGCAGAATGTGTGGTTTTTTTAATATTCGTATATCCTGATTTCAATACCCTTACCTCAGTTTATTTTCAATTTTTTTAAAGCCAAAGAGAGAGACAGAGAAGAGGAAACTAAAGACTGTCTACGTGCATAAAGACACGCAATCGATTTCCCAAAAAGAAAACCTGACTGCCCAAAAAAATCCAAATACAAATACATGCGGACAGAGTAACAAAAACATAGAAATGTGTCTTATGGTTGCATGTGTATATCCCCCTCCTCCAATCTACATTTTTAATGCACCGAGTACTGGTTTATAAATAGATCTTGCTGAGCTATTTAATCTTATATAACGTGTGGCATTGCTATTCATGTCCCATGTCAATGTTCGCACCAGTCGCGTTCTCTTTCTCACTCCCACAAGCTCTCTCTATCTATCTGAATATTAATGCATCTTATTAGGAATGTTGTTATTGCGGTTGCAGTCACCTTCAAATGAGTCAATGTGCCAGAAAGAGTTTGTTTGCCCCCCAACAACGGCGACAAAATAAAAACAAATCGAAGACCAGACCAGGCCAAATTTCGCCTTAGTTTACTTGATGAAATAAAAGCAAAAGTTTTACCACATCAGTCAGAAACAACAACAAAGATAATTTTTAACTAAGTGCTAACAGTGCTTTTATTAACTTAGTTTCTGCGATTGTCTATTTATTATTTATGATTGTGGCTAGCTATTTTTCGTTATTCAAAACTACAATATTTTTCAAAAATCTAGATTAACATATTGTTTTATCTTCTGATAAAACTTTAAATAATTTCTTGACTACGCAGTTAAACATTGACATGCATTGTTGATTAGAGACTATATTCAGCCAGATTATTGTGCAGTTATCTGAACGCCATCTAAATACAGATTAAAAAACTGTCAACAATAAATAGAATAAAACTTTGCATTGCGTGCAAATATACCGTATAATTGCACTTATTGCAGGTCTGTTAATATTGAACCCAATTACAGAAACAGAAAACAGCAGATGCTTTATGTTCTATCTGAGCAACAACAACAAATGTAGAAACAAATTCTCCAGCTATAGTGAATTTTAGTTTAGTCGTATGTTCTCGTATAATACAGACAGGCAATTTGTCTGTTGCAATTGTCATTGCAGTGTGCATTTCACAATCTTCTTGAAAGTCACTTGGATGCCTGTCAGTTTGTTTATACATATATCGATAAACAACGCATATATACACGTATATATAGTATATACATGTGTATTATCTATTCATGTGGACAGCTGCAAGGTTGTTTTTCCACACCGGCAAACGATAGTAACGTGTGTAAACACGAGATACCGCAGAAATACGAGCACTTTGGAATAGATACATGGGTCTAATACAAATTCGAGAACTCATAGCTTTACTTAGTTGTTGCACAGTTGGGTAGTCAGCTCAGGTTGCTGCCTCGAGGGGGTTGAAAATACAATACAATTCGCAACGTGATTCCAGTGGTTCTTTGACTTTTGTTTTGCTTAGTTTTCACTTGTTTACAAAAATAAAATGGTACAAAAGCCACAAAAATACTCACTCGTACATAGTGTAAACCGAATGCAAACTGCAAATAATTCTTATTATTATCATGCCGGCCGGCCGGCAAATTGCTTTTAAGCAAGTAAATCGAACGAGCTTGACTTGGAGATACCCTTGACTCACAACGCTGCGATATCATTACACTTAATCATAGTTACATGCATAAAGCAAGCTTAAATTTGTGTTTCTTTGCTACAAAAAATAATAAGAACTGCATAATTTGTCCAATGAAGTTATTCGAAATACCTATTTCCGATTATAATCCCTCAATATTTTTAAGTATAATATTCTATTGTATTTATTCTATACGTCCATTTATTGTAATGGTTCATAAACATAAAAATTTCTTATGTAAAAATGTGTTGACGTCTGTTTATTAATGATCTTGCCCAAGTACAGACCAATTTACGCTTGAGGTTGTGAAATTGTCACAGTTTGCATTGTGGGTACAATGCCAATTCTTCTTTAATTGTTTTTTTTTTTATATGGATTGGTTGACTCACACTATGGGTAAAAAGTAGTCCAAGTTGTTTACAAAACTGTTGAATACAATTATAAGGGTCGACCAACACCATACAACCCCTAATTGAACTTTAGTTACATTACACACAATAAGAGGCTCGACTCACAATGTTATTTACTTGAAAAGTGACTCGCGAATTCGCTACATTAATAACAGCAAAGTATTACAGGATTAACAGTAACTAAAGTCAACGGAAAACCGACATGTCAGCGTGCTGGGATGTAGGGTGTGTGATAAAAACAAAAACAACCACGAAAGAATAAAATAAAGTGCAATTCTAAAAATAGAAACGTCAACGAGCAACAATAACAATACAATGGAAGCTTGTTGTTCCCAAATCAAATTAAGCATCGCCGCACACAAATGATTTATGTGGCGAACTCAACGCCCAGCCCCTCTTTTGCATTTATCCGATGATGCTCTGCCAAAGAGTACTTGTTAAATATACTAGTTTTAAAAAGGACAACTTAAAATAAAAAATTCCATAATTTAGGTTCTAGTTATAAATCCCAATATGGCACTTTACGAGACACAAAAAGTTCCATTTCCAAACAATGTAGCCATTTTGGCTATTTTATAGCAATTTTACTATATCATTTTTACTATTAGCTTCATTATTTAAACCATTCTTATTTATTTAGATTTTATTAGGCATGAATTATATTTCTTCCACTGTCAAGCGAACTATGTTTTCATTAATATATTGACCACTCAAGAGCATTAGAGATTCGGCAAGTCAAAGATAGTAGAAAATTAAGAGAACCAGGCGAGCTTTGATATTTTTCTTCTTCTTTCAATTCAATGTTTTGCTTTGTTTTTGTGTGAATGTTTTCCGTCTGGCGCTTTTAATTGACGACTTCGTGTGACGTTTATCGCGAATTATTTTTGCGCAGCGTGGGACGCCACAGTTATCCTAAAATAAACTGAACACGTGAACGCTGCATGATTCCTACATATGCATGCCATGCATACATATGTCAATTTGTGTGTGTTGGTGTTGTTGCTGTTTGTCAGCTTTTCTTTCTATTTTGTTTGGTTTGTTTTTATTTTGGCGCCATTGCCAACTTTCCCAACTGCAGCTGAGTTCATATGTACATTTTTCTAACTAATCACAATTGCGACGTTGCGTTGCTTCGATCAAGATTCCAACTTAAACCGGTTTCTAGTTTGCCGAGAAAGAGAGATAAGGCGCAATAAACAACAACAAAATGTTAGCACTTACCCGCCGGCTATCAAATGTATCAAAGTATCGCGATTTTGGGACATAATCAGGTTGTTATTTGTTTTTCCTTTGAAGTGCAGTTCAGCTACCACAAGATCAAAAATTTAAATATTTTTTTGGATCGGATAACGCGCACTTGAAATTTTTAGTACAAGTTATTGCGAATCGCTGCGATTCTATCGCATATGTTTGTGGGCCGTCGGGGGAGCAGCTTTATTCCCGGCGGCAACGGCCGCTACACCGCAATGGAATTTTTATTTTCGCTCTCTTCGTTCTTCGTTTTCTTTTGCATAAGCAAGTTATGTATGTACCAATTATATAGTTGCTGCTGTTGTTGTTATTGTTTTTGTCGTCGGGTGTTCTTATTTTGGCGCTTACAATGGTCAAGGGTTATGCAACTATTTTAACAAATCTTTTTGGTTTCTTATCAAATAAGAAACTAAGATAAAACTGCGCACTGCGCTTTCTTAGCGTTATTACTGGTGTAAAGAAAATTTACTTTATTGTTATATTTTGGCTTGTTTTAATATATTTTTACGCTTCACGAAAAGTTGATAAATATTTTTGTGCTTCTTTCGGCGAATTCAGAAATCACAGCGAAATCACGTCCGTTCAATTTGGTTTCACAATGTAGACTGAAGCTTACAGTTCGCCCAACTGTTATAACAGCGAGCACTACATTTCGCTTGGCCACTGAACACTGTTAAAAATTTGTAAGAGCAAAAACAGCTGTTTTTGACCAGAAAGCATCCGAAAAATAGCTACAAATTAGATTAAAATAGCTAAGATACTAGGCAACTTTTATTAAATAAATTTAAGTTGCGCGCGTTTTTGTTGCTTGTGATACTGTTAATTGAAGAGCAAATTGCAACGTGCAGGATTAAAGTTTTAGTCTTGCAAATTCCAAAATGCAAATTAAATTATTAAACAAATTAAAGGTGCATTCTTCAAAAAATTTTTATAATTCTAAGTTTCAATTGCAAAAAATGTAATAGCTTGTATTTTTAAACAAATTATTTGATCCAAAACAGTTAAGTTTTCTTCGCTGATACTAAATTTAAAGATTGACTAAATTTTTAACATAGTACTGTTGCCAGATGGATTTTGGACGGATAAAACAGTATTTCCAAACTAGTGCTGCCAGTTGCAACTGTAGTTGCAGTTTTTTTTAAGTAGTTTTGCACAGTTGAGTAAAGAAAATAATGAGCAAAAATTAGCTAAAACATATTTTTAATATCCAGATTTCCGACCATAGAAATTGTAATTTTTTTCAATAGGCAGAACAAAAAAGCTATTGTGTCGTTTATCGATTAAAGTCGGGCTGGCGATATTCTTGCAAATAAAAAATTATTTCGATAGTTTGTTCATCACTATCGACATATTGATCAACGCTTGCGCATGCGTTTAAAATAGGCGGTCACACTATAATAGTGCCGCCAAATTATTTTATTTCAAAGGCCAGTTAGCGTGATTAAATGTTTTGAGCACTTGGCATTTGTTGAGATGTTAATTGTCAATGAAAATTTAAAAATTTTAGCATAGTAACAAAATTTTTCTTTTGCGGAAAGTTGTTGGATCACTTGACTTTTAAATTTTCACGCGTACTCAAAGAAAAATGGTAACCCTAAATACACGTTAGAAAATTGTCTCCATCTTCTTTACATGAATATTAAATAGGCAAATATTTAATTCATGATATTTGTGTCCATTTTGGCTCGTTAAATAAACATGTCCCCAAGTGCAATTGAAAATAACTCTAATTGCCAACTGGCAAGTCAAGGTCAATGTTTTCGGGGTTCTGTCACTGGCACGTGTGTGTGGCACAGTGTCCCCAAAGTGTGCAGCTGTTGTCGCCGTCAATTGCGCTAAAATAAATAAAAATTGCATTGTACTCGTACAATAATAACAATATTCAATGTAAAACTGTACTTTTTTGTTTGTTTGTTTGTCTTGCGGTTTGATTTATGCATATGCAATATGTAGACATATAATACATTTTAAATAAAATAGCCGATACAGGCATGCAATCTATAGCGTTACTTGACTTGACCCTGACATTAACACGGCTTTCAACCGTTTGCCGGCTTTAATGTGATGTCGAAACACGTGCCAGTCATGCACGTTTGACCACACAGTATTCGAAGCACTGGTCCTGCCATGAAGTCCAACAGTTTCAGTTGAAACAATAGGCAACAACACAGCAACGCCAGCGATTTCTTCCGATTGCCCGACCAACGTTACGTATGAGTAATCCGGCAATGGCAACAGCAACAGCAACGACAGCAATTGCTGCTAAACTGAAGCTAATTAAAGGCCAGCGTCACCAAACTCCATGCCAGGCCTAAGGCACGACCTTGGTCGACAAGTTGACTCTAGCCCCAATGCCTGTAACATACAGTATGTCAAATTCTTTTTTTGACAAAGTTTACGTATGGTTTTTGGGTTTTATTACTTATTAAACTAAACAAATCTCATTATTTTGGAAAGTAAAACTTATAATTTATATTTTAAAATCATTCAGTTAAATGTTGTTTTTTTTGACTCTTACAAATCACGGCTATTTCAAACTTATTTTTAAACTAAATTTTCATCCATAAAAATTCATATCTCTGATCATTCATAAAATTGTATTTAATAGAAAAATATTTAATAGAAAAAAACACAACAACATGAGAAAATAAATAAATGAATAACTGTAGTTTGTATTTAGTCAGAATAATTACTTGGCATATTGTGCTGTAACATACAGTATGTCAAATTCTTTATTTGACAAAGTTTACGTTTGGTTTTTTGGTTTTATTACCTATTAAACTAAACAAATCTCATTATTTTGGAAAGTAAAACTGAAAATCATTCAGTTAAATTTTTTTTATAAATTAAAAAAAATTTAAAAAAAATTAAAAAAAAAAAAAAAAAAAAAAAAAAAAAAAAAAAAAAAAAAAAAAAAAAAAAATTTAAAAAAAAAAAAGTTTTTTGGATTTTATTACTTATTAAACTAAACAAATCTCATTATTTTGGGAAGTAAAACTGAAAATCATTCAGTTAAATGTTTTTTTTTTTTGACTCATACAAATTAAGGCTTATACTTAATTTTTAAACTAAATTTTCATCCATAAAAATTCATATCTCTGATCCCTGAGTCATAATATTGCACTTAATAGAAAAAACCACAACATAATGAGATAATAAATAAATGAATAACTGTATTTTGTATTCAGTCAGAACAGTTACTTGACATACTGTGTTCTCGTAATCGTTTGTCAACTGACAGCGGCCGTTTTGGCCCTCATTCAAAGCAGGCGAAGGATATTCTTATGCCTTGTGTGTGTTTGTCTTTTGGCGAAGCATTTAATAAACAAATTCAGCCATTTTACAGTTGTTAATTCGAGTTTGGGGTAATAGGATTCTTCCATGTTTGAAGGACACGCTTACGCAAATACCAAACACCTGATAAAAGCCCCAACTTCGAAATTGTGTTTTGTATATGTATAGTATAGTCTTTTGGTTTTATGACTGAAGTTTCCTTGGAAATGAGCGCATCGAATAACGATTCGCGTATCTGTTATAACAACGATCACACACACACACACACACATCGATCAACACCACGCGTGGTGCGAACTGTCGGAACAGAAAATAGTTCTTGGGAGTTGGAGAAACTGTGGCACTTTGGCTGGCGTCATTTTGTTGTTTTGCGTGCTGTGGGGATTGCGTGATTCATGATGCATGGGGCAAGGCAACTATTTGCCAACTCCACTGCAACAGCCAGCCTTTTGGCGCGTCTGTATGTCTCTTTTAATTACTGTAACTGTAACTGAAACTGTAACTGGCAACTGGAACTTGAATTGTTTTAAATGTCGCCACTTGAAGCCAATAAAAATGTCAATCCACGCCTGGACAGAGTCATAGTCGGAGACACGGCAGAGCGACCTTGAGCCGGAACCCTTCTCCCCTTCTCCCCATATCCCCATTCCCATTCCCATTCCCACCCCTCTCCAAAAAAAAACAGGAGGAATTAACATGATTTTCGGCTGCCTCACAGCTGTGCGACATAAACAAAACAAGTGAGCAAAAACATGATTCGGAGTAAGAGATTGTGGGAGAAAGGTACAGGAAGAGAGGGAGAGTGTTCGTAATTTTGTATATATGTACTCTATACTCTACTCTGCTCTCTCTCGCCGGCGACACGTGCACCTCGTGATGGCGGTGCTACGTGGCGTATACGTATTGCGCTGACGCCGTAGCCATTTTGCACAAATGTGTTTTGAAAACGCATGCAAAGTTGCCGCTGTTATTGTTGCTGCTGCCGTTTTGGGTTGTACAGTTGCGCTAAGCAGCGCAGCGTGGCCAGCGTGAAAGCAAAAAGCGAAACTCCCAGTCCCATATAAAGGAGTCAGACGGGGGTTACAGTTAGCGGCCGCTCATTCGGTTCTTCTTCTGGCTGTTCTGTTGTTGCATGCAGCAACAATGCCGAACACATTGCTCACTCGCTCGCTCGCTCGCTCGCTACTCTGTCCCACTCTCTCATTATTCGTATTGCGCCCTCTCTTTGTTGAGAGGAAGATAGAGAGAGCGAGAGAGAGCAGCTGCGTTGGGCACGATGGGCAACATGTGAGTGCGCAAAAATACAAACACAAATGCAGGCGAAATTTACTTGTATTGGCAACAAGCCTAATGAAATCTTGATGGCATGCCGAAGTATTAATACACTTACAAAGCTGTAAATATTCACATTAAAGTACTAATTATTTAAATAATTACTTTAAATGATAGTTTTATACAATTATTAAATTTTATACCAATAATACCATTTTGGAAGCTTTTTGCCTGCTTATCTGTTGCATGATATTCCTTAGAATGTTTATATATGAAAGTAGGATCACATTCGCAAGAAATGATGACATATTTTATGCAAAAAGTAATGTCGCTAATATTCAACAATTTGGTATACATTAAATATTTTTGAATAATATATTCGACTATATCAAATTAACTATTAATTTTTGTTCGTTAATTGTAATAACTTTATATATAAATATAAGTACAGCTTATTTTAAGACCAGAACGCTACCGTTCCAGGTCTTCATCTTCGTCCTAGGTATAAAATATATTTAAGTAATTAATTTCGCTTTTAAAATATTTGCGGTATTAATTTAAACTGTGGGTTGACCGCTACGTGAATCACATAGTCAAATTCAGTGTATCTATACCATATATAGAATTAAGCACATTTTACTATATACTATACCTTAAAAAATGTTAAGCTGCAACTCTGCTGTAAACTCTTTGCTTCTCTTCTTAATAAATAAAATTTTTAGCACACCCTAAAAGTAGGCAACACAATTCAATTAGCATCGCAACAACATTTAACCTTAAAATAGAAGGATAACAATAAAAGAAGATAAGAATTAAAAAGGTTTATTGCTAAGATTGCTAACCGTAAGGGATGTGAGACGATATATTCGGTGTGCAAGCATCACGTCAAAGTCAAGCATCTTTTGCGAGAGTATAACAACACATGAAGAGGACGAGAACGAGGACGAGAAGAGAGACGAGAGCTAAGAATTTCGAGAGAGCGACAAGAAAAGCAACAACAAGAGCAGCAACAACGACAACGATAAAGGCGTCGGCAAACACGACCATGCCGATGTCGACGCCGATGACAACGACGACGATGACGGCGACGATGTTGCCACGTTGCAGTGTCGATTCGCAATACTCACACACATAAATATATCAAGAGTTGTGGCAACATCTGGTTGTGCTCCTTGGATTTAGAATCAGTTCGTTGTCGTCAGTCAGTGAGATTAGTTCGGATTTTGCGAATTCCAAAAACAAAAAGTAAAACACCTTCCAAGGCGCATCGCAGCAGCATAAGCACAACAACAATAATAACAGTCACAACGAATTGGAGCGCACTTAAAAAAAGGCAGCAACAAATTTAAGAATAAACCGCAAAGAAAGAAATACAGTCAAAATACGAATAAATTTCGAAAAGTTCAATTTCATCACAGCGTGTTGTGTGTTCCTTGTACGTTGCGTGTGTGTGTGAGAGCGTGTGTGTCTGTGTGTCCAAGTGGCGCGTCCTTGGAGCAAACCTGGCGAAGCACCTAACGAATAACTAAAGTCAAAGCCAAATCCCAACCAGACGCCGCACAAGGATACGCAAGGCAATCTTCGTCAGACAGCGGCAGATGTACAGCTGCATCAAGAAGAGTACCACAACCACAACCACAACCTCAACCAGAAGCAAAAGCAGAACCAGGCCAACAACGCAGAAAATCAATTTTCGTGAAAATACATAAATTGCAACGAAATCAAGTGAAAACGTCTGACTGACGAAAAAAGAGTGCTTACAAAACGATACACCGACCGTCCGACTGTCCGACCGTCCGACTCGTCTCGTGTAAGTGCGACGCAGCAGCAGCAGCGGCAACAACAACAACAGGCATAAAAGCAGAAGAAGAAGAAGAAGAAGCCAACAGAATTGCCATCTCCATACATATACTGGTCGTCCTCAGCCGCCATGCTGGACTAGCAGAAGCCTGTTGTTGTATCTGCTGACGATACACAATACAAGAAACTAAAGAAGAGAACCTAAAACAAAATCGGGCTTGCCTGGCTGGTTAGGCCTGTCTGTGGAGGAGGTGCAACGGGGGCAAAGGGTTTAAGCAACAGCAGCAATAACAACAGCAACAGCAGCAACAACATCAACTAACTACAACAAGAACCACAGCAGCAGAAGTTCAGACATACTAACAATCATACACGTATATTATCTTTGTCTTCGTATCGGATATCGCACTACACACACACACACACACACACACACACATACACATCAGAAGCGGCAGCAAATTGTGCGGCCTGCCGACATCCTCCATTCATGAAGGCCTAACCAACGTAGCATGCAACAAACAGAGAGCTGAAAATCATTTTAAATGAAATTATAAATAATAATATCAGAGCTACAACCGCAAGGCAACAACTAACGAATAACAACTAATTAAAATTCAATTTTCAACGCACTCAAATTGAATGCAACAACATTTTTTAAATACATATAAATAAATATTAAAAGAGCATCTGTGATTTGCATATAATAAATAATAATAATAAAATACAACTTATTTTCATACTGCACGTTTTTCGAAAACTAAAACAACTTTTAAATAAAATAAAATAAATACCATATAAAGAAACCTTATTAAATAAATTAATAAAAAACAATAATTATTATTTGCCATTAAAAGTAAAGTAAAGTAAAGAACTATATAATTCAAATAAAATATTAATTAATACAGCACACGCGAGCAAGCAGCAAACTCTAAGGATTGGTATAGGGATTACCAAAATCACAGCAGCAGCAGCAACAACAACAACAACAACAAATTCATACAAGGTCAACGGATTTAATATTTTGTAAGTGCTTTCACTACACTGAAAAATACCCCATAATATTTATTTATATTCCCATTAATATCAAATGCATCATCCACATTTTTTTTTTCAACTCACACTTTTCGCATTTCTTCGTAATGCTGAGATTCGAAAGATATTGAAAATGCCACCCTAATTCCCCGGTATTCCTTGTGTGCACTTGTGCATGTCAATTAGAAATTTCTGTTCGCCCGTGAACATTATTTTGTATCGCAAGAATCAGTAGAGCAATATAATTGAGGGTCAAGTCGAATCGTAGTTACTCTTTAAATGTAGTTTCTACAGAAAGTTAGAAATATCATTGAATACATCGAAAAGTTAAATAGTTCACAGTTTGAAAATTTCATTTTCAATTTAAAAATCTTTGTATGACTTCTGAATATATATGACGAATATAAAAGGCAAATCAAAGATTTAAAATAAACGTTTATTGGGATTTGCATTAATTTCAAACAACCTACTGCAATCCTTTGAAAATTAATATTAACTTCGTTCCATTTGAACTTTATTTTTTTTTGAACTTTCACAAAAGTATGTAAATATGCATAACATTACTTTTTGTCATATTTATTATATTTATGAGTATTCTTCTATGACAAGATTTTAATCAAAACTCTTGTTAGGATCGGACTATGACAGGATCAATTTGCGTCAATGCTAACAACAAATTCATATAATTTTTGAGCTTCAGAAACGGGACTAAGGAATCGATGTAAGACCAATAGTTTCTTGATGAATAGAACTTATAATTGACCGTAGATAACGAATTTGGGTTAACATTTTTTTGAAAAGAAACAATCGATACACCCCAATGTGTATATATACCCTACAGATAGGGTATATACATTAACGCATCATAGGTACCGCACTGCAATAATTGGGACAAAAACAAAATTAATTGGCTGGCAAGTGCGACGTGCACATCGGGGAGCCCATAGTCACAATGGGGAATGGGAAAGGGAAAGGGACTGGGATTGGGATTGGGAATGGTAATGGGAATCGTTACGGGTTTGAGATATTTGAGAATCGCCATCGCTTTCAGTCTGGCGGCAACAACAGTGACGCGTCTGCGTTGTCCCCGGGGTGTCACTGTGAAAAGTCAACGGTATTTTTGTCGGCTAAGTAAGCAAAATAAATAAGCGGTAATATGAACAGATGTTTGGTCTGCTGTCTGATAGTTATGCACCTACACTCTCAGTCGGACCCTCACCTCACCTTACCTCACCTGTCCCGTCCTTCTCTACCTGCAGTTCCTGACATGAGATTAGAAATGCTTTATATTGATTTTGTACGAGTATTATAAGCACCGCACAAATCCGTCTGTGATCCGTCCGTCTCCATTTACAGCGACATGACCGTGTTTAAGCCGTACGTGCAAATTCGCAGACTCATCTGTTTGACCTGCAGCTGCGTGTCCCCTACACACCTGCACACACACACACACACACACACGTACACCCATATACCTTCCCACATTTATAAATATCCGAGCACATGACTAATACTAATACTTAGACTAATTTCAACACGCCAGCCGACACAAATACGAGTAGCAGTAATAAATAGTCATAGTAACCTAGTAAAACAACGGAAACGAGTAAAGCTGTTTGCTTATTTGGCCAATCAATCACATCATCAATCAATCAAGTAGTCAAGCAGTCAACCAAGCCAGCATATAGATAGTCAATCGTCAAGTAAAAATATCGAACAGAAGAAACGTTTAACTTCTTAGCAATGGGTTTTTTTATATCATTTAGGTCTTGTTCCAAGACATCTTCGGTGAAATTCCGAATCAAGTAGTAAACTATTAGCTTATTAAATGGATTGTTACACAATTTGATTCATATGAAAATGTTTTTTATAACCGATAAACTTGAATTTTAAACAATATGATTGAAAGGGAGTAGTGTGTAAAAACTTGTATCTTGTTCTATGTAACATTTAAATTGAATTAACAGTTTGTTACTGTTTCATTTTTCCCCGGTTATATTCAATATTAAAACATTTACTAATTAAAAAGTTGTCAACTAAATAATTGATTTTTTTTAAGGCATTTAGATCAATAAGAACTAACTGACTATTAGGGAAGTTCCTCATTACGAGCACATGTCTGATTTGGGGCAGAAATTCCGGTTGGGCAGCGGATATATACTATTAGCTGAAATGACAGCATCATCATCAAATTTGTATCTGTCATCAGCATTGGCTCAGCGTTTCATCTCATCCCTCTAAAATTTCTTCTGCCTTTTTTTTGGGGCTGATAACTTTGGCCTTGGCTAAGGCCAAGTTGAGGGCCTTCAAATAGAAACAACGTGGGCGTCATTCAAAAATGGAAATAAAAAAAAATTAACCATTGCACTTACATTTGTAGAATATTTATGATTATTAAATGAACGACACACTCGTAACTGAAGCATAAATAATGTAATTTTGCATTTAATGCATGTGTTTTAATGTGTTTTGTATTTCTCTTTGCAGAAATGGAAATCATTCCTGAAGGTAGACACTTTCGTTTGGTGCATGAATCAGAGCTTCCAGAAATTTTGGTAACTTTAGAACGCTATCTGCCGGAATCATTAAAGGTATGTATTTACCAAATCAGCTCCCAGTTGAGTTTTGTTCGCTTCACTCATTCCGTATCTATAGAATCTGTATACTTGAAACAAGCATAAATTCGTATTTTCACACGATAGTATTCTGAACACAAACGCCCGCTTTCTCAGATAATTTGAGCAACTTTTGCCGTTAAAGAAGGGAGTTACCAATGTAACTGGGTAGAGCGGATCGACCACAAGTCATGCAATCTCAGACCTGAATCTGAATAGAGACCCATCGCTGATGTTTGACCTGTTTTCGCTGTTTGCGCCCGTTTCACTTCACTTCAATTTTTAATGCCCTCGCCTTCCAATCACGTGTTCAAGTTCGCCTTGCATTATTCTATTGTGGGTGGGAACTATGGGATGGCGGCATTTCTGCAGCTAAACTGTTTGGCCTGCCATCAGTTTCAACAATTGGGCCGACATTGGAGTTGCTGTTGGTTAAAGTTTCGATTTTTTCGACGAATACCACTTAGAGAGGAAGGGGGAGAGTTAGGAGCCAAGCAAAAACAATTTACTGCCATAAAAACTCGTACTAATTTGAAGGTAATACCATTATCCTGTTGCTATGGGCCAGTATATTATATTATCGAAATTTCAGACGAATTTCAACCACTAAAAGCTAGAAAAATTTTCTTGTAAATGGGGATTGTTGCATTGTATGATTGCTCAACTTGAATATACCCTAATATAAGATATGAATTCGGTTAACTTCGGTTTTAATTCCTGTTTCAGATTCAATAGTTTTTTTTTAATTTGTATATAAAATTATTTGATTATTTTTTTCAAAAGCTAAAAGGAAATTTAAATAAAATTTAGACAATATGTTTGTAGAACTATGTAGTACATAATAAATGTGGTACACTGTTTTCGAAAACTGAACATATCTCACTGGACACTACAAATGTTTACAAAATGAAATATTACAGCATTAAAAGAGCAAGAAACGAGTCGTATTTCTTTTTAAAGATACTGGTGACAAGAAGACATAATAAAATGAAAAAATTAATTTCTTACAGTTTCATCAAACCATTAAAACGTACCTGAATGATCGTATTTGGGATTTCAAGTTTTATGTTGCTAAAGATTGGCCCGAAAAACCGATAATATTACATTTTCCAGGATGCACGCTTACGGTAAGTCTATTCGATCTTTCATTATACTATCTTAATATGCAGAAAAGTGTGAATTAATTATTTTACAATTTTATTTTCGTTACGTTTAGCCCCACAACAATATATACCAAGCATTTGGCATATTTTGTCCATCCGCACAAATCGAACATGTCGATATGATGCGCACCGAAGATGTACTTATAGATTGGCAGAAGCCATTGTACCTGAACTTTACGCACATCGCTATTATGAATCGCCTGGATGATTTCTATTCGAAGATTGGGCTGATGGAGCGACTTAGTGGTGATATCTATGTGTGTAACAAGCTCAATACGGAACTGGAGCTTGAGCCCTTGCCCGAGGATGCCGAAATGCGTCTGCTGACACTTGATAATGTCCAGGGCATACACGATCTATATCCGGCCAATGAAATCGAGTGCGTCGAATTATTTGATATACTTGTACGTGTGCTGCCCGGTTTAGGTATCTTCCGTAAGGATACCAACGAGCTGGCAGCATGGATGGTCCACTCATACTATGGCGCAATGTTTTCGATGCAAACACGTCCAGATTATCGACGCATGGGGTAAGTTGGAATTGACAACATAATGAATAGAGGAGATTTTTATCTGGATCTAAACTAAATCTTGTTATTTGCTTTCTATATACTCAGTTATGGCATTCGTCTGGCCAAGGCGTTGACTCAGCTTGTGATTGAGCGTGGTTATACACCATTTGTTGTGATACGTCCACACAATGATGCATCCAGGAATCTGTATACAAAACTGGGATATGTCAAGGCGTATGAAACATGCCGCGTCCGTATGACACCCGATTGCTATGAGGATAGCACAGTGGGCACCATAAGTAACACATCCTATGCCAAGTTTCCTCCACTACCTCAGGGGGAGTGTGTTGTTGCTCTGCGCAAGCATGTGCCCGGCGAGAGCCAGACTGTGGACGATGAGGGCATCGAGGATATGTTGGCTGAAAAATGTGATATCAGCAACGATGAGGCTAGAGAGCGTAAGACCACAACTGATGAGGGCATCGGAGAGGATAAGTAAAAAGCGGCTCCAAGAGCCCCCATTACAGAGAGTTACAGATTGATTGAACGCTATATACATAAAACTTATAGATATGGATGTGGAATTCGGATATGTATGTAAAGTTGTAAGCACCTAGATCTAGGCACCATTAGGGGACAGGACAAGATTGACAGGATTCTCGCGTCGTCTCGTGTCGATTGTACTTATTTAACATAGAGCAAGGCACAAGTGGCGTTAATTTTTTAACAATTATATAAAAACAAAAAAATGAAAAGATGAAGATTATGAAATATCTACATAGTATTTACATTTATCTATGTACGAATATATTTATAGATGGTATATGAAGCTTCCTCACACAAAGCGCAGCGTGTTTTCAGTACGATAATTGCTAAAAAAGACGAATGTTAGTCACAAATGATTTATTTTATATATATTAAAAATTCAAACTGAACGAAAAACAAAACATAATAAAAAGACATAGGCGAGCCTAAATAAAATCTACGTAAAGAACCTAACAATAAAAAAAGTACGAAATGGAACACGCTGTTTATGAAGATCCGATTTTAGAAATGAAAAAAGAAAAACTTTTTAATTTTTTGCTAAAAATGCTTTTACAAAATGAAATCCACAATTGTAATGAAAACAAAAACAACAAAACGACGTCGGCTCAGTGCGTACAAAGGAGCGTATAAATTTATTATAAACTATATAAATATATATAAATATATCTATATATCAAATTGTTAAAAAAGAAAACAGAAAAATGAACTAAAGCAACAACAACAACAACTCACTAAACTACAAAGATAAGTACTTCTCTCTGGCTCCACGCAAACTCAGAACAGGTAAATCAATTATGAAAATGATAAACGGTTTTGGTACCAAATATTTTACGATACTCGTATACTTCTAAGTGGGCCATGTGAACTCGCTTTCCCTCTAGAGTTATTATACTTAGCTTTTCGAATTTTTGAAACTAATTTTATTTTCAATAAACATTTAAATTAGCTTGGCCCAAGCGAGACAATGCTTTGATTTTGAAAGTACATTTGGATTTATAGGCTTTTTCAAATTTATATATACCCAACAAGAAACAAGAACTAAAAACCAAACTAAACAAAAGTAAATATATATTTTATTATTACGAAATTTTATTAAACTATATGCAAAAGAGTACTCAATGATTTTTTGCTCCTACATAAATTTTTTTAGCCTCAAAAGAAAAAAAAAAAAAAAAAACCAACAAAAAAGAAAAGAAAATGATTAAGAAAATAAACACGCCAAAGATGTCTTCTGCTTTATTTTAAGTACGTACTTTCTATGCAAAGGTAATAATTAAATTAATAAAACTGGCTAAGATTCGATTGAAGCACGAACATATTTAAATCGTTGAATGCCGTTAATTTATTTTTGCCTTTGCCTATTGAAAATATTCAATTATGAAAACTCAAAATATACGCAAGAAAATCAAATTAAAAATGACAAAATGCAAAAAAAAAAAAAACACGTTATATATTACAACTGCTATATTGTATGTACTCTAACTAAACAAATTGAAGAAAATTTAAATAAATACCAATATTGAGACAGCAGAAACTCTTCTAATTTTTATTCCACTGCAGCGAGAGATAACAATTGCGCACACAATTATCTTTTAATTGTTAATGAATATTACGTGTACAAACACACACAACCTTGCTAGTCAAACAATCATTGTACAATGGAAATCAACAGACGCTGGTTATACCCTTTCCATAGGTATATTATCTTATTCACACTACTCGTTTTACTACAAAGGGGATGACAATGCGGCAATGGGAATTACAAGAAGAAAATTCGAAAGTGTATCTATTATTCGGCATCCCCAGACAAATTGAGCTTACTCGGTTTGACATTGTATGGTCTAATATGGTATGTATTTACTTTTTAAAGAAGGTCAGCAGTACGTACATAGTTTAAATTTAAACAAAGTGACCAAAGATGCCACTGGACGGCTTCTGTTTATGGCTCTTTAGTCTCCGAAGCCTTGCTTAGTTGGCTCTTTAAATGCTCAGCCACATATTTCCAGTATTTGCGCCTTATGACGTCGTGCTTGGTGGACATATCATCGCAGAGTGCATAGACCTTCTGTGCCAATTGGTTGCTATCACTGACACTGGAAATCTGAAGTGCCTGTTCCTGGTACAAGTCTATTAAGAACGCTAACAAATAAGGCGAACGATTTCCGGCATTGTACAGGCCCTCGCTGAACTGCACCACTTCTGAGTGGCTGTTTAGCTGTCCATTCCCGCTCTGTCGCAGCACACCGACCAAATAGTTCCAGGCACTTTCGTTGTTTTTAATAATACGTATGCGATTCATTGTATAGGTGAGTTCCCGTTCAATAACCTCCGGGGTAAATCCCAAGTGCTTAACCACAAAGAAGCGCTGATTCCAGGCTGAATTGTTTCGTTGATCCTCGCAAATCAAACGATTCACAAACTCCAGCTCTTCATCATAAAGGCTATAAGTTAGATAACAGTTAAATATCAACATGTGATGCAAACGTTTTTCACTTTCGGCCAGTCTTACTTGAATGTGCGTATGGCCCATTGGCGATGCTGCCAGGCATGATAGTTTTTCGCATTCCCATCGTTGTTTAACGCATTTTGTGTCAGCTCTAACTCCCATTGGGGACAGTTCATCATTTCGACAATAACGCGCCTATGATGCCACACTTGATAGTTCTTTGCATTCTGTCCGATCACTTCGTCCAGATAGTCCAGTTCATCCTGCAAATTGGCATCCAGTTCCCGCAATATGTCACGCCTATATTGCCACACCGTATAATTGGCTGGATTAAGACGTAGTGCTTCCGTGGTCAGTTCCAATGCACGTTGCGACTTTTCGCCTTTGGCGATAATGGCGCGCATATAATCGAACACTTCTCGGACTAAAATTATCGAATCATTTGAATTCTCGTAATAAAACGTGCACATTTTAACTTACACTTTGGACTATAAGCTATGGACACGACGGGATTCGGACCATCATCCTGCGGCAACGGCGTCACATCGGCCCAGTCAGCACGCTCGCTGTACGGCAACCAATCGGTGCCCAGATTTTCGTCATCAGAACTGTCTCCCATGCTTCTTTTTTAAATCAAAATAAGGAGCGCACTATCAACTACACAATTGTCTTGAACACAGCAAAATGATGAATGGGTATAACTCACAAATGCTAGTAGTTTTCAACCCAATTTCTTCTGTTGTTCTCCTCATGCACTTTACCTTTAAAAACTCAACAGCTGACTCATATTTCGTTCACAACGCAGCTCGACACTTTGCCATTCACCGCGAATGACAATATCTGTTTGGCTTCAATTTAAATTCTGTCAAATCAAATTTGATCTAAGAACAAGTTAACAAAAATTAAATTTAATATTTTTCATGGCTTACTTTTATATTACAAAGATTAAATATATCTCTAAAGTTTACTATGGACTAAAAAATCTTAATTCTTAAAACAATTCAAAATTTCATTCGATATAAAGCAACAAGTTTAAATTTATATTTGAAACAAATAATAATATAAACGTGCTTCTTGTAAAAATTGTGTTTTTATAAATGTAAATAATGTTGGATTCGGCCAATTATATGTAATGTCTATCTGTATTTATATACACACATGTAAATTCATGATTATTCCTTAAATTAATGGCTCATTTTCTATCTTAACATCACACTCTATTATGGAAGAGTGCAAGAGTCGTGGACCTCCACTTAATGTGTTTGACATATACTTAGTTTGTTCTCGCTCATGCTGATAGCCGTGGCTAGAATCTTGGTCCTGTTGGTTAAGGTCCATTAACATTCGACTGACCTCAGTGCGGAACTTCATATTGTTCATACTCGACAGAGTTTTCATATGTGGCAGCAAGCTAACTAGAAAATTGTAGTCTGGATCATCTTTCGAAGAGTCTGATGACGTTGCGATATGTCCATTCATATATGGACTTTCTCTGGATAAGGTCCTACGACGACGCGTACGTTTTGCAGGCGGTGGTATCGGTGTTATCGGAGCTATGGGAAGTGGTGATAGTAAACTCGGCGATATTTCAACGTCTGATCGGTTTAGAGGCATTAACAAATCAGATGCAGACATGTCACATTTCTGTTTGCTGCGGTTGATCAATGACATACCAGAGCCAGAGTCATGACATTGCTTCTCAATCGGATCACGCTTGAAAATATCGCCCATAATTTCAAAGTCAAAGGAATCGTCATTGTCAACATCTATTATGAATTCATCAAGTCTGCTTTGCTCATTGTCCGGACAGCTGTTGTTCACGCTTGAGCTTTCCGGTTTAAATGGTACCAGTTTGTCTGGATCGAATATGATTCGCAAAAACTCCAATGCGCGAAAGTATGGCCAGTTTGAGTGCTCAATCTGTCGCTTCTGTATTTTACGAACCTCGGCCCGATAGCTGTCGCGTAACCCTTTGAAACGCTTCTTGCACAGATTTACTGCAAATAAACAAATATCAATTATAATTGACGATAATATCAAATGAATATACACTTGTATCACACCATCTATCTGCATTATGTCTGCAACCTCTTTCCATTGCAGCGTGCACGCATCCTTGCGGATAGCCAAGTGCATGGTTGAATCCCAGAGAGCACGGCGATTCTGCACCTCGACAATCAAGCGAAAGTTATCCAAATTCATTCTTAAATTTGGATTCATATAAATTAGCGCCTTGCGCACGGAATCCCTTCGAGGGCACAAACAAAAAAACAATGCTTTTTGGCGTGTAAACAAAATTATAATTGTATCAGGGCTACTGCAGCACAAAAAGCAGGCACACAAAATCGCTTTGTTGCAATTATTTTTTTTTTAACAAACGCCTACTCTAACCTAATCAGTAAAAATAAAAAAGTCTGAAATTGTCAAAAACTCGGACTAACTAAAAAGTTACTTAAAAAGATGAAAATATATTTCACACTCGAATTGCCGCAATTATTTTTAAAACGATTAACACATTGTTCACCCCTGGTCAACAGCTGTTGTCTTGTGTGACATTGTGAATCATATGTTTTAGGAATAGTAAAATTGAAACATAGAAACTAAAAGAAACTGAAACGGTTCAAGTTTTTCTTGCGCCGGCTGTTTGGAAATTCCTTTATTTAATAAATAAAATTTAAAGATGCAGCAAAGTGAGGATGTGAAAGATGAAGACTTGCCAGCGAACACTTTAGAGCTGTTTTCCGAATTGGACCAGGTTCTCGGAATGATTGACACAATAAAGCCAATTGAAGCCAGTTCCTTTGAGCGTGAATTTGAACAATATACAGAGGTGTTGTCCCGCTACCAAGAGCAGCCCCACTTGCTAGATCCCCATCTAGAGCTATTGCTTTCACGTCTGCTCACTAAAATCCGTCAGCCAGATCTGCCCACTGGCGAACGAGATGCTGCCTTCAAGTATCTGTATATCATCAGCAAGGTGCGTACCTACAAGGTGCTCGTCAAGTTTATGCCGCACGAGCTAAGTGATTTGGAGTTTGTGCTGCATCTGCTGGGTCAGCAAGACCCTAAAGAGTTCAATAACTGGGAGACACGCTACGTGCTGCTTCTTTGGATGTCCATACTTGTACTTAATCCTTTTCACATGTCCCGATTGGATGCCTATGAGACAGCACCCACCGTGCCAATTCCCGTGCCCGTAAATAATTGCGTGATCAACCACGTCAACACACAGTCGGCTCCGTCCAAAATGGACCGCATCTTTGATCTATGCAAGTTGTACGCATCCACAAATGACACTTGCAGTAGCATGGCTGCATATCTGTCAGCCAAGTATTTTGTGCGCACCGACATCAAGGATTTGTATTTGGAGCGTTTTCTCGATTGGATCATTGAACAGCATCAGGCGGACACACTGCAGGTCAAGTTCGGACAACTGGCTGCCATTGCGGCCATACTAAAGCACGGCAAGCGTGAGGATCTACTTCCATATGCGGACAAACTGCTTCAGTGGATCGTCGCCTGCCAATATAAGGATGGAAATGATTTTCTCAAATACAAATACTATGTCAAAATTGTGCAACGTCTAGGACTCGTGCATCTGAAGCCACGCATTGCGAGTTGGCGTTATAAACGAGGTAAGCAGTCCTTATAGATTTCCGGATATATCTGTTCATCCTCACATTTTTCGACAGGTACACGCTCACTAGTCACAAATTTGGGTCATCAGGCAAGCGCTGGGGAAAATGCCACATCATCAGATGCTCATGATGACGATGGAGCTGGAGATGAGATTTTTGTACCCGATTCAATTGAGGAAGTGATTGAGGAGCTTCTTCAAGCTCTGCGTAGCGGCGGCAATGATGTACGTTGGAGCGCAGCTAAAGGCTTGGGCCGCGTGACCAATCGATTGCCCAAAGAGCTAGCGGATGAAGTTATTGGCTCTGTAGTGGACATACTTAATCCGCTGGAGCCGCACGAGGCTTGGCACGGTGGTTGTCTGGCCCTCGCCGAGCTGGCTAAGCGAGGTCTCCTATTACCCTATCGACTGCGCGAGCTGGTACCGCTATTGATGCAGGCGCTCTTCTATGATGAAATGAAGGGATACATGTCCGTGGGACAGCACATACGTGATTCTGCCTGCTATATGTGCTGGGCATTTGCCCGCGCCTACAATCCCGACGATCTCAAGCCGTTTGTTCAGCAGATTTCCTCTGGATTGCTTACTGTCGCTGTATTCGATCGCGAGATCAACTGCAGACGTGCTGCATCCGCTGCATTCCAAGAGAGCGTTGGTCGTCTTGGTAACTTCCCCTTTGGCATTGAAATATCAACCACCACGGACTTTTACTCAGTCGGAATACGTCAAAACACCTATCTAAATATCAGCGACTTCATTGCTCAGTACGAAGACTATCGCCAAACCTTGATAGATCATCTGGTGCAACGCAAAGTTGGCCACTGGGACTCGACCATTCGGGAACTGACCGCCAAGGCGTTGCACAAGTTTACCTACCGTGCACCGGAATACATGGCTGCTGTGGTTATGCCACAGCTCTTGGCCAAAACCGACACAATCGATGTGAATGCCCGACATGGCTGTGTATTGGCCATGGGTGAGATCACACTGGCACTGCGCAATCTGGAACTGTCACCAGGATCCAACACAGCTTACCTATCGAATCAACGTATTGCTGAACTAAACGATCTGATTTATACCTTCTTGCAGCGTAGTTTCTATCGCGGCATGAGCGGTGAAATAATGAAATCCTGCACTGCCAACTTCATACGCAACTGCAGCTTGGCTAAGCTCTCAGTTACTCCCCAATGCTTGGGTAAGCAATTGATTTTTATTTATACGTTATTCACGTTTTTAAAATGGGCACATGTGCTATCTGTAAGAGAGAAAACCTCAATTATATTTATACCCTAAATTTCAAAAGTACTCAAGATCTTTTAAGAACCATTCGTTCAATTTTAATAATACGTTATTTGATATGCTAAGTTGACATATAAGCATAAAATAAATGCGGTTTTTGTCCTATGAAAATAAGATACTTAAATTAATTAAATTAAATTAATTAACATTTTCGAGATGATGCGACCAAGGCGTTAGAAGATTGCAAAAGGGACTTTTTATTATATTTAAAAAAAATGTTTTGTAAATATATTACATTGATTCATTGATATCTTCCACTGCAGACAGCTGGCAGAAAGTCATCGACATGTGTCTGGTCACTAAAAACATCAACATACGAGATAGCGCTGTGGAGGCTTTTGCTGAGCTCTGCAGCGCCTACTATTGCCTGGAGACGCGACACACCGAAAACGAGATAATCATCGGTGCTTATCTAAAGGGAGCTGACAACGACTTGGAAGAAAACATCCGCATGGGATACTTATCAGCTTTGGGAGTGCTTCCAGCTTTCATGCTACGTCCGCACTTAAACGCTGTGTTGGATAATCTGGTGAAGCATGCGATACCTCCTCACTCGGCTCACGATGATCATGAGAACGTGCAGACCTATAGATGGAGCGAGGCACGCACGCAGAGTGTACGTGCTCTGAGCAAGGTGGTGCAATCCGTTGGGTACAATGCCACAATAGATTCGTTTGCCGACCGTCGACACTTTAATAAAGTTATGGAATGCCTGCTTCAGGCCCTGGATGAGTACACGCTGGACAATCGTGGAGATATTGGCGCTTGGGTACGCGAAGCATCCATGACATCGCTCTTTGAGATTATTACTCAGTGTCCCAAGGATCTACTAACTGCTCATCATGTGCAACAAACTGTGGTCGGTTTTATGCAGCAGGCGGTAGAGAAAATTGATCGCACACGCGGTCTGGCTGGACGCCTCTGCTGCAAGATGATTCATGTCGAACCAGCCATCCCACATATAAGAGCACATTCCCGACTTCTTGAGATATTCCCGACCGATGACAAGTCTGTTCTTTGGCTATTTGCAGACCATACATTCCCATTATTTTGCGAGCTGCTCGCTCTACCTGACTATTCAAAGCGCGTCCTTTTGGGTCTGAGTGCCAGCATTGGACAGCTGACTGAATCTCTGGTATGTAAAAGGTATTACGTGTTTTCCAGATGTTAATTAAAGTTTAATTCTTTTCCTGCACAGATCAAATATGCATCAACTGCACTTTTCCAATTTTTACGATCGAACTCCGAAATGGTTCCACGTCTGTGCTCTGAGATTGTTCAGAACTTTGAGTCGAACCTGCTAAATGAACGCGTCACGTATCCTATGCTTAGTTTTCTTGAAATAATCATTGGATCGGGCACAATTGAAGCGGTTTTGCACGACGAGACCAATTCATTTGCCGAGGATATCTATCGTTTGCTGAATCTGGAGGTCAAGGGATACAAGAAGCTGTATAAAACAGCAACAAGCATTAGCACATTCTGTCAACTTGTTCAGGTGCCACGTCTCAGCAAGCGGGTGCTCTCCAAATTGTCCGTATTCCTTGGACTACAGCATGTCCATGTGCGCAAGACGGCGGCCACAAAATTGTATGAGGCATTGGCCCTTCACGGTGATGTTACAGAAATTCCCGAAGATAATATGGATGAAATCCTTTCGTTGTTGTCTGAGACAGATTGGACTCTGCCGTTGGTAGAAGTGCGTCCACTGCGCAATAAACTATGCAATTTGATGGATATTAAGCCACCGGTAAGCGGCGCAGTTGCTGCCGCAAATAACCAGGCTGCGGTAGCAGATAAATGAGATTTTATATATGATATGAAATTAACTTTTTTATAATATTGCCTTAATTATGCACAAATATTGCACTTATTTATTGCATTGCTAAATAAAGTATTAACAAATTGATTCAAATTTGAATTGAAATTTTCATTTTATGTGAATTTGAATTTTCATGTGATATTTACCGGTCAACACAACTCTGGAAGCTGACAGTGTTTGGAAATAGGCGTAGTGTTGATAAACGTTTAGTACACTAGTCGGTGCATTTTATTGAATGTGTGATGTAAATTAAAAGTCTTTCTATTTCGCATTTAAAATACGTGTGTGCTCAGCTCGAATCATATTCACTCTGAGATATTATTCACATACTGAAAAAACACAGCGTTTTAACCCAATCAACAATATAAACACACACGTTTATACTATTGTTACACAAGAAATCCAATAGATTTAAATATTGTTGTTGTTGCCTGCCATATTATTCAAATCGATTCGGTATTATGAGCATTTGGAGCGTTAAATGTTTCTGTCTCAGGTTTTGTCGGCAGGCGCATATATTAGCCAACAGACGAATCATACCTCCACCGCAGCGACTTCCACTGGCCGTCAATGGTAAGTACGATACGTACGTTTGGAACCACTTTGTGAGGTTATGTGCGCTTTGGTACCCGGCATGAGTTGTTATTTACGAATTAATTAAATTTATGAATTACAGGCATCGTTCGTCCGGCACACAACAGTTTATATCAAATGGTAAAGAAACGCACGCTTGAGGCGCGCACCAAATTACAAGCGAATAAATATCCGAATCATAATGCCTGCATGACAGTTCCCAAAACAATGGATTTTGTTCCCGATGTGGACGAGTGTGCTCAGACCACCCGTATACCCGATAGTCAAGTTCATGGCCCAAGCTTCATCACCCATCAAGATCCACATTTTCGAGTGGTACATCACGCACCTATCATTCATCAATTTTGCCTTTCCTTACATTTTTTGCTTAATTTCATGTATATACTTTTATTAACGATGATTTTCTTGTAATTCCGCAGGGATATGCCGACACAAGATCACACTCTACTGCCCAGGATGTGCTGAAATCATCACAATGTGACAAACAGCGCGACACAGTGAACGATCCTTGCAAAAAGCCAACTGATCCTTGCGAGGAATTTGAACGTTTGCGTCGTGAGTCAGCAGCAGAAATGTTTGGCGCAGGTGCAGCTGGTGCCGGAGGCGGTGGTGGAGCTGGTGGCGGTGGTGACGGCGATGATGCCAAAAAAGATTGCCGACGAAAAAGCCAGACAAATGAAGCTGCGTTGCATTGTTGGAGCACTTGGTGCCCTGCTGGCTGGTGGCTTTGTAAGTATTATAAAAACATACTTGAGTTATTTTTCATCTTCCCATCTTAACCCTGTCTAGATTGCCTGGCTGCTGTCTCGGGACAGCAAAAAGGGCACCGGCGATGGCACTGAGGGCCAAGAAAGTCCAGAGGAAGCCCTCAAACGAGCGAAGATTTCTGGACTAATCACGAGTATGTATAACAACGTCGGGATTATGGTTTGTCACGAAATATGTAATACGTTGTAGACGTGATGAATTATTTATACCCACGATTTAACGATTTGGTCGGTCTGTTTCTATGTCAACTATGTACAATTCTGTATTATTGCTGCAGGCAACACATATGTCAGAGCGGATCGAATTACTGTATCAAAAAATTAGACAAATATCGCAGATTATAAATCTGATATTGTCTGATACATCCTGGGGGTATTTAATTTAATTTTCACCTGAATTGGTCTTATGCATTATTATGTCAAATCGGTCCACTTTATAATATAGATGATATAGGTTATTTTTTATTTTTTATTTAGTATTTAGATTTGAATCAATGAGCTGTACCAAATTGCTGTCTTTTATTGCAGCTCCCCCAAGTTCCGATCAGCTGCCAAAGTCAGTGCCGTATTTGATTATTGGCGGCGGCACCGCTGCCTTCTCTGCGTTCCGTGCCATCAAATCTAATGATGCTCGCGCCAAAGTGTTGATGATCAGCAACGAATATCGCAAACCGTACATGCGACCTCCTCTTTCCAAGGAACTCTGGTATACTCCCAATCCCAATGAGGATCCCATCAAAGACTATCGCTTCAAGCAATGGACAGGATCGGAGCGCAGGTTAGTAAAACTGGATCTAGGCAAGTCATCTTTATTTTATATAATTTAATTTTTTTCTTGCCAGTTTGTACTTTGAGCCCGAAGAGTTCTTTGTTGATCCCGAGAAACTGGAGAGCAGTGCAAACGGAGGCATAGCTGTCGCTCAAGGATTCGCTGTTAAAAAGGTGGACGCACAGAATCGCATTGTCACATTGAACGACGGCTATCAGATTGCATATGATGTGTGTCTAATTGCTACGGGATGTGCACCCAAGGATCTGCCCGTCTTCCGCGATGGTCCACCCAGTGTGCGAGAGAAGGTTATGGTTTACCGCACACCCGATGACTTTGATAGACTGCGTCGTTATGCGCGAGAGAAGCGCTCAATTACCATTG
Source organism: Drosophila sp. st01m (assembly GCA_018901795.1). Taxonomy (NCBI): domain Eukaryota; kingdom Metazoa; phylum Arthropoda; class Insecta; order Diptera; family Drosophilidae; genus Drosophila; species Drosophila sp. st01m. The sequence goes on from JAEIFG010000269.1 coordinate 3,271,220, forward strand.
TGGGTAACGGCTTTGTTGGCAGTGAACTTGCCTGTTCGTTGGCTCATTACTCCAAGGAGAATAATGGCGGCAGAGTGTACCAAGTGTTCCAGGAGAAGGGCAACATGTCTAAGATTCTGCCCAACTATCTGAGTAATTGGACCACGCGCAAAATGGAGGCTCAGGGTGTCTGTGTTATTCCCGATGCAAGCATCAAGTCCGCCACACGTGATGAATCCCAACTGAAGCTGGAGCTTAACAATGGTATGACCCTACTCTCCGACATTGTCGTCGTCTGTGTAGGCTGTACACCAAACACATCCATGGCTGGTCCCTCCAAGCTGGAAGTCGATCGCAGCTTGGGTGGATTTGTGGTAAATGCGGAGTTGGAGGCGCGTCGCAACTTATATGTGGCCGGCGATGCCTCGTGCTTCTTTGATCCACTGCTTGGACGCAGACGTGTCGAGCATCACGATCATTCTGTGGTATCTGGACGGCTGGCAGGTGAAAACATGACTGGAGCAAGTAAGTATCTGAATGGGAAAAATGTTGCTATTTGGATTCCACTGATTGTCTGTTTTATTGCTATTATTATAGAAAAACCATATCAACACCAAAGCATGTTTTGGTCAGATTTAGGTCCTGAAATTGGTTATGAAGGAATTGGACTGGTGGACTCTTCACTGCCCACTGTGGGTGTATTTGCGCTCTCCAGCGATAGTGAAAAACGTGCCGAAAATCATAGCGAAATGCGTGCAGAATCCAAACCAGATGTGATTAAAGAGCCCGGCGATAGTCCAGATGTTACATGTGATCCGGATGCAGAGGCAAACTATGGCAAAGGTGTCATATTTTATCTAAAGAACGACAAAATTGTGGGCATACTGTTGTGGAACCTTTTCAATCGCATTGGTTTGGCCAGAACGATAATCAATCAGAACAAAAACTACGAGGATCTAAATGAGGTCGCCAAATTGTTTGAGATTCACACGTAGTGTGCCTGAGAATTGAAGTGGGACATAAGAACCTACTGCCGAATGTACAATCAAGTGCATTTGGTGTGGACACTGACGCCATCATCCAGCCGCCCAACGTTCCAAGCCTACAGATTATGTATATAATAGTATATACATGCGCATGTATGTAACTAAGTAGCACAGACAGAGAGGCACAGTGCAACAGAAATTTAGTGTTAATTTTATTATTTTGGAATAAATAGTTGTTTTTTAGTCAAAGACAATTAACCGAGTGATGGACACACCTGTTGAGTTTGCGGCCTTGAACAAAATCACTTAACTTCATGATTATAAGCAATATTTGATTAAATCACATGTCACCATTATATTCACATATCTTACTTCATTGACTTTTATCCCAAGCCAACCAGGAATAAAGAATTTTTCATAGTTTTCTGTTAAGATAAATTATTATTCGCTTAAGAATTCCACTGGTAAATCCCACTGATCATTTGCCTCCTTTTATGTTTAAGCTTCGTCGAAATCAACAGCGGTCTGTCCACCTTGACCAAGAGCACGGAATTGTCCCCAGAAAATGTGCACTGTTAAATTGTTATAAATAAAATAATATTAATTTTATGATTTGAATTTGCCATTTTTACTCTTGAAAGCCGGTTATAAAATATTTTATTTTACCTATTTGGTTAATTTACCTGTGACATATGTGTCTCATGTTTGTTGCCTGTAATTAGAATTGGGATATTTCAGGATTTAAAGTTGCAGCTGTCGCCGATTAACGGGGACGAGGATTAGCGGACACCAATTGGTAGGTAGATAGTCCGTTGCTGCACAGCAGCAGGTAAATCCTTGAGCTTCTATAAAATGTAAGTGCACAGCTTGGAGGATCATCATTCGAGAAACAGCCAGCAATATGAAAAGTCGCAGTCAAGTTATTGGTGCTAAGTCAGCGAGGACATTGAGTGAGTCCGAACAATGGAGTACACATGGTGCTCTGGAACTGGAGGCAGCTGCCGCATTGCTAATGCTGCGCTACCAGTATGATGTCACCAAAATTGCATCCGCCTGCACTGTGCCACAGATGACTCCACCGTCGCCATCACCGCCACCTCCACCAGCAGCAACAATAGCAACTACAGTGATGCCCACTGCGAGTGCCACTGACACTGCCACAGCCGCTGCAGAAACGGACAAATGCACACCCAAGGAGCAAGTGCGTTGTAGTGCAGCAATGGCTGCCTCATCACAGCCGCTCAAGAAACGCACCATTCCGCCTCATTTGCTCCGACGTTCGCTGACACCGGCAAGATCCCCGGCAGTTGCCAGTGGTGGAACAACCAAAGCCAAACTAAAGGCGCCAGCTGCCCCATGCAACAAGGCGCTGCTAAAGTCGTGCCGCAACATGATACGAGAATTTTTGGACAACCAGGAACTGTTTTAAGGTGAAGTGCGAAGTACGAAGAAAAATGACCAGAAGAGACATACTTTTCAGTTTTGATTTCATTTATTTATTGCATATATAAATTTTTTTCATATTTGTGTATTTTTTTTATACATATATCATAATCATATTGAAAGATAAGGTTTTTCAATGGAAGAACAGGTATTGTGGCGACACTAAAGTGCTAATTATTAGCTATTGGCGGTGTTTAAACTTATGCGTAAGAAAAAACAAACAAAATATATATATATATATATATATATATATATCCATATATCAATATGTGTACTTAATATGCAATATGCGCTAGTTAATAATATATTAATTAATAATTACAGATTGTATGTTTTGCTTTTTGTATGATAATTATAATGCTACACAGATGTATGTGTTTGTGTGTTTGTGTGTTTGTTGTGGTGGATTTATAATTAATAAAGTGCCTTGAAATGTACAAAAGAATATGTTGTTTAATTATTTTGTTGCATTCTGTTTACTTAAATATGAACACCTTTTGACAGCCTGCGGATCTGTTAACTCTTTCATGTTTCCACTTCCCGCAGTTGGCTTAAAGAACTTAATCAATCAATTAATAACTAAATAAAATACATAAATATATTATGTGTTTAGCTATTGTTGTGTGTGTTTCGTTTTATAAATGGAAGCCAATGTTTTATAATATAATCATTAAAATATTATACAGCTAATCAAAGAACTAAAAACTGTTGCAGTTTCTTAAATTTGTTGTTTGTTTTCAAGTTGGGCTCGATAATTCTTGTTTAATTTGTTGTTATCACAATTAATTTGAATGAAATGAATTTAATGGCTTATCGAATTAAACATTGCTTCTATAAAAGGGTAATACACTTTATCCTTTTTGATTTATTAAATTAACAATTTTTGCCAACGATTTCGAAAAATTTCTTCTCTTTTTTTTTGTATATATATATAATATATATTTTGTATAAATATATATATATTTACATATATATATTTATGTAAGTGTGTGTAAATGTATATTGATTTTCTAACAATTTTGTTTTCCATGTTACGTGAAACCATTGTTGAGGCAACATTGTAAAGCTCAAAGGTGACAACACTTACAAGCTAATTACATGTCTAAATTAATATTGTATTTGTTGGTGTGTATATATGTATGCGTGTGTGTGTGTGATTTAAAACTTAATGTTTATATTATTGATAATATTATGTCGAAAATTGGCACATAACTCTGTAAATCGTTGAAGGCTGCGCTGCGCCGATCAAAAACTACTTAAAAATTTAAACAAATTACATGTGTATATGTATGTGTGTGTGTGGGTGTGTGTGTGGGTGTATTGCTTGGATGTAACTATGTGTGTGTGCCCTAATATCTAATGTATAAAATATAGATGTTAGATTTAATGCTGCAAAACTAATTTACTACATATGTATGTATGTATGTGGTATATAATTAACACATGCGTGCGTATGTGTGTGTGTGTGAGTGTGTGTTATGTACAAAAAGGCGGCCACGCCTACAGGGCGGCGTGGGGTGTGAGTGTGTGTATGTATTGGTGCTGTTTCTGCTGGTCCCATCGGCAGCTGCAATTGTTGCTCAGGTAAAGTTGTGGGTGGTGGCGGTGGAGGGCGAAGGTGGAAGAGACGAATGATTGTCATTGTGGCTAAAAAGGATTTGCCTTTCTACTGATGCATATGCCGAAATGACGCCTCCTCGCTGCCATTGCACTCGCTATCCATGGGCACGGGCTGTGGCTCCGCGGCATCCATCATGGGCCTCGGTGACGATCCCGAGATGCTGTGTTGTTGTTGCTGTTGTTCCTGTGCCTCCATTTTGGGCGACAACTGATGCTCAGTCGATGCTGGCGTCGAGGGCGGATCGTTGTAACGTATCAGCTTGATGGTGGTCAGGCCGTCGGCATTGCGAATGAGCCTGCAAAGAGGTCCATGGTTTTGGATTAGCATATGCCTGCATTTGTTGTTGGTGTTTCTTGTTTTTTCTTACGGATAACAGTCCTCGTTGCTCGTGGCGCTATTGCTGCTGGCACTCTTGCTGCTCACACTCAGATCAGTTGGCTTCAGATCCTCCCCAGCACTGTCCGAGCTGACGCCATTCTCCAGCTTCAATGGATGAAACTGGAATTTATCTCCGGGTGCTCCAGGCGCACCTGGCGTTAAGCACGCCACGGCGGCCGGGGAGTTGGGTGGCGGAGCGGCGGCTGCAGCGGCCGCTGCGTTCGCGGACAGATAGTGGAAGGCGTGCATGAAGAGCGGAGATGGCGGTTGGGGTCCATACGCAGCTGCAGCGGCTGCGGCAACAGCGGCAGCTGTGGGCAGACTCATGGGCGGACCGTTCCTTGATGCTGGTCGCTGTGGTGATTGCTGCAATTGTTGTTGCTGCTGCTGTTGTTGCTGCTGTTGCTGCTGCTGCGTCCAGTTGCTTGTTGCTGCCGGACTGCTTGGCGCCTGGTTGTTCACCTGATTGGGCGTTGTGGGCGTGGCAACGCCATTGGCCGGCGTCGTTTGCCGCAGCAGCGAAATGTTTTTAATATTCTTGAGCTCCGTGGGATTGCGCAGAAACTGGTAGCAATGACGCTCCCCCTGCACCTTGCGCAGAATGTTGACACGGTAATAATAGCGCAGGGCACGCGACATTTTGTCGTAGTTCATCGACAAGTGATTCTTTTGGATGCCCCAGAGCTTCGCCAGACCGGCGGGATCGACGATCTTGAAGACGCCCGTATCGCGGCATTTCCAGGCTATCAAATCGCTGTACTTTTGATTGCGATCGTTCAGTAGCTGCTGCAGAAAGTCCCAAAGCAGGCGGCCATCTGTAAGAGGGAGAGAGATAACAAGATTTCGATTAGTAACTGAATCATTTATCGAATTTTAAAAATAAAGGCGGCAGATAGCGCGACTGCAGTTATCGATTGACAGCTTAATTATTTATCGAAATTATTAATTTAAACTACAAATAGATAACTGCTATTCATATATCGAAAACTTGATGAAATGAAATGGAAATGAAACATGTATTCACAATAAAATATGAACATTAAATAATAGATTGCGTTAGTGCCAATAAATAAACAATTTCTTTAGAATATCAACAATTTGTGAATTTTTCTGATACTACAAGTTTTATATATATTTTAAAATTTATAAAACAAATATTCAAAAAGAATTTTGTTGGCTACTTACTTGTATTTGGTTCCGAGTTCTCGGGAAAGAATTCACGTTTTGCTTTGTACATGTAACTGGGCGTCGTGGGTGCCGAGATGGAGCCACCTCCTGGTGCAATCACAGCACCTGCTGTGTTCTCCAGTGTCAGTTTCTGTTGCTGCTGTTGCGACTGTTGTTGTTGTTGCTGCTGCTGCTGTTGTTGTTGTTGCTGCTGTTGTTGCTGCTGCTGCTGTTGCTGCTGTTGTTGTGACCAAGAGTTGACAAAACTGTTGGTCAACTGTTGCGTCCAATTGGGCTTCATGTCCTTGTGGATGGGCGTGCCAGGCGGACTGCCAGCGCTGTAGGAGAGCGGCATTGCATTCAGTTTGCCATTGGTATTTGCATTGGATTCGGAGTACTCCTCCTCGGAGTCGGAGTGATTGCTGCTGGCGCTGCTGATGCCCTTCATGGGCTGAACGCAACCGTTCAATGCGGATCCATTGCTGGCCGTGCTGCTGCCGCTCGAGGATGCAATGGAGGCCATGGTGGCGTTTGCCGTCGTAGTTGCCGTCGATGTCGATAATGACGACGATGATGTGGATGATGATGTGGAAGTGGATGCAGCGCCACCATTCTGATACGACGACGACGGCTGTGGCGGACTGCTGGCCTGCGAATCAACTGAGGGTGGCGGGCTGAGTGTCACGGAATTGGGCGCCATAAAGTGATGCGCCGCCATGTGAGCCGCTGCCGCCGAGCTGCTGCTGTGGAAGGGATTACTGCTGTCGGGCGGTGCATTCAATGGCGGCCATGTGGGCGTCGGCGGGTGACTGTGCGGCGACAATGGATAGCGGCCGGTGGGCGTGACGGGGCTGTTGGGTAAATGCCACTGCAGCATGTGCGACTCAATGATGAGCATCTGGAGCACATTGTGCAACACATCGCCGGCACCGGGACACCGATGACCAAAATCGGCGCGTGTCAGCAGGCAGAGCGCCTTGCCGTTCATTTGGAAGAGATCAAAGTCGAGCTTGGGCAGATCGAATTCACGCACGCAGAAGCGCAAAAAGACAAGGACATCGTCACGGCTCCACAGACGCGGATCCGATGGCAACGATGGCGGCAGCTGTGTCTTCAGTTCCGCCAATTGGCTTGACGGCGGCGGCGGGCAACGCCAGATGACATCGCTCCAGAGACTGGGATTGAGCGGATTCAGTGATAGCTGTACTGGAAGCATTTTCATTGTTGTGTGTGTGTTGTTGTGGTTGTTTAATATAAGGGACGTGCTGCAGTCCGTTGTAGAGCGTAGTGGCCACGAGATTGAATTCTTAACCTGCAACAGAGGAGAGAAAAGAGATTATGAAATTAGTTAGAGATCGAAATGAGTCAAAAGGATGTGAGCATCAATCGGCGCACTTCCGCCACTAAATAGTTGTCTACATACATCACCCAATACCCAATACAGATACACACACTCACGCACACTGTCAGGCAGACATTCACATTCCAAGCAAATCAGATTTCTTCATAAACAAATAATCTCAACAGGCAACAGGCACGTCGCATCCCACAGAGACCGAGAGCAAGACAGGGACAGGGAGAGATCACGTTCAGAGCGTGAGTCAGAATCAATACATGCATGCACACTCTCTCACACACACACACACGACAGTCATTGTATTGCTCTTATTCTCAGCTCGCTCTCGCGCTCTCGGTCTCACACAAATTGATGACACCCCCGCAAAAGCGATCAGTATAAACATCGAAATTCCTTCCTTTTCAGTTTCATTGCCTTTTGTTCCGATTTCGATAACAATTATTCGAGTCGATAGCACAGCGCAAGTGTAGCGATCATTCCTGTTGATGTTATACAAAATTCAGATGAATTTCTTACTTTTATTTTAATTAAATTTTCTCAATATGGTAATTGCCATAAATGTTTGCGTCGGCAGCAGCAACTCTGCTTACGCTACTATTCCGGATGTATACAAAGCAAACACCGACAGCAAATAAATACGTACATATGTATTTTGTACGTACATATTAAATGTGTGTATATATGTATGCACATATATGCATATACAAATGGACAACACATGGAGCCCAGCGCTCGCTTACTCACAAACACACACACGCAAACATCCACTTGTAGATATCTTTAGCGTGATCAGTCGCTGTAAGATTTCAACATAAACGAATGTATTGATGCCGCGCTGCTTGGCAAGTGATGATGATGGTCGAGGGTGGTGGAAGGCGGAGTGCGGCGGGACGTTGTACGAAACTTGAAAGCCGTACCCAGTTGCCCACTCGGGCCTGGGCTTGCCTTCCATATCACTGCCGGCGGCTGCAGCAGACGTCGACGGCGGTGGCGGCGGCGGCAACAGCAAACGGAAGTGCACATTCCATACACAAAACCCGTTTCCAAAGCAGCAGCGATGTGGAGAAAGATGTTGAAGCAACGATGATGACGACGACGACGACGACGACTAATAAATCCGGCAGTGGGTAAAGAGAGCAACAAGCCAATTTAAAGAAGCAGCAGCACCCTGTATATTGGCCGTGATCAGACATTGCCCAGTCCGGGTCGCAGTCGTAGTCGCAGACACACAATACATGCACACGCAACACTCACACTCACATATGCTCATATTAAAATTTATCTCGCTCTCACAAGGCAGAAACTTCCTCATTCTCCGGGAAGCGTTTCAACAAGTGAGCGCAAAGAAATTTACTTAAAGTTCAGTTCAAACGTGCGCAAGCGAGATGCCAATAGGAGATTGAGAGAGCGTCAACAATAAATATTGTTTGCATGTGTTGTTGGCTGTTGAGCAAGAAGTAGGAAAAGACGCAGAAGATAATTATGATGATGATGATCATTGCACACATATGTATGCATGTATGTATGTATACACATGAATATTTTATTGTGTACATGTCATTTACTTAGAGGGGGTCTATTTGTTTTGTTTAAGAGGTGCTGCTGCCCTCTGTTGATTATGAAGACACATATATATGCATTTATGTATGTATAGACGATCCTACGTGTTATTTTGGCTGCCGCAACAACATATGGTTTAATTTGACTAAAATAAATTCATATGTATGTTTGTATGTACATATGTATATTGTACTACACACATGTTCGCTCGACGGGCAGCAGCAACTACAACTACAACTACAACAACAGCGCGTACAACAAACAAATAAACATTCAACCAGTCGGTGGCACGTAGTAAAATGACAAATGAATGTTCATCTTTCCAACAACAGCAACAAAGTGAAAGAAGGCAAAAGCAGAACACAAAACGACGCGCGCAATAAGAGAAGAATAAGAATATAAATACACATACACATACACAAACATACACGGCATCGGCATACATATGTACGTATGTATGCTTGCACATGTGTATTCTAAATCTCAGAGAAGACGATACGACGGCATCGACGAAGGAGGCGCGGCTTGAAACAGGCACAAAGGGGCAACAGGCACAGGTAGTTAGGTATGCGGATGATGGCGAACCGGTTTCAACGGAAATTACAAACGAAAATTATAAAACGATCAGTTTAGAAAAATGCCAACAGCAGCCGCTGCCGCAGATCTCGAATGAACAACAACAACAACAAAGACGACGACAAATAAGAAATGTAAAAGGTAAAATCTTGTAGAAAACTGCACTGTGGTGTGAGTAGACGCAAAGAAAGGAAAAGGGAACATAAGTCCATATGCGCGTACGTCTTTTTGTTAGTGTGTGTGCAAAGAATTTTTGCTGTGCAGAGATTTCCGCTTTTAGCGTGTTTGGAAGAGAAGGCTGGGCGTGGGATCGGAAATGGCGAATGTCTAAAATGAGGTGTTGGAAAATGCCAATTGATTGTAGGCAATCCTCCTGTCAATGATTTTCTATCGATAACAAGTCGTATTTATTAAGTGTGTACGTAAATAAAACTAAAATTGGCTCACTTGTGTTATTAGTTGTCGCATTAGAGAACTAATTAAATTTTCAATAAAAAAATTGCTTTACGAATATCCAAATTAATTAAAATATCACGAATGCAAAATTTTGCAAGGAAGTTTTGTTAAACAGAATTTGCACACTGACTAAGAACCATTTTGTACACCATAATAATCGAATACATCTTATCGATAACAAATATAGTCGTGACTCAGTTTAGTTTTCTGGGGATTCCTCAATAATATTGTGAAATTAGAACTATTTAAAAGAATGGAAATGTTTCTCTTATTTGATATGTTAGATCTCTCAATCGATTGTCAAGTTCGTATTTCCTGAACACTTGACAAGTCCTCTCAAGACGCCATTTGATCTATCAACTGTCGACTATCCTAGACGCAGCAGGCAACAAGTAAGATGCAACATGAACACCACTCTACTCCACTCCACTCTTGTTCACTCCACATTTTGCAATGATTCAGTAAAGTGCATCGTTATGTACATCGGAGAAGTTAATGAGTAATTTCCGTAGGCGCATCCTCCCTGGGGCCCCCCTTTGGGTTCGTATCTGGCCTCTGGCTGTGCATCAAGTGGCTGTTGCTGCGGCTGCTGATGCTGCTGCTGCGCAGTAGAACAACGATGAGAAAAATAAGAAAAATCTGATAACATAAAAAGGCAGAAGCGACAGCCGCCACGGCGCATTAAGATTAACGGCCTGCTAGCGGGGATGGCAACAAAAGGGAAGGAAGACGGGGACGCATTTGCTGATGTTCCTGTTGCTGATGCTGCTGATGGTGCTCATGGTGCTGTTAATGATCATGGTCTCGACCCTGTTGCAGCAGGTAGAGACGTGTAAGATGAGAGACGAGGATGAGGTTCGAGGGGGAAACGAGCGGATGGGAATAAGGAAATGCGTACCTGCGGATGCACTTTACATCTTGTAGGACTTCTTGGAAACCCTCTGATCGAAATTGAAGAAGAATAAGAGGAAAAACAACAGCAGCAACAACAAAATACAAAAACAGTGCATGTGGTGCCTGTTGTCAGTCCCAACAGTTGACATTTGATCTCTTTTATGAGGTCTTCTTTTTTTCTGCCTTTTTATCATCTGCAGGCTGAATTCTCAAGTGCTCTTGAAGCATGAAACAACCCTTATATTCATATAGTAGATGGCTGGCATTCATAGAACCTTTACGTCTTGTTGTTATTGTCTTGTTAAATTGAAAATGAAATTTCAAGGGAAAGATCGTGTGTGTTGCACGTGTGTGTGTGTGTGTGTGTGTGTGTGGAGGGAGTTAGACGATAGAATGTGTAAAACATCAAATTGTTCGTAAGGTTAGAAAGAATCGTTATTCGCCATATTCCGGCATATCAAATACTCAATTAATAAGCACAAAAATGCAAAAACCAAGTCAACGACCTGCTTTGCTTTATAACTGCTCAAAAGAAACAAGAACAACAACAACAACAACAAGAGTAGCAAATACAACAGCAATACATGTGCCACAGCATATACATACATATATATTTTCAAGAAACAACAACTGGCACGTAGAGCTAAAGCTAACTCCCCCTGAAAACCCGCTCTGTCTTAACCCAACCCCGTACACATACAAATAGATATTAAGCTGATCATGCATAACAAGCGCGTGAGCGTATCGTATTTGTGTTGGTGATCATATTAACCACAACCACACATGTATTCGTATGTAGATGAAATAAATACAACAACCACAACTACTACCAGCTACTAATACAACGGAAAGAGACGCCAATTCCGGGTTCTTCTTCGAGCGATCGCGACAACAACAACAACAACAACGATAAAGACAACGAGCCCCAAAACGTCTACGATTCAATTTTTGTCTAGATCGTCACTTTGCTGTTTGTTATTATTGTTGGTTATTTATTTGTTGTTGTTCGCTTTAAGCGCCGTAGGCACTTTTTTTGTGGAGCAACAGAAACCCCAAGCAAAATCAACAAAGACCTGACTCTGCGATCGCCGGGGCACATCGCCGATCATCCATGCGACTGGCAACGATCTTAAGCAAGCAAATCAATCATCGTTACGCACTTGGAGTTTGTGGTTGCCGACCACCAAGCGAATGACCAAGGCGGTGAAGTGGGAGAAGCAGAAGAAAGGCAAACCTGATCCAAAGACAACAACGATCGTTGCCCCTTAGGGCGTTTTACCTTTTCTATGGAATTGTCTGGCTTTTTTTTGTTTAGTTTTGAGGCGACTTTGAAGATGATTTGATGGTCTATACTAAAGTCTAAGATCCTCACACTTTAGTCGGTTATTAGTCAGTTGATCACGCGACAAGATCTTGAATCCCAAATATGTTTATATACTCTACATATTCCTTGTCTGTAAAGATAGATTATAGAAACGCTTTTGACCTCAAGCTAAATCCCAAAACAAAAACCCAAACCCAAACCAAAACCAAAACAGTATCTTTTATGATGTTCTTTTGTCGAAAGTCGCAGTCGTGTTGTTGGGTTTTTGGGGGCATGTATATATGTATATGTACATATGTGTATGTCTAGGCGTTACGTGCATGTTTGTTGTTCTAATGTGGAGAGAGATTCCAAGATCTCGCAGTAGTTTCAGCACTTGGAGCGCTCTTTGACTTTCTGCTGCCTCATTGTTCATCTTTATGCTTTGCGCATATCTTTTATATTTTTTTTATTTTTGTTTTATAATGTGTTGTGTGGGGGTTTGGGTCTCTAATGATATGAGTGAGAGATATGCCGATGTTTGTATGTATATACATATAGTATATGGGTATAAAAGAAGACAACAGAAAGCTGAATACAAATGCTTAATGATATCAAACGTTCGATAACCTTTTGGTATTTTAATATGCAAACCGAAGCATCATCAGCACAGCATTTTTTATGATCATGTTCATCATGATCACTATTAGCAGTGGAACAATAAAAGCACAGCATCATTATCATCATCATCATGGCAATGATCAAGAAGATCATCAACGGTAGCCAACTATTTACCATCATTTTTTTCATCTACTACCTACTCCTCACCGATCCCAACAATAACATCGACTGATCTGCCCCGTAATCATATATACACATATATAAAGTTTCCGACGATGAGTTCATCAAACGTTCGAGAAGAGTTCAAAATTGTTTCGCTTGCCACGCGTATGTGCAACAAGAACATAAACTGTTGGATGTGCGGGGGGAATGTGTTGGGAAGGGGGATAGGGGAATGGACACAGCATGGCAAAGGCATCATTTGTGCCTATTACATTCAATTAGTCGCAACTGTTTGTTCCAACTGTTTGCGATTTTCTCGCACTTGTTCTTCTTGTTGCACAGCCTTTTTCCCTCCCTCTACCTTCCCCTTCCCCTTGCACTCCCCCTCATCTCGTCCAAAAGTCTAACTTAATAAGGCCAGTTGTCGTCATTGGCAAGAATCATAAATGGACGATGCTTTCATCATCAAGGGGTTCACGTCATTTGTGTTGCGTATCTTTGTATCTTTTGTGTGTGCTAAGGGGTCGGGGTTATGGGTCAATTGAGTTGGTTTCAATAAGAGCTTGCTTCCGTGTTTGGTATGCCACAAACTGCAATTAAGGAATTAGAAATGTTTCTTTCTGTTTTAAATTCAAGTTGTGAACAATTTATGTTAACTACGATAATTTGAAGGATCGACTGCTCTCAGTTGAAGTTTAACAAATAAATAAATTGTAAAAAGGGGAGAATGCTTCTATTGTATCGCCTTGAATGTGCCGAACCTGAACTTTGACCATCAAAAAAGATTTTTGATAAGCAGACACGCGGCGGCCCCATCCCCTCCTCCACTTTTTCCTTCCTCCATTGGATTGGTTTTAATATTTGTAAACTAGGATTACTTGGCTTGTTTTGTCTTGGGGCTGTCGACTCTTTGATAGCAGTCAAGATATGGACAAGCCCAGCGACAACATATAGATACAACATGTTCCGTTCTGTGTAGGTGTGTGTGTGTGTTGTGTGTGTGTGTGTGTGTGTGTGTGTGTGTGTGTGCCACACTTCCACTAGAACTGTTTGTATGTATTACGAAATGTTTACGATTTGCCTGAGTTCGTTTTTCAGTAAGTTTATAACAAATATGTGCAGATAAGATAAGACAAACTCATAGATACGCACATACACATACACATACATTGATACAGTGCATGGTAAGAAAGGCAGCTGTTATGTTTGTCTTACCAAAGTACACACACACACACACACACACACACATGTGAGTAAACATCTTTGGTTATTGACTTCCTGCTGTTGTTGCTCCTTCAACTCTCTTTTTCTCATCCCCAACTTGGCCAATTGATCTAGACAAGCCAGTCAGCTTCCTGCAGCACAGAAATGGTCAATTAGATCAGCGCCTAGGCACGGATGTGGCCATCCAACCAGGCCAATACAATACAGATTCAAGCCAAGTCAAGTTGTGTTCAAATCGAGTCCGGTATCTGTATCCATGTATCTATCAGGTCTGTATCTAAACCGGTAGTTAGTATTTGCGCTAGTAATCAAGCACATTGCTTGAATCTAGGCATGCATGGAGTCAGCTCCGTTTCCTCTTCCTCTTCCTCTCCCTCACCCTCTCCATCTCCAACACCTTCCAATTCCCCTCACATCTTTGCACCAAGGGGAAGGGGCTACTCGGCACTCAGTATTCGGTTCAGCCAAACGTAGAAAGAACTTTGGCATGATCTGATCGCAGCTCGTTTTGTTCGCGTTCGCTCCACTGTCGACGACGATCGCGCCTCGCATCTTAATTACAGAGCGCAATGCAAAAAGCTGAAACTAACACAAAAAAAAAAAACTGATTCTGTTGATGGTCACGACTAAGAGTTACCCTCTTAGCAATCACTATACAAATTGTAGAAGAAATCATAACAGAATAGTTTAAAATAATCAATTTAAAAGGACTCTGAAAATATACAAATTTTTAATTATAACGCAAAATGTTTCGAATGTGGCATAAAATATAAACAGTTAACTATTGACAGTATATTTAGACTGTGTGAGTGGAATAGTCAATTGTAGCTCCGAATAAATATTGTGATATGTGATTTAAACAGGAAGCAGTAAAAATTAGTAATTATATATAATGCATTTATTGGCTTTTGAGATTTTCGCAGCAGTCTTTTGGAACGCTCCATATACACTACAAAATTGCAACTACAGGGTATCGTAATGAATCTGAACAGAAACAAAGCCGCTGCAAAAACCTGAATTGTAAAAACGTTCTAAGCGAGCGCCGTGGAGCATTTTGCGCGTCGCTGGAAAGACACTTAATAAATGCGGAAGCGGATGTTCAAAAAGGCAGAGAGACGGCGACGTGGAACCGACAACGACGACGACTTCGACTTCTACTTCTACTACGAAAACGAGTACAACTACAACAAGACGGTGTCTATAATCACAATCAAGTCATGCAAAGCTCAACGACTGGCCAAAACTGGAGAAGGAGATGGAGATGCAGAAGGGAGTTGACTGGTAGGGGTAATGCTAGAGGGTATCTGGTTGTTGTTCTGCTGGAATAGAGAAGATTCAGCGTCTGTTTTAACTGAGAAATCGTTCAGTCCGATGCACGATGTACACACTATATATATGTACGTAGGAAATGGTCAACAAGTTCTACAAGCTACAAGTAATTGGACCGAGTCACTTCCTCAGATATCGAAAAAGGAAGTTTGCGCTGTGTGGTGAAGCACAAAAGAGAAAATAACAAACAATCACAATAAAAAAAGATGTGTAAACCGATGAGTAAACTTTAAAACAAAAACAAAATATTCGTTACGAACCACAAAGAAAATGTGCCAGGAAATTGGCAAACAATATTGCAAAATCTATCTAAAAATATACCATAAAATACACATGTATCTACGATCGATCGCTCATATATTTATAAATATATCTGCAAGTATGTGCTATCTATAAAACAGACGCAGTCACCTACAATCGCATCGCAATCAATGGGAAGTAAATTACGAGTATTGTCTTGACATGCGATACGCTCACTGACGTGAATTATTGATTAAATGAAAACACAATCATTACAAGAACATCATCAGTGTCTATCGTACAACGGCAGCTGGGAAATAAGCTCCCCATTTCTCCGCTCTCCGCTCTCCGCTCGACAATGATAGTATTCATATTAGACAACATCTCAACGATAAGAGTAACAATGTCTAACAGCAGATCAACATGATGTGATCGCTTAACTGTAGTTGAAAGAAGACATGCATTCAGGAAGCAATCAGTCTCAGTCTGAGATTACAACACGATCATTCTTCTTGAACTGATCTCCACAGGGAAGTCATTTGTTTCCCTTTATCTTAGATTTTCCCTTTCCTTGCGATCGTCTCATTTGGAGATCTGATCGTTATTTGGGAATGTTCTGATCTCAGCTGATATTCGATTGAGGGTTAACATTCCAGGATGCTTAGATTGGTTTAAATCACAGTTTGATTGATTCCTTACTGATTCCGTACGTTAGCAGGTTATTTTAATGTTGAGTCTAGTTCATTTATGAAGATAAAATATCAATTTCTAAAGAAATATTCACACATAACTGGGGATCCAATTCTATGGAGTAGATTCTTTTGTTGCAATTGTAGGAAGTGAATTGTCGACAAGCCTAGTCATCTACTCGAGTTTTCTTCATGCTAAGCTAATTCTAAAATTTCTAGCAAGCTCAACATTTTGATGACATTTGTCATAAAATTCAAGCGAATGCCGCAACGTCAATTCCAAGTGTCAAATGAATATACAAAACAACAACAGCAACAACAATAGACCCGAGGCAATTGCTAAGAAACTGAGACATAGACAACGAGTCCGGGTGCTTGATTCGGATGGGGAAACGTTAAATGTGAACGAGAACGCTGTTAAGAGCTGGGGGCGGACAGAGAAAAAGAGACAGCCGAAGAAAGAGTGACAAACAGAGTGACAGAGTGAGAGAGAGAGAGATAGAAAGACAGAGATTATATTATTATAATTTCCAAGTAAAGCAAACAAAATTAAAACAAACAACAAATTGACACGAACATCACGTAGCAAAATGCTGTGAAGGAGCTCAACGCGGCAAAAGGCTTGGCCACATCTTCTAGAGAAGATGACGCCACCAAAATGATGATGATGTTGCTTATGATGATGATGCGACTGCGACTGCGACTGCCACTGCCACTGCAACTGCAACTGATGCTGTTTCCTATTGTCACCAAATTCATAATTAGCAATGGGTAAATGAGACACGTGGCTTGGGGCAATGCGGCAAAACTTGAAGATTCAACATGCCACAAGACTTCAAATGTCTTGAATGACTCTATTAGAGCCAAGTCACAATAGTATAGTTGGTTAATTGTGAATGCTTAAGTCTTGTGTCTCTCATTAGAATTACTTGTTTTCGTTGTTGTTCAGCCACGTTCCATGTTGCATTTGCAACACTCGAGCAACAAACCGAGCAAAGTGGAAAGACCACTTGGATGTCATCTCGTCGGTTTGTTTATCTGTCAGTTCTGTCAATTCTTTCATCCATTGTCCCCAGGCCATCGCTTATCACTCACTCTACATACGCTGTTGTATGCATTATAAATTATAATTATCATCACAATTATTATTTTTATTATTATTGCTGTTTGTGTTCACAATATACAATATGCTTAAAATACATGCACTCGACTTTGGCTGTTAATTATTCTGAACTCTCCCGCTCTATCTATCTACCCCTCTCTCTCTCTCTCTCTCTCTCTCTTTCGCTGTAAGATAGGCGGCTTCTTATTTATTGCTCCTATCAGCAATACTCAAATGTGGAAATGCAACAAAATATATGCAGTTACAGCAATAACAACAGCTGTTAAAACTGCAACGAACAAATCAAAATGCAGAGTGTGGGCCTGCCTAGAAACAACTATATATATATATAAGTATATGTATATATGTATATGTATATATAGAGGAACACGTATCAAACAGCTGCAATCAAGAACTGCATCCGCATATGACGTCGCCCATGTCAGAGATTAGAGGCAATCACTTTATAAGGCATCAAGTCACATAGTAATCATTTTAAAAGAATGTTAAAGTGACTCTTCCACTGTTAGTAATTAACATTCGAATATATGTAAAACATAAAAAATTTTAATTCGCATTATATGTTATTTATCAAATAGCTGTTACTACAATATTAAGAGCTCCATAATTTTTACATTCGTAGAAATGTTAACAGTTTAACATGGTTTAAACATTTTGTCTAATCCACTTATTTAAACTTTTTCAAAAGTATAAACATAAATATTATAGTTGCTTTTTTTCTCTCTCTCTCACTCTCTCTATTAGATTTTATTTTATTTTTGCTAATCATTCAATGACCCCAAAAATAATATTGTGGTGTAGCTTTAAATGTTAAATGCAAATGTTAAGTTGGCTCTGTTGTTGTTAACATAACTGAAAATATTAGTCACATTTTATTGAAACAAATTTCAGTAATTTTTTGTTTATATAAACCGTTGACAAGAAGTTCCGAGAAACGTATGTATATTTAAATATTCTTACAAATTCACAATCAGTTGGTCTTATCTTCTTCTTTCACGCTTTAAATACCACTAACTAATCAGTCACCTTTGAAGCATGAGCAGACAACTTGAAGTATAAAGAACCTATCGCAAATTCAAGAGTCCTTCCATTTCAATGTCCCTCAGAAAATACAACCTTCTACAAATTTGATCGAATTTATTGTACAAACATATATACTTATCAAGATTATGGAAGTATATACCTTTAAGTGTGGTGCCCATATTTTTGAGGGCTTCCCATTGGTATATGTATATATATGTATGTATATGTGTGTGTGCATTTCCAAATCTCTGAGTTGAATATTTTATATATAGTTCTATAATTGAGCAGGCACCAGCAATATTAGTACCACTTGTGAACTGCGATATGATTAAAGAAGTTGTACGATTGTTTGTCTGTTATACACTACGAAAAGGTATTTACATTTTCCAATGCAATGTGTAGTTCCGAGAAAGGGAAATGCTGTCTAATCTCTTCAAAACAAATTTGAGTCCAAGTAAAATTTGTTGTATAGCAAACGTTTGTAGATTAAGATTTTATAAATGAACATAACAATATCATAAAGCTGGCATAGATTCTTATTCATAGTGTATTAAATCTGAAGCACCTCGCAGATTTCTATTATTTGTTGTTTGTTTCGATTTGAAGCGGCTATAAATAAACAAATGTAGAGAAGTAATAAAAATAATTCAAATTTACGTGTGGTGCGGAATATAAACAAATAACGGAAAGTCCAAAAATAAGTAAGAAAAAAAGAAAAAAAAGTGCAAGTGTATTGAAAATCCAACAACAGCAATTGATTATGATTAGGTTCGTATCACTTGAGACTCCCGTGTTCCCCCCGAAAATATTCCACACACCCAGACAGAGAAACATTGGTGCAATTAAATATACGTACTGACGTCATTTCCGGTTAAAGCAAACCCTCCCTCCGTGACCATTCTTCGGACCCACCACAAGCTCCTTGTATGGCACAACACTACCCTCAACCCCCGCCGTTGTCCCACAAATGCCACCAACGAGTACACGCGATATTCGTTCCGTGTTCTCGGCTGGGAATTTGCTGCTCTTCCACTTGACTCGCTTATCGAACATTGCCGCGATTACGATAGGAACTCACACTTACCTTTACCCCACACACACACACGCACACCTATACCAACCTATAATAATAGGGTGGGCAACGCATTTTCTTATCAATGCTATCGGGCGCCGAAATCAAATTGATTTATGAACGATTTGCTAGTGCCAAAAATACAATTATATAAAAATGCATAAATATATAAATGCTTGTATATAATAATAACATTAAGTTAGATGTGGTATATCCCTATTTCTATAAATCACTCTAAAATGTATCTTTTTCTGGCTTATAAATTTATCATAGCTACGACATTAGGAAAGTTTAAATTTAACCAAACTAAAAGAAATTTATTTATTTATTATGATTTATATATATGTGTGAGTGTGTGTCTGTAGAATAGTACAAATTTCTTTGAGGACCGCCCAGGATGCTTTAAGTGGTTTCCTCGAGGGTAGCTCAACTTAAGTCTTTTGTTATTTTCCTTCCTTTATTCAACGTTGTTTTCTACAACTATTGTGCTTTAGGTTCAAGTGTTGTCACTCTTCCTTCCGCTGTGGCATGCAATTTCCTCGAATTGCCAACAGTTTCTCTTCTCTTGTCTCCTCTTCTTCATGGTGAATTCGTTGCGGTCAGCAAGGGGGCGTTTCGAGGTCGCACACCACTCGAGCTGAACAATAATTCGATAGGAACATTGAGAAAATAAGAAGAGGCCCGGACCACCAACAGTTTTTCGGGTCATTGTTCAATCAACAGGTATGTATATAAGGTAATCCCAGCTTAGGTACTTCATTTTACAGTTACTCGACTGACTGATAAAGGTAGTAGGAATAGGAAAAGGTCTTCGTCCGAGCTGATCACAGTTGACGATACTTTGCAACAATTCATTTGACAAACAATTCATTACAAGGTGCATTCACTGTATGTACAAAGATACCAAGATATGAACGACACCCAACTTCCTTTTTCGACATTACGACATCAGTTTCATTTGAGTTTTGAATAGAGTAAGTACACTGAAAGAAATAAAAACTGTTACGTCAAACCACGCAAAGACATCGCGTTGCGCCTAGCCCAACCCTCCCCCCTCCCCTCCCCTCTCACCCTCTCTGCCCCGCCCCCGGACTTGTCCAGTTCAATAGGTTTTTTCGTCGAGGTAGAAGAAAGAAAATTACCTAATTGTGTTGCATCGACAAACAGCGACTTTTCCACAACATTACACTACTCCACTTCTTGCTTCAGTCAATTGCCTCCCCACTCCCCTTCCAAAGATCACTCCACACAGCTGTGTGTGTGTGTGTGTCTGTGTGAGGCTCCTTCGTATGTGTGCCACAACATACTAAAAGGAAAATAAAAATGTGCCAAGAAAACGGCAAATTTGGCGCATTTTTTGTGCTCTTTTCGCTGATGATGTTGTTGTTAGTGTTACTGTTATTGTTGTATTTGTTGTTGCTGGCTGTTTCGTTGCTCGTTCGTTGTTCGTTTCTTTCTTTCTCTTTGGCGTAGTTAGATAATAGGCAACAACAACGGGACACCGTTAATGTTACACCAAGATACACCAAGCTGAACCCCAAAAGCTATTTAGTTGTTGCTGCTGCTGTTGTTATTGTTGCTGTTGCAGTTGTTGTGTCGGCGGTATAACTCAAGCAAGACTTCCTATATTTTGAAACACGTTACGTTCGTAACATAATTCACACAACAGGTTACTACTATTTGCTTCGACCATAGCAACAGTTTGAGTCTTAGCCTCCTCAGTCTTAGCCACAATCTCAGCTGCTCACATTTCATTGGAGTTCGGCGTTTTGAAGTTGCCATTGCTGGGAAATGTGTGCGGTTTATTGCAAGGGATATTATGATGTTATGGAATTGCAATATTTGCAGATTGATGACAAGATGGGATTAGTTAAGGCCTAGACATCTTCCCAGTGAATTTAAAATTAAGTACCTATCTTATATATTGTCTGTTATAAATTTGAAGAATAAAATATCATAAATGATTTTTTATTCCTTCGATAATATTTATTTATGTAGAAGCTTCGCTTGATATTGGAATTGTCTGTCGCCAGGTGTTACATAAATTTATTATTACTTTTATTATACTTTTACAGCAATAAGCTCAAGTGCTGAGAGGAAGAAAAGTTTCAAAAAGCTTTTCATTCGCACGATCAACGGACATAGGCAGAGACATGCAGAGATGAAAGACTTCCGGCGATGGCTTACTAACACTCGCACACATTGACAGATAGAGTTACACACATACTTTCATCTGCGCATTTAATACAACATAATAGGAAGCTGTGAGTCCGCTAAACATTTATGGCAAATCCAGGTTAGTGTGATTTTTGTGCACTATAAAATGGGTCGTCGTCGTTGTTGTTGATATTATTATTATTAGTGGTGGCGTTGGCTGCACAAGTGGCTGCAATAATGTTACCAAGATGAATAATGATGTAGGTTACAGGGTGGGAGGGTGTGGGGGGTATAGAGCGTGTTTTGGCGCATGATGTTCACACAGTGCGCAATTTCATTAGGTGTGTGTGTGTGTGAGTGTGTGTGCATTGCAAAATATCAATATAGCACACATTAATAGCAACAACAATAGCTACATCTGTGCTGGCGATAACAACACGCATCAAGAAAACTAAACAACAACAGTTGAAACAGCACCAGCAACAGCAAATACAATTGCTATGTGCACTACTTCCGCATGCAAGTTTAAACAACTAAAAGTCATCGGCGTCAGCAAAAAGCAAAATACAAAATAAAAAAAAAAAAAGCATTACAGCAACAACAACAGCAGCTAAAGACGAAGACTTCGGCTACGACAGCGACTGCGACTCATTCTCAATGCACTTTGCGTGCGTGCATCTGTGTGCGTGTGTACAAGAGAGTGACTCAAAGAGCATTGAATAGTGAGTGTAAAGCAGAAGTGAGAGACAGCAGCCCAACAAGCCAACAATGCACATATTGAGAACTTAAAGCCCTTTTAGTCGCAGATCTCTTTTTACTACAACAATAGTACTGAGCAAATGCGAGCGCTAGAGAGAAACAGAGTGAGAGAGGGAGAGTCGCCACAATGCTTTACTTTTCATTATTATTATTTTTGTCGTCGTTGTTGTTGCTTGGCATTATCTTCCTCTTTCTCACATTAGGCTGATGCCTTTGCTTTTACTCCTCCTTCTACCTGCTACGATCAATACTTTTTATACCTGTTTGCTTGTCTCCCCCCTTGCCATGTCTTGTCGTCTGCTCTAGCATGGCATACATACACTTGGAAATGCATGTGTGTGTGTGTGTGTGAAAGTATTGTCTGTATGTGTTTCCCCAATTGCCATGCTGGTGACCCGACAGATCGTCGTCTGTATCAGCGCGACGCAACGCGAAGCTCTCTTTTATTTTCGCTTCCGTAAAATGTTCGCTCTTGCTTTACGTTAAAAACGTCGCGAACGTCTCTTACGTTGCCATTGTCGTTGCGTCGTTGCCACACACTCACGCGTTACGTCGTTTGTGGAGCAATGCGGAAGTGAATTTAATTTATTGTATTTACGCTGTCTTTTGCAGCCACACAGACAGACGGACAGACTAACAGACAGAACCAGGAAAGTTAACGGGTCTACACAACTACACAACTATACAGCTAGAAATCCAAAGCTGGAAAGATTTTTGTTTGTATATATGTAAGTAAATTTATATGTATGTTGAGATACATATTTCTACGATTTGTTTAGTTTTTCGCTAATTGGAGAGTCGAGCGTTTTAAATAAATAACACACACACAATTGCCTGATAAATTCAAATTTATTGACGGAAATCTGTGCTCTCCGTAAAACGTAGCAGTGACTGTGGTTGAGTGGGCGGAAAGGGGTTGTTGCGAGCAGCATGATCAGGTGTGTTGCCTTCCTTGCCTTTTGCGGCCGCTACCCAAAGAGTTTGAGCTTTTCGTACTTTTGTGTGTGAGTGTGTGTATCTGTGTGTAGCTAAACCAGAAGCAGGAACTGTTGGCTGATTCGTTTCAGTTGTGGCGACAACAACGTCGACGGCAGCGCTAACGACAACGTCAACACCGACAGCGGCAGCAGCAGAAGCAGCGGGCGAACAAATAAACACAATTCTGCTGTATTTTATTTTTTTTATTTTATTTTATTTTTTTTTTTTGCAAGCAGCGAGCAGCGCGATAAGATTTCGCTGACGTGCGATTCGGTATAGCCCCAGAAAATGCCCCAACAGGCAAAAGCAACAGTAACAGCAACCTAATTGGAGCTTAACGCTCCGCTTTTGTTTCACTTCCATAGAAAAAAGTGGATGCAACAAGAGACCCGTCGAACCAAGCTACACCAAGAAGAAGAGTCCGAACCGAACCGAACCAAATGATTGCCTTCGATACAGTTCACCACATTTACTACGGATGGGTAGTTTGAAATTAACTGTAGATGGGGAATACATGTGGTGATGCAACGGGTTGTTGCAAATAGAAGCATCTGTTAAAAACTCTACATGATTTTAGTAGTATACATTTTTAGGTTATGTACACACCTAATTGAATCTTAATTGATTTGTAAATATTATTCTAAGTGTCAGATGGGTGCGAAAATATACAAATCCATCTACATAGATATGTATGTATGTCTCTAAGACAAAGACGTTATTTCTCAAATATTAAATTATTCAAATATTAAATAGAATGCAATTAATTTCGATTCAGTCATTTCAAGTTTATTTTTATATATTTCTTGCTTTAGATTTATTGTTCTCTTGAGTTTCCCCAAGTGAAATAAATCCCCAATCCAAGAATAGACAGTATGTGTACAAGAGATAAAGTGCCCTAATGTTGTAAAGTTGAAATTATCTTTAGGCAGGAATTATAATTTGTTGACCTCAACAAAAACTAAGAAAACGTTGTAAATTTTTAGTACTGAACATGTCAGAACATGACAGAAACAATAAACGAATACGATTCCAAAAGATTAGCGTTAACATTTATCAACTTTTTTTAACGTGCGCTTGTAGAGTGATGTAGATAGAGTGAGAGAGACGGGGTTGAAACAGATTTATGTTTCAATATGTATGTAGTATGCGAAATGAAATAAAACATGTGGAACTAAGAGAAGGTCGGAAATACAATCTAAACAATGTTTTTTTTTGCATTAAAAGTTGAAATGTGTAAGAAATATAATTTCGTTGCTTACTTGTTTGCTTTAGCTCCACTGTGCCGTGACGTAGTTGTTGTAATACTTGTTGTCTGTTTGTCGTTCTTTAAGCTTTCAGCTTTTAGCGACAGCGCAACGCGGAAGCGGATATGTTGTCCAGATCCAGAATATAAGCTGTTGTTTTTGTGTTATTGTGTTTCTTGCTCTTTGCTTTCGGTCAAGCAGCGGCTTTAACTGCAACTGCTGCACTACTACGTAACGTTAACGTATCGTCACGCGACGTAATGCATGCACTTTGCTGTTGCTGCTGATTTCCTGGTTCTGTTGCTACGCGTCGTCGTCCGCTGCTACTGCGACGCGTCAAGTGGCCATTTCGGAGTGGCTTTGGCGATGACGTAAAGGGATGGGGGCGAAGCGGTTTGTTAATCCTGTGTTGACCGTTGCTTTTATTGTCGTTTCGTTTGCTTCAAATTTCCTTCATGAGATTTTTCTTATTTGCCATTGCAAGCGAATGTCAGCGCCAAAGAAGAATGGCGCACAGCAAAAAATAAACAAACACGAAAACAAATCGAGTGCAAGCTGGAGACGCTGTCCGGCGGAGCAGGCAGCAGCCACAAAGAGCCTAAAGTACTTCCGTCTGTTCCTGCCTCATGCACACAAACACAACCGCACACGCGAGCGAGAAAGAGGCAGAGAAAGAGAAAGGCGATGCACTTGTATATTTGTTGGTCTTGTTTCTTAGCTTTGGCCCTTTTCACGTTTCACATACGTTGCGTACAAGTAGAAAATACATGGAGCGCACGACAACAATATAATCTGCTTCCTTTTCACTTTTGCTTACACACTACTTGTACATGTTGTTTTTGTTGCGCTCTGTTCGCCTAATTTTTGTTTATTTCGTATGTATTTTGAGAACAACCACAACAAGAAAACTTGGCATACACAGTTATGTAGCTATTCTATGCTTTTATTTTTGTTCTTGTCAGCGGCTTTTCTTCACCAACTGATTTTGTCTCGTTGTTGTTTTCCTTATTTCTTTTGTTGTTATGTTTTGATTTCCAAAACGAACTATTCCAATAAAATATTGTTGATATTATTACACTTATTTACTTAGAAGCTGTAGTTACGCGCGCATTGAATCAAATTCAATTTTTATACAATATTTTTGCACAATTACAATTCGGAATTATATTTATTGTACAACAAATTTTTTTTCCGCAGCAACACGTCCGCTCACCACGAAAGTTTCTTACGTTTTGACTCAAAACACGCAAGTAAGAAATAAACAAAGCAAACGACGATAACTGAGACCGCGCGCCAGAGAGAGAGCATGCGCATTTTTGAGTAGTTGCACAGGGAATGAGAGAGGCCACAAAGACGAGTGAATTTAAGAGCGCAAAGTATTTGTGTTAACCAAGAGAAGAGAAATTAAGAAATATTTAAATGTATTATTTTATTTGTGTTCTTCTTGCATACAATATTTCTTCCGAATACTTGCACGTTGTTTATTTCCTTTTACTATGTGTAAGAACATACGTACATACATATGTACGTATATTTTTAATATTTTATGTGAGGTTAAACGCAGTTGATCAGTTGTTGATAGAGAAGGGACAGGGTAGAAATAAAGCATAAATAATTTGAATTATTATAAATGCATTCGAGTTAGTATTAAAATTTTGTTCAGTTATCAAAAGTTTACAAAATACTGTTTATAGAAAATATCTTAAAATGTTTAAATGTTATTCCATTTGTTTAAAAATGTGTGGGTGTTAAGCGTGGGCGCCGATTGACTTGTTAATCTACAGCAATATAAGTTGATACAATCGTTTATCGATGAGCTAATAGAGGTGGGCTGTATTATTATTATTGCTATTGTGGTCGTCCGTCCGGCCATGCCCATAAGTAAGTTTGTGGTCCCTAGAAACCAGTCGACCAATCTTTAATTACTAACTGTTTGAATCGCGAGGTGCAGCTCGACATTTCCGCTTGGTGAGTCTTTAAAATTTTTTTCCTCCATAAATTATCAGCCAGCAACTCATAAGAAGAGAGTATGAGAGACTGAGTGACACAGGTTGCCATAAAAAGAGGCAAAAGATGCGCTCAGTTGCGTTGCACTGCATCCGCTTGAGTTTGTCTACTTCTTCTTTTTTTAAGTTCGTTAACCAGTTTCCCTAAACACCGTTGACATTTGAAGTCAAATGCCCATAAACGGCAGCGATCGAGACGACGACATTCGCCCCCTTTCGTTTCCTCTCCCTCTCTCTTTTACTCTCCTCGAACTGTATGTGGCCCAAATTAGTAGTTGTAGTTGTCATGGTGCGTACCACGGCAAGCAGTCATTGGAATAAGCAAAGAGCGAGACAGCCATGAGCAAAGAGCAAGAAAGGGAGGCAGGGAGAGGCAAAGAGAGAAGGATTGCGAGGCCGGTTCAGAGTTCAAATAGTCGTCCAATTGAGCCAATCAACATATATTTTGCGATCAGCAGCAACAATTTTTGCCATCAACTTCTCTTCTGAGTGGGCGGTTGGCAAGATGGTGGTAGGAGGTGGAGTGGAAGCGGGAGCGGGTCAGTCTTGGGTCGTAGGTGGCACACAGATGACGCAGCATCAAATCAACTTATGAAAACTCGTGCATTTTACTGCATTTACTGCATTTTCATGCAACCTGCCGCCGTCAATCTGCAACGTCGCCTTGCATTACGTCTGTGGCATGGCCCGTCGCAAGTTCGATGCCCAAGTGCAGATAATTCATTAAAATAGAATACTTTTAGTATGTCCAGAGTTCGCTCTGTCCACATATGTACATATCATACATATAAACATCCCAGACACAAACCGATTTCAGTTTTGATGAACGCCCTGCGTATCCTCCTTGCCCTACATATGGATACAGGGTATATGCATCGCGAGTCTCGCATTCGTCGTCTTTATAAATAGTTTTGCTGGCCCCCGGCAAAAGTATCCCGATGCGGAAGTCTTCCAGACGCTTCACATTTTGGTCGTTTGCCAATCGCACAAATTATTAACACTAAAATCCGGACTAAAACTGGGGGAGGCATGACATTTTTCAATATTTGCAATACTTGAGTTCCCCAGTCTGTCTGGAGTGCCACTTGATCGGAATGCATCTCACAATATGCCCGATAAGTATGCGTCCGTATAATATTATCAAGAAGCAGTTGTCAAGTATAATTAAAACTTACGTTATTATGAAAGACATACATAAGAAACGATTTTAAAAGTTTTTATTCATATACAAATAATTCTGAAGATAATATCTAGCATAATTACAAAAATGTATTGCTCGCTCTAATTAAAGTATGTACCAGAAATCTAGTTGTTAACTCACAAAAAGTCGAGTTATGTTTATCATTAAAGATCGAATACCGTTTGGATTATCAGTAAAAGCCAAGCATAAATATAAGATGTAGTGTATAATAAAGAATTGAAAGTATTATGCAAAGTATATCATCAGATAGTAATAAAAAACTAAAACTTGTGTTATTTAACAATCTTATTTCAATTTAATACTAAGCTCTTCAATTGTATTCTATACTTATTTCCCCCCTCTTATTTGCTCGTTAAATAAGATTATGATATTTGCTTAGCAATAGAAATTTATAAGCTTTTTATACATTTTCAGAATGAATTTTATGAACATAATTGCAGATAGATTTTAAAAAACTAACAAACTTTGTGAACACTACAAGAAAATAGTTGAATAATTAAAGGCCCGCTGGGGTCTGACACGGATCGGAATAAGTTACAGGACGTTGAGAGAACGCCTTCACAGAAGCTGATTGGAATTTTAAGCAGAACATGATGCTAGCCGCCCTTGTTGCCGCCTACGTAACAGACGGGATAATGAACGAAGGATAATGGATAAAGGATACAAATGAGTTCCTTGCGTTACACGAAATGCAATTAAATTGAATTTCATTTTGGAAAGGATATTAAGTGCAGATCCTGGTTACCCTAATTGTTACACATTCCCCTGAGTAACAATAACTAATTGTATGACCTTTTTGACAGTTTGTCCAAAAGGAAAGAATTCTTCTGTGCAAGGATCAGTTGTGAGTGAGTGTGTGTTGTTCAGTACAGGATATGAAGGAAAGAAGAAACCGTGGGAAACGAGATCAGTGGCTGAAGGGCGCACTCAGACATTAAACAAAAGCCAAACAACGGGAAAACCGATCAAAATCAAAGACCTGTGCAACGACGATCGCACAACAACCGATCCAACAGGCAGTCAGGTCAGGATTATGCCAGCCAAGAATTTCAGATTTCATGTTCTAATTTAGCGCCCAAAACGAAGCGATACGAAACAAAACCCAACGAACCAGAACCAAAGCCAGACCCAGACTCAGACTCAGACCGTGTGCACTTAGGGGTTGAAAAGTGATCGTCGGTGTTCGTGAGTCGCAAGTGTTGAGTCGAGCAGGTTGCATGCCACAGTGCGAGAACAGAGCTGAAAAGCCGGTGAAAGGTTTCATATTTCATTGTGCATTGTGCAACTGAGATTCGATATGTGATTGGAACGATCGACGCAGCGATCCTCGAGGCCAGGATAAACATTATGCGTGTAATGCGTCGCTGCTTTGGCTTCTTGCAACGTGTGGAATGTGAAATTTTATCAATTAAATATCAACAAGCAGGAGGGGGAATCGAGAAGTAGATGACGATCATGCCTGACTCGTATCTGTTGTTAAATGTCGATGCCGCTCGAGGTTAAGGCGAGGATAGAGATAGATAGAGAGACATACATAGACATGCGATAGATGCACGTTGTGGCAGGCAGACAGACGGCATGGAAAATGTGCGCCACATCCGCTCTGAAGGCTCAAAGATCTCTCGGTCTCGGTCTCGGTCTTGGTACCGATCTTTGCCATTGGCTGCATTTCTTGGAAAACGTTTAAAACGAGAACAGACCAAGAACTACAACAATGAGAGCTATAGAAAATGATGAGCGCAAAGATTGAACGTTTTGAGGTCTAAGAATGTACAAGAAAGAGAGAGCGGGCAGTTGCGTGAGGGAGATAGTGATAGGGATAGGGATAGAGAATAGAGAATAGGACAAGTGACTGAACTATGCGATCGCACGCACTCGAAAATGAAAATGCTGTGTAATTAATTACAGCTACAGCGGAGATTGTACACGAGGGAGACAGGGAGACAGGGAGGTAGCAGCAGGACTGGAAACGACAACAGACTGTGGCAGGTTACCTCATGCCAGGGAAATGGGAACGGCTGTGAGTTTAAAGTGTTCCCTTCCCCATTCGAGCGTTGAAAGGAAGTTATCCTCAGCGAACACATGTTCGTCTTTTGGAAGTGACAAAGGAAATGCCATGAAAACGTTCATAAAACTCGACTTTTTACGAGTCAAGAGTTGTGGATCTTTTTATGGTGTCCACTCTTTGATAGATAATTCACACAACACATCGACCGTTTCTGTTGCACAATTTGAGATTCACACATTTTGTAGAAATTTCTTTGAGGCAATTTCTGTTAGGTATTTATTTGAAGAGCGGAAAGAGTGGGAGGATGAAATCATTCTTTGTGATCAGGTAATATTCTAGAGAATTTCGAAAATGCGTTTATTTTGTGCTACAATTTTTATAATACATATATTTCCAGTAAATTGAACTGTGATGTAAAAAATCGATTTCAAAATCTATACTGTATTTTAAACACTTAATATCTTTATACAATGTATAAATGAATACTTTTATATTGTACAGACATCTAGTGATAGTTATCATTTGAATCTGAAGAGTTGATTCAAAAATTAGTTTTTCCCTGAATTGCGCTCTAATTTTTATAAATCTATTGGATATTTTACTGATCTTTTTTTACTTATAATGTATACTCTCTTATTTAGTCTATCATTTGGGAATATCGATATTTCTATATTCCCATTTCTACGGTTTGATCTTACTCGTACCAAGTTCAAACTGATCTTTATAGAGTATAAAAGTATATAGCCTTATCAAAGAATTATTGATTGATCATTGAATCAAAATATTAATCTACCAACTTGTAACTGATCTTAAAAATTAATTTAACCGATAAATCGATTTTGGTTAGCAAAATTGCAGATCGTCTACAGACTGAACTTCCAGCTGATAGCTTGAAAATGTTTTCTCACACAGATCATGAACTCCATCCATCTCTCTCTTGCTAAGTCTCTCTCTCTCTCTCTGTCGCTTTCTCACTGTATTTCAGCTACCAAAAAGCTGTTCCATAAATTAATGAGGAAGCATATTTGGCTCTCAGGTGAGACAACAACAGCAACATATGCAGTCAAACGGATCAGTTACATGCGGAGCCAGGGAAGCTCTTAGCTTGTACCGTTCGCTTTGCCCACCCACACACAACCTATATATATATATATATATATATATACTATGGAGAGTAGAGCCAAGTTGAGACTCGAGTCACATACACAAATAATCCGAGGCCGAACTTTTGGTTATTAACTTTCAAGCAAGTTGCTCATAACAGTTATAAATTGATTGACGCTGATTATATAACTTCCTCAAGCAAACAACACACACACACACACACATACTGTACTCCACTCCAGACAGACAGCCTCGAGTCTCCTTTCCCAGTCGTAGAGTCCCACTCTCTGCCTTCTCCCTCAGCTTAACCGATCACAAGGTAAAAAGTGTTACAAACACGCTACTGTCTAATGGCGAACCAGACAAAGTTACAGATACCCGAAACCGAAATCGAGACAAAGACAACGACACCACCAACACCACCAACACCACCAACACCACCGACACCCACTGCCTTACATTCATAATCTATTAAAAAAAACAATGCCGTGGAGGCGACACAGCATCCGGAATTGTAATGCCAAAAACGGAGCAAAAAGAAAGAAAACGAGAAAGAAATGCTGTCTTTGGCACACCGAAGATTTGATACCGTTGCTGATTGTAATTCGGCAAGATAATTTCGGTTGTTAATATATTTAACATGTTGCATTTTAAGTTAACCAAATTTTTGAACTTAATCTTAAATGATTTTATGTGTACGCAAAGCCAATTTTTGACAGATGACAGATTTTTCAAAGTATTTAAATACCTGAATTTTTTGTTTGCTTACAACATAACGAGAACCAAAAAGTCAAAGAATTGCACCGATCGTTCCTATATACTAAATTCCCAACGAAATCATTGAAGATTTTTAAATTACAATGGTGTACTTAATATTTAAAATTTAAATTTGAAATACTTATATTTATATTAATATGATAATTTGTAGTTAGATTTTGAGCAAAATAGAATGAACTACAAGCCTAAAAAACATTTATATATTACCGATCGTTATTTTCTCACATCTTATTCATTGAATATTGTTGCAATTGTAAGCAAATTTAAGTATTATTTATATATATTCAATTTGATTTTAAGGATTATACATTAAACTACACTATCGACTGTTTCGATGTGAAACAATTAATTTTTTGCAGACAACTGAGCACATATATGTTTTTATTATATAAAATTAAGTGCTTCTCAACGAAATAATGAACGAAATAATAACATAGTTTTCTCAGCGCAACTTTATAAACGAGAGTTCAAGTTTGGAATGTTAATGTTATTATCTATGATCTACAGTCTTCTTAGTTACACAATTAATGCAGAATTGTAATACCCTCTGCAAGAGTATAAAAAGCAATACAGAGAGACAGAAAGACAGAAGGAGAGAAGGCGAGAGCGATAGAGGCAAAAGAAGAGACAATTGCAGAGAAAGAAGACCAGAAGAATTCAGGTTTACAATGCGGTAATGCACACTGCAATGCTCGCAGTTGAGACCCGTGTGGTGCCTCATGCTGTTTGGTGGTGCTTGGCAACCTGTCCAGCTACCGAGCATCGCTTCAAGCTGGACCAAACTTAACTCAGTCAGACAGTGGGTCGAACGCTGGCCATAAACGGCGTGTAGAGAGAGAGTGGAGGAAGCAGGGGGGAGGGGTGGGGGGGGGGTGTTTTGTGGCTACTGTGCCAGTGTTCCACATTTCGCATACGGAAATCTGCAGTGAGTGCAATGCGATGGCATCTATGGGACATGCCAGGTCTTAGGCCGTTGACAGGTGGGGGTCCGGGTTTGGTTTCTCACCAACCGACTAGCCTCCCCTCCCCCCCACCCTCTCTCTCTGAGTCTGTTTCCTGCTTTTGCGGTTCTCGACGCAACTCACAACTTTCACCTTTCACGTAATCTTTCACACACACTTCGACTCTCCAGGCTTTGCCCAGGCGTCTTGAGATCTTGAGACTAGTCCGAAGATTCATTTATTGCTTTGCCATTTGCCAATCGGCCTCATGCGATGAGAAGACAGCTCTTCAGCTCTGTTTATGGTCTAGCATCTAGCGGTACATTGGCCGTAGCTATTGCAACGGTTCTCATTGTAGCTCATCTCTGTGAAGCCAAGAGATTGGGGCACATTATCCCACATCCCACTGAAGCTCCTCATCTGAGTCTCCTTATCTTAACTTGAGTTGCCCACAACATTTCGATCTTTCTTGACGAGTCAGCAGTCGTCAAGAAGAATTTGTAATTACATCATGTTTGAAGTGCAATGCGTTTTCTAGCAGTGTATCAAATATCGAATCGAATATCGGGTAAGTTTGAGTATCGGTTGAATATCGTAATATGGATAACATAAAAATGCGGGGAATTGATTAAATATGTCTAATAAAATATTCATACTGGCTAATGATTGAATCGAAAATAAACGTTATACATGAATCAGTTACTAGTCGGTTATTTTAGTTTGACTAATATCTTTTTCGATATCGGGACAGAAAAAAGATTGTTTTGAAAATATTATCAATACCTGAATTTTACCAAACTGCTATTTAATTGAACAAATCTAACAATAGCAATAAAATACCTTCGCATTTGTTTATCTCCAATTAATAACTCACGATTTTTTAAGATCTTTGAGTCAGCAACTCCGTATCCAAAATGCGTTCTATTAAATTGTAGAATAGGATATTTCTTTAACATTTTATTTCTAATTAAATTATAGTATGATTCTCGAATTTCGGGACAATTCTCTAAATTACTCTCTCTTCCGTCTCAATCTTGCGATCTCCTGTGAGAGTATTGAATAAAATATTGATAATCTCTACAGTTTACGCATTTATGTTAATGTTAACTTGTTA
This sequence comes from Drosophila sp. st01m, assembly GCA_018901795.1. NCBI lineage: Eukaryota > Metazoa > Arthropoda > Insecta > Diptera > Drosophilidae > Drosophila > Drosophila sp. st01m. Next base: position 3,304,712 of record JAEIFG010000269.1, read on the forward strand.
GTTACAAAAGGATCCAAAAAAAAACATGGAAAGTTCGCACAGTTAAAATCAGAGTTTATCCTGAAATCATTTTAGCCAAAAGCGTAGTCATAAATTTCTAAAACATCTGCTGAATCCCTTGCGGAAATGTAGTCAGTTATCGAACGCATTTTCCAATTCCCATTCCATTTGGACGATTCCTTGGCAGGCATGAAAAGTTTGCCCATATCGTTGCGTTCACAAATGTTTTGCTCCCAAGATGCGGAAATAGTGCTTGGTGTGGATATCACAGGGATGAGTGGGGATGATTGGTGACGAGGACGAGGATGAGGACGAGGCATTGAAAATTAACTTTGCATGGAATTTAATTTACGTCCACGACGATGATTTCCTGCCAAAGCAGAGCACAGGAACAACCAGAGACGGAGATGGAGGCGGAGGTAGAGCTGGAGCCGGAGCTGAAAGAAGCTTCCGTCATTTCCTTGATGCAAAGGTTTGGCGGCAATGCGATGCCGCATGCCACACAGACACACATGAAGTTAAGAAGGCCACCTAACGCCTACGCTACGCTTCCTGCAGGATGTAAAGGACGTCACAGTCAGAGTCCTCTCTTTCCCTTTGTATATATGTATATATATGTATACATATATATATATTTGTATCTCTCTCACTCTCCGTTTGTTGCACTGTGTACATTTGGGAGGCTACAGTCAGTTGTTTACCCACTTTAATCAGACCCATGCGAAGCTCCAACGTCCAGAGTGTTCGTATGTTTGTTTGTGCAGGGCAAATGCCAGGCAGCTGTAGTCGCTGTAGTTGCTGTAGTCTGAAAATGTCCTGACTGCCTGCCGCTTCCTTGCAAATGCTGCAGCTTCCGTTTCCGGGATATAATGTTCATATTTTCGAGGACATTTACAGGAAATAAAGTACGTCGCCCTCGTCGACAGCAGCCTTTGTGTGTGTGTGCTTTGTGTGTGTGTGTGTGTGTGTGTGTGTGTGTGTGTCTATGGGGGATAACATGGCACAACAGCTACCACCCAATCTCCCTACCCACAGCCTACGCCTCACTTCCGCAGCATCGCCATCGCCATCGCCATCGCAGTGGCAAGTTTTGCCGTGTGCTCGCATTTATGCCAGCCCAGTTGAAAAGCCCGACTGTCAGTCAGTCGGTGGCTAGAGCAGCTACCGCACCCACACCCGCACCCGCACCCGCTCCCCTTTCCTACCCATACACCCTGTCACTCCTCCTCCCTCTAGTCTTTTGCGTGCTTCCGCAGTGGCAGCAACAGCAGGATGCTCGACTGCAGAGTACGTTTTGAATTTTGTCGCACTTCCTGTTACGGCATAGTGCAGAAGGAGGAGGAGGGTGGCATGGGATAACGGATCAGTGTTGTCAACTTTTGCTGTTTTTCGTAAGGGAAAAACACACAAAAAAGAGCTAACTACACTCAGAAAAATATACCTTTATATTTGTACCGTTTTAAGATTTTGAATCGATCTTTTATTTAATATTTTGACAGAGTATTTCTATTTAATATAATTGTCAGACCATGATAAAAAAAATTCCTGTGAATCTCGTTAAGATATATTCAAAACTAACATAGTTATTTAACTAAACTAATTCTCTGTTGCATTTTACTTAAATTATACTTGTGTTCAAATTCAAATAAATTATTATATGAAGCTTGGACATAGTGTAATTGTTTTTAGTAAAAAAGAAACTTATGCTTCATTCCCTTAAGTTTATTTCAATTTTAAAACAAAACTATTTTAAGTACAGAAAAAATGTTAACTTTATTAGTTAAATAATTCTGTTGATGTTAATAAATAAATATCAAATATATTATTATATGAAGCTTGTACATAGTGTAATTGTTTTTAGCAAAAAACAAGCTTATGCTTCATTCCCTTAAGTTTATTTAAATTTTAAAACAAAACTAATTTAAGTACAGAAAAAATGTTAACTTTATTAGTTAAATAATTCTGTTGATGTTAATAAATACCTATAATACATTTTTTTTTTTATATTGCGACTTTTTTGGACTTTGTAAAATAATCAAAATTAATTTTATATCTTAATATTTGATTAGTACAAATAATAAATATTTACATAAATTTTATGTATTTTTTTAAAAAATTGGGAATTTTTTTGGATTTTGAAAAAAATAAAATAAAAAAATATATAATTATTTTATATTTGAATATTTGATTAGTACAAAACAATACTTTAAATTTTAAATGAATAGGTCTAATTCTCAATATACATGTATTTTTAGTGAACATTTTTGTAAGAGAAACAATAGAGAAGAAAAATTAATTTACATAAATAAACGCAGATTTCCTTCAGTCAGCTGTTTTTGATATTTATCGCAATTTAACTTTAAAAAGCCAAACTTGACGAAGAAGAAACTGTTTTGGCAACACAGATGGAAACGAATTGGCTGCTCTCCGGATGAGACAGCTAGATAAGAGAGAGAGAGAGAGAGGGCTGCGTGCTCTTCCGCTTTTTGGCTCTGTCATCAGCAACGTAATTTCCGCAGCGTAAGAACGGAACTCGCTTTGTGCTCTAACTCGCCGTCAGGTTTCCCTGAATGTTATCATAAAGGATTAGAGATGGCACATGGAAATGAAAGTGGAAATAGAAAATGGAGTTCAAGCTAGAGATGCAAATGGTGATGGGAGGGGATGTGGAGTTGGGGTTTGGGGATGGAGGCAGAGTCTGATAAGCTTTGGAGTGAGCTCAAATTCATCAAATTCAACTTGACTGGCATATAAAATGGCCAATACCACACCAAATGGTTAATAGCGGCGGCAACAGGTGACTCCCCTCATCCCCGCACCCCCGCACCTCACTCCACCATCTACATATCCCCGCAAGACAACAGGTACAAGTATCAACGACATTGTCGCTGTCGTTGTTGGCAGTTCATCAAATTCTCATGTGACCAAAGACCAAAAGGTTCAATTCGTTCGTTTCATACGAAATTTGATATGCGATTCACATATTTAATGACTTCTTTCATTTTTACATAACACTCGATTCGATGAACTGCCCCGCCATCCGCACCACCACCACCACCACCATCAGCACTCCCCCTTCCTCGTTCTCCTGTTACCGCACCCCCTGCATGATCCCTATGCCAGACTAAGGTTTCATCAAAGCGAAGCTGTTGCACCCAAGCACTTGTTGCATTCTAGGGCTTGGTTCGATATCATCGTCGTCGTCGTTGTCGCCTCGGAAATTCCCATTCCCATTCCCATTCCCGATCGTGGCGACCCTTTTGACAGGCCCCAGCTCCCCAGCTCCCCAGGCACGTGATGGAACGCCGGACAAATGGAAGTGCCACTGCTGTAGGTGTATATATGCGTATATGCATGTGTGTATGTGTGTGTGTGTGCCCCTCTGGAGTGAGTGTAACAGGTACCGGGTGCATTTGTATGCATCGTGGCGGATGCGCCGGCCAAAGCGTTTATTATTTCTTCATTTGACGCAAATGATGGTTGACTCCAGGCAAGAGGAATGCACTAAACCGCTAACTAAACAGAACCCAAAAAAAAAAAAAAATAAAGAAAATTAAGAAAAAAACCAATCCCCAAGCCGAGAATCCATATCCAAACCTCAATGCCGAATCGTTGAGGTTTCAACACAAAACCGAAACAGAAACCGAAGTTGAAGTTGAAGTTGAGTTTTCTGACCACAACTGGCAAAGGGAAAGCCAGGCGGCAACAACAGTAACAACAACAAGGCACAAAATACACTGAAAGAAATTTAATTGAAATACAAGGAAACCAGTATATGGTTTCAATAGCTAACTACTATTCTCGAAATTATGTCTCTTTATCAGACAGCGTAACGATTATAGTTTTTTAAATTATATGAGATTTATAAAGTGAAGACTATGTGTTGATTCTTATTCTTTTTGATAATTAAAAAATTATCAAATAAATGGAGTAAATATAAATATTTGTAATTGAATTTAAGTTTATTCAGAATACTGCATTCCGTCAGATTGCATAACATTTTACTATTTATCTAGATTATTGTTAAAGTTCACGTAAAACAGACATCTCTTATTTGATCTTAGCAAAAAAATAAGTTTTTTTTTTTTTTAAATGTCTATTTGATAAAGTCTTGCAAATCTTTAAAATGTGTTCTTCAGTTTATATCAATTTGGTCCAAAGTAAAATTAAAATTCTTTTTATATCAAATGGATTACATAAAGATATTTTTAACCTTAACAGACTTTTAAACAACACTTTTTGAAATTAAATGCTTGTACCTACCTTTAGAGAAATATGTAATCAGGTCAATATTAATCTCATTTAGTTAAATGAAGTCTTTTTCTATGTAAAATGTAATGTGCAACTAAAAGATAAATTTATAATTAACTATTGTAGATTAATCCTAGGTTTATTTATTACTATCATATAATTTTTTAAAATATTTTATACATTTGTATTTACTTGATGAAACAAAATACGAAAAAGAATCACGGATTTTAAAATGTCGAAGTAAAATAAATACTTGACTTTTATTTTGTTATTATTAATTTTGCAATTCGTGGGTGAAATTGTTGTTTCTGTATTTACATATTTACATACAACGTATAAGGACGATGCGAAAATATAATCTCCCGATAAATGAGAAATTCCAGATAATACGAGAAATTGGATATTTTTCAGTTAAATCAACAAATTTCTTGTAAATAATTGAAATAGTCGAATAAAAAATTTATCCACCTAATATAAATTGACCAAATCTTCTGTTCTTCTGTCACAATCATTTAATTTAAATAAATATTTCTCACATTTCAGAAATTGCATTCTTCAATTAATTTTCTTTCAGTGCATGATTCTTGTTATTTGAAACCCGGATTTAAACAGAACATGAAAAGAAAGAAGAACGAGCCACAAATTACTTTTACCGATCACAAAAAAACAACAGCAACTCCACAAGAACAATAACATCCAGAAGAAAAGCAACAACAACAAGAACGCCGATGTCGACGCCGACGACAATGACGAAGTTAATGTTGATGACAGTCGAAGTGAAGAGAGGACACAAGCTGAATACAAATGCATAAATTAAAACACAAACAAATTTCCTATGTACGAATGCACTTGTTCAAAGGTTGAGTTCGCTATAGGGTATTCTCGTACTCCTCACTCTCACAGTCACCACCATTAATATGCCATGTCCAGATCCATCCAAATTGTGCATGCAAAACGGAATTCTCCCAAAGAAATGGACATTTTTTGAAAGGCCGCAACAACCGGATGACCGAAGTTCTTATTATTAACTAGGAATTTGTAATCTTTTATTTTTCTTCATATTATTCGGAATTCCGATACAAACGGCGAGATTACTTATTCACAGTTAATAAGAGAGTAATATAGCGCCGGTTTGTATATTTATAAATTGTCTTTAGAAATTTTTAAAAGGATGTCAATCATTAATACTGTTTAGTGGGAAAGTTGAAATATAGTATAGATTCTATACAAACTAAAAATCCACTAAACTTTATACAGCAATAGATTAGTATATTTATAATTCGTATACTCAAAATAAAAAAGGCAATAATTGATTTAAAAAGTTTTTTAGTACTTGACACTGTCATGAAAAATTAAATTTATTTCGATTCCTATAATAAGAGACTTAAAACTAGAGTGGCAAAATTTGAATATTAATGTCTGGAGATAATTCTATGGTAAATTAGCAAGAAATTATGAATTCAAATTTAGGTTTAGTCATCTTTATCAGGGATGTATATCTTTGTATAGCACCAGATTAAAGTAGTTTACAAGTAATAAATAATTTAAGAGATAAAACGTTCAAAGACGACAAAAGATAGACAACAGTTTATCAAGAGCAATTCAAGATAGGGATAAAGATTCTAGCTCTATCTATAACGATGGTGTAGAAAAAGGAATCTGGAGTTTTTCAAATTACCAAATTCTGTTATATAAAAGCGTCAACTTTTAATCAATTAAATATTGCAAATAACTTCAACAATCAAATAATTAATTGATCAGATTACAGTGAAATTCAAGCTTGTCAATTAAGAAAAACTTTACTAAAGATTGCAATGTCCAATTGCAGAAAAGTAAACTATGCTACACTTAACTCGACTAAAAAACTGTAATGACTTAATTAATTTACAATCTTTGCAAAAGTTAGGTTTATCTTTATACTATATATGCATATATATATAGCATTGGAAGCTTATAAAATCTTACGACTTAATTTATAACTTAAATATGTACACAAGTCCTCAGTGAACGTTATTGCGTCTCGTGTAAAAGTTGTTTGATCTGATCCATAGGTGAGAATCAGAGCATTAGCAGGCGATCGCTGAGCGTGATCGACTGCAGGTTGGCCAAATCTCAGAGACCCGTGTGACTCGTCTGTAGCTGTTCAATTGAGATGGACAACTGTTCGAGGCGCTGCATCAACTGCAGCATATTCTCTTGGGCTCTGTTCGTATTGAACTCATTTCCATGCTCCAGTGAATCCTCCTCGGCGGCGGCTAATTCAAAATGCAATTTGGCTAAACTCTCCTGCTGCTCTCGTATCTTGGTCATCTGATCCATGGTGCAACCAGAGCCTAAGCAACCATTAAAATATAAATAATTATGGATACATTTTATAAAATTAAAATGTATTTGCTATTCTTACCGAACGCCTTCAGCTTGCCCGAATGAAAATCATCCAGCAGTCCAAGCAGCGCACGCTCCATATGCTTCACATCGGGCACTTCGGAAACAAAGGAATGGTGTTTAATCGGACGATCATCGAACTTGTCACTGTGAACGCTTTCGTTTGGCATTGTCAATGGTTGGGTTTGGATCTGCATCTTACGGCGCTGCAAGCTCGGCGTATTTGTATTGCTATTGTTGTTATTATTGTTGTCGTTGTCTTTATCGTTGTTGTTGTTAATGATGTTGGTGTTGGGATCTGGGGACAACCACTCGCTGCTTACCAGTGTTATGCTATTCAAGCTGTGCTCGCTGCTGTGCATTGCGTCCACCTGATGAGCATCTGCATGAGCCGTGACAAAAAATCATAAAATAAATCAAACACAAAATAATGAAATCACAACAAATTAAATAAATCAAGCAAAGAAATAGGTTTAGCAATAAAACTTAAAGTAAAGTTAATTAAATATAAAAGTATAATAAATTTATATTGCGATTATCTTCTAAGCTATGCACGCTTTCTTATACTTGATCTTTCCTGCACAATTCACTCAACGGCAAGTTAATACAATGACTAGCAAGATACGAGTAATTGAACTAAAAATTAGAAAATATGAATAAAGTAAAATGCAGATTATATATAAATAAAAATGCTAAGTTAAAAACTTATTTGTAAAATCTTTCCATAAAATTTACAGAAGCAACAGCTATGCGCTCACAATTAAGACAAACGATGAAGTTAAATACGAAACAATCATAAATGTGACTTATTTTTGACGATAAGCTAGCATAAACAAAAGTGATTCACAAATCTAATAGCAAAATCGCAACTGTCATGTTTCGCCACAGAAATTGAAGTGACATCGTAAATATCCCACGGTGAAATGGGTTGTAAGTTAAATTATTGAAATTATATCAACTTTGCAGCATGTGTCTTGTATTTGTGTGAGAAAGTGTAATGTGAGCAACATATGGCCATAAGTGCGTCATACGCCAGTCGGAAGATAGACAATTGTTAGCTCCTTGGCATGTGAGGCAGACGTAAGCGTTCACAGCGACTGTAAGGATGTGGAAAATCGAAAGTATTTGTTTTTAGCTATGTGAGGTTTACCTTTCAGCAATTTTCGTGGTCGCGTTTTAAACTCAAAACGCTCATCGCCAGCGGCATTGTTGTTGCCTTGTGCGTGGGGGCGTGGTCGGCGCTCATTGACGTATTGCAGTGTTGTTTTGGCCGAGGTCTGTTGCTGTTGTCCCTGTCCCTGGCCCTTCTCGGATATGGTGCGCTCGATGGAGCAGGAGGCCGAGTTCCGGCTACGTGTAGTCTCCCCACTGGATATGCCTTTAATCTGTGTGTAAAAAACAAAATGTTGTTGAGAGTTTGTGAGAAGTGGAGTGGGGTTGGGCGTGTGCTTTACATTGATCTTTGGTACCGCAACGGGTGTGGCAGGTGTCTGGGCTGATTTCGCTTCCTCCTCTGTTTCAACATCATTTGGCACTAGCTTCTGACGCTCCACAACTTCATCATTTGGCTCCATTTTCAATTTTATTTGATCTATTTTATGTGTTTTCAAAAGCAAAAACTTGCTTTGTGTGCGTTTGACCGTTCACAGGGTACGTCGACACCTCATCAGCTGATACCAGTGTGACCACAAAACAAATTTTAAAAAGCCAGGGCTGCTGCAAAATATCCTACTTAAGCGGTATATTTAAATAATTCAAGTGCATCATGGTTTGTTTAATTTTATTGCATTATTAAACTACTAAAGTTAATAAGGCTATAATTTGTCATTTTTATGCCTTCTTCTTAGAGAAACCCATGGTATAGATCATGTGCACGATGCTGACTAGACCCACACCGCACAGAGCTGCAGTAATGCCAAACAGAACTTTATCGGCTGGTCCACCTTTCAAGTGGACAGGCAAATCATTTAATGCCTGCAGAAGTAAACTAAGTTAGTGCGGAAACTCAAAGAAAATAATTGAACAGAACCCACCTGGAAAGTCTTCATTTTACCAGCTAATCCCTCGGGTAACGCCATAATTTCTAATGGGATTATGTAATTGCTAAAAATGTGCAAAAATTAAATTAATGCAAATATATGCAGTTCTTAAACTCCACAAAAGTTACTCAAAAATTTGTAATATATATTCACAGTTTATCCGATTATTTATCAGAGTGAAATGGACTTACTTACTTTTCGAACTGGAAATACTTCCGAACTGCACTTCAGAATATTGCTAATGTAAAATTTAAAAATAGAAAATATGCACATATGTTTGTGGCAATGAGAATTTGCCGTTTCAAAAACAGTATTGCCAAGTTGCATCGGTTTTCAGCACAAATATGTCGAATGCAACAGCAAACAGAAAACGCATTCAAATGAGAAAACCGTTGAAATTTAAATTAGGCGGCATGTGAACGACCGAGGGACGTTGTGAACGTCCGATTTTCGATTTGTACGTGTTCCGTTCGCGCTATTTTGGCTTTTTGTGAATTTTTCAGCAGGCGCACAGCAAAAGCTGCCAGCGAATAGCGTTTTTGTATTATATGTTTTGTTTTACGCAACAGTGTGACGAGTGTGCGAGCGCGAAAGCTTGATGTTGCGCAAAAGCTGCGCACACCTGTCGTCTCACTTCCGCACACAGCGAGCGCCGTCAGGCTGAAAGCACTCCGAAGCACTTTTGGAACCGCCAAGTAACTGCTTAACGATTTTGGGAGCCTGGTGGGGATTACAATAATTCTACACCGAATGAGTTGTGCAATTTCGGGGACATCGTGTGTGCAAACTAAATTTGTAGACACAACGAAGTCGCAGCAGTATTCAACGACCGTTGCAGGCGGTCGAAAATAAAGATGGGGAAATTGTAGTGTCGCTTTTCGATTTACAAAGTTCGAAATCGGACTGAATTATTGACGATGTCGCATTGTTACTTTGCTTATTTTGTTGCAATATTCGTATACATATGTGTGTAGCGTTACCGGTACCGTATACGAGTATAATAATAAACGAAAAGCACAAGCTGTTTAAGCTCTCGCCAAAATAAACGCTTACGCTGGCTCGAATGGCGGATCGCTTGGCCCGCCAGCCCCGCGGCCGACGTACTGTTTCAAACACACATAACATATCGCCCTGCTAAAGCCTTTGTCGATTTTTAGCTCCCAGTACAAGAACTTTCAAAATCTGTAGCTTCCAAACAAAATTAACTTGTCAAAGCGTCGGCGTCGGCTGCGCTGCTGCAGCGCAACTTTGGTTTTCCGAAACTTGAAAAAAGTTAAATCTGTCAAGTTCACCTCCGAGTGCTTTTATTGCCATGCGGTTGAAAAAGAAACTTGTGCGATTCTTCTTGAGGGTTTCACCCTCCCTCTCTCTTTCTCTCTCTAGCCAACGCTCTCACATACTTATGTATATTGGAAGCGCTCTCTCGCACTGAAGCGTTTAAAAAGTTCAAGCTAATATTTTTAAGTTCTAAAGTTAAACTTGATTTGTGAAAACTGAAACAATTACAAAAGTTTCAACGGCTATCGTTATCAGAAGCGTTGAGTTCAAACAAACTATTTGGAAAAGCGATGAATTGATAAGAATACTAAGCATAGATCGAAAACAAATACATTATGCTAGAAGTGCATGAAATTTTAGTAGTAACAACGAAAACGACAAATACCTTTAAAGATCTTTCGTGTCAAATAAATAAAGAATTTAAACATTAAATTTTTACAGAACTCCTTTTTAATTCAGATTCTTTGTTGTTAAATATTATAATAAATGTATTAGTCTATAGTTCGCATTTATTGCATCAAAAGTCCAAAGACACATACACCTCTTTCGTATTGTCTAAAAGCACTTCTTAATGCTTTTTGTGCTTGGCGGATTGAAAGTTTTATCGGAAAGCCAAAACGTAGCCCTATATACATACATAAGTGTGGCGGGGCGAGGCAAACCTGGCCTTAAAAACCCGAGCTTATTGACACAAGGGCTATAGCAACAAAAGTTCTGACAAACGAATAGACGTACGAGCTTAAAAAGCCACTCTACAAAGAACGAGCAGAAAAAACTTGGATCTATTTTTTTTTTATTAATATATAGTATTTAATGTGTATGTACACTTTGAATATAATTAAAGCTTTACAATAAGCATTTAAGAACGACACATTGGCTGGTCATGTTGTTATTATAGCTTTTAAAACTTTGAGAGACAAAGTCTAAATTTCTATGCGCTTAAAGCTTAAGTCATTAACACAAAGAAACCAAAACTATTATATACCATTTAGTGAAGGTTTCGAATAACAAGACTTATTATATTTAATCTATAATCTTTTAAATCAAATAAAGATTTCAATTATCGTTCTTCAATCGTATCGCAATCAGCCAACTGTCATTTCGATTTGAATTCCGTTCAAAAAAAGTGACTATGCGTTTGCTACCTTTTTCGCACCGAAAGAACGAACACTCGTTGCGTTGTCGGCAGTTCGAATGCGACAGCAACTACAATAAACAGACGAGGTTGTCTACTCCTTTTCCTTTTCGCAAAACAAAATGGATTGCTCTTTAACTAAAACAGTTAACAGGCTCTCAGGAGCGGCGGCAAACATTTACAGCGGCCAACGAGAACTGAGCAAACATGCCATATATTTGTCACTTTCCCACCAGCAGACAGACAGTAGTCGTTGCCATTCATGGTCGTTCAACGAAATCGAACCGAGTGAATCAAATGCGCATTTGAATGCTTCTAATAAAGCTGGGCGCCTGTTGAAAAATTCACAAAACCGCTACGAATATAACGCATTCACACTATTCACTCACTCGCTCGCTCGTGTACTCGTACATACTCGCTTGTCTGCACTTGGTCGAGAATGCATGCGGCATGGGAAATACAATAATTCAACTTCTGACCCTGTTTCCAATGCAATTTTATTTAAATATGACAACGAGTTATTTAGTATATTTGTGTTAAAAGATTTAATTGTTCAAGTTTACTTAAATGAGTAGTTGCGTTAAAAAATATCTATAACGTATATACATTTGAATAATTCTGTGAGTGTACTCATTATAGGTATGAATTGCTAAAGAAGGGCCTTGACTTAGATGGTTCTTTTGAGTTCACTTATCTACACTCGCCTGAATAGAGTGTATTCATTCCTATCGACCTGTCGACTCTTTCTGCCACACAAGTAATATGAATAACCAAAGTTATGAATGCCCATGAATGCCAACGAGTACTTGGCCAGTTTCATGAAAGACACTCAAGAAGATTGAGTTTTTGCTATCGCAAGAGGGGCAATATAGACAGTTCGATACGTTGTGCGCTCGCTCACTCGTATTGTAGTAGACGGTTTTGCATTTGGATTGGATGCTTGTTGTAAAAAATGTTTGAACTGTTTTAAGTTTAAGTTTTAACGGTAACAGTGACGCAGAAATGGCCAGCAAGTTGCTGGGCGGCCACAAAAGCAAACACAATGAGTGCAAGTGTGATGTGTGTCTGTATGTATGTGTGGCTACCTTGGCAATGAAATACGCTCACAAACATGCATTCATACAGATGTACATTGATACATACACATGTTTATACAAATGGCAAATCAGAGAGCCTTATGGAAAGTTCGTTTACCTCTTTTAACATTTTCAGCGGTCATGCGCTGCTGAGGTGAATTAGATGCTCTTGTATGCGTAGTTCTTCGTGCTGAGTGGGAGAACGAGAGAGTGTGAGAGCAGTGAGAACGCGCTATTTTCGCATTTGCGTTTTGTTTGTGTCCGTTTTGTTTTTGGCTACCTGAATGCAAATTAGTTATTCAACTGGGAGAGCGAGAACTCACTCAAATGTTTGCTCTGACAACAAGCATATCCCCTGTTGTTTCCCCTTCTGTGTTTTTCGTCTGGCTGTTGCTGTTGCTGTTTCTGTTACTCGCGATGTGATCACGACGAGCTGTTATTGTTGTTGGCTGTCAAATGTGTTTCAAAGTCAATGGCGTGTTTGCGAGAACGAGAACGAGAACGAGCACGTGAACGAGAATATGACCAGGAACAAGAGCGGAAGCAAGAGTGAGGCAAGCACTGTTGACCCAACCCCAAATCCAATCTCCAACGTACCCCTCTTCATTTGCCGCCTGCTCAAAGCACCTTGATGTTTATGTGTGCGTGTTTCGCCCCCTACTACTGTACGTGTGCTAGTGTGAGTGTTTTGTGCTTTTTTTATCATCTAAGTGGATGTGGTTGTGGCGCTGCCTGTTGTCTGCTGTTTGTTGTTTCTCCCGTCATCATTTAGAACAGTTGTCGACGCGCGCGCATGAACAAAAAGTAAATGGGGCGGGCACGGCGCACACGGAGCAGAGTATCATCATCATCAAGCGTCGCGTCGCTGCCGACAAACGGGCAGCGCACGCCCTACAAATTTGCTGTTCGCCTATTCGAAAATTTCACTAAAAATTGTTTACTCTCTCGTTTGGCACGAAATGAAAGTGTCCTTTGGCCCCCAAGTGAACACCAAGCAGTTCGCCCCGTCCCCCACTGGCCATTGCCAACTTTTATCGACGACACTGCCACTTTTAGAAGAGGTTTCATGAGCGGGTAGTAAGCACATGTGTCTGTATAAGGTCGGGTAATTCTATAGAACACCTGCTACGCAGCGGTGTTATAATATTGGGGAAGACATTCGGCAATATGCTCTCAGCATTAGTTGGAGACATAACAGAGGCGTCCCAACGAAGGACACACATGTAATCTTAAAAAGTAATGTATTGTAGTTAACGGATCGAAAATGTTATTTTGCAGACCAACCCAAAGGATTGTAGATTTGTTGATTAATATAAAACTAAGAATTAAAAATGAACTTTAGTAAATGATAAATGAGTTCTAAGTGCGTAACTTTAGAAATACATCAATAAAACAGATTATATTAAATTCGAATTTAAGAGGGATTTCAGATTTTACATGCGAAGTTTTTTTAATTAAATCTAAAAGGATACAAAAATTTCAAGTCTGTGGGTATACAAAAAGAGTTTTATTAATCATATAAGTATTTTTTGCAACGCTTTGTTAAACCCAGAAAGGCCCAATCAGACCATGAACAAGTAAGGAGTAGAATATTGATCTTATATTCCATTGTGGATATAGATTTATACAAGTAATTGACTTGTGTTATTAAATTATAATTTTGAAATATATAAAGCTGCTCTTAGATCTCTTTTAACCTAAGACTGATTTACAGATACTAGCTTAAATACTTTTGCAAATTTAACATGGTTAAGTATATCTTTAGCAAAGGATAAATTGTTAAAATTAATTAGGTAAGAAATTCGGCGCAATAATTTTTTTTGGCAATGTCTTATACAAATTCTTTGATCTTCTAATGGTTAATAAAGAACTTATTCTTGTTTAAATCGATCAATAATACTGAATGAAACTTAAGAGACTTTGGGTTCTGGGATATTTCCAGCTGTGCCACTGCCCCTTCATCGAGATTCATAAACGACAGCAGGTAGATTTGATTCACCAGGCGTGACATAACAACAAGTGAAACAAGTAAACACACACACACACCGTGAGCGAGAGAGATAGAGAGTGTGAGGGAGAGATTTCAGCGGCGGATATTGCTGGGAGGGGCAACGCGTACTTGTTTGCACTCAGTGTAGCGTTTCTTGGATTATGTGCGCCCGTTACGGTAGTCAAGACTTCCCCATGTCGGCGTGTGTGCACGCGTTGTACCTTGTGACTAAAATGTTGGAGCTTGAATCCGAGAGTTTCCCCCACACCCCGTCAGCCATTTAATTCAGCCTTGAGAAGGTCTTTGGCGCCTATGCCCCTTAGCGGAGAGTCAAACGGCCTTATGCAGTCGATAGGGCCCCCTCAAATGTGTTCCCCAATTGCGGTACACTCTTGTGCTGTTCCCCACGACGATAACAACAACGACGACGGCGATGACAAACGCTCTCGGCCGTTTAGCTATGCTTTCTGTTAGCCCGCGCTGTTAGTAGCCATCTTTTTCGATTTTTTGCTCAATCACAGACGATGATGACGAGGACGACGACGACGACGGCGACGATGAAAGACAGACAGCGTGCCACAACGCGACGCTGTCTTGTGGCACGTTGGAGGAGAGTTTGTGGGCACTGAGAGTTATGGAGTAGGGGGCTTTGAATCTGACATTGTCTAGCCACTGTTGTGTGTGTGTGTCTGTCACTTGTTTGCTGCGCAACTTCTGTTTTCCTGGTGTAATTAAGCAAACGAAATATAATAATAATAAATTATAATTTTAGAAGGCGTGCCACACCAATACCAATCAAATTTAACGGAGCGGGGCTTAAACCGCGAATAATATTATTTTATTTATGGCCAACACACACACACAGTATTTTGCTTTGTTGGTTTACGAGTATTATTATGCCATTATTTCGTTTGTATGTTTAAAATATAAATGAACAGGCTTCAAGAAATGCTCGTCTCTCTCTTTCACTCTCTGCAAACAAAAGAATTATTGTATTTCGCTTTCGCCATAAATGTTCAAAATACACGAATATGTATAATTCGAAAATGGAAAAAGTTGTGAGAGCGCGCGCCGTTCGTTATGTTAATTTTACAGCGTTTTCCCATCCCTAGCCCCCTCTCACCATTGCCCATCAAGCAAACACTTTCCAAATGCTGTTGCTGGCAAATCGAGTGGTGATTTTACCCAACTCCAGTTTCAGTTACAGCTTCGGTTTTAACTCCAGTTTCAGCACCTCGACACTTTTGCTATTTCTATGAAATCTTGGTAACTGCTGTGTTCGTTTCTAACGATTTTCTATGTTAACGCCAATTTGAAAACGGTAACCGCCCGTCAGCAGCAGCAGCAGTAGCAACCGCCGTTGTTCGCTGCAACCGCCGCTGCTTTTGCTGCCTGCCGTTAAATGTGAAAAATGTACGTTCCGCGGACTTTGCGTCATGCGATGTTAATTCAATAGGCGCCCAGCATTAGACACAAGCTGCCTGATACGTAACGTCAATGGCCGACACTTGTGTGTGAGCGAGATGGCAATGTGGAAGGTCATACGACTTGCTTTGTTCTGCTTGTTTACATTTGCCTCTGTGTTTGTGAGTGTGTGTTTGTTATCTGTTATCCGTTTGCTTGCGAGCGACTCAGTGTGACCGTACACAAGTGTCCGTAGCTACATCTACAGCTGCTATCTATATGTCTCTCTTTCATTCTCTCTTTCCTTGTCTGTAAGTGTGTGTGTGTTCCTTAGTTTTTGGGGCCAATGAACTAAGCGTTCAGTGCATTGCACTTGCTTGCCACTCAAAGTTGATATTTTTCTGACTTTACGAGAGCGAAAAATTGCAGCAGGAGAACCTAAAATACATATGTACATAATTTGTGTGTTTGAGTGCATTTGTGAGCATCTTAACATGTTCTGGAAATGTATAACTTAACAGCGTTTTGGATCTAACTATGCCTGAAAAAGCGGTCTACGATCACTGTGGACACAAGTCCGCTCTAACGACTAAAGCAGCACGTAAGGTGCGAAAGACGATTGCAATTTATGCAGTTAATTTGGAAAGTTTTCTACAACTGTCCAATCGGACAATTTGGTTGAAATTTATGAATTTTAAGATATTCTGTCAAAAATACATAAAGATTAATACCCCGATCAACCCAGTCTAACAACGGATTCAAAAGATAATACAAATTTTTAACTCTTGGTAGCTTTTTCAAAATTATATGAAAAGTTTTGTTTGCCTTTCTTTTGTATCAAGACTCTAAAAAAAACGTTATCGATTAATACTGCATAGGACATATGTACATATGTAGCTGACATATGTACATATGTAGCTTTTGTTGCTCGCAAACGGTAGGGGTTTCAGTTTTAGGGATATTAACTTTCCATTAAATTAGTGGGTTTTTTAAAAAAATTGTAGGACAAACATTTCTAGATTTTTGAAAAGGATTAATTCCTTATCATTACATTTATTTTTTGCGCTTTGATGTAAACAAACAAACAAACTGACTTTGATATGTCATTTTCGACGTATCAATAAGTTTTAATAAAGTCTCCTATACCCCATTTGCTGCAATCATTTAAATGATTTAGCTTTTTTCCGCTAGTCTGGTATTGACAATAAATGATAGATCGACGTTCGATAACAAATAAACAATATTTTACTCCCAGCTCGGTAAAGTCATCAGTATTCTAGAATCACTATTTCTTTGGAACAAATAGTCTGAGTCTCATGAAATGCCCTTCGAAGCATATTCCCTATTTTAGCACTGATCAAAATGAACTTTAAGCCACAAAAGATATCGAACGGGTAGATCTGACTGATAGGAAGAAATAATATCATCCAATGCGATCGATGTCTATAAACTTCGTTTATATATAGCTAGTAGCATACAGTTATCGTCATTGAATTAGTCACTAGCGTGGACTGCTGTCCACACAATGATAGTCTACCCTTAAATTTCATTTTGGCTACGCCCTTCGGTTTAATCAATAAATACGTTTGTATGTAAGGCTGATGAGAAATAATTAAGTACTACAAGTACTTAGTAACTAAGTACTACTTGCTAAAAATTGAATTCAAACTTGTTAGCACCGCTTATCGCACGTGCTCCCCCCTCAGTCTTCAGTCCTTCCCTCGCGTGCCCTTCTTTGGCTGTGGCTCTCCTCTCTCTTGCACGAGCTGCGCTCACGCTTTTTGCTCGCTCCGAAGTGCAATTACGACGTTGCAATTTCTTCTAGGTGCACGTAGCTGCAGCTATTGCCTCTCTCCCTCTCGTTCTCGCTATCTCAAAAGCTAAATGTGTGCAAGTGCATGTGCATGTATGACCGTGTTTATGTGTGTGCGTGTGTGTGTGTGTGACGATGCAGCTCCTCTGCCGAGTTGTGTTTGCGTGGAAAATCGTTGCCCCCCGCAGCGCACATTTGAAAAGTGCATCTCCGCAGCTCGTAGGTGCGGATGTTGGGAGGAAGGACGTTTGCTAGGGGCATAGCAAAGTCAACCGCATTGCCTCATTTGCCACACAGCCTATGAGTCGAGCCTAGTTTGACTGCTTGGAAAACTCTTGGTTTTCTATTAGATGGCCAACTGAGCCGGAGCTGACTAGGCCCATACAGAGAGCCCAGACAAACTAGACCAACGATAGCTGCAGCGACTGGTGAAGCAACTGGTTCGTCTATTGCTTAGAGGCCCCCATTCCCCAGACAATATGACAAAAAGAAAATCCTGTCTTCGCTTTCCCCCAAAAATAGTTGCTTCGACTGCTCGAGCTCCTAGGTCTCCAACCTATCACTGGGCCTACAAGTGAAAAGAAGTCAAAGCATAGCTGAGTCGCCTCCTCTTTAGGGGAATGGGGACACACACTCACACCGGCACACGCGTTCCGATGAAAAATGGTTGAAAAAAGTTTTAAAAAAACGTTGTATGATTTTTCTTCGCCAATATTTTGTAACAGAGTCGCAGCACCGAACAAGCAGCGGCGACGACTTGTGTAACAGAAATGCATGCACACACAAACAGACACACACACACGAGTTCAAATTGTTTCTTTTTATTTTATACAGCTGTGGCCCCTCCGACGATTCCCCTTCTTAATGCACATGAGCCCATAGTTGTTGTTTTTATTTTCGCTGCTGCTGCACTCACGTCGTTGTTGCTGGGCTGAGTGAGTAGGCGAGGTTCTGTCTATGTGTGTGTGCAGTGCAGCTATTACGTTTTAGTGAGCGAGAGAGCGCAAGAGAGAAAAGGCGTGGAGGAGAGAGAAAAAGAGCAATGCAATTGAACGACGACTGTTATCACAGTGACACTAGTGCACAAAAATCATGGAAAATATCTACTGCAACATAAATCCATATCAATTAATATTAATTGTAGCTTTAAAGCTTAATAATAAACTCTATTAATATAGGACAATCTGTCAATTGCAACTCTTTAGCAAATCTGATTTAATAAATGTTAACGTGCTATGGCCATACTCTAGTTTAACAAGTGTATACCCACTGTGCTTGCATACATATGCAGCTGGGTAGAGCGGAACGGTGAGAAGAGACTGCAATGCACTTTTTTGGTTTTGCACACAGCATCTCGCTCCTACTGATCCCAATACACATACGACGAAAGAGACGAAGGCATTGACAACGGCGCGCAGCAAACAGAGCACAGTGACGTCGCATCCCCCAATGAGAGATGTTCATATGAAAGGCCTTTGAGTGCATATTCCCACTCTGCCTACCCGACGACAGGCAAACAGGCAGGCGCACATTCCTCGCCCCACTCGCTCTCATATACAAACACACATGCAAGCGAATAAAATACTTTTTTTTAAGACGTTTGAGTTTTGTTTTTGCCAAAGTGCAACGGGGCTACGAATTCTGGGCTCCTTTTCCCAATGTAACACAACCATGCACCATGCGAGCGTCGATTGCCCCAGGGCTGCCATTACCATTACGACAATGATTACGTGGATGTGGATTCATGTATGAGGAACATGGCGCATTACAGTTTACAGCAGCCACGTGACGTCCCTGTGAACGAGCCACTGGAGAAGCAGCTGCTACCCATTACATGGCTCCAGGCCCAGTCCCAGACCCAGACCCAGACTTTCTCTTGTGTGGTAATGGAGGGGGTCATTCCTTTTTACGGCTGTTTTGGCGTGGCGACTGCCAACCGAAAAACTCCTGCTCTTGCTGCGTCATTGTCATCGCCAGCGTCGCCGTCGCCGGCTGCGTGCACAAAAGTAACAAAATGTACTGAATGGCAACAGGCTCGCAGCGTTTAGAAGACCGTCGATTTTACATTACATTCGCTGTACAATCGACGCTCGGTCTCGGTACACACTCATTGCGCGTTCGCAGTCCCCATCTCCTCTCCTCTTGTTACTCGCGACACTGTGTGCGCTCTGTTTGTGTCTGTCCGTGTATTTTGGATGAGTGAGTGTGTGTGTGTGTGTGTGTGTATGTGTGCGACTCGCATTACTTGCGCGCGTGCTCCCCATTCCCCACTAACACTCCATAAAAGAACACAGATAAGTAATAATGGCTCCACTCTCCACTGCCGCAGTCGACGTCAGCGCAATTTGCTTTTTTTCTCCTTACTTTATTCTTTGCATGCCTTTGGCGGCAACGAGGTCTTTGATCTCATTCTCTTTATCGTTCATGACGTTGCTTTGATGCGTTCGGCAAATGTAAACCTACATACATCGATATGTATGTATGTATCTGTGCATATGCATGTGCTAGTGTAAGACCCCCACACACACACACAAGTGCATTTGACAAAGCAAGAAAATATTTCAAATGCATTTTGCAGTGTTTCAGTCAGTCGGCGTATGCAGGTCATTGAAACCACTTGCATGCGGTTGCGAAATAAAATCAAAATGCTTCCCTTATATTATATTATACTAAAACAAAACTAGTGGATGTAACTTAGTATTGAAAAACCAAAAAAAAACCCAGCTTATTTTGGACGGGAAATTAATATCCGTTTCCGTTGGTTCACATAAGGAAGTGTAGAATAACAGTAAGTATTGGAAATCTATTGAAACTCACATGTGTTTCAGAATCAAACATTTGACTGTACCGATTGCAACCGCATTTTTGACAAGAAGATATCTCTGACGGAACATTTACTGAGTGTGCATGCCGAGAAATCGAATCTAATACCGCGCCAATAATGGTGTACTCGAAAGTTCTACCGACGGAACTCTCTGGTAAAGCATCTTATCCGATATTGCATCAGTAAACAGGATATTTCGAGAAGACTTTGCCACGTCCGTAACTTCTGTCGAAGTCGGTGCCATATTACATTTACATTCGTCGTACAGTTCCTTCAAACTTTCTAACTCCAATTAAAGCATTAAAAACTACACAAACTGAAGTGTAATTTAAACATTTTATTAATATGGATGGAACATTTATATACAATTTTGTCTTATTAAATCAATTAATTATTATAATTTAATATAATAATATTAACATTTAAGATTAACATTTATAATAAAATCTTGTTTTATTGAAATATGAAAACATTGTAATTAAATATAATGTTAATCACAATAAAATTAATACAATATAATATTAATATAATATAACCTCACCATGAATAGTCAATTTTCAGCTTTGGGGTGGCAAACTATCATTAAAAAATGCATCATAATTTTTTTAATTTTTAATTTTCATCAAATTATTAATTAATTTCGAAGTTTTTGGAAATTGAAATTTTCAAGATTAAAAATTTAACAATTCACTTTACTCCGCCTTAGCTGTTTACTCTTCACATAACAGCGTCTCAAACTACAAACCCCGCGCAATTTAAATTTATTAGTTTTTTTTGCAGTAATTTGTGGTTAAAAAGTCGGCAAGTAATTTAGCTATTTTTCATCCCAGTGTCAGCTATTTTTCCGCTTGAAAAGTATAAAGTTAAAAAGTCGTATACACTGCTTGCTTATATGCAGAATATGCAAGTCAAGCAGTGAATGATTGCTTATACGTGACTAGTGTATAAGATCACTGTTTTCAAGTAGTGTAGTTTCGATCTGTTGTTTAACAATTAAAACAACATTGAACTTATTTTTGAAACAACATTTAATATTACTGTTTTATTTTCAATGTTTAATTATGCTAAGTACTAATCGAAATTCACAATGTATACATTTAAAAGTTTTGCACTGCTTGTGTGCTTGATATGATAATGATACTTATACTCGAAGTGAGCTGGATCTCCGTCTGAAGAGATAATTATTTTATATTATCGATTGCGTTGCATTGGAAGCAAACGCTGATATGTATCGATTTCGGCCAAGGAAAAAACGAATTAGTTCGATTTTGCTAGTTACATATGTATGTATGTAAATATATATATATTGGTATTATTATATGTAAGTGTGTGCGATCAATCGATTTGATATGTTTAATTGGGACTAGTATCTTAACTAGAATATGTATCACAGTTCAAAGTGCTGAGAAATAAACCCGATGACCCTTAGAACTCGTTTGCTTTGGCCGGGTTGCCGATGGGCGTGGCGCACGCCTCCTTGAAGTTGGTTGCATTGAGGGGAGCAAAATAATCTTCGTGCAGGAATCGGATGATATTCTCGATGGGACAGAGATCGGCCTTATTGCCACGACTATCACGGGTCACGCGCAAACTCTTGCCACCCTCGCAGAAATCGATTTGCTGGGTAACGTCCCGGCCGTTGTAGACGACCCGGAAGTAATAATCCGTATGGGCATCACTGCGATACACCTCAAAGGCCAGACGAGAGGCGTAATTAATGGTCTGACCCTGACCCTGGCTATTCACAATGCCCAGGGCGGCAGTCAGGTACTGCATGGTGCAGTCATGTCCGGAATAAAGCACAAACTTGGTCCGATCTCCGGATATCATTTTGAGCATGTACCCAACAATGTGTCGGATCATGCCGTAGGCGCGCAATAATCCCGATCGCTTGTAGTATGTGTGACGAGCGGTGCGTTGGGAAAGCTCATCCGCAAAGGACATGAGGGTCTCCACATGGGCAGCATCGACACAACCCCCCTCAGTGTCGCCATCTGAAGACGTTTCCGGATCCGGATCCATTTGGGGCTCAGCAGCAGCTAATCCATCCTGCATCTGGTTCGTTGCCGTCTCATCTTGATCGATATTGATGACATCCACCAGATCCTGGTTGTTGTTGTTGGCCCGGGTACTGGTCATTGTCTGGCTGGCGTTCCTTCGGCGACAGGGCAAGCTAGCATCATGGCAGAGGACGGTCAACATGGCATCGACGACCTCAAAAGGATTGGTGATGCCACCCTCATTGGCCGTATGCTGCAACAAGGTGCCGCCGATCCACTGCATCACTGCCAAGACATCAGAACGTCGCAGCAGCTGACGATCCGCCAAGGAGACCAAACGCTTCTGCAGAACAACGGACTGGGCACAGCTGCAGTCGCCAAAGCAAAAGGCCATGCTATGGGATTCCCTTACATTTAATGCCAGCCACTTGTCCGCCGGCAACAGGGCGAAGAGCAGCGCCAATGCGGACTGAAAGGTGCGTCGATAGCGTGTGGTGAACACCACCACTTCATCCGAGTTGAGCAGGGTGTGTGGGGTTGTTGTTGTGTCCGCCGAGTTGCGCAATCCGTTCGGCTTGAGAAGTAATCCCAGAGGATGTGCATAAATCTGATGCATGATGTCGCCCACGTGCAGCAGCTGAGCAATTCCTCTGCAATTGGAAACAGTTAGGGAAAGGATACTTCACAAATTGGCTATAGCTTCCACTTACTTGTAGGTCAGTTGGCCTAGTGGACAGCCTCGTTCTGTGGCGGGCAGCAGCGGAAAGCTATGGAACGGACCCACCTTGTTCCAGTACATATGATTGGAGCCCGATGCGGAGCTGCTGGAATTGTGGAGAAAGCTTCGATATCTAGAGAAGAGGAAAACAACATTCTATAGTATTGATAAATCGTTGGTAAGGCCAATCCACCTGTTCACCAGACTGTCCCCATCGGCGGGTACACCACAATTGATGCCATTGGCATGGACATGTGACATGGGACCACGATCGCCATGCCTTATTACTAGGAGTACACCCTGCAGCTTCCAGCCCTCCAGTATTCCGCCATCATCCATGCGGTTCAACTGCACAAGCGGTGCGCAGCGTTCGCGATATTTGGCAAATCTCTGCGCACTGGAGGAGGCATCAGTTGACCCAGCCCCAGATCCTGCAGAGGAGATGACAGTGCCAGGACCAAAGCCGCCACTGCCCAGGCTACCATTGTGCTCAGCATTGCCCATATAGCGATACATGCCTATAAAATGGAACGATAGCTTGAGTAATCCCGTCAAGACTATATGGCAATGGTTATTTACCCGCTATCAATAGGAAGATCCACAAGCTGAGGAACAAGTAGCAATAGAGGGTGCGATGCTGTGTTGTCAAGCGCGTCAAATCCTTGAGCAGCAGCCTCATGATGTTGTTGTTACTCAACCTACTTCTGGGCAGAGGCGGCTTCCACACATATGGTTTCTATAGTCAACTGAGGAGAAATTAACAATTGAATCATACAATTTGAAAACTTGAAAAAAAGAAAGTATGCTTAAGGGTTGAAGGCAGCTGTCAAACTAGTTACGTGGAGCGTGTCCAATTAAGGAGCATGCGCAGTGAATCAATCTCAGTGCTGGCAACCAGCTGTTGTGTGCAGTTCTTAAGCATTTGATGCGGTTCTTTAATCACAGAAACAAACATCCAAAATATAAATACAATAGGTGGCATAAGTATGCCTAATGCGTAATGACCAATTTTGGTTAATAGCTAATAGCTGAGAGTATAATCTTCAAGCTTTACAATGCATAAATGAGGGAGTACAATATTAGATCAGAGATCATGTAGTAATGTATATCAGAGTGATTCTCTCTAATCCTGGGTGGCCGCTACAGCCAGAACGGTGAAGCGCACATCATCGGGATCACGGGCCATAAACTCCTTGCACACCTTGGCAGCATCATGGACAAAGGTCTCATCCGAAGTCTTGCCATGGCTGATGGGATATGATTTGCGTCCATCCAGCTCAAATAGTGTGTTCTCCTTATTGACAAACGCTATGAAATGATGAATAACTGTTTCATAAGCACTAGCATCCGTTTGTCCTTCCTGGGCCAGCGTCTGATGATCTTCGGTGAAGTCTTTGTCCTTCTCTAGATTCTGACCACGTTCCTCCGGAGACATAGAAGCGTTTTTCTCCAGGAACGTCTTCAGCACGCCGGGTGCGATTTCAATGCTGAAAAAAATTTATTGTATATGTAAAATTTTTATAAATTCATTATGACCACACGTACTCTTTGTTATTGGCCACACTGTGAATGAGAGCGACGGTGCCACAAGCATTGTGAGTGAACTGTCGCATATAAAACAAATCATCCGGGTATTTCTCCTCCTCAGCTGCAGTCTTGATACGTTCATGCTCATCAGCACGATGCTTTTCATACTAAGAAATTCGCATACACATGAACACATTGAATGACGAAGCAATTTATATGAAAGGGATAGACTTACAGCATCGCTTATTGGGAAGAGCAAAATGACTGCCTTCACAGGACGAGGCAGATATGCGAGCAAATCATCGTCTAGACCGATGACGTCAGTAACAGACCAGGCTGGCGACACGCCCAGCTTGTGTATGTACTTGGTCAGTACCTGGAATGGGACATGGACATCATGGCGTCTTTAAAAATGCCAATTGCAAAAACAAAAAATTCAATTTTGCCAAGCCAAAGCGGATATTCATTTCTTTTACTTCTCTTGTCTTTGACTTGATAAGCATTTTAACAATTTAATCACTCACCTCCGGGTTGGATTCTAGTGGTGTCCAGGTCGACATTTTAATTTTTCTAGACAGATATTATTTTGCTTGCAAAGGAAGTCAGACTGAATTGTTTTTTGTAATTGTCACAAATAGTAAGTTTGATGAGCAGAAAAAAATCCAAATGTCTCCAAAGGTTGCCACCCTGCATAATTTTCAATCTGGTTCCTTTTTTTACCTACAAAAATAGGTTAACTTCCCAGGTAATTTAAATGAGTTGATCATTGTTTTTAGTATTTGTTTTTTAAATTTGAAAGTGGATACTTTAAAATTGTTGTGATTATAATTATAATTGTAATAATTTTCATTTTCTGGTAATATGTATTTAAAATTTCAATTGCCCGCAATACATTAACCGATATATTATACTATGTACAAAATAATCGATACAAGTGACAGCTGTTTAAATACCTTGTTTGTTTATTGTTTTGTTTTTTAATACTTACTTCAAATTTGATTTTATAAAAAAACAGAGTATGGATCTTTTAAATACTTCTTTAACGCCTGTTCGCTGTGAGTAACGTAAGTAGTTTAGAAAATTTCATCATTAATTGCCTTCTTCAGTTGTCGACAGTTATCAGACACAATCTCCGATCAAGTATAATGCCAATTTGTCAAATTGCAAGGCTCGGATGGAATCGCTAGTAAACGAGATAACTAGTAACTATGCCAAATGGAAATTGGCTCATCAACGGGGAACCTCGCTTTGCTACGCTATCGAAGCTAAGAAAACGCGCTGCTTGGAAAAGTCGGTCGACGAGAGCGGTTATCCACAAGATATGATAGCTCCATGTGATAAGTTGGCCGTGATAACATCCATATTTGTTGATATCGTCAAGAACACCCACGAAATATTGCGTCAAATGCGTGCACTTATCAAGCTTGCTGGTCCAGCATCGAATGTGATTTTCTATCGCACCTGGAAGCTACATAAGTTCGTCGCATTCACAGAGGAACTGTCAAATCGGTACGCACGAGAATCTATTGTAAAGCAGCAAGTAATGCGTAAGTCCTATCACCACTAAGCAAATAACCTAAAGAGAACTCATTTCATACAAGCAAAAGTGTCCAAGCAAATGCCTCGACATTGGGTCCACGGGAAATTTTTGCCGTGGACGCAATGTGCGAGGGAAATTATATTGACCTTCAGTTCAGTCGGCTGGCAGATCGTTGCTTGCTCAGTAGGGTATTTGCTTAGTGGTCCTATCGAATGCTACAAGAATATTATTGTCCTACAAATGGATTTTTTTTTTAAATCGCAGAAAACATAGCACACTGCACGACCAGAAGTAAACTTATCGCATATACGACAGCCTGGGAGTTTCCTGATCATGTTGATGCTTATGTCGATTTAGTGTTTCGTCTTCTGGCGGAGGAAGTGAAAACTAAATAAGTCCATTCTGATTGTTTTTAGTAAATGTGCTCATTATATTAAATTTTAAATCGAGATTTCAATGCAGTTTGGATTTAAACAAAGCATTATTGTTAAACTTAAGTTCTATTCTAATATATTGGAATATAAGAAAAAGTAAATCTTATGATTGTATATGAGAACATAAATGTTGATTTCATTCAGTGAAATGCTAGCAGTCTGATAATGCAAAAATCGAGCATATAAGTCTACGATTACAAATGCATTTGGTAAACAGTAATAAATGCTTTAAATTTTAACTGAGAGATCCAAGCTGGGGCTGTGGCTGCGTTTCGACCACCACCAAAACCATGCACAAGCTGTGCCCAGAGCAATCGCTGTGTAGTATAAAATCTTCAAGTTCTTCTGTAAAAGTAAATTACTTTTATTAATCTTTGTTGGAATAGGTGTATGATATACTCCCTCCCATACCTCTTTGGTTGGCGATGCCTTGCCATTCTGAGTCTTTTGCCTATGATCCATTGTCATTTGTTCTAGTTTGCGCAAATCCTTTGCAAGCTCATCTGAGATTGACTGCACGCTGTTTAACGCATCCAAGGCGAAGCGACTTGCATATCGCTTATCTCCCACAATCACATCCTCTGGTGGCATCATCTGCAGCTTGTAGTTGGTGGCCGTTAATGAGGAGCGTAAGAAAGTTAGGTGATTGGCGGCATTTCCAACAATTTGATTGTTGTAGCCTTTAGCAACATTTGCCTTGCAAATGTAATCATAGCTGGGATCCTGGTTGGCCAGCTGTCCAAACATTTTAATTAATTCGCTCCGCTCTTTGGTCGATGCAAAGCCGAACATCTGCAAATCTTCATCGGTCAGAGAGCCCAAGTCACGAAAACTGATGTTCTCCTCGATTAGTCTTTCCACATTGTTTGCATTGTTGTAGCCCTGCCCTAGCAGTAGCTTTATCGACTCATTCTCCCTTTGCTGATCTGCTTTCGGTTTCGCATGCATCCAAGGACGTCTCTCATTGCCGAGACCGAGAAATGCGCTGTCCAATTCTTGTTGCTGTGTTCGTGTATGAAATTCTTTGCTTGCGCCAAACTGCACGGCCGATGGTACCATCGATTTGGATATTAATGGCACATTATCAACGGTCATATTGTGTAAATACTCGGGTTTTCTTTAATAAAACTGCAATTGTTGTTGCTTAAACTAAAATATAGATCAATTCAGGCGATATGAAATTATCGATGTCCGGTCAGAATATCGAAATGGTGGGAAAGGTAAACGGTAACTGTCAGGGCGGCAAAATTCTGTATTTGTGTATCGATGTTTCGAAGATTGCAACGATTTTTGACTAAATAACTCGTTTAAAAAATAAAATTTTTATTAAGTAAAGCTTTAACCATACTTATTAACAAATATTTACAAATTTTAAGAACCATCGATATTATATATTGTATCATCGGTTTTAGTAGCCACCGCTTGTTTTTATTTAATTTATTTAATATACATTTATGCTGTATAATAAGCCGGTGCAACTTTGTTTTTTTGCAATTGTTATTTTTTTATTTTATATCAACATTCACATGTATTCCGGTATAACAAACTATTACAGTACTAAATTAAGTCTAATTATCTTTTTTGTCGGAAGCCGCTGTCCTGTAAATTGGAGTACTTGTTGTTGCCGCCTCCTGTAGTTTTTTCATGAATAATGCCTTCTTTTTTTCATCCTCTGTCAATTGTGTTGGCGATACCGATGCTTTTATACGTTCTATCTTATCGGCGTTGGGTTCAGTAAGAAGCATAAGTCCGTAGCCAATGCCACCGAAACCAACGAGCCAGAGCAAGGATTTAACATACAGATTGCTAGCCATCGGTGAACTACAAATAAAACTTATTCCCCTTTATTGAATTGTGCTGACTGAGAGCTCCAATAATTAGCGTCCGTTTGTCGTATTGTGCTGTCGCCGGCAATCTCTCCGATTTTGTAGTAATACTCAAGTGCAAACGGATAATTTTCGTTGATGTACTGGCGGAAGTCTGCAAGAGATTCACAAGAGTTGAATATGGAGAGCAGCTTATGTAAAGCAATAAATGGTGTGGCCCTCACCTTGGTCCGTGTTCATGCGATAGTAGAGTCCGTAACTGGCAGCGAAACCGACTGCTTCTAGCACAAAAAGTGTTTTAGCGCTTCCTTTAATAAATCTCCAAACGGCGGATTTTGGCGTCTTCGGCAACATGGTAAATTGGAACAAATGTAACACGTATAAAATAGTTGAAATTGAAACACCGACAAAATTGTTGCTTACGAAATTGTATGCATGGCGTGCCTGCTAAACAAATCGTCTCAGACTATCGATAGCGCAAATATCGATGTTCAGACACGAATAATGCACTTGAAAAATTACATTGCGCGCCAAGCTTAAATATAGAGTAAATACACTAAGCAAATAACCTAGGTTATATGATGTATATAATATAATATTTTATAGTTTAAATTAAAATTTAATTTATGAAAATAGTTTTACTTAATATTAATAAATTTTATGTTTTTAATGTAAATATAAATTTTAAATGTCGGCTGCTTATAGCCAGACAATGAAATAAATAAGTAAATAAAGCCCACACATATAAACTATCGAATCTATAACGATAGCCCAAGAATCGCGGTAGTTTCGATAGAAATTACAATCGGCAAGCAATACGTAACAGGCCTAACAGCAAGGCGCAAAGTAGATGCAAGTAGCGAAACGTGATGCTTTAACGCAATCGCAGCAAGAGCAGAAACAGCGGCATAAGAAATAAAGGCAGCGCGCCAGCATAAAACCTATATAAACAACAAGCTCTTGCACATTTGCCACAAACGCGAAGAAGCCGAGCAAGTGACAACACTGTGAGATAAAATAAATACCATACAAGACCTACCGGTACATTGAATAACTGAAGTACTGAAGAGAACAAAATAAACTTGAAATTTGATAAAATGCAATCGATGGCAAAACAATCGCTGCGTGCCCTCCCGCAGTTGGGCAATCAAGGTGTGTGTGTGTGTGTGTTAGTGTACTTGTGGGAGCAATTCTATTTACATATATTGGAATATTTTGTTGTTTTTTCAAAATAGTGAACTACCTATCAACCAGCAGTGCCTGGCATGCACCAGCTGGCGGCACTGACAGTGTCGTCGAGATTAAGGTACCCAAGACAACTTCTGAAAAGTTTATGGCGTTCCAAAAGAAACTGCGAGCCAAGACGCCATTGGGTAAACTGGACGAGTTCTCGCGCCATCCCTACCAGGAGAAGGAGCCACTCAAGCCCTGGCCTAATTCAACAAATCCGCACACAGGCGAGATCGGTGGACCTGCTGGACCAGAACCAACACGCTATGGCGACTGGGAGCGCAAAGGTCGTGTCTCTGATTTCTAGTCCATCTCCGCACACAAACAAACTGTTCCTTAGATCGTAGTTAGGCCCGTTTTTCAATGTTAGACTTAAGAGTTAAGACCAAAACAAAATGTATACTCGAAACATAATTATAAAATGTATAAATATAATGTAAAAAAGAAAGTATTTAAACAAATTATTGGAATTAATTAATTTGTTGGTCCATAACATCGCTGATTAAACGCTCGCTGAGCTCCCACAACTGTTGTTGCAAAGCTGCCGACTTGGACAACTTGCTGGGCTCGCAGAAGTAGCAATTGTTAAAGTACAGACCCGATAGGCCGGTTAACTCGTTTGCCGTTGCACAGTAGATGCTTGTGGCAGCCGCTTGTTGCTGCAATAGAATAACATCAGCATGTTAAGTGAAAGTCTTTCTTCCTTCAATGCATTCCACTTACCAGGGACTTGGTAAAGGGCCGCACAAAGGCGAATAGCAGACGATAAAACCAATAGTTACGTGACAACTGCGTGGACACCATATTGCCAGGATGCACTGAGAATACCGAAATGCCGCGATGTTTCCAGCGCTATAGAGATTATTTAGAAACTAGGTCAATATTATGGCCAATACCCAATTGGGGATGATGACTCACTTGTGCAAGTTCCTGGGCAAAAAGCACATTGCATAGCTTGGCATTGTTGTAGGCCATCATACTCCAATACTTCTCCGCTGGGGGTGATAAATGCTGCAGTGTTAGATTGTCTACCGGCAGATTTGCAAATCTATAAGTAAAGTACATGTATAGTGGCTTATAGCTTATTTGATCCACTACGTTTGTTTATTATTGCTTAATTCTGTTGATATATTTATGACTAATAAGATTAAAATATGTTGCTTAAGCTTCATTATAAATGCTTAAATAGTCCCCAAATCATATGTAGAAGTTTGTTTTCGTTAAAAGATAATTTTATTTCAAATTCTGACAAAGGGAGGGAAAAGAGCAGCACTTCAAGTTTATTTTAAGACGTAGTTCTGTGTTATTTCGTAGTTTGTGTTGTGTTATAGTTGCGATTGGTTTTCGTTTTTGTTTTTGCTGTACTCTTAAATCGTTCATAGCCGGCTTACAATACATACACTCAGCACTAGATTTATTCGTACGCTTTTTTTTTACACATCATAAAGGTTATGTTTTCATAGTAAAACCAACTTTTTTTTGCAGCTGATACGCTCAGTTATTTTTGAATACAATCAAAAAATATATATACATATGTAACAAAAGATTAATTATCAAAATCTGCTAGTCTTTGCAATTAGGTTTTAAGATTTGAACTTTGGACAGCATCATACAGCTGAAATGTGTACTTTTAAGTTTTCAAAACTACATGTATAATAACATTGAAATAAAAACAATTTGTTTTAACTTCTTCAAATATTTCAAAAAATATTGGATTATAAAAAATCACTTAATAATATGTCAAGATACAGTAGAAACTAAAATTGTGTTCGCCAGTGTATGTATGAATGTAAATGTACATACAGATATGCATAGCATCATCCATTGTGGACTTTGCCCTCACCGGCCGGACGCAAACAAGTCTTGATTGACTTTGCCGTTGTTTTGTTGCTGTACATAGTCGTTATTGTTGTTGTTTCTGTGTTGTCTATGGCGTCGTTTAGTGCTCGTTAATGAGATGCAAGAGACGAATCCACAACAAAAGTACAGGCCATGACTGTGGCTGTGGCGCCTACAGACAAAGCAACAAAGTACCCTAGCACAAAGCACAAAGCCCAATAACAACAATGCCATGTAAGAGAGAAACAATGCCCAGTGAGAATTTAACTCCTTATATTCCAACAAGTAGTTGTAGCGCAGGCGCAAGTCGTGTAAGCCCAGTTTTTCTTTTTTCTGAGTTACAAATATAAGCGCGCAATAAAAACTATGGACTTTAGATTTGTTTTTTTTTTTTATTGGTACCGTCCTAGTTGAACCACACATGCATACTTGCATGTATGTATGTTTGTATGATAACACTGCAAAAATCCATGCAAATTAATATTAATTAATTTCTTCTTCTGGCTACCTTCGCCCCTCCCCACCCAATGGGCGATAAATGTGTTTTGGTGTAGAAGTACAGCGCAACGGGAAGCTACCGAAATTCTGAGTATCGAAAACCTTGCCAAATTCCTATCAATCTTTAATAAATGTAGTATATTATACATATACTATGTATATCAATTTAGATAAATTATTAATAATAATTTTTTATTTATTTTATTATCAGAGTGCATTTTATTATCCATTGTTCGTCTTCTGATAATACAAAGCAATTATAAAATTTAAATAAAATTCCCAGGTCTCTATAAATACAACACTTCAGTGTTTGTCCTTCAGACCCCGTTGCCTCCTAATTAAATAACGCCCAGTTCTTTTGACCTCAATAAGAACTAAGCGTCATTCATAATACAAACATTTCTGGCCGCATAAATAACTAGACTCCAAACATGTATGTATGTATGTAGTTTGTGGCATACATGACTTTCAACAAGTACACTGGTGGCGCACGCGACTTTTTGGTGCATGCTTCCATGAGATACACACATACAAAGCTGATAATAAAAAAGTGTAGTACTACGTGAGAAAAGCAACGAACGCAGAAGCAGCAAAGAGCAACACAGCTGCAAAAGTACGAAACCACCTCCAACAGAAACAACGAAAGCAACAACAACAACTTCAGTTCAATTGCGTTTTATGCTTCGTTCGTTGCTTCACGCAGTTTTCGTTACTCAGTGTGAAAGAGCAGTGGTACAAACATCGAATAGTTGGCAAGAAGCCAGATGTGCGTGTTCAATCGACTACGGAACACTGGTACAGCACGTGAATTGAGTTTTGTGTGTATTTGTGGCTTCAACAGATATGATAAGACATACATACATATACGAATATGCACAGTCATGTGATTGCATGTAAATCTATTTACATACATATACCCTTTAACTTAAGAATTAAGATTGGTACTTTTAGTAGCATTAGTCTACTTATACGATATCTGAAATTTGTTGGTATATTTCTTATAAGAAAATCTTATATGTTTAA
Organism: Drosophila sp. st01m; assembly: GCA_018901795.1. Taxonomy (NCBI): domain Eukaryota; kingdom Metazoa; phylum Arthropoda; class Insecta; order Diptera; family Drosophilidae; genus Drosophila; species Drosophila sp. st01m. The sequence continues at coordinate 3,337,542 of JAEIFG010000269.1, forward strand.
AGTTAGAAAACGCTATATATTCAATCAAAAATATATGGAAAACATTTGTTTTCTTAACATGTTTTCATCACCCTCTCAAAGTTTGTCATTATAATATGAACTTAAGTTGTTTCAAAAACATTTTATTTAAATAGGAATCCCCAACTTGTTTCTAAAATATGGAAAGCACTACTTTGAATAGTCTTTAGATGTTATAACTTCTAATTTTCCAAAAATACAAGAGGCGAAAAGCAAAATAATTTTTTCTCTCGACTATTTTTAATTGTTTTCCACATATGAACTCTTTCAAAATCCAGACTTGGCGGTTAAAAAACATCTCTACAAACACTCGAAAAACATATGTACATTTCTGGCGTACTTCATCATCATGATTATTGAGCAAGAAAACAAAAAGATTTCAAAGTGAAGTTTAATTGCGTATTGCCTTGAGTCAAGATTTAACAGAAACGCAAACAAAGAAAAGAAAAACAATGCTGCAAGGGTACAATTGAAAAAGTAACCATGTTAGATAAATACTTGAATCGGAATATCGAATATATTAAAACTAAAACTATGATTTTAGATTTTTTAAGATTGGCAACTGTAAAAGTTAATCCGTAGTTGTTGGCATTTGACCGCAATATAAATGTATGTATATTTTGGTAAAGTTTTACCCAAATGTCTAACTTGTAAATACATATATATACACCAGCAAATATGTCGTACTGTATGCATTTCATCTATTAATAGTTTGGATATACACGCATCGACGAAAGCACAAAATAATAGCCGCGAGCCTGAGCAAAGTCCAAGCATTAAGTGCAATAAACTTGCTAATAAGATATAATGTTAAATGCAGTTTGGCTATAAGGAACAGTGGCGGGCATAAAAATAAGCATAGCAACCTGTTAATATACGTATGCAAAGCAATGTATGCACACATACGTGTTTATCTGCCAAAAATTCAGTTAAAATATTATCGACAGTGAGGTGAAGAAAAACAGTACTGTTTCAATTTATTCAACAGTGAAGGAAATTAAGATAAGCATAGCAAACCATTGCAGTTGGAGTATCAACCATAGTAGTAGATGTTATATTGGGCATACGTGTAGTTGGCTATTAATTCGTGTATGCATGCACAAAACGATTATAAAAGTGGTCAAAATTATCATAACGGGCTTTTGGTGTCATTAATAGTGTTTAACTACTACTTGCCAAATCCAGTTTGAATTAAAGAAACAGTGCAAAAAAATTGCAACCGCCGAGATTCGTTCGGATATAAGCTGACTGTTAAAAGATACCTATGACTGACTGTTTGTCTTACCTATGACTTTCTGAGGATAGCACTACAATGCGTGTGTTGTGATCAAATAGGGATTCCAACTTCAGTGTTAGATGGAAGTGTGACAGATGCGATACTTGAAATGTTGTCTCGAGACCATCAATGGTTTTTGAATAGGGCAACGCAAACACACCAGCATTCAGTATAAGATAATCAATGTGGCTGTAACAGAACATCAGAAAATTAATTTCTAAATTGAACACAGACACACACATATAGGATTCGCACCTAACAGTCTGATGGATCTCCGTAATAAACTGTTGCACTGCGTGCAGAGAGCTCAAATCCAGAGGCACTGTTCGACATCTAGCAGCTGCTGTAGCTCGTTCTTGGCCAATGCGTTTAATGGCCTCATCGGCAGACGCTCGATTACGGCAGGCGAAGATGACCTCACATCCATGTAGAGCCAGGGATCGGGCAGTTTCAAAGCCAATGCCACAATTAGCACCTGTAATAAGCGCCACCCGGCCATGCAAATCTTTGCCATGCAACACTTGCAGTGCTCCTGTACAAGAATCGAATCTTTGACGCACTTGCGACACATTTAGCGTAGGTTCCTCAACGGCAAATGCCAATCTGGGATCAACATTAGTTCGTTGTTGAGTTTCCTTATTGAGGAACATAAATCGTTTGCTTGTCTCGTCATAATATTTTTCCCATCCAATAGGCAGCTCGCCGGTAATACGTTTTGAGCGTCCCGTTCTTGGATGCGTCCATTGGGTAGTTTTACTTTGTTGGCTATGGTGAAAATATTATAAGTTTATATTGATTTTTAAATTATAAACTTAAGGCTCAATTACTTACTTCACATAGCAAACAACACCGTCGTCAGAGGCGCGTTCCTCCCAGCCTGGCGGCAGCTCGTCCTCCGAATCCGAATCTGGTAAAGACATCATTTTGATAAAATTTTTAGTAACTAACTTTCAAATAGGCAGGGTTCAAGGTGCAATTGGTTACGACTTCAGTTCGTTTTTAATCACAAAAAATTTGTTGATTGCAGAAAAAATCATAATACAAGCGAAGGTTGCCACCCAGAAAGTATTTTCAACCTGGTTCGAATCTTAAAAAAAATTAAAGAATCTGACAAAATGCTACCATTTCTTCAAAAATTTTAAAAACTCTAGCTTCACAATTTAAAAAATGTTAATTTGCTGTTATCCTAAAGCTTTAGCATTATACGAGCCAGATTGGAAAATTGTGTTGGGTGGCAACCTTTTGGGCCAAAATATTTTTTCACACCAGTCCTGACAATTTTCAATAGCTGTTTCCTGGAAACAGCTGGAAAGCATTAAAATTTGTTTTTTGTGGGCAGTTGTACGCAGAGTTATTATCAAAAGATAGCTGGAATATGTTTAAAATAGACAGATTACCGGCACGTAGCAATTTTTAAATTGTTTTAGCAAAAGAACTTTTAAATTAGCTAGAACTAGCTAAAAAATAACTTTGATGGTTGATAAGACTTGTGGAACTTGTAATCGATATATTTGCCATTCACATTCTGACGCAAATATTTACGATAATTTGGTTATGTAAAGCGCGTAAGTTCAACTAGTGAAACAATCATTTATTGCAACAAAGAAAATTATGTCTTGCTTTAATTGCTAGGGGCAATAACTTATATGTATTGTTCAGCATACAAACATTTTATTAACAATTTAATTATAGAAAACTACATAGAGTACATACAATCAAGTCACTGTAACAAACCTGATTTAACTTATGCTAATTAAGTAGGAAAATATCCTAGTGATCTAGTTCCTAGGCACTGAACTCGCTTTGGCTGTGGGAGGCTCATTAATCATGCCATAAAACAATGGAAGCTTTGTTAGATCATGACGCACCAACAGAATGAACGGTGTCTCGGCTCGGAACAACACTTCGGGTCCAGACTTTCTCAAAATGGCAGCTGAGGCGGCAGCGGCTTCAGTTCCCTGCTCATTGACAACAAAGTCTACCTTATGTAAAATATCCGATACAATCAAATCGGAGGGCGGTGTTGGCACTTGTGATAATGATGCGGCCGCTCGCTGTGCTGACAGATTATGTAAGCTGGACAAACTGCCCACAGACTGGGAGCGATCTGTTGCTATCGCCTTAGCAGCAGCAGCAGCAGTTACTCCGCTTGTGCCAATCAGTGAGAGATCATTCTGGACTGGACTGAAGATTCCTCCGATGCCCATGCGTTGCAGTAGTTTGTTCAGTTTGAAGGATTCGGTTATGTGCATCTTTGGGAAGGCTATGATTATGGAACGTCTTGACATTTGACTAATCATGTTCTCAATTGCTTCTGCAGTTAAACTTTGCTGCAAATATTCCAATCGCTCCACCGATGATCTCATAGGCTGGATAATATACATTGTCGACAGGTTGCCATGGTATGGTATTCCAACAATTCGACAATTTAACTGCGGATCCTCATAATACGGAAACGCACCAGCTCCAACCATCATTTCCACAGGCACCACAGGCTGTCTATCTTCGCCATTGGGATAGAAGTTCTCCACTTTGGTAGCACCGTTAATAAAGTCAATCTCCCACATGGCCTTAAAGTACAATGCATTGGCCATTATAATGCGCGTGCTATCGGGTAAATCGTCTGCTATAATATTCTCTATTTTGCCCTTTGTATGCTGCTCCACCCAAGAGTTAATGCTGTATCTCGCAGTCGCCGGATGATTCTCAAAGTCAAGAGCCTGAAGATCCGAATTGTAGATCTGTGTGACGGCTTGTCTAGAATTATAGTGGTAAATATAATTATTAAATTTATATTATTCGCAAATAAAAACATTTGATTCAAGATAAATATTCTTAATTAGGATCATTAAACTATTTACACCGTATGGGATCGATATAATTCCAATGCTCGGCGGACGTTTCCGATGCTTATTAATAAAATAAATTGAGTAAGTATTCGTTGAATTATATGTAATAGGACATCTTCCGGTTCTAAAATGAATGCATTCTTTATCATATCCGCTTAAAGGAGCTATAACATTCAAATTTGTCATACAGCAATCGCGAAAATCAACTCAATCGAAGCTAAACTTCTATACGCATTGTGTATTATCAACTATATCGCAACAAGGCAAAAAGGAAGACAGCAACAGTTGGTTTAAGTTGTTAACAAGGGAAAGCGCCTAAAAGTATGCAACGAGTGTCACTGAGTTCTGTATTTAAACTTTTCTTACCTGTAGTCTGGATTTAGACTGTAACCCTGCTGGACAAACAGCCCATTGGCGATATGCACTTCTTGTGGGGCATCTCGATTGCGTGGATAATTCCTGAGACTCTTTTTAAGCTGTCGCTGTGCCAATTATCTAGTTGACGGAGTGGTGAAGTTGTTTGCTTGGTCGGTTGCTGAACATCATTGAGCATTAGGCCAAATTGTTCGTGTAACTTAACCATATCGGTCTGGCCAAAAACGCCGAGCAGTTCCGAGTAACTGCGTCCCTTGGCACCCAGCAGAAGCAGCGCCAAAGCGGACATGATGCTCAACGGCGAGAATATCGTTGTCTTTCGATAATTGCTCGTTATCTGGCGGGATAAATTCTGCGCAAATTCCAACACATTTCGAGCGATTTCATCCGAGGCAGCGACATCCACATAATCACTTGAAGCTCCAAGGTGAGGCCCTCGAACCGGAATACTAGCGACGAGGCCAGGCGATAACAAAGGAGGTGCTCCTAATAAATAGGGCGAAGCAGTTGTCGACCTTGCCATTTTCTCATAGAATTTCTGTAGCACCGCTTGGTTCTCCGGATTGCGTATGTCTGACCATAGATTTTCCTCTTGGGAAATTCCAGCGGAGAACAGGCAAACGAAGGCCAACAGGGCACAACACAATGAACGCAACATTTACTAAATTTATGCTTATCTTTCAGTGCGAAAATACAATTACTTTATATGTACATACGTGTATACACATACACAACAACGAACGAGTAAGAATCTATATGTATGTAGTTGTGATTTTCACGATTTAACAACTGATGTTCAACTGAGCTTGTCACGCTCAACTCATTCCAATTTATAAGTTGATGCGAACAAAACTTGTCAGACTCGGCTCAGCTGAGTTGTATTCCACAGTGCGCTCTCTTGATCTCTCTTTAAGTCGGACTGTGAGAGAGAGAGAGAGAGAGTGGGAGATGGGAACGACACTGATGGACGACTTATTGCATTGCTTACATATTAAACGGTGGGTTATACCCCGTTTTGTTTACATTATTAACTGACTGTACAATACAATAGTACTTTAAATTGATCCAGTTTAGATCTTAAAAAACTCCAACAGATGCTGCGGCCTCTCAACCTAGATATTCCATATTCTACACTGATTCGACGATGTGACGTAGAATTGTGGATTGCGGATATTCTGGTTATACTCGTATCAGTTCGCTCTTCAACCTTAGCTAATATGCGGAGAATACTAATAGCTTTTCGGCTCCAACTGTTTGAGTTAAATATTTACGACTCACTTCTACACATTATTCTACAAAAATATCGTGTTTGGTATTATAGCTAATATCACGCTTTGATTTATTGATGTTTGTATTATCAGAAGATTTGTCATGAGCAATGGGGTTCACTAGGAAAGTTTTTTGACATCTTAGTGGGTGTTTCCCCCTTCCTAAGGTTAAATGTCATTCTTTTGCATCGAAATATGCTAATGATCCCTTATAATGAATCCGTAAAGCATTACAAATCTACTATATTTAAAAATTTAATCTTCAATCCGATCAGTTACATGTTAGTTTTTGTAGAGCTGTCTGTCGTTATCGGGGAGAATGCATTTGCATTAAAGCAGCTCAGAACAAAACCTCAATATATACAGTGGAGTCCGGTTATAACGAATCCGCTTATAGCGTCCGGTTATTGCGACGTATACTCGATGGCTTGGTTGGTCCCCATACAAAGTTAATTAATTTGTTTTATGTTAAAACATATTACGAACATGGCAACCATAAAATAAACAAACAAAAAAATTTGTTTTCCACCTTTCCGTTAGTGAGTTTTCTGGGTATAACGACCGTCCCTTGAAAGTCGCTATAATCGGATTCTACTTAGAATCAATCAGGCCATTGTAAGAATACGTATCTTTGTTGACAATAATTAAAAGGAAAGATTTTATTTTTAAGTTGCTAGGTGTTTAATAAACATTCGTAATAAATGCACTTTGGTTATCTCAATCTTTATTGTTCTACAGTCATCTAAGCAGCCTTGAAAGTCCAATAAACATTATCAATGTGCTGAAAGCCCAGTTTCTCAAACATTTTCCGAGATGGCGTATTCTCTGTGACTACAGGAGCTAGAACTTCCTCATCCAGCTCAGATATTTTCTTGGACATGTAACGCACCATTAAACTTCCAAGACCCTAGACGCTTATGGGATTCTCGAACTTGCAACACTCCCAACGAACCCAAGGGCAATCTGTAAGCAGTAATTGGTTATGCGGTGACATAGTCTTTTATGACATGAAGAAAACCCACCTCAAGCACCAAGCAATCAATTTCCCATCTGCGTCACAGGCACCTACTGATATATTATGATCTATCAAATTTTTAACAAACTCTGCAGAACCCTCAGCTCGATGTGGCCATATTTCATTTATAGTTGGAGCATCTTCCATTTCCAATTTGCGCAGTGTAATACCAGTAGGAGGTCTTAGATAAAGAAAATATGTCAAATATATATCTATTATATTTAAATATGACTCATTACTCAATGCAAAATGTTGCAACAACTTCTTTACTGGCTCTGTACCAAGCAGTTTCTGAATTTTCTAGTTGCTCATGCTCAAATTTCTTTGCATAGGCATCGACTGCCGGCATTAGACGTTCTCCATAGCCATAAATCAAATAATCTTCAGCTTTGACTAGGCAAGAGATAATCAACTGGCTTAAACGGTCGAGATTATGGCTAAGGGTATTGAAGTAGGCACATTTCAGAGGTCCACCATGATGCACCTGAAATATATGCACACACTTATAATATATTATTATATTATTTCCTCATATCAGCATGCTTACAATAATAATAAAAGTTCCATCGTTTTTCCATTCATCGTCTACCGATAGGCACTTGATATTCAACTCGGGTGACTTTTCAATCCATTTGATAAAATTGTTTATTAAATTATACCCAGTAGACTCGCTTCTTTTTGACGAATAAAGTTCAAGTAAAATTTTCCACTCATTTGGTGATATCTGAACAAGGGAATTTGAATTCAACTCCAATTTCTGCGACATGACTGTCTAACTATAAAGCTGTGGAACAACTGAATGCAGAAATTGCAATTGAATTTAATGCACTCGGAAGAGAGGGACAAATAAAATACTAGTCAGATGCACTTTAAGAGAGTCAATCAAGAGTATTTTTTCAAGGGCATTGTGTTAACTTTACAGTATATATAGCTCGCTGTGCTTCTTATAGATAATACGATTATCTATATGAGTTGTAAGCACAGTGCAATGAAAACTTTTTACAAACTTATTTTAATATAAAATATTTGTAATCTACGTTAGCAAACACTACTCTTAAATTGATAACATCGAAAGAGCGTCGATATTGAGATGTCGTGAGCGCAGTTACATGAGAGTAAACCGGCAAACATATGAATCAAAAATACCCTAGTTACGTATCTTTTTGAATAGAATAAAATTATGTTTTTATTTTTGATTTGATAATATAAAGTTAAAAATAAAAATATTATAAACATTAATGTTATTAGCAATCCCTGCTGTTATTAATTCATAAAGAATTTAAATTTGCGTACAAATTTGTTAAAAAAACATCTCACATTTTAGCCAGTCCAATAAAGATTATCAATCTTCTGAAAGCCCAATTTCTCAAACATTTTGCGCGATGCTATATTCTCTTTGACAACTGGTGCGAGGACTTCGTCGCCCAGTTCGGAGATACTCTTGGCCAGACAACGAACCATTAAACTGCCTAGGCCGAGGCGACGATGAGAGTCCAAAACATGAAGCACGCCCAATGCTCCAGTGGGCAATCTACATTAAGCAACGCTTTTAGTGATGTTAACTGGAAAATTTAAATAATTCACCTCAAGCAAAACGCTACCAATTGTCCATCTGTATCAAAGGCACCAATTGAGACATTGTAGATTATCAATCGTTTAATAAACTCAATGGTGTTTTGGCTGCCATAACGCCAGAGACTATTAACTGTGAGAATATCCTCAGTTTTTAAGCTGCGCAAGCTTATACCAACAGGTGACCTGCAAAATACAAAGCTTAATAAATTTATAGACACTGAGGAATTTCTTGTGTACTCTGTTGAGAAATGTCCAACAATTTCCCTAGGCGCTTTGTACCAGGCCGCCTGTGTCGTCGGCATTTCATCATCGCACGCAATTTTTGTATACTGTTCAACTGCCGGCAACAGTCGCTCTCCATAGTCGTGTAGCTTATAATGTCCATCGAAGTATGTCAAGCAGATAAGTGCGCTGGTTAAACGCTCCAAATTATCATTAAGCGTGTTAAAATACACAAACTTGTACATCTCGTTATTAATAACCTAATAAAATATTATGTTTTTGAGTAAAATTAGTCACCGAATGTAGATTACATGTATTAACTTATGTATGTACAATCATTAAAAAGGTGCCATCGTTCTTCCAGTCACCGTCGAGTGATAAACACTTGACATTCAAATCGGGTTCCCTGTCCATCCATTTGATATAATTGTTTATCAGATTATATCCAGAAGGCTCTGTCCTCCTCTCCTTATAAAGCTCCAGCAAAATACTCCAATCGCTTGGCGGTATTTCCACAAGAGAATGGGAATTTGTTTCGTTGCACGGCGACATGTCTTTTTATCTTTAGCGCTGTCCAGCAACTGAGAGTAGTGGTTAAGAATGATGTTTAATCATCCAACATCGTGGTTGACAATGTGACGTCATAAGCATAGACTCTCTCAGCTGAGAGCAAATGTTATGGCTTACTGAGCAAGCAACGAGCTCTGCCAGCCGACTGAACTGAAAGTCAATATAATTTCCCTCGAACATTGCGTCCACGGCAAAAATTTCCCGTGGACCCAATGTCGAGGCATTTGCTTGGACACTTTTGCTTGTATGAAATGAGTTCTCTATAGGGTATTTGCTTAGTGCTTAAATACATTTTTTGGTTTTTGGGAAAAAGGTAAAACACAACATATATGTATGTAGTGTCTATATCGGGCTGCCACATTTTGAACAAATACTGGATTTTTCATCAATGTGGTACAGATATTTTTTTGCAATATTATTCCAGTATTGCGGAAAATTGTGTCAGGAACTGGCTATTTATTTTTTGTGTGTATGAAACAAAAATATACTGAAAGCAATAAATTCCTCAGCTGTGTATCAGCTGCTTTTCAGTCTACACACTCAATCGATAGGGCAACTATCGATATGAATCTGTGGACTTCGATTAAAATGCTGGAGACGCGGCAATTTTGAATTAATATGACTTTATATGACTTACAATTAATTTGGAAGTGACAAGTGAGAGATGAAGCGAAAATACGTGCGCAAAACGAAAAAGAGGGATGTAAATTTCCAAAGGAAGGAAAAGATTACTTTAATAAAAGCCGTTGAAGCACGACCATGTCTTTGGCAGATCACAGATAAGAAATATTTTGATAAAATGTGTGTGAAAAGTGCGTGGGAAAGTGTTGCTGCAGAACTAAATAAAGAAGGTAAGGCATTTATATTTATTAAAATAATAAATGATAAAAATGTTTTGTAGCGAACGAATGTAAGAGCGCATGGACATCACTACGGGACAGTCTGAGATATCATCGCAGCAAGCTTGCTAAACGGAACAGCGCAGAAGGCATCGACTTGGGTCAGCACTGCATCAGTAAGAACGTCGATTGGCAGTATGCAGATCATATGGCTTTTCTGCCTGTTATGTCGGAGAGGCGGTAAGATATGATCCGACATCATTTTATATGTACATTACACACTTTTTGTTGTAGTACCAATCTAAGCGCCACAAAGTTTGTGGACAGCCCAGCTTGCAGTCCCAATGCACCGTCGATTCCCCTTTCAGATGTCATTGATGAGTACTCCATGGCTGCTAGATCGGAAGATCCAATCTGGATCCCTACAGACGATGACCCAGAGACAAGCACATCGTCGGCTTATTCCTATGTCAGTGGTCTTTATCAGTTCACTACAATATTAAATGAAAACTCCCTTTGTAGGTGGAATCAAAAGGAAAGCATGGCATCGCAGGTTTGCTGTGTGATTACTTAAAAGACAAAAAGAAGACCAGAACAATCTTTCCATATTGGAATGAGTTGATGAGTAAGCTGCCAGCTGATATAGCTACATCCACTGAGGTGGAGATTACAAATCTGATATACTCGAAGGTGCAGCACTATGGCAATTATAATAATTGAATAAAAGAGTTCTTTCTTATTGGCGCACTCCAGCAGATTCTTTTGGCCAATGTACTAATCCGGCTGCAGAGTTGGGAAAATCCTTTATATTATTTCTAATAACTGGCAATTGCGTCATATTCATTTGCGCTTACTCGCATCATATAATTGTGCAATAACAGCAGGCAACACGAGTATCTTAAACCGCCATATATTATTGATAATTCCTCAACTCCATGTGTGGTGTACTTCCTCCTGATTTATCAGAGTGACCAAGAACGTTTCAGAAGCACAGTTTTTCACGCCATCTCCCAGTTGACTCTTTCAAAATAATTGTAAACCATATATTTCCGAGTTGTCTATCACACGCTATTGATAGACCAATTATCGGTATGAATCTGTGGATTTAATTAAAGTAGTTGGATACACAATCAAAAAAAATGTAAAAACCCTTAGACAAAGTACAAGAACTTATTAAGTAGTTAATTAAATATGTGCGTAGCAGGCAGAAAAAGCTTGGCGGACTCTACAAAGTCTATATATTATTTTAAGCACCAATTGCCGAGTTAGTATAGCAATGTCCGTTAAATCAAACTAACAGAATATTATCATTGGAACAAGCTCTGCTTCTGCGCGCCAAGAATACAAGTGCTTTGACAAAAGCTGATCACTTTAGTGTAATATAAAGTTTGTTATTTTTTAGTTCCTGCGGTGGCGGATTTAAAAGTATATTTTCAATAACAGTTTTCTTTATTAAAAAATGATGCTACCTTTTTGTTAATGGACATTCCAAAAATCTGATTCACCTCAATCAATAGAACTAGAATTCTGGAATCGACTACTTTTGATAAATATTAAAACAATCTTATTCACCCTCAATAAATAAAACCAATATTCTGGAATCCCAACTTCTCAAACATTTTCCGAGAAGGTGTATTGTCAATGACAACAGGAGCAAGAACTTCTTCATCCAGATCAGAGATTTTATTGGATAAGCAACGTACCATTAAACTACCCAGTCCAAAACGTTTATGGGATTTTACAACGTGCAGCAATCCCGAAGCTCCGTGGTTCCTGAAACAGTGAAAGTTTCCTAGATTGATGTAATCAATATTAATCATACAAACCCACCTCAGGCGCCAACCAATCAAGTTCCCATCTGCATCGTAAGCACCTACGGAAACATTGTAGTTTATCAACCGCTTCACTATCTCAACGGAACCCTCGTATCTATGTGGCCAGAGATCATTTAGAAGTGGAGCATCTTTACAATCCTAATTTCCTTACTCTACGGAAAATGGTTCAACAAGTTCTTTAGTAGCTCTATACCAAGCTATCTTAGTCGAATATTGCGCTCTATCAGATTGCTTTATATAGGCATTACACATAGCTGATAATCTTCAAATTTAGGTGATAAACAGAGAAGCGCAGTTGTCAAGCGACTCAGGTTAGAACTTAATGTGTTACAGAAGACTCTTCTCTGGTTTATCTACATAATATAACTTGTCATTAACACCGTTTTTATGGTTTAGAATTTTCCAAAGTACAATTAACATAAACGTGCCGTCGTTTTCCAGTCTTCGTCTAGTGATAACATCTTTAAATTGAATTCTGGTTCCTTGTTGTTCCATTCAATGTAATTTCTTATTAAATTATATCCGGAAGGTTCTGTCCTCCTCTCTTTATAGAGCTCTAGTAAAATACTCCATTCGCTTGGCGGTATTTTGACGAGAGAGTTGGAATTTGTTTCCTAGTGCGGCGACATGTCTTTCTATCTTTAACGCCTTCCAGCAACTGAGTATAGCGTGTTATTTGTGTGCAAAATACATACATATTTAATCATCCACCAACTAAGTGGACAGTGCGACGCCATAAGCAACGTCTCTTCCAGCTGTGTGAGTAGCACTTATTACAGAAAACAAATGCGAATGTAATTTTTTTGTATTAAACTAGAGGGCTCGATTTTGAGTCCTCGCTGTGCTCGGACGCAGACCCTCACTTAAAGTTTCAGTAATATTTACATTAGAAGATTAATATAAATATTATTATTTAAATTATTTAGTCATTTCCACACCACCAAGGAGGTAAAATGCATATTTTCATTTATCACCCTTTTCTACCTATTGGCGCCATCTATTGTTAACGGCGCATTAATTTAAATTAATGTTTTTTATTTTTAAAAATAGGTAGCAGGTGAAATTAAAAATAACCATAGGAATCTATAAAAAATTATTCTGATTAAAAAATAAATTCAACTCTCTAGGACATGTGGTTTGGCTTAGACTGTGATATATCAGTCAGTGAGGACAAATCATTTTATATATATAGATTTTCGCTTGCATTTAGTTTAATACAAATAATCAACACATCAACCCAAATTAACTGAACACAATAAAAAATTACACTTGGCACATATAAAAAAAAGTACACTTTTTCGTGTTTTGGTACCCTTGTACATAATCGGATCCACTTTAATTTCGTTAGCTTTTCTTATCAAGAAGGTACACTTTGTTTATACAATCATTTGTTGGTACACTTTCATATCACTTTATGCCAAATATTTTGTTACTTTTAAGATGTACAATTTTCGGCAATCGTGTAGCATTTCAATTTTAATTTGAAGAATAAAGTGTATGCATGCGATTATATTAGGAAAAGTTTATATTGACTCTTAAATAAATTTACCAATAATTGAGTGATGCAATGGTTAGTGAAAAGACATAAACTTTATTTGACAGATTCAGACCAGTATAAATAATCAATATTTTGAAATCCCAGGTTATCGAACAATTTTCGAGAGGGTTTATTGTCTAAGATAACAGGAGCTAAAACTTCATCATCCAGCTCAGCGATTTTCTTTGATAAGTAACGTACCATTAAACTACCAAGTCCAAGACGCTTGTGGGATTCTACAACTTGCAGCAATCCCAAAGCTCCGATGTTCCTGAAACAGTAAAAAGTTTCTTGAATGATGTAATCATTAATAGCTGAAATTTCATCCAAACCCACCTCAGGCACCAGGCAACCAAGTTCCCATCTGCATCGTAAGCACCTACCGAAACATTGTGGTCTATCAACCGCTTCACCATCTCTACGGAACCCTCATATTTATGTGGCCAGAGTTCATTTATAATTGGAGCATCTTTGCAATCTAATTGACGCAATGTAATACCTGGGGGAGGCCTGAGAAGCAGAAACTTTATAAGATCCTTTCGATTTAATACAATCCTTTTCCTTACTCTACGGAAAATGTTTCAACAAGTTCTTTAGTAGCTCTATACCAAGCTATCTTAGTCGTATATTGCGCTCTATCAGATTGCTTTATATAGGCATCTACTGCTGGTGCAACACGTTCACAGTATACACATGACTTATAATCTTTAAATTTATGTGATAAACAGAGGAGGGCAGTTGTCAAGCGATCCAGGTTAGAACTTAATGTGTTGCAGAAGACAATTCTCTGATTTATCTGCAAAAAAAAAAACATGTCATTAACACAGTTTTTATAGTTTACAATTTTCCAAAGTACAATTATTATAAACGTGCCGTCGATTTTCCAGTCTCCGTCTAGTGAAAAAAACTTGGCATTGTATAAGGGATCCTTTTCTATACATTTGATATAACTTTTTATTAAACCATATCCTATAGACTCTGTCTGTCGCTCCTTATAGAGTTCCAATAAAATAAACCAATCGTTTGACGGTATCTCGACAAGAGAATGAAAATTTGATTTTAATTGCTGTGACATGTCTTTCTAGCCTCAGAGATGTTTTAAAACTAAGTTCATTTATGTTTTTGCTTTACTGGGGAGCCTATAGTAAAAATATTGAAATCGGAATACACGGCATAACCTTATCTCACTAGTGATTTTATTATTTTTATCTTACACCATATCATAGGCCTTGAGAGAATGCAAGATTAGGTATACCCAAATCAAATCGTTTAAGTTACGACAATTATAAGGTAAAATACGAAGAAGATCTTAAAGAATTGAAATTCTTAAAAGTTTAATTTAAGATACCACTAAGCGCTAAAATCCCAGCTTGGCAAACATTTTATTAAATATTCTCTATAATCTCATAAATTTTTGAAGATTTCCTTTTCTTTTCTTTCAAACCGCCTAGTCCGAGACGTTTGGATTCTACAACTTGCAGCAGACCCAACGAACCCATGGGCAATATGTGAGATAATATAGTATTATGCAATCCCAACCACCTCAAACACCAGAAGTTCAATTTTCATTATTTTTACACACACCTGCTGTAATATTGGAGACTGTCTAACGCTTTAGAATCCTCACCTCGATGTGCCCATATTTCATTTGTAGTTGCAGAATCTTCAGTTTTCAATATCCAGTAATATCAGAAGGAGTCCTTAATTGCGTCTGTTTTTGATCGCGGTTAAATAAAAAACTTATTTTTTTACTCTATGGAATATGTTTCATCAACTTCTTAACTGGCTCTGTACCAGAATGTCTTCATTAAATGTCTCTCTCACATTGTCTGACATAAAGACATATATTATATAGACATCAGCGAAAGCATTTGTTAAGCGGTTTAGATTATTGCTCAAAGCATCCAATAATAATTTGATTTTTGAGGCCATTGATAACAAAATAATCTATAGTTTGTATGTGATTTATTACAACGAATTTAAAGGTTCCGTCGTTCTGCCATTCACCGTCTAGAGATAGACATATATTATATAAAATATATATCTTATACATATTTAAATATTACATTATATTCTGTTGGTTCAGATCTTATTCCTGAAAACAGATTCATTCCAATCACTTCACGGAATTTTGAGTTATATGAATTAAATTTGCATTGCTTCGGCATGTTTTTCCTCTTTAAAGCCGTACAGCCGGACAAAATATGTAGAAATACGCTGTAGTATAAACTAGAAGACAGATGTTATATCTTTACAGAAAGGTTCTGTACCCTTTAAAGTAACATTTATGTAATGGGTATTTATCAGAAGCGCAGGAATACATTTTACGGTCCGGCACATAAAAATGTAAGGCGCCCGAACCTTTTTGAAGATTTTAGAGGTTTGCGATCTTGCTTATACTTATTCGATTAAAATTAAAAATAATGCATGCATTCAAAACACTAAAGATAGGGTACTTTTTACCTTTGATTAAAGATAACTCACTCTCGTCAAATCACGCCAATATACCACTAATATCGGACGCTTTGGTTATCAAATTATAAAGATTAGAAGGCCTCAAAAAGTTTCCTATCAAATGCCTCTAATATTTTTGATATTTTTTAATTGGTTAAAAAGATATATTTGCAAAAAGTTATATATGGTCCCACTGTGCGGTGCCAGCAGATGAAGTAAATAGAATTAAAGCCAACGAACAAAATAACTTTCAAAAACAACTGAAATGGAGCGATCAAAGTGAATCTACTATTATAAATTTACCCTGTCCGCCATTGTGTTCTCTGGGAAATTATATCCGTAGATCCAATGTCCGAGGGAAATTTTTTAAGTTGCCGTTTCAGTTGGCTGATAGAACTCGTCACTAGCACAGCCAGCGAAATAGAAAATATGCGCACATTAAAATATTCTTTAAATTTTGTTATCCTTGTTTTGTCAATCATAAATATTAAATTAAGGCTGAAAAGTCATTAATTTAATTAAAATTTAAACCAGTAACTTAACATCATCAACGAAAAAAAAGCTTATAAAAACCCGCAATCACAGATAAAAAGAAGATAATATTTTACGCGAGTTTCTTTGAACTATTTTGTTTTTTGTTTATTGGTTTCTCATACTCATTTCGCACAACATTTTCGATATGTAACTATTTGTATAAGTGTTGAAACAACTGCATAATTTACAAATACATATAATAATAATAATTAATGTTTAAGATTAACAGCAACCACCTAGTAGGAGTATTTGAATATAAACTAAATCTTATTGTTTGTTTATTCAGAGTGTTTTACATGCATCTTTCATTGAAAGCAAACAATACGAAACTTTATAAAAATTATTTGAAGCGCAGCCATTAATTATAATTAGAATAAATAAATAAAAATACTAATTGAATTATAAATATAAAATATATATATATATATAAATTACAATTTTGCAATTTGGCTAATGAGAGTTGTATGCTATTAATTTAGTATGTACACATATAAATATATATGTAATTCTAGATATGTTTATACCTATAGTATGCACGTTTTCAATATGTACAATATAAATTCCGTATAATTATGATAAATTGTTTAAATAAATATAGCAATTTATATACAGATTATAAAATACTTTAACAAATTCAATTCAATTTAAAATTGGATTACTAAAATACTTGTTCAAAACCGTTGTTGTTTGTGGAAACGGAAATGCGGAACGAGTTGCTATCTTTTTTTCTTTTTGCTTTTCTTATTGTGTGTATTTATATAGAGTAGAGGATCCTTCAGTTGAATTATTTAATACTTATGTTTACAGGCTACTTGGATTAACTATTAACTTTTGTATATTTTGTTTTTAGTTGGTTTTTTAGAAGTTGCTTTTGGAGCAGGAGGCGCTTCTTGGGACGCGACGCACTGGGATTGTCTATTGGCTGTAAGTGTTCTGGATTTGTGGCTGCATCAGGCGGCACGTTTGTTATTCGTTTGTGTGCCGCGACTTTCGCGCGATTGCTGCGACGTTGCCGCTGCCGTTGGCTGATAACAATTGAGATTGGCGGACATGCGACCGAGTGCGGCGGCCATACGATTGGGCAGACGAAACAGTTGCTCCTGCAGCTGATTATGACGTTGTTGCTGTCGCTGCCGTTGTCGTTGTCGCTGTTGCCGATCTGTGCAATCGCGGAGCTGTGCAACAACCTCTGAATGTTGCACATACGAGACACGTATATTGACCGCATCATCATCATCGTCATCCGCATCACGATCTCCAGTACTGTCCACATCCTCGTAGTAGGAGAACCCCGCTGGCGGCGGTGGTATGGGTGGTGGCGGCGGCAATGGCAATGCCACCACCTCCGCAGTTGCCGCCGACACTGCCGCCGCAGTTGCCGAGGACTATATGTTGGCATAATACGGTGCTGGGATGTGCGCATCGCAAGGCTTAACGCGCAGCTTTTGCTTATAATGATATTCCTTCAGGTAACTCTTCAATCGCCCCGGCAACTCCAGCTGATTGACGCCATCGTATGTGGTGTTGGACACAATGGTGGCACGTGCCAGCTGCTGCAGCGAGAACGTCTGTCGCCGATGCAGTGGCATTGTCAGGCAGGGCTCGAAGAACATCACGCACGACGGATCCTTATAATGTTCCAGCAAACCGGTAACCGTCAGGGCCGAAAACACGCACGGATCGTGACAATCAAAGCTGTTGGCGGAGAAAAATAAAAGTAAGTTAGATAATGTTTCACACAGAATAGTAGAATGACACTTGATAAAGCACTGCGGATTAATCTCAGTTTTAAAAGCGCATCTAGACTCTGAATTTTTATCAAAACCTAATTTCTATGTCAAAATCGTTTTCAAAAGCTTAAATTAATTTATAATAACTTGTTTTATCGACGAAACTAAGATATCAAAACTCAGTTCTAAGTTAATTGTTTGACTTCGCTTTAAAGCATATTTTGAGGTGTTTTATTAAACTTTGAAAGTTAATAAACCTTGAAAGCCTTAAAATTTAAGTGTCTTTTACATTCAAATGGCGCTTGGAATTAATCTGTTTATCAACTAAAACTTTTAACAATTTTGAATCAAATAAATATCAACTGAAAAGCAGGTTTGGCATCACATATTACTTTATGTTAATTTAAAAACAATGACTAAACGAAAACTGAATTGTAAAGTTTTAAAATTGGCATGGAATTTATCTGAGAAATCAATCTAATGCAGAAACAGCTTTAAAAGCACATTCAAAGTTTGTCATAATTTAATGCAGTGAAACGCATTAAGTTCAAGCATTAGCATTGGATTAATCTGGGAAATTAATCATCTGCAATTACTTGATGCTAACAAAAGCAATGACGAAACACAGTTACTACACAATTAATCCTAATTTCTTAGCGTCACTTTAGGCATGTGTCATTGTTGCGGCCTTGAGAGTTTTAGGAAGCTATTGACTCACCTAAATTTGTGGCCGCTTTGCTCGATGCGCGCGTGCAGCGATCGTCCATATTTGCGGAATGTGACCGAGAATAGGAACTCCTCCTGGGCGGAATCACGCAGCAGGAATGTGCCCTCCGGTTTGCCCTCGAGCAGACGCTCCGCCTCATAGCGATCCATTTTGCCAAAGTAGAAATTGCTATTGATGATCTTCTCCAGATCCGGCACCAGGCAATGCATAAAATCAATCTGCGAGTGGACCGTAACTCCCACCCCATATGCATTCGCAGCCTGGGGGCGTGGCTGCTCAATGGCCAAGGGCAGGACATTTGCTGTTATTGGCTCTGTGGATGCCACAAGACGTATGTTGGGTCCCATAGTAACCACAGGCGTTGTTGTTGTGCTGCTATTGTTGTTGTTGTTGCTGGTGCAGACAGTGCAACCTGCAGCGGATGCCTGCTCCATCACAAACTGCGGCTGTGGCTGCGAGCTGATGCGTATGATGACATCGCCATGCCCGTTGGCGGGCGCTGCCCAAATGGCCAACTGACTGGGCTCTGCCACAGCCACAGAGTTGCGTTGGCGACGCGCCGCAGCTCCAGCCCCCAACCCAACACCAACTCCCATTCCCGATGTTGGTGGAGTGGAGCGTCTGTCAGCGACATTGCGAGTCTTGCTTCGAGATGTTGCAGCTGTTGTTGCTTCCTTTTTGTCCTTGGCGCTGCTGCTACTGCTGCTGTTGCTCGTGCTGGACTGCAGCATGCCACGCAGTCCGCTAATTGCATCACGACACTTGCACTTGCAACACCGTCGCTTCGATGTGCTGCTGGTGGCGCTGCTGCCTCCTTCTGGCGTGGCAACTGCTGCTCCCAACGACATTGTCTTGCTGCTGCGACTGCGACAACAGCTGTTGCCTGTTATAGAAAATAGCATAGAAAGAGAGAGAGAGAGAGAGTAATCTTTAGTTAGCGATTATTTGCTTATCTTCCATTCTCGCGCTCTCACCTTGCGTACGTTGTGCTCCATTCGACAACATTGCGTTGACTGGCGGCGACTCGAGCACCTCGCAGTACTCGACGCCTTCGGCGCTGCTGCTGCGACGCCGACGCAGCAACGACGATGTTGCTATTTCCGACTCATCATCATCGTCGTCGTTGGCATCAACGCCAACGCCAACGTCGACGTTAGCGTCGTCGTGCAATTGTAGCGTTTTGACCGCAGCCGACGCCGACGCAACGCTTCCCGCTAAATTGTTGTTATTCACGAGTTGTCTTTCGTTTGTTTTTGGCGCTTCCGTTGAACTGCCCGCAGTTCGAATCGCACCTGACACCGCCCCCGTTAGCATCCCCGGACCATCACCCGCAACCGCCGCCGCCGTCGCCGCACCCAGTGTCACATTCACAATTTGCTCATTTGCATTGAGCGTGTCCGTCGCAGACGTTACGACGCTCCCGGCAATCGGCAGTTGCTGCTGCTGCTCCTGCTCCTCACTCCCGTCATTACCATTCTCCATTTTGGCCAATTGTATTTTAATTATAATTTGTCGCAAATCCGTTGACAACGACTTCTCAGCCTCAGCAATTTGCAACCTATAACTTGTTCGCAATTGCTCCTGCTGCCAATTCTGATCCTGATCCTGCTCCAGTTCCCACTCCGTGGCTTGGCTTGACTTGGATTTGCTTTTGCGATTGTTAACTTCACTTTTTGTGCTGCCAATGACGTGAGCTAGCCGGCTCGAATGAAGACCCATTGGAAGCTGTCTATCTCTTTCCCTCAAAGACCCTGCTGTTTGTACTTTCCACTGAAAATATAAAGAAGTAGAAGACTGTTAGTATTTGCTTCAAAAAATTTAAATGTACTCAAGTCTGTCGGTGATGGCGTTGCCACTCTTTTCGATTTGTCAACTGCAATTGTAATGCATGTGGCGTTGCCATATTTTAGAATCGCATTTAGTTGTTCATAATTTTCAGTGCTCACACAATCAAGAAATTAAACAAGCTGTAATTTATTATTTCTCACAACAAGTCATTAAACTGTCACATAGTTGTCTGGCATTTAGCTGAGTGTGAAATGTCTTGACCTACAGCAACAAACTCAGCTTGTTTGCCCCCCGCATCCAAGAGGTCTCAAGTGCTGCTACTGTTCCTAGTTTTCAGACTTAATTACTTACTTAAGCAGAGTTGAAGCTGAGACCCCAGCAATTAAAAATGCAGTTGCAGATATGTACATAATATGGTCACCCTTTTCGTACACTTTGCATGTACTATTCACACACCACTTGGGGCACAGTCTGGCTGCTGTTATTGTTTTTGTTGTTGTTGTTGCCACTTCTTGCTCCCCCACGAAACTGACTCATGCCGAGCACACTGCTCAAGTAATGGCCATTAAAAACAATGGCGCACACATTCCAATCCCACGCATAGAGACAGCAACATCTTTATCCCAATATCGTTCCGTATTGCCAGCTATTTTTAGACATCGTTGTATGGTGCCCATAAGTACCTCAATAAGTAGAAGTAAATCATACATACATATATTATGATTTTTATTACTTTCATCTCTCATTTTGTGGGTCAGTTTGCATCGTTGCATTGTAATTTCACAAATCATTGAAATTGTAATCGAAAACTCTCAAGCGAGGGCTTGTCACGCTCACTCTCTCTCTCTCTCTTTCTCTCAATGTATCTCTTCCTCCCTCGCACTCGCGCGCTCTCTCTCTCTCTCTCTCGTACTTGGAGTCACATTCAAGTTTACACAGTAAGCGCTCATTCATAAGAACTGCGGGTTATATTCATTGATAACGAATGTGGCAACACTTGCTATCACATGTGCACCCCTTTATAACACCCCCTCCCCCTCCCCCCTCCATTTTGTAGTTTGTCACGAACTGAGTAAGAAACTGTATCCTTATCGCTCAACTAATCAAATACCTCGTAATGAAATGCGTCATGGCTCTAAGGTCGCCCATGACATGAACGCACAGGCTCAAAAATGAGTCACAGTTGTAGATCGCAAGACGAAGAATTCCCCCAAAATGGTATTGGCCGGAAAAAAATTGCTATCTATGAACATACATAGATACATGTTGCCAAGTGACAATACAAGTCGGCTGATTGCCTATGAAGGTGGAAATGAAAAGACCTGTCATCATAACGGTTATTCACTGAAATAATTAGGTCACCCTACAGACAATGGCAATCACGATTCGTGATGTAATATGTAGAAAATAGGTAGCACTCACAATTTGTATCCAAATGATTATATACAGTTTGGGTAATACTAAAAATATTTACTGGATTTTACTTGATTTTAGCTAGGAAAATGTTGGGTGTTAAAAAACAAATCTGCTAAATGAATTATCATAATTAAAAGTGATATTATTTAGTTTGTCTTCTACACAGAGTATCTGTCAGTCGAATCAGTTCGAATTTTAGATTAGATTATTACAAATAAATCTCGCATTAAATTATAGAATGTTACTCATTCCTGTCACGAATTGTTACTTTCAGAGATTTCAATTATAAAGGTAATTGAACTTTCGACAACCTTGGATCCATTTTTCGTGATGATCGAGAATTTCATTTATTAGAACTGACTGTGGATAAATCACAGTCTGTTTAGAACTCTGACATCACTAATTGCATTTGAAACAGAAATTAGCGACTTCCGAAGACTGATTGCTAATCAAGTGTTTCAGCTGAAGTTACCAATTGCTGCGTAATTAATAATTATGGGCTCGTACATTCGTACACTCGGCTTCTAGGAAATACGTCCCCCACCCGCATTGCAAGTATTGCGCACTGCTTATTAAACAATTAACAGTGCATTTTCATTACGTTTGTTGTTTTCTTTTGTGCCGTATGGAAAGTATGGCGAATGAGCATAGTTAGCTAAAAGCTTCACTTCCCGGAAATGCGACACGCAAACTAATAAAGAGAGCCAATAGCGACTGCAGCTTGTATTTTTTGGTCAAGCTTTATTTGATTTTTAGCAAGAATTTATACATACATACGTGTATATAATAAAAAATGTAATTAAAAATTAATGTTTTATTTTTAGTTGGAAATCCAATTGATTGCAAAGCCTGATTTTCTAAATATGAAGAAAACAAATAAATGCCATGTACCGTTGGTCGTTAACCGTTACGGTAAGTGGCGCCATCTATGGCTGAGTGGCAGGTGATAAAAGAAAACTTGTGACCTTTCCCAATTCGATTTAACTGATCAATGTGCATGTGAATCACATACACACTTGTAGTACGAGTACGAGTAAGACTATGACACGATCTCTCTAATCACTCGGTACCGAGCATGATTCTATATATACGACTATGATGAAATAAGCTTGGGCTCCCCCAACTTTCAATGGAAACCTGAAGTCGAACAAAACACCAGATATAACCGCATATTTAATAATGGCTACTATACGCGAGTAAGCCAACTTAGGTTAGGTAGGCAGCCAACGAAGTATTCGAGGTGTATGACTCACAGGACCGCCTCGCTGGTAGAGGTGTGAGATACGAGGTAGCTCTCGCTGGGTCTCGAGTGCCCACAGCCGGCCTGACGTTCCAATGAGGGCCCGTCACAGCGAACCCTTTTCTCTCTTTTCCTTTTTAATTCGGGTTTCGTTTCAATTCTTTTTTTTCGCTGCGTTGCCATGAGTTGAAAGCAGAAGCACTGTTGCAGACAATGCGAAATTTCATCAGAAATCCAAATACAGATAATGATCTAATACATAACTTGTTCGTGGTAAAAAAAAAAGAAAAAAAATAATATAAGTTGATAAACGTTTCACAGAAACCAGGATGAAAAGGGGGTGACGTGGTGGTGGCATATGTATAATATACATATAATAGCTGGAACTTTTCTAATAAGCACCTGCAAATGCTTAAACACTGATTATATGTGCAGTTCTTAGTTTTTCAATTTATTAGAATTACCTTTCACTCAAATACTTTGACAAAAATGTGGATATCATTCTGTGATGTCTGACCAATATCTGTAGTTAATGTGTGTAACTGTAGTGTTGTAAATTGCACTTATTTATATTTTAATATTTATAGGTATTGCGCACACTACTGCGGACAACAAAGGAGCGCTGAAATCCGAAATATCGCTCAAATTCTTCTACTGCCAACATGAGATGAAGTGTGTAAAATCAGATAAGAGAGTTTATTACTCTCTTTGTGTCCATAGCTGCTGTTCAATTGAAACTTTTAACTTTCTGCTTCGTTTTCAGCTCCTGACTGCGCGTAACCATTAAGTGTATAATCTATTGGAATTGATAGAGCTTGTGAAATAGAAAACTCACTTGATTGCAATAGTTTCTGGAAACAGAAAAGAATCGCAAAAACTTTTCAAATTCGCATACTGAAAAAAGAAAGAAAAAGAAGAAGAAAGCAAAATGAAACTATCTCTTTGAATACAAATTTCCGACAATTTCTCCACCCGCTTAGCTTTACGTAACTTCCAATTTCCCCTCCTTCTTCCCATACCGTACATGCCACATTTTCACCCATTTAAAAAGCAATTTCGGTGAAAAACTTCGACTACAAGCATCTAGTACGAGAGGCTCCCAAGAGGTGCACCATTGTCATGTTTTTACGCTGAAATTGTCACAACAAAACTAAATGAATTGTGGTCAGCAGGAGGGGAAGGAGGAGATGAAGATGGGGGGAATAGGCAGATGCAGAGGCGAGGCGGCAAGTGCAAAAACCGAAGTCGACTTAAACAACAAAAAGCCAATGAGAAGAAACCTCAACAATGAACAAGTGACGGGGACGACGAAGCGAAGGCGGGGACAACGACGACAGCGAGACAGACATGGATAAGGATAAGGATAGAGAGGGATGGATGGGATTTTTAAAGCGAATTCAATTACTTTTTGTTGCTGCTGCTTCGTTGGGCTCCATCGTCTTCGTTGTTTTTTTGCTGTTTTTGTTTTTCGTTTTCATTTTCGTCGTTCGCTTTTCGCTTTGCAGTTACTTGGAATTCGCAAATGAACTTCGCTTGAAAACAAAATCACATGCAAAGCAGAGCGCGGCAACAAAGCGCAAAGTGCCAAAGGAGCGCAACGGTACGAGTCTGACGTACTGACGGACGGTGGGGAGAGGGTGTGAGAAAGTGTATTTCATTTTGATATTTTTTCGCAAGAAAATTGAAATGAGATTTATTTATTACGTTTTCATTTTGAACGTTTACGCCTCACCTCCCTCCTTCTTATTCGCTTCCATCATCTCACAAAAATTCGCAGCTCCATTCATTGCGCTTCACTTGAATATATATGTATGTAAGTGTGTGTGTGTGTGTTTGTAAGTATGCGAGTATCTGTATTTCATAAACAATTCTCATGGCAATTCGGCATTCATATGCCAATTTAATTAGCAATTCCATCGAAAGCCAAAAAATAAAACAAAACTGTTCTCACCCACGGCATTAGGTTCACATTTCATACTTTATCTATGCATCTGTCTCTCTCTCTTTATTTGTATCTTTCTCCTGGTCCGCTTATCATGTGGTTCGTGACTGATATGCTTTAAGATTTGCCCATTGGAAATACCTGGAGAAATCTCATTGACGTGGGTAAACAACAAACAGTAAAAATAATCAAATCAAATTCTCACAAAATCCCATTGTTTAATTGTGCTTATGTACTTCACACGCACACACATGTACATATGTAAGTACATACATATGTATGTGTGTAGAAGTTAGTGTAGTGGCTACATAGCTCGTTGTTGTTAATAACCAATGGTACAATAGCATGTCAAGAAAGCCCTCATAAAATAGCAAAACAAATATTTATATGTATATGTATATGTATATGTGTAAAATAAGTGAAATATTGTTATTAGGGGTATTCAATTCGAAGCAATTTTTATTTTAATTTCCTCATAAAAACTATATTTAGAGATGGTTATTGAATGAGAATTTAAAATAAACGGAAATAATTTAGAATTCGGTTTGGTTAAACGAAATCTATTACTTTTAATGTCTAATATGACAAATTACTTCACTTAAATCTAAAAATGTTGTAATTATACCGAACACATTTTCTTGAATGTGAGTGTTGTAAAAGTCAAGCAAATTCAGCTAACAAATTTTAAAGTTGTTTTCAATTGTTATCGCAAAAATTGGGCAGACTTGTTATCGCAGAGATTGTACATATGTATATTGTACATTTGTATGTATAAAACAATGGTTGGGTACCTGCATATATGGCATATGTGCATAAAAATAATACATAAGATTAATACAAATAATATTAACAACATTAATGTGAATTGTGGGCATTTCTCAGAATCGGGCTGGTGCAG
The DNA here is from genome assembly GCA_018901795.1 of Drosophila sp. st01m. Taxonomy (NCBI): domain Eukaryota; kingdom Metazoa; phylum Arthropoda; class Insecta; order Diptera; family Drosophilidae; genus Drosophila; species Drosophila sp. st01m. The sequence continues at coordinate 3,363,650 of JAEIFG010000269.1, forward strand.
AAGGCTCTCATGATAAATCCACTATACAATAGAGCACATGAGAAATTCTTGGAAAATGTACACACGGTACTCAAACGGTGGTGAAGTCATGAAGTTGTTGAAAGGTACGCACAGCAAGCAGTAAACTAGCCCAACATACACAGACGTATGTTGTGTACATGTGTGTGTGTGTGTGTGTGTATTGTGAATGTGTTGTTTTCTGATTAAATGAAAGCACTAACAAAATTTCAACTGAATTTGCTACACTTAGTCCAGCTGAGGCTCTGACTCTACGTAGGATGATTTAATTTTGTCAAGGTTGCTCATATGATGGGATCGGCTAATGTTTAGATACAAAACACACACATGAGTGTGTTTTGCAACTTTCAGATAAACATCTTTGTGTACATATTTTGTATGCTAATGATGTTGAGACACATAAATTATCAACATAAGCATGAGATAAGAGCAAAACTATGAATAACTAACGCTATTTTAGAATAGAAAAAGAATATATATTTTTTAAAAATAAAAATAATAATTTAAAGAAATTAATAGGCACTTAAATTTCATTATTATAAGCCTATTATTATTAAAAGCTTCAAATGAAATATTTCGTTTGAAAACTTTAATAACATCTTCAATCATTGTCAATTTATTTTGCAATTGTCTGTACCTTTTATTGAGGTAGGTTTCACTAGTTATCAACACTTTGCAACCGTCGAAAATTTCGCTTTATTCATAATGTGAGTTCCCCTTTAGTTACCTTCTAGTCGAGTTCAGAAATGTTAACTGAACGGTACTGCACTACAATCACGAGTCTTTATTTGTTAATGGCAACGATTAAAATTTATAAATTTAGCGATTACGATTACCTCTAACCGGAAGGCGATAGGCAAAAATATAAACAGCACAACAAACTGTATAATACCAAATATAGTATGAATTTATCAAATATTTAAACCCATACATAGCATAGTTCCAAGCAACTTGCTACGATTATCAGAAGGTTCTACAACATTTCATTGATAAAATTACTACGAAAAATGGCAAAAAGCCCTATCTGTGACGCAAAACGTCCACTAAAGATTAATCCATTTAATAACTAGAGATGCGAAGGTACTCAAATACAATTATAATTGTCACTCGTTACTATCTTCATAAAAAGTAATATGCAATCATAAAATCATCGCTAAAGAAGGAAGTAAAAATACATTAAATTAAAAAAAATGAATAAATCATTTAAATGAAAATTATTATTACAACATCATGTATTTTTAAAAAGATTTAAAGATCTTATTATGACTTCAAATCCTTCCGCTTATAACATTATATAGATAAATATATTACAAATCTGATCTATGTTCATATAATCATACTGACGTATACGTTACTAGTTATTAATCACATTCCCACCTATTGCAGTGACTGGAAAATCACAGTGTCAGTTCTGATAATACAAGTACGAGTGGGTAATATAAAGTATACTATACAGAGCTTATCAGTCACAGAGCGTTTGCAAAGTTATAACGAAATTCCAAGAACAATCAAAAGCGTTCGTTTTTCATGGAAATGGAAGGCAAATATGTGTATAGCAGACGTGCGGACAAAAGAGAGGGAGATAGAGGTAGAGGGAAGCGGTCTGAGATAAGAGTAAGCTGGAATTGAGACAACTTTGTTGCTGGTCGGGTCAATGGGTGACACTGGTGTGATGTGACTAAGAGTATCTACAAATATATTTGTGTCTGTATCTGTGCAATGCAAATACAGATTAGGTCGTTGTGTTACGAAAGTCGGGTAGAGTTAACCCAAAATGTAATTAACATAAAACAACAAGTCAAACTCGAACCCAAAAGCCAAAATGAACTAAATTCGACCGGTTTATCCAAACAAAACAAAAAATGAAAAAATTAAACAAAAATAATAATAAAAAAAAAACAATATCGTTTCACCTTTTATGCCCAGACGAAATAATACAAGATAAGTTGGTCAGTAATGATTGACTATGAAGTTCAATAAAACTAAATTCAATGAACAGAAATAAAAAAAAAAGATACAAATGAATTCCATTCGAAAGTCTCAAATAAAATTGAGTGTTTTGCCCACATTCAACTTTAGGCATTGCGTTTCAATTGAACAAATTCACGCGAACAATTAACAATGAGCGCAAAAAGCAGATGAAAACACATACACATACACACAGCACATACATCAAATTAAATTTCCACGAAATCTGCACATAAATCGAATAACAAACACTAATACAATGGAAGGTAAAGACAACAAAAGCAGCAGCTGACGCTAGGACCAAAGTATAAAGAAGAGAAAGAGAATGTGTAGAAGAGAGGCTACAATAGAGTATAATGCCAATCTTCAAGGGCTTATGCGTAGCATGTTATTATGATATATCAATAGAAGAAAATATGACCTGGGTTCCTTTGGAATGATACTTAACAGACCAAATTATTCCAACTCAAAATTTCCATGTCATATACGACACTTGCATGTCGCAAGGATTCAAAAAATAACGAACAACAATTTGGCAAATATGTACATACATATGTGTATTAAGATCGTTGTTAGCCCTGAGGGCGCATCTAGAGAAGCCAATTATCCTTTTTTTCTGTTTCTTTCTTGTTGTGGAAATAATTTCAATTTCACATGAAAAGCTATTAAAAGCCGAGCACAACAGAACGCACTCAAGTTTAATACAAATTTCAAGGAAATGAGCGGAAGATGGTAAAAAAAAAACCAGCTTTTACCAAGAATGATCAAAAAGTGCACACACAGCCATACATATATAAATGTATATGAATGCATGTAAGTGTGTGTGCACATTACAGGCAATGTTAATAACACCTTTTCTTATGAAGGGTACGACGAAAATACCGCCGCTGTCGAGTTGAGTCGAGTGTGTATGAAGTATGGCTTCAACCGAATTGAGTAGCGAGCCGAGCCAAACCAATAACCATGTCTCTCTTCCTCTCTGTCTTCCCCTGTGTGTGAGTATATGTGTGTTTGTGTGAGGCCAGCTTCAGCTTGGCTTGTAGTGTTAAATGTTTGCAGCCATATCAGCAGCAGCGGCAGCAGCATTTCATTCAATAGCCGCCACAACAACAACAATAATAATAGCAGCTGCCAACATCACCACCCGCCAACTTGCCGCGTTCCCGTTTCCCAATCATATGCTGCTGCTTGCCCATCGTGTTGTTGTTAAGTCGCTCTCTGTGTGAGTGAGAGTATGACCGACCGACCGAGCGAGTGAACGAATGAGAGAGCATGCGACTCTCTATCTGTCTGTCAGTGTATACGAGTGTGTTTATGTGTGCAAGTTGTTGTTGGTCTTGTTGAGCTGCTGCTGCTGGCTCGCTCGCTTGGCTGTCTGTCTGGCACTTCTCAGAAATCGGTCTAAATTAGAAAATGCGTTTCTGGGAATTTCGTATCTCTTTTGGGCACTACGAAATAACGCAACGGCGACACCAATATACAATATGTATATTTAAGATACTTATACAATATATATGTGTATATTTATTAATGCCTATTTCCGCAAATGCCCTTGCTATAGGTTCATACAAACACACACATATATATTTATTTATGTGAGTAGTAGCACAAGTACATCATATGAATTTATCAATGGCACTTTATATTTTTTTTTGCCACATACACGATACGAATTCGATTCGAAAAATTTTGTCATCCCAGACAATTATTTACCTGTTTAATCGCTGCAGTTGCTATTTTCTGTTTATTTTCTTTGTTGCACTTAATATGTTTTTTGCTATTTGGCAATTTATATAAATTGTATTTTAAGCATTATTCAGTTTAGCTTGTCCAGCACAGCCACAAAACCATTTATTTGCACTGACTTATCTCCTCTGTATCTTTCTCTTTTATATTTTGTTTGTTGACACGCGCACGATATTTTCCTAGATTGCACTACACATAAGATTAATACACAATAAATCTAAGCTGCACTTAAATCATGCTTTGTATTAATATCAATGATTTTAGAAAATTTCACTAATAGCACGACGTATCTCAAACTTATAAGACTAAAACTTGCTGTGCGACGACTGCGAGATACGTGCGTGCAGCGACATCCGAATACTTCTCGTTTGTGTCACTGGTAGTAGGGTTGTCGAAATATCTTTGATATATCGATAGAAATTTTTTCGATGATATATTTTCACAGAGAAGAGAAAACGATTGGAAAGGTTGCCACCACGTAAAATTTGCTGATCTGGTTTGTTAACATTAAAAAATAGTTTAATTTTTAAATTTAAAATGGTATATTGAGTGGCAGTAGCTTTTTCTAACTTTCTTAATTATAAAGCAAGATTTTTTTAATTTTATTATTTATTAATTTACTTTTCTTCAAATTATTAATTTTTTAATATGAATTCAGCTTGGCATTGCTATCACTCTTGTGACCACGTTACTGCTTAAGAGATCGCTTCTTAATTTACAGTAGTTACAACATTGAAAACGCTCGGAATATAATATATTTTACATTTTACTAAACAGCCGTTTTCTTTAAAATATGTAATCGAAGAAGTATCGATAAGAATTTTTGGTAATGTTGTACACACGTAAACGGTTAAATTCAAAACCTTAGTTCGCAACTAGATTTGATTACTTAACTTGTCAGTTGATATTAGAATGTTGTAACAGTTTACATAACAAAGACACATATATCTCGATCTAATCGCCACGGGATATAGAGACACAAGCCGACGGCCTGAAGTGAAGATAATAAATAAATTAAAATATACATGTACGGGCATAAAATAGAAAGATGTGTTGAGTCCACTTTAGTACCCAACTTGGACTTAGTCAGTGTGGAGCGGTCAGTCAGTCAACCAACTAACTTGAGAGTGCCTTAGCTCTGGGAACTGCAATCTAATTCAATTTAAAATTAAAACGCAAATCTACGCGTCAAGTGAAATTGCTCCGAATTCGGCAACGACAACGACGACGACGACGATCAACGACAATTATACAGAAACAGAAACAGAATAATCTCAGTTTCTGCCAATACGTGGACAGCAAGACAACAATGAGCGTAGATGACGGAACAGAAAAGCTCGCCATGACTCGATCGTCATCAATGCCAGTTAAGCCAAAACCTTTGGATCCGAGGCCTCTAGCGCGATCTCCAGAAAAGGAAACGGTTAACGATAATGATGTCGACTATTATCCGGAGAGTCCAAGCTGTGTGCGTCGACGAAAGTCCAAGCAGACAACTGATCAATTGGAGACGCGCAGTGAGCAAAAGTGGGTCACCAATTAACATTTACTTAGTCTTACTAATCCAGTGATATTATACAGCTTTCCTTATACCCTCGACTGGGCGGGTAGTACTATTGAGCTGACTCCCGATGCTGATACCGATGCTGATGGCCTGAGACGCAGAATGAATCGTGTGATGGACAAGAATGGACATGAAAACGTTGTTTTTCGACGCATACCAGAGAAATCCTGGCGATATATGCGTGACGTGATCACCACACTGGTAAGATCATTGTTTGGTCGCAAAGCTTCCAAGCCAAAGACAAACACAAAGACAAAGACTACGTCAGAGCGTTCAAAGATCTATAGCATAACGCCCAGCATTCAACGCAAATTAGATGAATTGGCTGAAGAGCCACCCACGGTGAAGGTGGGTAAAGTATGTGTAATACCGATTCCAAAGACAGACACGACTGAGCGGGAGCGAGTTACATTTAGCATTTAGTATAGTATAGTAGAGTATACAGAATGTTTAGTTATTTGGGCAAGGGAAACAGATCACAGTTCTACAAAATAAACAATATATTCTATTTTATTCTTTGTCAAAACAAATGCTTGACTAACGGTGGTAAAAATAAACTCGCATGTTCAAATAATCAATATGAAACACATTTTTAATTGGACTCAAATTTTAAACTCAAACGTTTATCATCGCTATTCATATCGATGACAGTTAATTGATTACAATCGATATAAAACGATTCTTGTGCACAGCTGTAAATTCAAATTTGAATTTCATTGTTCTTCACACAGATCGAATTGGAGTGGAAGTACATGCTGACACTGTTTGTGGGAAGTTACTTTCTTAGCTGGACTTTCTTTGGCGTACTTTGTTATATGGTAGCCTATTCTCATGGCGATTTTCTATTTGACGCCGTCAGTGGCGAACGTTTGGGTGAGGGAAGTGAACCCTGTATTTTCGGAGTGCCCAATTTTATTGGCATTATGATATATTCAATTGAAACACAAACCACACTTGGCTTCGGCGAGAGATACGCTAGCGTGGAATGTCCAGAAACCATTTTTCTGTTTGTCATGCAAATGATGTGTGCAGCAGCCATCGAGGGATCTATGGTTAGCATTATCTATGCGAAAACTGCTCGTCCAGCCAAACAGCTTACCAAGCTCAAGTTCAGCGATAAGGCGGTGGTAAGTTCGTCCCTCTAATTTACATTAACGACTCGAAGATTATTTCAAGTTATTTACAGATTTGTTATCGCGATGGAAAACTTTGCTTGCTCTTTCGTGTATGTGATCCACGCGAACAGCAATCCATAGAATCCAAGATACGTGTCTACATGATTGTAGACAAACAGTGAGTCATTAGTTTCCCTCTCTCTCTCTCTAACTAGTTCAATTCCATTTGGCCTTGCAGCACACGCGAAGGGGAGCTCATTAAGACGCACACGGAACTGAAGCTGGAGGGAAATGGCGAGCAGTTGATTGTCTGGCCGGACATTGTATGCCATGTCATCGATGAGACGAGTCCACTTAATCACTTCAACAATGCCAAACAGTTAAATGCAGCCCAATTTGAATTATATGTGACAATTGTGGGCACATCGCCGACTACGGCTCAAATGACGGAGGCAAAGACATCGTATGTTCCACGAGAGATCTTCTGGGGCCAGCGTTTTGTCAACATTATCCATTATGATGCATCCAATGAGCGTTATATTGTGGACTATGAAAATTTTAATACAACCATATCGGTAAATACTCTTAATAATTCTGATTATTACATATAATGTGATATATTTCAGGTAGACATGCCCATCAAATTGACACCGGCGGAGAAGTTGCAGCAACAACAGCTACAGCAAATACAATTGACATACAGAAAATAACTTATACATTTATTGTAAGCAACCAAAAAGTATTATTGAAATGCACTATTGGAAACCCTCCCAATAAAAATATCGATTATTTTATCTAAAAATGTGTGTACACATTGGCTAAATATCGAAAACGTTTCAGTTGCAGTTACAGCGCGCGCATTTTTAAATGTAGAGTACCTTTAATCCAATATCAGCAACACTGTGCAAACAGCGTCTGGTGCTGTCAGGTGATATAAGTTCGCATATGACTTTCTACAGGAGGTATGATGATATTTGCTCTCAGAATAAATATGTGCATTGGAACCACCAACTACATATATACTTAATGAGAAACAACTTTTGACGATCTAATCTCCCCGAAATATAAACAAACGGATAATTGTGAGGAAAAGTAGTCAGACGCAAAATGAAGATAATAAATAAATTCAAAAGTACACCTTATATGATTTTAACTTTAGTAGCCTACTTGACTGCAACACAACAATGAGCACTGGCAAAGTTACGGTAAATCGCGAAATGATAATTCACTCAATTTCACTGCCTGTTAAGTCAAATCCTCTTGAATTGCGACCTTTGTCCCGATCACCTAAACAGGAAAAGGTCAACGGTAACGGAGCCGACTACTATCCGGAGAGTCCCAGTTACTTGCGGCGACTTCAATCAAAGCAGACACCTGGAGAAAACACAGAAACGGAGAGTCGCAGTGATCTAAAGTAATATTCTCGTATTCACTACTAAAACTCTGATGCTTATGCATTTACATATATTCTATTCGTATTTTGTAGCTTTCCTTCCACCTTTGATTGGGCGGGCAGCACTATAGAGCTAGGTCCTGCTCCTGATGATGATGGCTTGCGACGCATTATGCATCGGGTGATGGAGAAAAATGGACGCGAGAACGTGGTATTTCGTCGAATACCAGAAAAGTCGCGGCGCTATTTGCGTGACGTCATCAATACGCTGGTAAGATAATTCTTTGGTCCATTGAATTTTATTTTAAATTAAACACGAGTTTACTCTATATATACAAAATGCTTTGTCTTGACTGACTGATATATCACAGCCATAGCCAAACCACATGTCCTAGAGACTTTACATTTTTTTTTTAAAAATCAGCATAATTTGTAATAGATTCGTATGGGTATTTTTACTTTTTAATTCCACCTGGAACTTATTAAAAAAATAAAAAGTATTATTTAAATTGCATTAAATGCAAACTCGCTAAGCAAGCATTAAAATCGTGGATCTACATACGTCCGAGCAAATCGAGGACGCAAAAGCGGGCCCTCTAGTTCTTATATAATATTTAATTGCTTTAATATTTTTAATATAAGAATTTATAGTACTGATAAGATTAATTCCACAACATTTCTACTGAAAAGCTTCTTTTTCTATCAAATCTGGTTTTAATGCATAAAAAATCAACAACAATCGGAGGAAATTTCGAAAGTATTTAAATGTTATTTACTTTGTTCCACTTGTTATCTAAATAAAAAGTATTTTTGTTTATATGCAGATTTTAAGATAGACAAGAAATATGCGAAATTAATAATGATAAATTATATATATTTAATGACCTTTTGTTTAATTTAAAATCAAGCAAACTTTTCAAAACCGACACTCAAACAGTTTTTAATCACATCAAGATCGACTAAACAAATCGACAGCAAAGCACGCTCCTAAAAGTATATAGCGGGTGTTTCTATAATCGCGGTCTATAGAAGATCTATACCCTTTCCAACTAAAGTTGTCTTTCTTTCCGTCTAAAAACTGATAATGTTGATTGTCAAATGTGTCCAACTTTCATTGGTTTTCTTCTTGATTGTCCACACAGATCGAGTTAAAGTGGATATATATGCTGACACTGTTCCTAAGCAGCTTTTTTCTCAGCTGGTTATTTTTTGGCGGACTTTGCTATATGGTAAGTTACTACCATGGAGACTTTATCTTCGATGCTGTCAGTGGCGAACGTCTGGGAGAGGGAAGCGAGCCTTGTATTTATGGAGTTACCAATTTTGTATCCATGATGTTGTATTCGATTACTACCCAAACAACACTTGGCGGTGGACAATACGCGAGCGAGGAATGCCCAAAAACTATTTTTCTTTATATCATGCAAATGATGAGTGGAGCTGCCATTGAGGGATCTATGGTCAGCATTGTCTATGCGAAAACGATGCGCCCAGCCAAGCAATGGACCAAACTCAAATTTAGCGATAAGGCAGTGGTCAGTTAGACACCAGGAAACATAACATAAATTATTACACACTTATGTACATTTTGCAGATTTGCTATCGCGATGGGAAACTTTGCTTGCTCTTTCGTGTATGTGATCCGCGTGAGAGTCAATCCATCGACTCTAAGATTCGTATCTACATGATTGTTGACAAACAGTGAGTCATTAGTTTCCCCTCTCTCTCTCTCTTACTAGTTTAATTCCATTTGGCCTTGCAGCACACGCGAAGGGGAGCTCATTAAGACGCACACGGAACTGAAGCTGGAGGGAAATGGTGAGCAGATGATTGTTTGGCCAGACATTGTGTGCCATGTGATCGATGAGACGAGTCCACTGCATCATTTCGACTGTGCCAAGAAATTTAATGCAGCTCAATTTGAATTATACGTGACAATTGTGGGCACATCGCCCACTACGGCTCAAATGACGGAGGCAAAGACATCGTATGTTCCACGAGAGATCGTCTGGGGTCAGCGTTTTGTCAACATTATCCATTATGATGCATCCAATGAGCGTTATATTGTGGACTATGAAAATTTTAATACAACCATCTCGGTAAGCATTCAGACTTGTTGGGAAAAATAAACTGGTTAATTCCTTCTGCAGGTGGACATGCCCGTGTTGCTGACTCCCGCCGAGCAGTTAGTATAGACATTGGATAATTCGGACACAATTTAAATCTATTATTCTTAACAAAAAAACGGTACAATATAGTCACAAATAACAAATAAATTTATAGAATATTAAAATTTTGCTTTAAGCTTGAGTGTTTTTTCCTTTTTCTCGCTCGCTGAGCAGTTTTTGCACCTGTGCTTTGAGCTTCTCGTTCTCATACTGAAGACGGGAGAACTCTTGCATGAAGCTATCAGTTTGCAACAGCAAACCTAGGGCATCTCGGATCTCCTCTGTATTGTCCAGCTGCTGATTCCAGTAATTTGCCACCTGCTGGAAAATTTGAAATTTGTTTCTCTCGACACTCCATTTAAATTCGCGCTCCAGCTGAACGAAACGTTCCTCTATGGAAGTACGCAACTCGCTAATCTCCTTGCGCACATCTAAACAGCCGTCGTGCTGAGAGGCAACTGAGGAAACATTGCTGGATGTCTTCGGTAAAAGTGGTTGCGGCTTCAATTGTAATGTTCCTGCTTGCGAAGCTGCGGCAGCCACATGATGAGGCGTACTATTTCGACTGGCTGAGAGCATTCGGAGGCGACGTTTTTCTTCTATGTTCGTCATTTGTGGATTCTCCTTGTCACTGTCTACGGAACAATTGACCGATTGCTCGTGCAGTTCAGCCTGTTCATCTGTCTCGGCAATTTGTTTTAATTTTGCATCCACCGAAACGTTGCTGCGATCCCGCAACGGACCGCTGAGAGTTTCTGTAAGTAATAATGTCGTTATTACTGTCGCAAAGAGAAGAAAATACTAAAAATACAATTTTAAGAAACCAAATTATGGATGAAAAGAGGAAGCATGATTAAGAAATCAACTAAAAACTAAATAGTATGAGCATTTCATTAAGCGAATCCCTTTCGACGGGTCCAGTAAAATGTAAAATTAATTTTAAAATATTAATGAGTCTTAAAAATGTTGCCAAAATGCAAATTATATATTATTTAAAATTGCGTTAGTTTTAATTAAATTTTGATATCTACTTTACCTAATTTTTGGTAACCACTTAATTTATAAAATTTAAATTTCCTAATTCAGCTTTCCTTAATTCTTTTTCCAAATTAGTTTGGTTGATCTAAATTTTAAACCTAAGTTTTTAAAATTTTACATACGTTGTAGTGAGTCTACTGAAGAGTAATTAACGCTATCCAATGAGCTGAGACCAGAACCTGTCTGGCAAATGCTTTGTCGTTGATCCTCACTGATTGGTTTCGAATGTAACATATCCCAATCAAAGCTATCTCTTCGCGCCGTTGTTGTAAGTCGCGTGGACATGCGATCTATGACCCGTGGCTTATGCGCATCCAGGAAATCGCAAAATGAGTCACGTTGTTGGCGCACTGTTGCCGGAGTTACCATAATGTTAGCAGAAGCTCCACTCATACTATTCAGTGAGGGAAGCTGTTGCTGTGTGCTAGGCAAACTGACTGCTATTGATTTTCGCAACTCATCGCTTGGCATCTGCTGGACTTGAACTGTTTTGACGCCTCCTGTATCCACAGTTACATTATTTGAACTGGTAAAACTGCTACTCTGCTGCTCCTCTGCGGACATGGGCACAAAGGCAACCCGCATCACAGCACTGGAAAGTCAATTGGAAACGTTTAAAAATGTCATATTTTGCTTTTATTTATGATGCTCTCACTCACCTGCCCTCATGCACCGAACGCACAGCCAGTGGTTCCTTGGTACTGCGCATATCGTAGGTAATAAGCTCGCCCTTGAGATTGCCGACACAAAAGTACGTGCCGCATTCACTCAAAGCCACCGTGGACAAAGGATGCGAGTATGTTAAACGTCCTGATGACGACTGCGCCTTGTTGCGTCGTATATCGAATATATTAATTTTGCAATTGTAGCCAACACTCAGCAGCAGTGAGGGCTGACTACTGCACATGCTGACATCGCGACAAGGAGCATCGTGTGCGTCAATTATATTAAAAATAGTTTTTTTCGACTGTAAATCGTATACGCTAACGGCGCCCTTATAAGATGCAACCGCCAAATGGAAGCGTTTGCTAGGATGAAAGCGCGCCAGAGTCGAACTGAAAGAGTGTCAAGTTTAATGTCATTTGATCTGCAATATAAAACATTTACTCACTGATCATCAAGACTAAGTGTGTCAATCTTCTGTTTAGTTTTTGTGCCACAAATGTTAATCTTGCCGTCGTCCAGCACAGCTGCAATGTACTCATCCGTGCAATTGTAATCTAGATAAAGCACTGTGCTGCGCGACGAATTTGCTGGATAGCGATGTATTAACTCAGCGGTACGAAAGTTGAATAGCTTCACAAATCCACTCGATTGGCCAATGGCAATTTGATTTGGCGACGTTTTGGCACAAGACACCGAAAAAGCATTATCAATGGTTAACTTGCGTACCCGCTGTATTTCAGGTGCTAAAAGCACAAGCTCTTCATATTGTTTTCTCTATTTCGATTATTTATTATATTACCATTCTGTTGATTCTCCTTTATGCGCATCACTGTTAAGCCCGCCTTTTTGTCCACTTCCACAAAGATGCGACGCTGTGCGTTGAACTGAAAATCTGTTGGTTCGCCATTTGCGTGCACATAAGTTGACTTTGTTTCCAAGTCCGCAAAATCGGATAGCACTGTTTTCTTAGATGTTGAAATTAAATACATTTTGTTTTTCCAAGTATTTTCAATTTTCTAATCCGTTTGCGCCTTTTGTGAATACGAATATGGCGGCTTTGATTTTACAATCCAAACTTAAACATTGCCAGATCGCCCAATTGCTTCCAATATTACCCACAGTGTGGCCAACTTTGAAGAGGCACACTGTATCTGGTGGGAAAATATCCGAAAAATTTAAAAATTTCGAATCAAAATGTGATCTTTTTTATGCAAACGAGTGTTATTCTTATATTACATTAAAAATAACTATTATGGCCATTCTGCCCAACCGATCCAAATGTGATTAACTATTAATGATGGTAGACAATAATAATTTATAACGTTAGTTACCAGTAATAGCGTAATTATTAAAAAACTGGATGTGGGATTTTTCGTTATTTGCGGGGCGGCAGATTGCTCGGCAAAGATTTTAAATTAACTTCACCTGCTCCAACGCAATTGGAGTCTGTATGCCAAATTTGTCTAGCTATTATAGTAACGACAACAATTTACCCTTTTGCTTAATTTTTAAGTAATGGGTATGAAAACTGAAGCAACTGAACTACAGCTCTTTATTCAAATATCATTTAGTTGGTTTCTACATTCTTTACTCAACAATCTCCTTCGGTCCCTTAGAAGCCAATAAACAAATCATTGTGCTTTAAGAAATATTAAAAATGTGTTGTTTAAAACTTGAAACTTAAAATTATTTATTTCAAAAAAATTGAGATGTTATAAGTTCTCTTTATGATTAAATATGACATTAAGTTCCAATAAAGCCTGCCACTAGATTATCCCTTTTTTTTTCTGCCGCTGCTGTGTGATTCCAGTTAACCAATCCGTGCTCCCCAAAGACTATGCTATTATGTTTATCTGGCAGCATTTCAAAGTCAAGTATAGCATCCTCAACGGGTTCGCCACAATCTAAAATAAAATTATGCAGCATGCAAGTGGCGGAGACGACAATTGTGCCCAGTTCAAGGGTGGATACGTCAAGCGACTCCAGGCGCTTAAATCGTGACATTAAGGCAGCAAAAGCGCGCTCTGCAGGCGCATTCCACAAATGAATGGCCCGATTGTAGCGCACATGACAAGGGGTTAATTCGCCGTTTTTATCCGTGTAGGGAGTCATGAGATTGATCAGAAGGGGATACATCAATTCACCCACCAGATGCTTGTCTGGTGGCATCAGTGGATCCTCCGTGTCAATAAGTCGCTCGAATAGTTCGCTTTTTAGCAATATACATTGGATATCGGGTACATCGATGTGGACGTCCAGAAATCGACTGCGTTCATCACAGACGGCTTGAAGAGCCAGTGCAGAGTATTGTCGATGGCCAGTTTCCTCGCGTACGGGTAGCTTTAGTGGGACTCGGAACTCATCGATGACGCCAACAACGCCGGGTAGTTTATTAATGCCGCGACCACCGCAAAAGTTATCTTCTGGCCACTTAACATAGCGTGGCATGAGAGCCGCAAATGCGGCCGTTACCCATTTAAATATTTCATGCCCAGAACTCTTAGATATGGCAAAACTGTCGCCCACTTCACGGAATGACTTTCTGTGTTGAAGATTGTATGTATTTTAAGAATTTTTAAGTCTCAATATCTTGCTGAAAACTCATACTTGCCGCTAAGGAGTGTTAATGTATACAAAAGTTTCTCTGGCAGCGAGACTTGTCCAATTGGCTGATGATGTTCTGCTCCAGCTATGGCTTTCCCTACGACCTGGAGAAGTGTCTGTAATGGATATGTGTATTTTGCATTACATAATCATTAAATTTACTTTATTTTACCTCAAAGCTGCGGCGCTCCATTCGGAACTGTTCTTTGAATTGGTCATCCTGGTAGCGCGGAAACGAATTGTATTTGTTTTCACCATTCTCATTTGTTGTTGTTAGCACATTTAATGCACTCTCTGTAGCAACTAGCTGTACTGCTTCGGCAAGTTGAGAACCTAGGCCATCATCTAAAAAAAATTTAACATAAACGCTTTCTGAGCACGGCCGTCCATTTCGTTAAAAACATAAGCTTCGCACGTTGAACCTAAAATATTTCCATGGTTGAAGCACTAAGCAAAAAACCTAGGTTCTGCTCCAGTTTACTGGTTCAAGTCAGCAAAAAAAGAGTTGTTCACTGAACATGTTCCCTCCAAGTAGTTCATGCTAACTTGTTATTATTTGCTGAGTTGCTCTTTTTGTCCTCAGATGTTCTGTCGTCTTAATATGCTAATTTTTGCACATTTTGAGTTTGCAAAGAGACTGTTAGCATTTTATGCGTTCTGCTAAGCAATTTAATTTATTTTTGAAATTTTAGTTCAAAGTATCATTTATATCATAATGATTTAGAGAATTAGATTTGATTCCAATGTAGCTATTGTTGTATTTCTTGTTATATATCTTTAGTTTCTTGAGGTTCTTTTGAGCAGTTAACGGAAGGAACAGCTGAGTAATGTGTGTGAACAACGGAGCAAGTGAGCAACTGAACAAATAAGCAATTTGAGTGAGTTGACTCAGCTCAAAATATTAGCAAGTGGACATGTTCACCTAAATAAGCAGTGCTTATAAAGCACTACTACTTTTTAAATCAGCTGTGCCGACACGGTCTTGGTCGGTGCTAAAAAGTTGGCTAGTTCTTTTTATAGCTATTTTGCATAGCAATTTAAGCTGTTATTTGTATGCTTTCCAGCCAGAAACAGCTAATTTTTTCTCTAAAAAGTTGGCAACACTGATGAGGAACTTAGTTCGTTCCAAATTAGAAATGTTGAAAAGCTTGTAGAGGCGTGCGTTTGCCAATATAAATTATTAAAATTGCGCATCCGTTTCGCCATCAGCTGTGGACAAAGGCCACTAGCAACGGCATTCGCACTAACAGCTGCGATAAACACACACATAAAGTAAAGAAAACTTAAGCACCAACAAGGCAACCAACAACAACGACTAAACCAGTAACAACAACTACAACACCTGCTGCAAAATGGAGGCGGAGGGTCTGACAAATGAACAAACGGACAAAGTGCTGCAATTTCAGGATTTGACGGGCATTGAGGACATGAACATTTGTCGCGATGTTCTCATACGCCATCAATGGGATCTCGAGGTGAATTCAAATTGCAATTCTTATTAGCATAAATTACCTTGACCTTAACCCATTTTATCATCGCGTGAACCTTGCAGGTGGCCTTTCAGGAGCAGATGAACATACGTGAGGGTCGGCCAACCATGCTCACAGCGTCATCGGATGTGCGCGCACCGACTGTAATCAATGATCATTTCCTGCAACAAATTTTCTCGGCGAATATGCCTGGTAGCCGGGCGGTTAGCCGGGTGCCCAGCATAGGCCCGATGCCGCGAAGTTTTACGGGCATTGTCGGCTATGTGATTAACTTTGTGTTCCAATACTTTTACTCGACTCTGTCGGGTATCGTTCGTGCATTAATCAATATTGGCGGTGGTAATGAGCCGCGCATTGTTACGGACCCTTTGGCTGATGTGATGAAGTTCATTCGCGAATACCATGTGCGTTATCCTGAGCATCCGGTATTCTATCAGGGCACTTATGCCCAAGCATTAAATGATGCTAAGCAGGAGCTGCGTTTTTTGCTTGTCTATTTGCATCAGGATCCCAGCAAGAATCCAGATGTGGAGTCATTTTGCCGCGAGACGCTATCGTCACGTTCAGTCATCGATTATATTAACACACATACGCTACTATGGGGTTGTGATGTGTCTACACCAGAAGGTTATCGTGTCATGCAATCTCTTACAGTGAGAGGCTACCCACTAATGGTGGTAATTATGCTCCGAGCCAATCGCATGGTAATTGTGGGCCGCTTGGAAGGCGATTGCACATCGGAGGAACTGCTCCGTCGTCTACAATCAGTGATAGCTTTTAATGAAGTTTGGCTAAGCCAGGCACGCACTGATCGTCTGCAGCGGAGCTTTACACAGACGTTGCGTCGACAACAAGATGAGGCTTATGAACAGAGTCTACTGGCGGACGAGGAAAAGGAGCGTCAGCGCGAGAGGGAACGTGATGCCGCACGTCAGGTGCTAGAGGCTGAGGAGCGAGCTCGTCGCGATGTCGAGTTGCGTAAAGAGGAGATTGCCAGACAAAAGATTGAGTTAGCAAGTCTGGTGCCCTCTGAACCGCCAGCCGATGCAGCTGATGCTATCGCCGTTGTATTTAAACTGCCTAACGGCGTTCGTCTGGAAAGACGTTTCCAGCAAGCAAATTCCATTTTGGTAAAAGCAAATCCCACTCTGTCCATTACAATCATTATTTCTCATTATTTTTCAGGATGTATATCATTTCCTTTTCTGCCATCCTGAATCGCCGGATGAATTTGAAATAACAACGAATTTCCCCAAGCGCGTACTCTATTCCAAGACGGCTGTGGACGCCGCTGAAGGCTCTGCAAATGAAATCGTCAACAAAACACTAAAAGACGTGGGTCTGAAAAATCGCGAGGTGCTTTTTGTGCACGATTTGGAAGCGTAACCAAGCATTACCACCAATAACAGAAGAAAAAACATTTAAAACAACTAAAATCATTGTGTTAACAACAAGAACGCATTAACATTAACTTGAACCAAGTTTTGAATAGTCGTAGTCCTTGCGTGCTAATTAAAGTGCATGTTGCAGGATGAAACACAATAGAAATATTCCCAATTTAATCATGAATATATAAACATAATTGTTTAACAATACTTAGGTTGACTTTCGTTTTACGGCCTTTTAAACATCAATCCATACTCCTTTCCGCCTTTTCAACATATTTTAAATTATAGTTGTATTCCTTTTCTTACAATCAGTGTTGCTTTAGCTGTACTTACACGTTTGAATAATTTTATAAAGTAAATAGACATGAAGACAGTTGTAATAACAAAATATAAAAATGTTTAAACAGATTAAACAAATCTTGCAAATATTAAAATTAAACGTTTGAAATTTCATAATTAAATCGTCGATACATTTCCGCCATTTCATCGATCGATTAGCTGACGTGTGCGAAAAATTCGGCGCCAAAGTCATTTGATATAACGATAGCTCGCTTTTATTCGTTTGTGAATAGTTCAATTGATATTTGAAATAATATCGTATATACGATTTTATTCTAAAACCAAGACTGCCAGCCTGTTATTGAGTTAAGACTGCCAACCTGTGTTTGGGTTTAGACTGGCAACCTGTTTCGACTCACTGTGAGTGTCAACTCGACGAGTGTGAGTAAGTGCGAAATAAAATTAAATTTTACGCTGGACACGCACGCAGAAAGTTACAGTGATTTCGAGGAAGATTACGATTGGCATACAACAGACGAACGTGTATATCTCTTGAAAAAAGCTGGCCAAGAATCATCGAATTTTGGCTTGCGGCCGAAGTTAAGGCAGCTGAAGTCTCAGCTGTTCGACATAGAGGAGGTGCGGCGATTAAAGCGTGAACTAATTCAATACAATTACCAGAAGCTATCCAACGAGGTGCATCAAAAGCTAAACAACTTGAACAACAATAACAACAACAAGAAGAAATACTCAAAGACAATGTCGACACCATCAACATCTTCCGTTGGCGATGCGGCTGCAGCCTTGTCCGGCAACCTACAGTTGCCACCACTACGAACTCTGGACGACTTTGTGCTCGGATCGGCACGCTTCCAGTTGCCCAATCTAAAGGACTTCGATAAGTGGGGCAATCGTGTGGTAAAAAATTTGCTGTACTATCAAACCAATTATTTCCTCGTCTTTCTGGCCATTTATGTGGTGATGATAATTTTTAATCCGACTAAAATCCTAAGTGGTTTGCTAGTTCAAGCCTTGATTATTGCCATCATTTGGCAGTTCTTTAGCTCCAAATCCAAGACGAATTTCATTGCCAGCCGTCTAACCGGTGGAAATCAAATTCTTGCCGCTCAAAATGCTCAACAAAAATGGTACATATTAGCGGGAGCATTGTTGGCTGGCTATTTGTTTTTGCATTTGATAAGCGCTGTGCTATTGACGGCTTTTACTCTGTTATTGCCGATCTCGGCGACATTCTTACATGCTTCATTGCGGTTACGGAACATTAAGAACAAGCTGGCCAATACCATTGAGAGCTTTGGACCGTCTACGCCAATGGGAGCACTGCTGGATGCATTGAATGTACGTGCTGATGGAGTCATTAACTAAAACAGAGCTGGAGCTCAGGCTAATGTTCTTTGTTGGCCATGTTTGACAACCCTTTCATTAAATAGTTATGCATGTTGATGCTTTAAATCACTGTATTGTGTGTAAATTGATCTTCTTTTTAAATATTAAAATATGATTTTATTACCAATGTATTTGCTATTATTACGATAAATTTACCTGTCAATAAAGTCCCTTGAATTATAACGTTGAAATTGCGAGAGTAACTATATTTACATATGTACATTATTACACATGTATTTTGTACATATGTGAGACGTGAGTCATTGGCATTTGATTTGTCAATCTTCCTGGGGATTGCGTCATATCAAACTATGAAAGCTTATTGAATTATTTTACGCAGTTGACTCCAACTTGCTGCTTAATATCGTTTTTATCCATTTTCATAATCGAATTGTGGCATTTTAATTGACTAAAGACTCTTGACAGCTGGATAACCAGGCATTGGAAACCTTTTGTTGAGAACTCCTCCAAGCAGCTTACTGGTTAGTTTGTGTCATCATGTGGTTTAACAAAATAATGCAGCACCACGGCGGCTTTTACTATTTTCTCTGCATTGCTCGGACTCTGACGTAGTGCCTGTGATAAGAGACGCCAGCGGGAGAATAACACAATGAAATCTATATCAATGCTGCCAGTTAGAGTGAATCAAATTATTTTGATCGAAATTTAAATCCAAATAGGGTGTCATCAGATGGTCTTGCATTGGAAATGAATACTCTGCTATAAAAATAAAGATTAAGTTCTCCTTCCGTTCGCTCCAACTTGTAAAGAATTGACAAACCCACATTGACAGGAATTCTTTAGAAAGTTGATGGTTGCCACTGTGTTTGAACTTTATACCGTCGTTTGCAAACGGTTGGCGCGTTTCCTTAGGCTTTTGGAAAACCGAAGTAGAAGTCGATAAAAGTTGGGCACGGCCATTTTGGACAGCCTGACAGCGTGTTTAGCGCTATATAAGCCTAGGGTACAACTTTTTATAGCCATTGGATATCGTTGATGTCCTTGTCTCATTTTTACGGGATAGAGCTGAATTAGATTAAAATAATTTCGATTGAACAACTCACCAAAGCAAACGAACTAAATACGTTGCTGGCGCTAGTTCAGAGTATTTCAAGTTATTCATAGTATGCGTGCTTTATGTTTCGCTTACTGAAAAAGCGACAAGCTCTGCCAGACAACTTAACTGAAAGTCAATACAATTTCCCTCACACATTGGGTACACGGCAAAAATTTCCCGTGGATGCAATCGCAACGCATTTGCTTGGACACATTTGCTTGTATGAAATGAGTTCTCTATAGGCTATTTGCTTAGTGCTAAAAGTTCAGATCTTAACGCAATGAGGTTCAGTTTTTGATAACATAGGTTAAAGTTTATATGCTAGGGCGATAAGAGGTTTCACGAATAAAAGTAAAATCTCTCATCGATCACTATAAGCTGAATTTAAATGAGTCCAGATTCATTTGCATTGTATGGAAGTTGAACATCTGAATCTGTGAAATAAAAATGAATATAAACATGAAAGTGTTGCTGATTTTGTTAATATTTATGCATAATTCTTATGCATTTAATGTGGTTAGTAAATTATCTAAGTAAATAGATTATATGTAACAGAGTTGTCATTGCAGGATTGCTCGAACAATAAGGCAGATGATATAAAGTGTTCCAAGTATTGTTATGATATCGTAAAGCCGCTTCTGCATTACGCAAAGGAAACAAATGAAAAAGAAAAAATGTTTGCGAATTTAATGAATGAGATACATGAGTTAAAATTAGATAAAACCAAACTTGAGACAATAGTTAATGACCAAAAGATACTTTTGAACGTATATATAAAAAAAGATGCCGAACAAAGTACATTGTTGTTAAAATATAAAGCTGATCTTGATCTATTGATCGGTGAGAATACTAAGACAAGTCGATCATCATTAACTGAATCGAAAAGTGAGCATGATGATTTAAAATATAAAAGTATGATAAAAATTAAAGAAGGGGATTCTAATATTGCGAGTTGCCTGGCCAAAAAAACTGGAGTTCATGAAATTACTGTTCACGATATTCGTAACTTTAACGTGCCATGCGATTCCGAATTGGTCGACTCTGGCTGGACAGTTATTCAGAGACAAAAGGATGCCAATGTAAGCTTTATACGAGATTGGAGTGACTATCGTAAAGGATTTGGCGATTTGGAAGGCAGTTTCTTCATAGGACTTGAAAAGCTGTATCTTCTTACCAACGAAAAACCCCATGAGCTCTACATACATCTGAAGAGCTTTGAGAATGGAACCCGTTTCGCCCGCTACGATCATTTTCAAATTGGCGATGAAAGTGAGTCCTATAAATTGAAGTCGCTTGGACATTTTACTGGAGACGCTGGGGATTCAATGCAGTTTCACCTTAATATGAAGTTCTCTACCTTCGATCAGGATAATGATGAGTCAGCAATGAACTGTGCCGCTGAGTGGATGTCCGGCTGGTGGTATCATCATTGTTCTCATTGGTTAGTGACATGTCTGTAAACTTTTAAGCTGTATATGAAACATTTTTTGAAATTTTTAGCAATCTTAATGGATTGTATCGAGACGATGTGCATAATTTTCAAAATGGAATCAAATGGAACTCCTGGAATGAAAAAATGCGATACACCTTTGTGCAGATGATGATCAGACCTATAGAACCGTAATTTATCTTTAATGGAGAGCATTCAAAACTTATAACCGTTTTTATACCATGTACCAGGGAATATATTAGCTTTGCGCAATAGTATGTAACAGTCAAAAGTCGCTGTGGCAAAGCAACTAAATTATATATAGATATATTCTTGGTCATTACCTAAAATACAAAAAAACACACATAGTGTTCATAGCCAGTATCTATTATTACTGGATGAAGTAAAAAAGTAACTTCCTTGAACGCCGGAATGTGCTGATATCGTAAAAAGATCCTGTCGCTGGGTGCCGCGAATACTGAGTTTGGACCAAACACATGAAAATCGAATCTATTACTAAAATCAAAAATTACACTACCTTATTCTCCCGATTTGGCTCTTGGTATTTCTCTTCCACATAAACTTAAAAGATGACTGGACAATAAAAAATTCATAAAATTCAATATATAAAAAATCATTATTTGAAAATATCTTCCATCTAGCATTAAATAGTTTAGTTTAGTTTAATTGATAGAAAGAAAAAAAAAAAAAAAATAAATAAAAAAAAAGTAAGCATTCAAATAAAATGAACAATAATATATAAATATAAATGAACAATAAAAATAAACCATCACGATTCAGTAATATCAAAGCTTTGACATTAAAGAACTGCCCATAAATGTATATCAACATGTAAAAATTTCTGTTGAGATGCGTCACATTTATCCCTATTGTAATAAGCAGCTTTATACTAAAATTTGTAAATTTATGATGTGGTACTTTTTTTATTTATATAAGAGATTTTATGGCCTACACCAATGCTAACGGGGTAAAAAATTTGAAATGGGACTATATTATATAAACATTCTTTTTTAAATTATCCCAAAAGAGGTAACTTTTCACTGAACTTAGTATACATGTAATTCAATATAATCAGAACCACAACAGTCGAAATATCGTTCAAAAAGTAAATAAAAAGCTCACTTGTAGTCTGCAACATTTCAAATAACTTTGCCAACCAAGAGTTTTTGTTAGAATTTTGTAAATTTTCTAAATTCTTTCAAGTAATAATTTAGCAACTTATCAAACTTCTGACAAACTTGTAATCTTCAAAGATAATCCACCGTTACTTAGTGTAATATTAAATTTAATTTGGTTTGTCATAACTGTTCTAATTGAATTTTTAAATAATTTTTAGATACATTTTTAAATAGTGTCCGAGTTTCCGAGAGCTGCCAGATTGTTTTATTGTATATAAAAGTTGCCACACATTCCATAATAGTTTCATTAAATCAAAATAAACTCAAATTTCTAGCTTTAAAATTAAAAAAGTTTCATATCGATAATTGATTACAATGGGCTAATATTCGTGGCTAAAGCCTGTAGGCATGACGATTATAATAAGTTGGCCGCCCTACATAATGTTTATAAATCAGCTGTGTCTTCTTGTCTGTTCATTTAGCTATTTTTCGGACGCTTTCTAGATAAAGGCGGCTATTTTTTCCTCGAAAAGATGGGCAGGTGCGTAAAAATCCCATATACTCGTACTTAGTTACGGGCACACTCATTCTCAAGCATCTTGTTTTTGTTTAAAATAATAATTTCGGTTTTGGACGCACAAATCTTGAATAAATTGTAATATGTCGACGGTAACACGCTGCGCATTTCTGCTGCTCTCGATGGCCATTTGTGGTAGGACTCGGACTGTTAAACGAACTTAATTAGTTCTTTGAAAAATTTGAGTTATTGGGTGTGGCTGCCAACTGTTTACTCATAAATTTGTTTGTTACTTGTTTAATTGATCAACAGGCAGCTGGGCTATACGTTGCTATCAGTGCTCCTCGGACCAAGATCGCAAGGGCCATGATAGCTGTGGCGCGTACAAGCGCTTTAATCGCACGGAGCACATTGCAATCGAATGCAACAGTGACGAATCGCACATGCCAGGCTCCTTTTGCATGAAGGTTGTTCAACAAGGTCCTCGAGGCTTCATCTGTGCGTAGTTTAATGCTCATCATTTGAATGTACATCTAATCAATTAAGCATTTTGTTCACAGGGGACGGTCGCTGGCGTCAGGTGATACGACGTTGTGCTTCCGTTTCAGAAACTGGCGTTACGGGAGTTTGCAACTGGGGCGTCTACGAAAATGGCGTGTACTGGGAAGAGTGTTATTGCTCCAACGATAGCTGCAATAGTGGCAGCCTCATAAACATGCATAAATCACTGCAGCTCTTTCTGGGATTCGTGCTTATGGCAGGCACGGCCACGTTTATGCGCAGCTAGATTAACTTTACATTCCCATCAGAAGAATTAACAAAGTGCCTTTCACACTGCGTCTAACAGTCGAAACAAATGTAGCTTGTAACCAAACTTATTTTAACTCTTGACAAGATTCCAATCGCATTCCGTCCACAATTTGTATTTAGTTTTAAGTTTAAAATTTTACACCGAATCTCACAAGCATCATTTGTGCATTTTACAGCTCGAAATATATAGACAATATTTTTGAATATACATATTAATTATTTAGTTGCCGAGTTGCGCAGCCAATGTTTTAATGCCGTTATCAACCCAACCGGCCCCAGGATCCTTGGCCACTGCCGAGTAGATCATTGTCGAGCCATCCTCAAACTGTTTCATTGCCAAATAAGAACGACCTTCCTCCAGCCAAATCAACTTTTCGTCTTTATCAGCATCCGTCGGTCGATCACTACTGCCATTACAGGCATCGCCATACTTTTAAGGGAATATACATATGCTAACGTACAGTTGGTTAAAATTCCTCTTCTACTCTTACCCATTTCTCATATATTTTTGATGGCTGATGCGTCTGCGTCCAGCGAAGAACCTGCAAATAGAATCTCATAAACTTGCGCACATTCTGCTTAACTTCAATGGACTCCGATTTATTGAACTTGGCCAGCTCCTCCAGTGTATTGCGACAGATCAAGCGATCCTTTGGCCTGCCCAGAGTCAGGCACATGCTTTTCGCCATTCGTCTCATGCAAGCGAAATTTTCATCCATTGCCTCACCCAAAGTTATTGGTCCATTATCTTCGTCTTCGCGAAATCTTCGAGATGTTCCCCATAATGGCATGGTTAAAATACAAGTTATAAGACAAGATGAGTATCAAATAAAAGGGAAAACTGAAAGCATTAATAAAATTGTGTAGCTTAAAAGATTTAGATATGAATTTAAAAGCAAATCACTTTTAATTTTCCTAACGTATCTGACATTTCGAAATCTTAGAATGGGATAAAATAACAAATGTAATACAATTTTTGGATTTAATCTATAATCTTTGATGTTTGTTTTTCAGAACAGTTTTCAATTTCGAAAAGAATTTCCGTACAGCATTAACTATACAAATTTACCATTTATAATGTGTTACTTACAGGGGTTTTCCAAAAATTGAAACCAACCATCCGATAATTATAAATATAGATAAGTACTCTATGGTCAAATTATACAAAGTATCCCAAAGATTTTTAAAGGTGAAGTAAATAAATCAATTTCAATTTGCTTATATTTTATAACATATATTTTTGATTTTATCTTCAATATGTATGTCAATTTAACATTAACTTAAATGTTAATTAATTATATAATTATGTATAATTTTTTTATAAGTTTATTTATTATGCAATATGCCCAACTATTTTCAGAAAAATTCCGAGCCTGTTAACATTTTTTATTCAAATTTTTAATTATTTATTTATTTAAAAATTGCTAAAATTCAAAATTTTGTCTTTGTAAAGATATTTGTTTACGTTTTTCCCAATAACACTAAAATCGACTCTTTGCTAACCTTAATTACTATATATATGCTGCATATAAGTAGCTTTACGATGAGTAACTAATATATTTCACTAGCTTTTGAAATTATATTGAATACTATATGAACAAATAACTGACAAACAATAAAATTTGCGAATGAAAGTGCGTGTTACGAATAAAATAAGGTATATATATATATATATATATATATATATATATATATGTGGTATACATATATATCTAGGTGCATGGGAGAAATAAATAAGGTAATGGCTAAACCCTAGAACATAGCTCTATGAGCTATGCTATATGACATTCTACACGTTAACTGGTTCCTCTCCTAAACCAGTGAATCCATCGAATCTCCTTTATAATCCGAACGAAGTGAAAAAATTTGCTCAATGTTTATGTTAAAAATCTCTCTTTTTCTGTTTGATGGATGATCGGAAATATTCCAAATTATTTATGAAAGGGAAAATGTTTAAGAAGCTCAACGGAATGAAGAAAGCGAATGCGTTTATACGAATGCGCTAACAATGAATAAGAAAACATTATACAAAAAATACCTTTTGAATCGTAAATCGTTGGGGCTTGATTCAAGTTCCAATTAAGGTTGTCAGTTTTTTTTATAATTGAACAAGAATGTCATTCAATTAAAAAAAACTCGTTTAATTGCATTGCATGAATCCCATTTAAATAACTAAAAACATTAAATATAGATATATTTCGGAAAGTTTAGACATATCGTGTTATCTTATCGTTAGGGTCTTGATGATTGTTTTCACGAATCTTGCTACGCATAAACGCATTCTATGTGTTAGAAAGACAGACGGACAGACAAAGATACATACACACAAACATTATTTAAGACTAGTTTTAACATTAAGCGATTTACTGTTGTTGTTTCAGTTGTTGTTGTAGTTGTTGCTGCTTCTAAGACTGTGTAAACGAAATCACAAGTTGCAAGCAGAAAGCGACCAACAAACCTTCCCCCCTCTATCTCTTGATACACACACACATTTAATTTGGTGACTAGACCACAATGGGAGTGCGACCATCGAGTGTTTTGCTATCTGTCAGCGTGGAGGATAGGGAGCATGAGGTGTTCTTGTTATTATGACTACAACTGGGCTCATCCTCCTCATTGTTGTTGTTATTGCGGATGTGCAACGGCGGGGCATGCAGCTGCACCTGCTCCGTTATCGTATGCGGCTCACTAGATGCGGATGCGGACATAGACAGTGGCGATTCGAGTCGTTGCCCCGGCAATGGCGTGTGTATGGCATACAAACACCTGCTGGAAGTGGAGCTTGACATGGAGCTGCCACTGGGCGTGGCAGGCAACGGTGGTTCCATTGGCAACGGTGAATTGAGTTGCGTTACCAACGTTTCCTCCTCGCTGCTGGTCAACTCTTGCAACTCGGCCACAGTGCGATGGATGCGTATGTGTTGCACATCCGTATCCATTCTATCATCCTCCTCATTCAGCTGATAATACAACTGCAAACTGTCATCCACAATGGGCGCAAAGAGGCGGCGAAATTGACGCAACAAGTCGGCATCATTTGATATCCTCGCCTCCTCATTTCCTTCCTCCTCCTGTTGCTGTTGCTGCTGCTCTCCTGCTTGTTGGTAGAAACTAAAATCAATTGCATCGTCTACGACCTTGCCGTGCTTATCAACAACATTTATTGAGCAATCTTTAACACTTCGTTGACCGCGTCAGACTTTGCCCTTGGGGGATTTGCATTTCAAGGGCGTCGCATTGCCGGACATGCTGAAAAGATGACATCAAATAACACTGGTTAGCAAAATAATAACAACAATATTACAAATTGGAAAACAAATACAGCCTAATATATAACAATTTCTATAAAGTATATAACGTTTTTATTGAGATTACAAACCGCTGATAAACCGAAACTTAAAAAAATTAAACAATTAAAAAGATATTTGAAAAAATAGGTATAATCTGTTTGTAAAATAGCTGACAAACAATGATAGATTAAAAATATTTAACTTATTTTGGTTAACTTAGCTAAATATAACCAGTCGGTTATAGCCCGCTTGAAATATAAATTTTTCTAACAATGCATCTACATGTATATGTAATAAAACTAAAAATGGAGTGTAAGTTTGCTGAAAAATTACATCAAATAACACTGGTTAGCAAAATAATAACAACAATATTACATTGTATAATAAATACAGCTTAATAAATAACAATTTCTATAAAGCATATGTTTTTAATAAGATTACAAACAACTTATAAACCGAAACTTAAAAAAATTAAACAATTAAAAAGACATTTGCAAAAATAGGTACAATCTGTTTGTAAAATATCTGACAAACAATGATAGATTAAAAATATTTAACTAATTTTGGTTAACTTAGTTAAATATAACCAGTCGGTTATAGCCCGCTTGAAATATAAATTTTTCTAACACTGCATCTACATCTACTATATGTAATAAAACTAAAAATGGAGTGTAAGTTTGCTGAAAAATAACATGAAATTATACTGGTTAGCAAAATAAAAACAACAATATTACAAATTAGATAATAGATACTGCTTAATATATAACAATTTCTATAAAGCATATAACGTTTTAATTAAGATTACAAACCGCTTATAAACCGAAACTTAATAATATTAAATGTTTTTAAAGATATTTGCAAAAATAGGTATAATCTGTTTGTAAAATAACTGACAAACAATGATAGATTAAAAAGATTTAACTAATTTTGGGTAACTTAGTTAAATATAAATAAAGTTTTGCTAACAAAGCATCAACATCTATTTGTAATAAAACTAAAAAAGTAGTATAAGTTTGAAAATGACATCAAATAACACTGGTTAGCAAAATAATAACAACAATATTACAAATTGGATAACAAATACAGTTTAATATATAACAATTTCTATAAAGTATATAACGTTATTTTTGAGATTACAAACCGCTGATAAACCGAAACTTAATAAAATTAAATAATTTAAAAGATATTTGCAAAAATAGGTATAATCTGTTTGTAAAATAACTGACAAACAATGATAGATTAAAAATATTTAACTAATTTCGGTTAACTTAGTTAAATAAAACCAGTCGGTTATAGCACGCTTGAAATATCTATTTTCTAACAATGCATCAACATCTATATGTAATAAAACTAAGAAAGGAGTGTAAGTTTGCTGAAAAATTACATCAAATAACACTGGTTAGCAAAATAATAACAACATTATTACAAATTGGATAATAAATACAGCTTAATATATAACAACTTCCATAAAGTTTATAACGTTTTTATTAAGATTATAAACTGTTTATAAACCGAACCTTAAGAAATTATATAATTTAAAAGATATTTGCAAAAATAGGTATAATCTGTTTGTAAAATAACTGACAATGATAGATTAAAAATATTTAACTAATTTTGGGTAACTTAGTTAAATATAAATAAAGTTTTGCTAACAATGCATCAACATCTATTTGTAATAAAACTAAAAAAGTAGTATAAGTTTGAAAAAGTCGAGCTCGCAAAACTTACTATATTTCTATTAAAATTTAAAAAATGCACAAAATAAAAATAATAACAAAGAAGACAAACCAAATGTAATTTTAGCCTTCTGCCTTATTCCCCGAACCCTCTACAATAACTTTCAAAATAAATCTCATGCTGATTAGTGTAATTTACCAGCTGAACTCATCCTTTCCAGTTTGTGTTTGCGCCGTAGAAACTGTGCTCTTGCTGAAGGGCGCCTGGAATGAAGTCGAAGTGATGGTAAAGTAACCACCTGGTTTCGGTTTCAGATGGCGATTGTTCATCTGCATGTGCACAGTCTTCATGAACTCAATCTGATGCGCCAGTTTTTGCACTTGCTCCTGAATATCACATTCAATATTTAGTTGAGAGCTCAGTTATTGCATATGTGTTATTGTATATAGAAATTACCTTGAGTTCCTCGTTCTCCTGATACAAATCTGGCGACTCTTCGGGCACGAGGCCAACACCGTTAAGCGAAAAAGAAGCCGTTATGCTGCGCACCTTGGCCTTCTGATCCCATTTATCGCCCTGACCCTTGAAGACCCGTGCTATCTTTGGCCCAAAGACCAATGCAATTGTCGTCGTCGTGGAGAGTTGTGTTCGCACAAAGCCCAACATGTATTTGTAATCCGGTCCAGCGTGAGGGAAGAGCATTACACTAGGTTGACAGAAGAACAGGAAAATAGGAAAGAGAAGAGTTTAGATAAGAGCTTGCAGGGTTTGAATTAAATGTTTTTAACTATAGCTCCTCAAAAAATATGCTTAACTAGATGACTGAAGATATCCTCCAAGCTACCTTAAATATTCTAAATAAATCTTTCTAGAAGAATAAAAATTTGTGCTTAAAATGGGCTATTTTTTTTATAACGAACACATATGTCTTCGAGATTCAAAATAAGTTATTTTATTAGAGAACGTGTGATAATAACATTGAAACATAACAAGAGATTTGAATGGAAAGGAAAACATATTAACAGTAGAGAGTTTTCAAATAAAGGATTCTTAGTAAAGAATCTATATAAACTTTGAGATGCAATATTGTGTTTTGTGTTATAAGGATGTTAAAGTAACATTATTTTATTTTTAATAACTTTCGGGTAATTCCCATTACATAGAATTGTAAAAGGGTTGACTCAATTATTCAAAATACCCATTAGTCCAATCATATTAAACATATTCGTTTCGTATGCTCTTTCACATATTTTAATGTTTCATGACTTTACGAAACTTTTAAGTGAATTGCAATTTAAGACAATCCAAAGTGAAAATTAAAGCAAGGAGCTGGAAAATACATGATGAAGGACAATTATACATAGACGAAAAACAGGAAAGAGCAACAAGTTGTTGACTGTTGTGGTGAAACAAGTTGAAGAACAAATTGCATTAATTATCAAAACACTTGAAAGGATTTTCAATTTGACTGTCAGTTGGTAGGAAGCGGAATCTCGAAAGCAAACCAGGATGAGGGAAGAGATCAAGTGCGGCAGGAACTTGGCAAATATATCTGTGGAATGTCTGTGTAAACAAAATGTGGCGAGAAGAGGCAAACAAGTAGACAAAACGACAGACGGCTAGACAGATGGATGGATAGACAGATAGACAGATAGACAGACAGACTGAATGACGGTGTGTCCTGACAGACCAACAAAAAGGATTACATTGCAAAAGCGGGCGCAAAGGAATTTAATTAAAACACAACGAGTTGCCTACCGCCTCCTGTTGGCATTGTGGGCGTGGCACACGCCTAATGTCTAATGGACATGACGTGCCCCAAAACGTGCTGGATTATCCCATAAAAACACTCTGTGAGTGTGTGTGTGAAACTTACTGAAATACAACCATCGCAATATTGACAAGCGCAATGTTATAGATGGCATAGGAGATCAGGCGTGCCTCATTATAGAGACTCTCCGCATTTCGCACATTGTAACAGACTCTGATACCCCAGGCCAGGAACAGGACCTCTCCGATGGCCAGACTGTGATCCCACCAGTTGTACGAGCATTGTTTGAACTTAAGTTGATGCTGATCATATATCTGCAAGGATAATACCGAGAAAACGAGTAATAAAATATATAAATTTGAGTGTAACAACAAAACAACATAAATAAAATAAATGGAATGTAAGACTTACAAAAATAAAAACATTTTTAAACAAAGCGTGAGATAACGTGGAATAGTTCAGATCATGAAAATATGATGCAGCTTTCGTATAAAATAAAAATTTGCATATATCTACAAAATATGTAATTATTTAATGTGTATACAGAATAGCGTAAAATCATTATTTAATTTTTGGAATACGGATATTTTCCATTTCCGATAATTTCAATACTTCAATACTTACCACCTCTGCATAAGGAGTAGCGGATATAGTCCAAGTGCCAAGATAGATGAGCATTACGAGCAATATGGGAACCATCCACTGCAACAGTTGCTGATCATTAAGTTTTATCTTGTGCGCCGATTTCACACGATACGTTAAAGAGACACTAAAAAATGGGAAATACCGCAATTATGATAAAAGTATAAATGGGAAATTGAAAGGCAGGAAAGAAGGTGAACTCACCGCCAGGTCTTCATAAGCAACGATGTGTAGGTGATACAGAAGCCCATGTGACGCGTCCACTTTGTGGCAATGCACCAGCTGCTGTCCAGATACGGAAAAATGGCGACCATCTGGGAAATGTGAAAGGTTTTTTACAGATGAGTTCGAGTATATCCCAAGTTCAATTCGGGTATCTTTATGAGGAATTAACGCTAACCGACACTTCAAGTTTGATTTAAGGGGCGAATCGAACACTCAGACCTGAACGAACCGAAACAGAACGAATGAGAGGAGGAGGAGGAATGAGAAGCAGCTCTTAAAGTGCCGTTAAGTTGACAGCGGACATGTCGAAAAGCAATTGACAGTTTAGGTTAGGTCACAGCTCGCATCGGTTAAACTTATACCATATAAAGGAAATGGTGAAAATGTGGAAATAGACCACGAGTTTCCCTTTATAATATGTACAGAGAAATCGCTATACTTAATGTGGATTGAGCTTAAGTGAAAAAGAGACCGGATTCCCTTAAATATTGTTGATTGCAAAGCTCTGTCAAATTGAAGATTTCGACTCAATCCTTAAAGCTTAAACTCAATTTGATTTTGTTGTCAAAACTTAAGGAAAGCCTTAAAACATTTTTTCAAATGTATCTATTAGTTAAAATTTAACTAAACTAGAATTGAATTATCGTGAACAGAAGAAATTCACTTGAAATACTTTTTAACAAAAGTCCGTATCGTGCAGAAAACACAATACATCATTTTGCATAGATTCAGATTATATGAGTTGCAGTTAATATTTAATTTTTATTAAACTGTTTTTGCCAAGAAGAGTTCCAAAGTACTTGCACCATAATTTGTAACACCCTTTCTGAAATTTTGTCACAATAAAGACCTTTATCAACAGAAACATGATTTTTTCACAGTGGATGTCATACTATATCCTTTTTAATTAGAATTCGATACGGAGAACCACTTAAATAAAGAACGAACGCAATAACATATTAATCTATCAATCAAGGAAAGGATATTTAGAAAGAGTCTTCTAGATACTAAAATTCTGTGGATCAAATATAGTTTATTATGGTAAAAAATAAATTGTACAAACATAATTTAATCATAATAAGTATAACAACCATGCTCATTATAGAGATTGATGTATCTATTGATTTATCGCTGATCGTGTTGACTATTATTCCTCTAGTTGATCTTTGTCTCGAGCAGCGTTTCATTCGTGGAGCTTTGGCCAATTGAATGCTGTTCTCCACTCTTATTATTTTGCAGATTCTCCCGAGATTTCTGAGCTTTTTGTTTGGTGGCATTGTCGATTAGTGAATCCCTTGGATTATCTGTGCCAATAGTTTTGGGATCTTTTAAGGGTTGACCTTTTGGGGCATTGGGCAAATGATCATGGTTATGGTTATGATTATGATCTTGCTCATCCTCATAGATCTCCACCTGAATAGTCGTCTCATAGAAATTGTAACGCTTGTGTATTAATGTTTTGGCCTGCTCCAATATGAGATGAGGATCGGCATCCTTGTTGATAGCCAGGTGGGCAGAGAGAGCGATCTTATCAATGCTCAGCGCCCAAATGCGTAAATTGTGAACCCTTTCGACGCCTTCAATGCTAAGGAATACCTTCTGCACTTCACCATAGTCCAAGTAATCTGGTGTGGCCTCCATAAGGACCATCATGACATCCTTCAGAATGCCAAAGGTGACGACAAGCACAATAATGGAAAAGATAAAGGTACAAATGGAATCGATGACAGCCCATTCCGGCTTAAAGAAGATGACACAGGCGGCCAAAAAAACTCCAACACTCTGGACAATGTCGCCAATGACATGGATTATGGCAGCCCTGACATTTATATTCTCCCTACGCTGCTGCGTCTTCGTCTGCGTCTGCGCCTGATAAGCGGAGATTGATGTGGGCAGGACAAGTTGATCCTTGCCAGTGGGATTCATGATGCTGGCAGGATTCTCAGTGGTGATCTGGTGGGAAGACTGCACTTTGACGTGGCTCTTGCGATGGCCATGGGAATGTCCATGGGACAATTGCACCGCCATAATCAGATTCACAACGATCGCCAGAGCTGAGGTGATGAGCATGATAACCGCATCCACATGATGGGCACCCGCCATCATACGTTGCACAGCAATCCACACCAGGATTCCTGTGATCAACCAGATAAAGTAAACGGAGATCATGGCACCAATGACCTCCGCCCGGTGCCAGCCAAAGTTGAAGCGTTCCGTCGAGGCGCGTCCAGCCAGGTACAAAGCGAACAGGGAGATTAGGAATCCCGCTAGGTCTGTGAGCAGATGCGCAGCATCCGTGGCAATGGCCAGACTATTGGACATCACACCGCCAATAACTTCACAGGTCATAAAGAAGACACACAGAATGGAGGCAATAATAAGTTTCCTTGCCGCCGTCTTGTCAATTCCCTCCGTGCGCTCCCGATGACAATGATCCACATACGTGGTTGTTATATGCGAGTGTCTTCCATGTATGGTCAAGGTTTGCATTGAATCCGAGTGCTTCATTGGCTCCGATTGCTCCTCTCGTTGCGTCTTTTGCCCCACTTCCTTCTCCTCATACATTTCCTCATACATTTCCCCTTTCATTTCGCTCTGCTTCTCAGTCGGCATCAGAATCACGGCATGAGGGGAAGACGTACTGACATCGGCTTCAGCGAGAGCTTCACCAGTCATCTTCACTGTCTCCGACGTGAGATTAACATGCTCACCGCTGAAGGGCTTGAGAAATATCCGTTTGAAGGCGGATGCTATTGATTCTGCCACGGATTCGGCGTCTTCCGCCTGCTCCGAGACAGGGTGATCTTCCGTTGGGTTGTCTTCAATCTCCACAGAGTAAACCAATGTGGCCTCACTTGTTTGGGGCGTAATTGAGGAAGAGGTGCTGTGACTGCTTGCAGCAGTGTGGAATGTATCAGAAGCGGAAGTGGAAGCAGGAGGATCAGGAGCAGAGATGGAAGTAGCAGCAGGAGAAGGATCAGGAGAAGGTGCGGTTGTAGGAATGGGAGCAGAGGGATCAGGAGCAGAGGTGGCAGCGAACGGAGTAGAAGGATCAGCAGATGGAACGGATTTATAAGAGCAAAATGTTAAAGTAGGAGCTGCCGGAGTTGTAGTTGAATGTAGAACAAGATCAGGCGTTAGAGCAGTATCAGATTGAAGAGCAAATGGAGCAGGAGCTGCTTCCATTGAAATCTGATGCATTCCTAGAGGAGATTCTGTAGCCGGACGAACAGAAGACGTTGCAGGGATAACAGAGGGTGCTGAAGCAGCAGCTGGAACAGAAGATGGAGCGGGAACCAGAGCGGCAACAGAGGCTGCGCTTGCGGCAAAGACTTGAATTTTATTTCTGACTCCTTCCTTGGTAGCTTCAGAGGCTGCCAGAAATTGATTGCGTCCAAACACTGGCAGATTCTTGAACTGCACAGCCGAAGGCATCTGCTCCTGGAGCAGGCTCAGATCCTCATCATTTGCCGGCGTTAGACAAAGAGATGTTCGAAATGGCACCGTCAGAATATTGATGATGCCCGTTTGGCCAGCGGAGTCCATTGACTGTTCCAATTGTGGCTTGTTAACGGACTGCAAAGCCTCCAGTAGGACATCCGTGTTGGTGGCCACTGTGATTGCCATTTTCTGTGGAGTCTGTGTGCTGGCCATGTGCTTAATGGCGATCCTCGATGGATTATTCGATTTGGGATTGGCAGCCGCCTCAATGCGCATCATTTTGAGCTGTTGGTCCATCAAGGGATGTAGGATATTCGGCTCCAACAACTCTGATGGCGATGCAATATGCCAATAGCCGGGCTCCTTGGGTTTCTCCGCGGTTCTACGCGTACTCGACTTGGACGGCGATTCTTCCCTAATTTCTGGCTGTTTCGGATTCTCCGGTTTTGCCAACTTACTCGAGTTCTTGAGCCTATCAGCCCAAGTTCCAGATGGTTTCTTTCTCACTTTTTCCTCCTCCTCCTTTCCCGCTCTCTTTGGAATAGTCTCTGTTGTCCTGGAGTTGCTTTGTATTCCTGCATTCGGCACCTTTGACTTCGTCCACTTCTGTTGCTGGTCTGGGGAGGAATATCTCTGCAATCTCTGTTCCCAGACTTCATCATGTTGATCAATCCGTAGCTGTCCTCTTGCTGGATGCCTGTGCCGTGAATCAATGTCCGGTATTTTCACCATTTCCCGTAATGCCGCTTGCAGGGCTGCTTCATCCTCTTCCCCATCCCCATCCCCATTTCCATCTCCATCCTG
Organism: Drosophila sp. st01m; assembly: GCA_018901795.1. Classification (NCBI taxonomy): domain Eukaryota; kingdom Metazoa; phylum Arthropoda; class Insecta; order Diptera; family Drosophilidae; genus Drosophila; species Drosophila sp. st01m. Next base: position 3,399,296 of record JAEIFG010000269.1, read on the forward strand.
GTTCGGTTTACTGAAATGCGGCAGATCCTTGTCACCCATGTTGCTGACTTTTGTTGAGAATTCTCTCTCTGTATTTGTTGATTTAAGAATCTGTTACGTTTATTAGTTTGAAGCTCCCTCAGCTGACATTACTCACAAATCCTCCTCTTAACCCAATTGTTGTTCCTCGTTATTGAAGTTGCTGCCACTGTTCCTTACGGCTTTTATGCGTCCGGTGGGTCTCGATTTGGTCGGCTTTGACTTTACCTAATGTTGACAACATAATTGTAGACAATAACCGAGATCTTTCACATCAGGATGAACAGTTGCCGAATACTCTACATTTCGCTGGATGTGCATAATGTGAAAACGACAATCGACGACAATAGATCGAAAATAACAGTTGCCACATAAAAACTAAAATTAAATTTATTATAATATAATGAGCAAGTCATTAGAAAGGTTTACAAATTGAGTGCACAGACTTTACATTGCTTAGACCAATATTTTCAGCATCTAGTTAAGTTTTTGCACATAAAACAGTGTCCTATTAAAAATATGTGGAAATTAAAAAAAAGGTCATATGTTAAGTTTACAACAGTTCTTCCCAGTCTAGTTAAGGTTGGACTTTTTATTAATTTTTTAATGAAATTTATAATCTATCTGAATTCAATGTCAACTTTTAAGTTATAACATTTTAAATTCTAAAGATTAGTCATTTATTAGAATTTACTTGAAGTTTTTCCACAAGTTCAAGAAATGTACATGTATACTATTGAAGAATAACCTCAATATTCAGGAAAAATTAAGTATGCTTTATAGCGAAAAATAATGAGCTGTTAAGGACAATAAAATATGCTGTAATAGCGATAACTAACTAACTCTGATGAGTAAAGAAATATATAAATTTACAATCTTTAGAGAACGTAATTGATTTTGTACAGCACGCTGTTACTAACACTAATTTGCTCTGTAAACCAGCTGTTAAAGAGAATGTTAAGTAATAATTTTCAAGTACAGACAACATTCGTTTGTTTATAAATTCATTAACTGTCCGAGTGTCACAAACCGAGCAACGAAGGCCTTAAAACCGAGTCAGAAGCAAGTTCCTAAAAGCCGCATTTAAAAAGCCATAAAAAGGAGTTTAATGTTGCGGCTGCAGGAACACAGGTGGCCTCTTGGTGGTGCCAGGAGGGAGGCAACAGGAGGCATTACATGTGGGTCAACTGTAAATGAGACCACAAGACCTTTTGTCACATTAGCAGCCCAACCTGCTTCCATTGTCGTCGCATTCATTCGTAATGGTCTTTGTGTGTAGAACAGGCATTTAATGGGTTAAGTAGCACCCAAGTGTGTATTGTGTATTGTGGAATGGGTTAAGAGCTCACCTCCAGATACATAATGGAACAGCCAATAAGTGTGATCAGCAAAAATATGGGACTGGCCACCTTAAAGACTTTGACTCGCCGATGTCGAAAGAGATAACCAGCCAGGACAAATGTTCCGCAGGCGCAGGCAATCGATATGGTCAGAAGGGATATTCTGCAAAGGATACAATAGATAGATAGATATTCATTCAAGAGAGGAGACTGATATATGCTACGCACCTGAAAGGCCAATGATAGTTGGCCAGACACGGCTCCGGGCCGGTGCACGTGTCACAGCCGGGAGAGCAAGGCAAACACTTGAATACATCCGAATAGTAATTGCTTATATTGTCCTGATGCTCCTGCCAGGCTATTTCCATGATGGTGCCATTGAATCCATCCGGATGGCGGAGCGAGTAAAAGCCACGTTTGCACAGACACTGATAAGCACCACGTGACCAGCTGCTGCTCGACATTCCGGCCAGGATCTTGCCGCTGCTCAATGTCGCCGTCTCGGTGCTCGGCTGTCGATAGTCGCACTGCAGGGACACAATATATATATGGCACAGGGACATTTATTAAATCCAATTAATTTATATTAAATTAAATAATAATCACATGTTTACCCCAATATTATTTATTATTGCATTTTAATAACTTTTGTTATCCATTATGAATCAGTTTAAAGTTTCTTTATGCCAACAATATTAAATTAGTTATTTCCTAATCTATTTGTAGTATTTAAATTTTTACTAATATGATCATAATCTTTAAAAAAAATCTGGCAGTTCATTAAAAGAATATTAAAATGATCAATTTGTAAAATAAATCAACATTATTAAATCCAATAAATAATAATTTACATAAAAGAATAACCACATATTTATTAAAATATTAGTTATTATTGTATTTTATTAGCTTTTGTTATCCATTATGGATCTTTATGCCAACCAAATTAAATGTTATTTTCTTATTATCAATTTTAATACTATTTACTAGTTTAATCATAATCTTTCAAATAAAATCTGCCAGTTCATTAAAAGAATATTAAAATGTTCATTTTATAAAATTAATCAATGTTAATAATCAAGTTTCTTTATGCCAACCAAATTAAATATGTTTTTTCCTAATTATTAATTTCAATACTATTTACTAATTTAATCATAATTTTTAAAATAAAATCTGACAATTATTTCAAAGAATATTAAAATGATCAATTTGTTAAAAAAATCACTGTTATTGGGGGAATTAATAGTCACATATTTACTCGATTATTGTTCAATTTTGAATTTGATAGTCCTTAGTTATCCATTATGGATCAGTTTAAAGTTTCTTTATGCCAACAAAATTAAATTTGTTATCAATTGTATTATTATTTACTAATTTGATCATAAATTGACAGTTCCTTCAAAAAAAAAAAAATTATAATGATCAATTTGTAAAATAAATCAATGTTATTTAAGGGAATTATTAAATCCCATAAATAATAATTTACATAAAATAATAGTTACATATTTACTCCAATATTATTTATTATTGTATTTTTATTAGCATTTGTTATGCATTATGGAACAATTTAAAGTTTCTTTTTGGCAATAAAATTAAATTTGTTATTTCCTAATTATTAATTTCAATACTGTTTACTAATTTGATCATAAACTGACAGTTGCTTTAAAATAAATATTAAAATAATCAATTTATAAAATAAAACTATGTCATTGGGGGAATTATGAAATCCAATAAATAATAATTTATGGTATATGAAATAATAATTACACTGTCATATTTAATTGAGTATTTTATTGGCTTTAGTTATCCATTATGGTTCAATTAAATGTTTCTGTATACTACCAGCTTTCTTAATACTCTTTTTAAATTTAATTTTCAACTTAACAGTTCTTAAAAATATTAAAGTGATCTATTTGTAAAATAAATCAATGTGAATGGGGAAAGTCAAACTTACCACCATGGAGGCACGATGGCATTTGTGTGAACTGTGAAAGGCTTGCAAGTCATTAATGGTGTCCACATCATTGTTGTTGGCAGCGGCTGTGGATCGACGTGTTGGCTGTCTCTGGCGGAGCAGCTGCTGCTGGCTGCTGAATCGATAGGGAGTCGCATCGCATTGATTGACGCGCAACGAGGTGACATCGATGTCCACGCTGATGAAGCCGCGCAGTCCATGGCGACCACTTGGCGGAATGGCAATGCTATAGGACACCAACCACTTGCTGACGGCACAAGAGAAGTACGGATATGTCCACCAGCCCTTGTAGTAATTATTTGGTGGACTGGGCGCAAACTTTGGCGACCGAAGCGTTGGACTGCTGCTCTCATCATCAAACCTGTAGGGAGAACTTAGACATAAGTGTGTGTTTTGGTTTCATCAACAGACAACCTTACCAGGGATAACTGTGCGCAGGCTTCTTGCCAATCTGCAGTCCCTCCTCCTCATAGCGCTGCGTCTCGCCGAGCTTGTCGTGACCGTTCTTCACCCACCAGACATACGATTGTACCGCTCCGTTCGTTAGGTTTAAGGCTAAAATGCGTGCCCCATTTATGTACTCATCGGTGAGCAAGCCCTTGGCCAGTGCATCGGAGAGTCCTATAAAATTGAGATATATATATATTATTTATAGATGAATGTAGGTCCTCAGCCAGTTACTGCAGCGAAACTGTGCACTTCATATAGTATATGCGGAAATTAAATGGGAAACGATGTAAAAAGCAGACGAACTGCGAGTGACAGACATAGTTGTTACTATTTCTTTACTCTGGTCGGGTATATAAAAATATATCCTATCCTAAATAGAATGGCTACATTTACAGCTTTTGATGAGCACTATAATTGGTAAAGACAATTTCGAAATAATCAATTCAAGAATTTGTGTGCAACGAAACCTGAGGCCATATTATAAAATATTGAGCATTGATGCATCTTAATGACACTTTTTAAATAATTCAATAATATATATAAATAGTGCTTAATTTAGATTATTTTAATCACTTTTGTGGTCTCAATATTTTCAATATTTGATACATCTAGATAAAATTGACTTTATTCCAATTTCTGTATACTTCTACTTATTTCTCTTCCTGGCTTTAGCTGGGTTCTTTCTATTCTTCTAAACTTTTACTATTTAACATTTCATCTTTACTATGTCTAAGAATACTCTGTATTATTGTTTTAGTTTAATTTCATTCCTCTTGTAACTTCACTGAACACTTCTACTTCTAACTATTAATTGCATTAACCTTTTCGAGTTGTTTGTGCTGATTATAATCGACTGTAATGTTCAACCTAACGGTCTCTTTTCCCACTATTTTACATGGAATTCCAATATTTTTAACCCGTAGCCACTAACACAACCTAAAGTTCTTGGGGTTTCCTTATTCCGTGCAACAAAAGTATCAATCAATAAAATAATATTCGAATTTCCCAGACATAAAGGAACCTATCGTACATTATATTAAATAGAGTTTAATTAAAATTTTTATTATTAAATTATTTAATATACAAATTTGGTTTACTTGATTTATTAAATACATAATTTTAAATTTCCGACCACTGGTTTTATTTGACGTTAAATAAATTAATACAACTACCAACCACTTTCAATAATTGGCATAATAAATGCAGTTCAATTTTAAACTGGCACAGTTCATAATTGAGTAACAATAATAATTGAAAATTTTTATATGAGTTACTCTATTTATCCAGCTGTTAAGAAACCAATTGTGGAAAATTGTCAGTGTCATTGGTATTATTTTTCCAATTACTTACACACTGCAGTACCAATTACATTATTTTTTAAATGATATTGAAGATAAAAAACATGTAACTGACACGTGCTAGTTGAAGCAAATATATATATTTTTCAATCAATACAAGTGGAAAGTGGATTGTTTTTATAATTAAAGAACACGGGTTCACTATTTGCACATATGACAAAAACAGAAAAACTTAGTTACAACAATTAAAGGATCGCACTGTTTTTTGTTTTGTGTGACAGTTTTTAGTGTGTTTTTGTGAAAATATCTCTCATTGCTTAATTGCGCAAATTGAAATTCGCTGGAACATTTAATTCATGCCCAGCTGTCACTGCTGAAACTGCTGAAACGACCTTGAAATAGTTTTTCTCTGCTCTTCTTTGTTTGTGAAAAAATCCCATTAAATGGCAAACAGAAGCTGCAAGTGTTTTTCAGCCTTGAGGGGGAAAAATGTGGCAACAATGATTAATATGCGCGGCGGGTGCAGAGTTTCCTTCTCTCTTCCCCTCACGAGCAGTGGATGCCTGTCAAAAGTTAATATTTTTTATGCATTTCTTTTTTTTGTTGCCAGCAGAAGCAGCCGCATTTCTGTTTGAGTTGTTATAAGAGGAACAAAAGCAACAACCAACTGTTTACAAGGTAAACTTATTTAAATTCGATTAGCGCAACTTCCGTGGCACTTTCTGAGGGTGACCATTTCTTCCAGCGGGTATTTAAGTTATGAAGTACGAAGTATGAACACATGCATATATACCATAATGTATTTTAGATGAATTTACTTGTTATACAAATATTTATTGGATTAATAATAGATCAACAAAGGACTTATTTTCATTCCTTATTTAAATTAGATATAGAATTTTTCATTAAGTTGATACAAAACTTAGCTGTAGAAAAGAAACTGATCAGATAAATTGAGTACCTTGAAAGCAATGCCACTTGCAGTGTGAAATTCAAAATTGAGTTGCGAATATTGTTAGGAACAAAGACATAGTAAATGTATCCTGCAATTTCGAACATATATATATTTTGACAAAATGGTTAATCCCTTTCCATTAATTTTTATTTATAAATCATTAATTTATTATATAAATTTGATCACATTGAATATGATTAAAATACGCAGAGTCTCTTTGACACTTTATTAAAGGGTCTTAAAGCTTCGTCACTGCTCGGATTGGTTTTTATATATTTGTTGATTAGTATGTATAACGTTTTGCAACTTTGCTGCCTCTTACTTTAGAGTTGAGGTTCTTTCTTGTGATTGGCATAAAACAAATACGCACTCACCGGCTGGAAGCAATGTGGCAGCAAAATGTGGCAAGTTTACGCAACTGCTGAAGCGAAGTCGCAACAAAAGAAGAAGCGGAGATCGTCACATAAACACACAGTCAAAGTTCTTTACCCCAAGTTACGTCAAACTGTTGCCCCAAGTTCAAAAATTTGCCACAATGTGCCGGCTGTGAAAGTCTGCAAGTCTGTAAGTCTGCAACGTGGGGCAAGGCAGGCAGGCAGTCTTATGTTAAATAACATTAGTCGTTGCCTGTCACTCAGTTTAGAAGCTCACCTAATACACAAATAAATATATGCACAGAATTCACAGTTATAGTTACAGTCATGTGTGTTTGTCACGTTTGTCATTCATCATCTGCGTGCGATTTCTAGCACTCGGCTCTACCATCATCATCAATCTTTTGGTCCCCAGTTTGTGAATTTATTGCTATTGAAAGGAGTGGAGTGTGCTTCATTCTGTTGCCAAGTGTCTGCCAGTGTGTGTGTGTGTGTAGCAAGTGCTTTTTGTGTAGATGTCAGAAATAAACATGCACAACTTGCACAATTGCTACCAATTCAGTTTTTGTGCCCAACCCTTGGTCGCTTACCACAAAAGTTTTGCTCACTTCAACGGCGTTTCGACTATGTAAAATTGGCAATTATTCAAGTTGCACAGCCAGACAAGTTTTTCTTATGCCTCCCCTGCCACGTGTACAGTGTACACTGTACACTGTACATTGTACACAACACTCCATTATGACAGCATTTGCGCCTTGGGGTGTGAGTATTTTGGCACGTGTATCGGGTTGCTTAGCTAAATTAATTCATTAAATTCAATCAGACTAATAAGGCGCATAAAATAATCGAAACAGAAAATTATAAATAAATTAAATAGTGAATATTGTAAGCAATTGTTTTCTCACTAAGATATAGCTTGATATTCTGACAATATGTGTATTATCTTATTAAGGCAAATACATCTTCCGAAATCAATTAAAATTATGCGTTAACATTTCCTGCTTTTCTGTCAAGTGGACTTTCTAATCCGATTATCTTACAATTATAAATGGAAGGTACAATTTAATTAAATTTACTGAATATGAAATGAATGAATATGAAATGGTAAAACCTAGGATATTGAAATTTGAACATACTATAGCTGAGAGATATTTATCGGGTAATAAGACGACTTTTTACGATTATATTGCAAAGTGGTAAAAATTTGTGGTCAAAGTTCAGGATTCGAGTTGATTTCAAAGTAAGAGCAAGAAAGCGAAGATGAGCAGACATTCTTATGTTAACAAAAGCCATTGCCTGTCCCTCAGTTAGGAAACTATATGGTTCCAACTTACAATGACGCTGAAAAACTTTTCTGTTTCATTACATCTATGTGTAAGTTTTGAGTTTAAAATTTCAAAAACAATAGTTATGTAAAGATTTTATTATAATTCAGTTACCTACAAGTGTAAAAACAATTGTGAAATTATTTATGGTAAAATGAAGATTACATGGCACGAATTGCAGTTAAAATGTACATATAAGTACAGCCGACGTAAGAAAAGTTTTCTCACTTAAGTTTATCAACTGTGAAGATGAGAACCATTTTATTTGTTTTATTTTTAACGTTTTGTTCTCTGTTTGCCAGTTCTGTGGCCATTAAAAATCGTATGTAATTTAATTTAAAATACTCCTGTACCGAATTTCACTTTTCATTTGTTGGAACAGAATATATATTTAACTTGTTACATATTAACTTCGGCAACGTTTTGGAATTGAGTTCACGTTGAGTTGTTATTTATATTTGACAAAGATTATTCAAGCCTAATAAAGTGAAAGGTTATCGTATTTATTTTATGAACAGTGAAAACTTGAAGTAGCCTTACAGATTTCAACGGAATATTCTTTTTTACCATATTTTACAGCGGAATGCGGTGAGCCACATTCAGAGGTTGGACTATGCAAGGGGTGACTTTGCCAGCTGGAGCTATAATCAAGATGAAAATAAATGTGTGGAGTTTACTTATGGAGGATGTTTCGGAAACGGGAATAGATTTTCCAGTCTGGAAGAATGTGTACAGCGATGCTCAGAATAATAAATAGACATCTAATAGTTGGTGTAACACAATTTTGTCCGTGTATGTATCTATATATATAAAATAAAAATGAATTTAAGGATAAGCCGAACTAAAAAAATTTAAGAAATCATTTATTGCGTTCACTTGCAATCAAATAAAATTATCTCTATTATAATCTTCCAACAATTAATACTTGTATATTCAAAGGCTTTCACCGATACAGCTAAGATCCAGTTGCCAATAATATACTTCTTCTTAGGAGGATTCTCTTCTTTATAGAGGATTTTAAGGAAATGGAAATATTTTTCGCACCTAGCAAATATCTCAAATTTAAAGATATTTATCTATTTTCACACCAGTAGTTATAAACGGCGATTTATTGTTTTTTAAATTGAAAGTATACAATTTCTAGGGTATCTCCAAGTTGTGCCCTTTAGTTAAGAACACAATCCTTTTTGTCTTTTTTTTTTGCTAGTTCTGTGACTGTTGAGTAATTAAATTTTACACAGATTCCACTTGCCTACAAGGCAACTAGAGATGAGCCATAATGGAATATTTTTACGGTAGGACTGAGTTTCGGAATTCGAACATAAAATTTTTTTTGGATTCCTCTGGTAAGTCTCATGGTTTTTGTTGCTCGGTTTGTTTTTAAATGGGCTACAATTATGTTAAGTGTTTTGTCTGGAAAGCTTTTGAGTTTATTCCACCGGAATATAGTTGCTTTGCAGAAAGCAGAAGAATTTGAAAACTTTGAACTTATAGACTTGTTGTGTTCATAAAACTGATTGAAACTTAATATTAATCGTTTATCATTCCCCTTCTCCTGTCATTACACATACAATTGATTACTGTTGAGTTATGTGGAAATTCATTTGGTATAAAAGCGTTTTCTTGTCATTATATCATTCTGTTGAACACAATGTCGTACAACATGGCGTATGCGTGTTCTTAACATTTTAACTGATTTTACAGAAATCCGTTTGTCCTCGTTATCATGTAAAAGTTGATGGGACATTAAGCTTTGGGAGAAATCAGAGATGGAAACAAGCCGAATGTGGCAAATAACAATGCACAACGCACAACGCACAACGCACAACGTACAACTTTAAATTAAAATGTATATTATACCATATATATATGCATGTAGAAGAGCTAAAAAGGACTGCGATGCAAGAGGGCAACGTCGAGTGCTAAGGGGCAAGGGCAGGATGTTTGATGCGCCACAAGTGCGTCGTTGTCAACCCCAAGGCAGCGAAACCCCGGACACGGACACAGACATGGAGATGGACCCGGGACCGAGGCCAGCGGCAGAGAGAGGGACAGCAGCCTTGACAACAGACGGGCAGAGCAAGAGCTATCAGTGTGTCATGTATATGTATGTGTGCATAGTCAAGGACAACAGACGCACAATGAACTCATCGCACTCGCATTCGCACTCGGTTCGGGTACAGGATAATAGCAACAACAACAGCAACAGCAACGGCAACGGCAACCGCAACAACAACAGCGGCAACTGGTTTGCCTTTTGTGTCCCGGGCAATGCTAAAACTCCCGCACCTTCCCCCCCACCCCCACCCCCACTCTCCAGAGACTCCTCATCTAACTCTCAAAAGGTGCGACGTGTCAGCAAAAATCGCATAAAGCGAAAGCAAATTTGCTGTCAACGTTGTTGTTGTCGTTGTCGTTGTCGTTGTTGTTGCTGTCATTGAGCAACAGGATGAGCCATATGTACTCCTATATGGCGTATAGAATTTGGCACTTGCTGTACCCCATACTTTCCATCCATCACATCCATGCAACGCCCTTAAACTCTCCACCTCTGGCCATAAGGTCCTTGAAATTTTGATGTCTCGCATAAATTGTTTGGGGGAAAGCTTCTTGCAAATCGAATAAATTTAAGCCAATTTAGCGGTGATACTGGCTGGTTGGGTGTCTTGCCATCTCCATCATCTAGATGTCTGTCTCTTGCTTTATCTTCCACTCAAAGAATATCAATTGCTCGGTTGTTCTTAACCGTTTTGATCAAGAGCATATTGGAGTACATACCAAAAAAGACTTATCTTTAGGAAACAAGTTTGTCAAGCGAATGGATTTTATTTAATTTTATCGTTGCTGAACTAAAAGTGATATTTAAATTCTTTTAGATTATCTTACATTTTATTATTTTTAGAAATAACTTGTTTTTTTTTGTGTAAATATTTAATGAAGTATGTATAAGGAAAGCTTTACTAATAAAAAAATATCTTGTATTTTTAAATTTGTATGTACATCTATAGGTCACATTTCTGTATTTTATGTTTGTTGGGAGGAAAAGTATATTATATTTACACTTTTAGCTGATATTACTTTATTGGCAGTTATACCCTAAAGCTGAACCACTTTGCATTTGGATAATCCTTCTAATGATTTTCTGCTATTTAGATTATTTGTGTCACATATACGAAAACATATATCATTATTTGAATGTTTTGCTAGAATTAGCTGGAAATTTATGGCTAAAAGTAGCTTATGGCAATTATTTAAATGGTCTTAACGATGTCAAAATGCTTTTGATGTTATTTTCAAGGTCGGAAACGAATTTAATTTGACGCACAAAAAAATTAGCAGTGGAACGTGAATCAATATATATAACGTATGCGCAGCTCGCACCATAAGGCGTCTTTATGTGTATGTATATAAGAATATGTGTATATTTTTAGGTAATCGCTACTCACCACCATGCCGAATAATGCCCACTTCCTGGAGTATCGATGCTGCCAAATCGGTCTTTTGTCTGGAGCTCTCGAAGCGTTCAGAGTTGATGGGCACTTGGAGTGGTCGATACAGCGTTGAGATGCACAATGTGCCCAAGTTTTCAGTCGCAATGTCGTGAATTGTTACCAAAGAGTGCTCTATGGCCATCTACCCGATTCGACGGGGGAGAAAGGAACACGAAAGGGGGGATGAGCGCAAAGTTCTGTTCATTAGAATTTATATATTTATAGCTGCTTGATGGCAGCTTGTTCTACCCAAATCATTTGGTTGGCCGACATGTTGACAAACGCATTAAAAATAAACTTTTGGCTAAACACATTCATGGCAAAAAGCTGCATCACCATCAGCTGCTCTAGCTACTTCAGCTACTTTCCTTTCTACCTTGACTTTGGGTCCTTTTTATCATTTGAGTGGAAAATTACATTATTGACTTTGACTTTGTTCTAAGCGCGAGAAACTTTGTCCCAATGCCAATGTCAATGCTGAAGCAGCAGACTTTAAATTGTTTTGTTGGCCATTGTTTTGGGCCAAATTGATAAAGTGACCGACTCGACAACTGGCCGTAAAGTCCTCTGTGTGACTCGACAATATTGCCAAGTCAGCAATTGCTTTGTTTTGCATTCGAATTATCGATTGAACAAAGAAAATTGTTGTTGAAGTTTCTCTTTTCTTGTTCACTTTTTCACTTTATCACTTTTCTATCAATTTTTTTGTTAGTTTTCTAAATTGAACAGATTTAAGCTAACTAATATTGAATTTTGGCAACGTTTTAGTCGAACACAAATGGAAACTCTTTTAAGCTTTTATTTCTAAGAAGTTTCTTTCACATTGGCAATGCTCTTGAATGAAAGTTTGGAATGCATTCAAACTTCTACCTCACATACACGTATAAAGCTCCATAGCAGAAGTTTTGAAATGATAACATTAATTAATATTTGTATTTCATGCTTATCATTAAATACAAATAATTTATTTGTCTAATGTTGTTGAAGAATACAGTTATAAGCGTTCCTCTTAAACTCTCTTCACATTTATCCAGTTGCAACTTTATAATCCTTCTCTATGCAAAAATAGGCAGGACTTGTCCTAATTGAATCCATTTAAACTCTTGCTGCAAAACCACAGGAAATTTCAATCGATTTCAATTGCCACAAGGCACTTTAGTGTAGTTGCACTTAGGGAATTAAGCAGCTGCTCTCCATATAGCGGCATTAAGTGCCAACTAAGTTCACTTAATATTCGACTAAGTGTTGTGCAATCCCGACCTCAATTCAATTAGTATATGTTGTTGTTGCAGCTGTTTGTGCCACGCTCTAATACTTGAAAGTGTCGAAACTGCTCCGCTTTCTACCTCACCTCAATATATCCCAGTGTTATTATAACAATTGCACTTGTTGCTAATTGCAGTTATACTTAGTTAGTTCCCTTCTCATTACACTTATCACTCAACAATCTACACTCTTTGGTCTACATTGAAGTTTCTACTTACACGAGAAACGATGTTGCCATCGCCAATTCGTAGAATATTTTTAAACGGATTGCCAAGGGCTGCAGTTGCTCCAGTCGAGGAGTTGGGCAATGATGAGGATGTTGCTGCTGCAGCTGCGACTGCTGCTGCTGCTGCTGATGATGTCGCTGTTGCAGCTTCAATTGCTGCGATTATTGTTGTTGTTGATGGTAAGTTTGCTGTGCCCGTTGGGTGTGTTGCTGTTACTGCTGTTGAAGTTGTTGCTGCTGTTGTTGCATTTGCATGTTCAACTGCCAGCAACAGCAGTAGCAGCAGCAGCAACAACAAAACTCGCAATTGCTTTGTCTCTTTTACACAAATGCCAGCAACTTGTTGCTGTTTTTGCTGTTGTTGCTGTCGTCGCCGACAACTGCCATTTCGAGTTGCGGCCTCCAGTTGCCTCCCTTTGAGCCACTTTCCTGCCTTGAGCATGCATTTCATTGTTGTTTTGCATTTGCCACCGTGCAGCTGCAACAGAAGAGAGTTGTATCGGGGTGGAAATTAGTAAAAGTCTGCAAATAATGACTTTTTAATAAGTATAGTAGTTCCAAAGCTGCCACCCAACCGCCCACTCGTAATTGTAAGAACTTAATGAAAGAAAAATCATCCTGCTTTATGTATATTTAATTAGTTACTTAAATGAATTGCCTTCTGTCACCACACTCTTACTTTCGTTTTATTCCCTGTCCCCGTTGTCCCAACCACAGGCACTTGCTGTCATCCTAAACGTATTTTAAAGGTAATCCCAGAGCTTTAAAGTAAAATGCAGATACTCAGATTCTTATACTTCCTTGAATGCGTTCAAGGAGGATGCCAAATATATATTCATTAACCTCATGAGCTCGTACTTAAGATAGGAAAGATAACAACAATTGGTAACCGTTTGCACCTATCAGGCAAATTAAATTGTACAGCAAATACTTACAAAATAAATTTCTGTTATCTAACTTAGTGAGAATGAAAGCAAGACTGTAAAAAGTTTCAATTCTTGACCTAATTTATTACAAAGAATAGAGCTTATGTATTTTATTCTTGTTATTTAAAATATACATATTCAGATTTGAAAATAACTGTCCTAGAAAACTTCCCTGATTAAGTGTCATCATTTATTCAGTACTGTTTTTACCAAACCTAAGCAAATGCTCAGTTATCAAGTCAACACGGAAAAATGATTAAGCAAATATATAAATAAATTGTCAAAATATTTATTTTATTGTATACTGAGGACGAATATAAATACACCTTAGGTTTCCCTTTTGCCACATACTAACCACCCTCGAAAGTAAGAGATGAGAAGACAAGTCTGGAGTATAAGAACACTTGTATCTTCTATGCTCACCTGACACGCCCACAGACATTTGTTTTTTTGGGTGTGTGTGTCAGTGAGACATGTAGAGGTAAATGTAGATGCAAAGTCATCCTACAACAAAACTCGCAATGTTCACGAATACAAAAGTAAAAAAAATACACAGAACAAGCGGAAACACTTGCATACTTATTTCAATTCCTCCCATTGCCCCCTTTACGCTTATGGGCCCTTTATGAATGCGAGAGAAATGTAAATATGAAATAAAATGTCAGAATTGGAAGAGATTGGAGATAGTCGAACCAAAAGATACTTCATAAAAGATATTTTCATAATACGGAATTAGAATATTTTGTAAGATTAAAAATTTACTAATATTTAATAAAAATCAATAAAAAGTTGATTATACATGTATTATTTGACCACGTAATATGTTCTCAATTTTGGAATATTTACTCTTATATTACTTTAATGAACTATATTTAAAACTTACTAATTAAAAACTGCTCCTCATAGATAGTTATCATTTTTTTTTTTTATTATTTATCTTACTCTGTGCACGTTTCGTTTCTACTTTTAGAGTGTACTTTTGATAAGTGTATTTTACAAACAGGGTATCTGAAAAAAAGCCTAACAAAAAGAGCGAACAAACTTGTGTTACATGTCTTTTGCATTAGCAGAAGCAGCAGCAAAATGACGACTAAACTGTGACGTTGTGCAACAGGATTTACAATTGCTGGAGAAAAGGATTGCGCTGATGTTTCTGAGAAAGAGTTAGTACCACATCAGTTGAGGCTTTATGTAGCCATCATTCAAAATGAAACTCATTCACTTTTATTTTTTGCCTGTCATAAAAGCTGTTCTGGTGAAAGTGGTTCAAAGTTTGTCGTCGTCAACTGCTGAGTTAGTCCTGTTCCATTTACAATACTGTATTTTTTGCACTTTGCTTTTAAATTGCTCGCCATTTATATAAAATTGTGCAAATGATTGTGTTCCATTTGAAACAAATATAAAAATTTGTATATATGTATTGCGAATTATATTTATGGTTGAGTACTTTATTTATTGATGGACGTTTTTATTGAAATTTTGTTTTCTTTTATTTATTTATTTTATTGTTTGGATATAAGCAGCCGACATTTAAAATTTACATTTACATTAGAAAATATAAAACTTATTAATTTTACGTAAAACTATTATTATAAAATAAATATTAATGATATAATAATATAATAATGATATATAAATAATTTGTTTATTTATTGGCATGAAATTAATATTGAAATCACTAATCTATAAGTTAGTAAGAATATTAAAGTCATTTTTAATATTGGCATACTATTTTCACCGGTATTCTGAATTATTCTTTTTTTTATTATTATTCAAAGATATATCATTGAAATAGAATATGAAATCATATTCATGTTAATTTAAATTAAAAAGAATTTGTCTGATATGATCTACATAAAAGTACTATCAAAGCATTTGTAAATTTAATATTATCGGTTGTTGTTTAAATCAGAATATGTTTTAAATTTGAAATGGATAATAAAGAATACTTGTAACTTGATCAAATTTCAGAAGATCTTTTAGTCCTAATCTGCCATAGTAAATATGATTAGTAATATAAATGGAAAATATAGCATATAATGTATCAATGAATATATATTTTATTTAGTAAAGTGAACACTACCAAAAACTAGTCTTTCAAAATACAAGCGAATTTAATTAAATATTGATGTTCAAATTCAAAAACTCCGACAAACAATAAGTCAAGCAAGAACTCAGGCAATGGCAGTTGTGGCTAATGAATAATCGCAGTCAGTTTTATCCACAATTTTTTTTCTCTTTTAAAAATAAAATTGAATAAAATAAGTATACACACACTTCTATATATATGTATATATGTATATATATTTGTATAGAGGACTCGAAATAACTAAACACTGTGAAAAGTGAGCAAAATTGGGTTTTGCTTTTAGCATAAGGGGCGTGGCACTGGGAGGCGTGCATTTTAAACGGCGTTGCATGGATTAATTTGCATCCATCTGGTCGCAAGTGGCTTCTGTTCGCTTCTGGGCATTATGGCCAAGGGGCGTGGCATGGCTGACATTCTGCTTTGCCATGCAAAACATGCAGCTGTAAAACTGAGAGACGACCGACCGCTCAAAAGTCAAATGAAAGAGCCAACACCACAATTTTTTTTTGCTTATTTTCATTTTCATTTTTTATTTTGTTCATTTCTTTTTTTTTTTTTGAATTGCCACGAGTTTATTTTTACGAGCTAAAAATGCTCGAAACAAGCAAGAGTTTTTGTATTTCTTTTTATTATTATTTTTTCGCTTTAATGTTAGCAGAGCGAATCTAATTTTATGCTTACTTTGTGTAATAAGCCATAAGTTTTGTAGTTGTATTTTTTTGTTTATTTAGTTGAAGTTACTTTTAAAAATATTGGGTACGCAATAAGACCAACATTTCCACTACTATCCGACACTGTTCCTCAGGTTTTTAAATCAATCTGTGAATAGACCAGGATATTATCGGTTATAGCTACGGTTTCGATTTTATTCGCATTTCAGTTTTCTTGACGGCTACCAGTTTTTTTTATATGTTTCGGTTTCGTAATAATGAAATATTTCGGTTCCCAAATAAACAAAATTTATTAAACAAATATAAAATTATGTTTATTTGTAATTTAAATATTCTTTGATGACATAAAAGAGTCGCTTTAGTGAGATTATAATTCGCATTCAAGCTAAAAAATAAAAATGGTTTCACCTTAAGAAATCAATGTTCTAAAACTTTATGTAACCGGCATTAATAATTCGGTTACTTCTTAAATAAATAAACAATCTCGGTTTCGGTTACGCTTGCAGTTACGATTTCCAATTTAAATCGGTTAACGATAATGGTTTCAGTTGTGGTTTTGTCCCTGACATTTTATTGTTAAGATATGCTCGTAGCACTGGACTTCTTATGTTTAATAACCCAATGAATCTTCTCCATCATAGACCGAATGGAATACATCTCAATATATAGATATCACATCAAAAACTTTTTCTCTGTGCCAGGAATAGCGAGAACAAATGTATTTTATTGTATATTTTACATTAAATTACGACATGTATAGTTTAGTGTATTTTAACGATTTTCTGGTGCAGGTGGAAGATAGTTAGTTAAGCGATTTATTTTACTTTGTGGTTACTACCGGAGATAATATACGACAATGGAAAGTGACGTCAACTGCAGGCATAAAGTTTCAACAAGCATTTCATAGAATCTCAACCACATGATGACATGTTGGAGACTTCGCAGTCGATGTAAATTTAAAAAACGTGCTGAGCATAATTATTGGAATCGCATAACATCAAACTGAAAGGTACTACAGTTAACTTAACGAGTTCAGTTGTCACTCCCCCTTGCAATTTTATAGCACTTGCTCGACTTTTAATTATACTAATTTATATGCAAACTGCAATTGACATGACGGCGACTGCCACATCCTGTGATCAGGACACTTGCCTCGAAGTAGGGGTATTTTTTTATGAGAAATGACTTTTTATGAGCATCCCAATGTCGCGTCATGTGTAAGGGAATTCTCAACCTTGTCTGCCACACTGCAGTCTTTGATCTGTGGCACGCCAAAGAAGGGCTTAATTATGTCTTTATATTTATAGGGGCTCTTAACGATGCCAACAAGCATCTCATCAACTTCAAGTTGAATTTGTGCTTTGCAGATAAAAGTAAAACACTTTGAAAGTTCATTGAAATTAACACAAATTAACACAAAGCTAACACACTGTTTATCTTGCAGTTTGTGACGACACTGACTACTGCAAGTATGTACATATTTCTCAACATTTCATCTAATTTAAGAAATTCTATGGAATTTCCACTACCAGTAATGGCTCCCTTATTTTAGAAGTTAATAATAACTAACATCCTTGAAATGTGGCCCACAACGTCTTTTACTGCTGTTGCACATTGTCAAAAGTTTCGCCTCCTGTTCCCAAAGTCAAAGGAATAACAGTAAAAATGTGGCAATAGCAGCAAAATGCAATGCCACGCCTTGTTGCCACAGGGGGCAAACACATCAAACGCAGCTGTTGCCCTTACTGTTGCTTCAACTTTTTCTCAGTTGACATCTTGTGCGCATTTTGTGTCTCAAGCTACTCTTCAAAGGATATGAACATTTTTTCGAAACGACTGTTGTAAAAAATAATAATAATTTTTAAGATCAGTTTTCCTAAAGGTGGCACTAATATAAAACATAATTTCACAAATTCACTGGTTATTGAATGGTTCCTCAATCTGCATTTTAGAAAATTAATTTAAACAGAATAACAGATCATATTTTATCTGATCTGAATTTTAAATTGTGTGATAATTATTTATTAGGATCCATTTTGATGGACAAGGTATTATTAGAAAATAAATTATTCGAAGTGATGTTACCTAATAATATTAAAAATTTTAATTGAAGAATACTTTACACAGATACATTTTTAATCATATTCAAGGTAGAAAGTATTTTAAGAATATTCAGCAGTTTACATAGTGAAAATATAATTTAAATTACAATAAACTAAAGTTTTTTAAATTGATAAACCGCTATATATTTGAGAATTCTCTTTTGACTCAGAATTTTGAGATGTATCTTAAGAATCGAATTCCTAAATATCGACGACTTCGTTTAACCGATTAATTCGAGAGCGTATTTCCTATTCGGCTTACTGATGTTGAAGCTGCTCTATGCATTTTTCCACATGGTGAGCGTTTCAAAGAGATCGCACAAAAAATTTGTCAACATGTTTATAATCGTTGGTTGTCGTCGTAAGTCGATGTCAGTCAACCAACAGTTGTTGCCTGTCACAGATGCCGGCTTAATTTATAAAGGACTAAACAAGAGTTAAACCTACACCTTAAACCTTCTGTACATGGTGATTGTACTCTATAAAGGACGGGTTTGTCCTTTCATAAGTATATGGGTTAAATGACTTCCTCGTTTGGCACCACAGCAAAGTAAACAAAACATTGAGGGCACTTTGGACACGCCCCCCATCCCCCCATTTTCAATGACGCCTTCGTTTTACCACTGTGTCCATTGGCTTTATTTAAGCCGGCCATCAGTAGCATTTATTCCTGCCAAAGGCAAGACGGGAATAGAGAGATGGAGAAGGGCAGTTAGAAGAAGAGTGTGAAGCATAAACTATCTTTATGTCCTTTTCGACCCTTTCATAAGCACGTTTTTATCTGCTTTACACATTTGTGCGTTAGTTTGGATTGTGCTTTCTGAGAAATGCTTTCAGCTTAACAATCGAACTTCCCTCTAAGAAAAAAATATATCACATAAGACGAGAAGAGTGGGGGAAAAAAAATAAAGTAGCAACTGCTGATTTTGTCAGTTTTCTTTGTCATTGATTTTCGATCATAATAATTTGATGTGTGCTTTATGTGCCGGAAAGCGGCTAAAACTCCTATCGGGAATTCATTTTGGTTGCCATGTATCATAGCATTAGACAACATCAGCAATTGTCATTGCAATGCATTTGTTTTGATTTTTATGCCCTGTCGTCATCTTTTTTATGGCTTTATAATGCGCGTCTTATCTCTCCTGGGACTTCACTTTCAACATACATAGATAGCTTGAGCAGCTGACAATAAAATTGGACTGCGATTTAACTTATGAAGAGCTACAACAACGAAAAACATGTGAGTTCGTACATATGTCAGCATTGACAGATTTTAAATGTTGTTATCTGTAATATACTCATTAAAAACTTGTGAAAAATAATTTACTTGAGATAGAACTTAACTTAACTTAATAATACAAAATGCATATTGACTTGTATTTTCTATTACTTAAAATTTGGTAAGTTCCATATTAATTTTAAAAATATAATCTTAAATATTTGAATTATAAATCTTTTAAAGTTACCTCATCAATACGTTTTAAAATAAATCGTTCAAATTATTTTCGTATCATAAAAATTTTATTAGATGCTTCCAGATCTTGCTCGGGATTGGACAATTGATCTCCTTGTCACTTTACCGGATTTTAATAGATAAAGGCTTTCGTATACAAAGCTTGTCATCTTGTGCTTTTTTCCCAGTCGGAATAGTGTGACCGCTAAAGGAGAATATGTGAACAAAATATCCAATTTGGAGCTGCCAGATGGACAAAGAAATACTAACAGTAGTCTAAGTACAATCAATAAGCAAATAACCTATAGAGAACAGAGAACTGCAATGAATCAGAACGTTCATGATTCAACTCGTTCGCGAACAGTGTAATCGAATCAACTCATCGGAGTCTTTCTAACGAATTCGTTCAAATCGCATCTTTCTTTGTGAACGATAGGCGACTCTATCGACTATTCTGTTATCGAGAAATTCAACTCAACTCAGCATCAAATGTTGCGATTGTGAGTTGAATGTGAGTTGAATGTGAGAGTTGTTTTTCAAATCAATCACGATCATGATTCAATGATTTGAAAATGATTCAAAACGACAAAGTATTTTTGTATGAAATTCATACTATGAATCTGTTTCTTTTACTAAGTAAATGTGCGCGTGTACATACATACACACGTATTACGTATTTATTATTATGCATTTGAATACGAAGGCAATTATGTATTAATAAAGAATTTATTTTATTCTGTTTAAATTGCAATATAAATTATCTCACATATAAAAAGTAAAATAATAATTGATTAATCGCAGTTATATATTTGAACCATAAGTTATACTTAAAGACAAAACAGGCACAAACGTGTTGAAAATGTATAGTGCTAAGTTATATATGTATTTAATCTTCGATTGAAAATGAAGTTAAAGGGACTTAACAATTTTCGACCCCTATTTTATTTAAAAAAGTAACTTATTTTTATTCGACTTATTGTAAATATTAACTTATTAAAACAAAATGCACATTATCACTATTCTGAAATTTCTGTAGAAAGAGTTTAGAAACAGCAAGCTGTCAACGGCTCCTGGCCCAAGTCTATTCCGTTTCTCTGTTATACAATAATATTCCCGGCCAAGCAAACGATCTCTCGGCCGCTGCACTGCTAGCTGGCATAAAGTGAATCTGCATTGCTAAGACAAACAAATTCGGTTACTTGCTTTGGTTGTTTTTTCACCACACCAACATAAATACAGTACCTGTTGCATTGTTACAGTTATTGCGCAAATTTCCAAAATACTTGGGAAGGCCGATAACCCTTCAGGCAAAAAATATTGTGACCTTTACTACCTGATACTTAAAATACGCATAGTATGAGGTAATTCCGAACTACAAATAGCCCAAGAAGCCATCAATTGAGTAAAGTTTTATGGTCTATGTGAGTTGAGTCTGGTTCTTATTCTTTGCCTGTATAAAATTACAATAGTTTCATTGTATTGTATTATATTGCATTTGCGTATATATATGCACATATAATTGCCTCTACACTTATTGACCTCATATTTATACGCAGCGAATAATTATTTATACATACTCGTACATATTTAAAAGTGTTCTGCCAAAAAATCCTATTTCATTTATATACAAACACGTATTTACATACATAAATATATTTCAGTGAAGCGAAAACACTGCAGCTTGCACGCTGAGTGTCGCGCATATTTCAAACATGTCGCTGAAATGATTTATGAGTAGATGAAACAAATTGAATCAACTCAAATCAAATCCACCACGAAATTTCAAATCATGATTTGTGAGTTGATTCAAAAAACGCTCACGAAAGACTCAGCATGATTGCGTGGTGAGTTGATTCAAAATAAGCGTTCACGATAAACGATTATTTGAACGATTCGTTCAGTTCGCTCACGCAAATGAAAACAAATCATAACAATCTAAATCATCGATAAATTCAGATCGAAAATTTCTGATTCGTTGCAGTTCTCTGATAGAGAACTCATTTCAGACAACTGTTAGTGTCCGCACAGAACTCTAAGCATTGTGTTCACGATGAAATTTGGTCTGAAATTGAAGAAAAGGAACGGTTCGTATTTATAATGTCACAGTGTTCACAAAAATTATGCATTGAACACAAAGAATTAAAATGTTCATCTATGAGATCCTATCGCATATTTGGGGAGTCAATTCCAAGACCACATAATTTAAAATACAATCGAAAACTCAAAGACTCCATTGCAATAAACACATTAATTGCTCAAAATCATAAAGCCACTGAAATGATGAAGCACAGATTGACACTCGAGTTCACATTAAAAGAGAAACTTGATTTTATGGCACAACACTTGTGTTCACATTGCTCCGTGCCATTGTGGCTGTCAAATATGACTGTCTCTGTGCCAGGATGTAAACTCACCTTAATGCATTACAGCTGTCATTTCAAATGCGATGCATAATTACTAAACTGTTAATGTTGCTCAAGCAATAGATTCTTAAAAAATATTCAAGCAAACTGAGTTTAATGAAATGTTAGCATATTTATTAGAAAGAGAGAGAGAGAGAGAGTATTATTATTATATAGATTATTGCTCATTTTCTTACATTTCTGGTTTAGTTTGAGTGGGCATTGAAATTAATTGAAACTATCGATATACAATTTGCCTGAGGATTGTCATTTCCGATTGATTTTATAGCAAAAAGAGATTGATGTAGGTCCTTTCCGCCCGGACAAGATAGTAGTTAGATCTGCCTCAATATTCAGTAAACGGACACCCAATTTCAGCAAACTAATTTTGCACACATATCTCCACACACATACCCTCACTTACAACCGCACACACACACACACACGCACATGTGCAAACATTCACTCTGTTATATGCAAAAAGTTTGAGAATGTTATCGTGTCAAATCAAATGTTTCATCGAGGCACACATTATGCAAAACACATGCCAATAACAAATCAGCTAACAGCAACAACCACAACCACAACAACAACAACAACAACCGTTCCAACTACAATAACGAAAACAACAACATGACAACTGGATAAACAAAGTCAAAACACCAACAGCTGACAACTTCAGTTACTCCGCCTGAGTTGTGACGCATTTTGGCCAAAGGACGCAACCGGGCAACAAAAATGGCCCAGTGAAAGGCAACAAGGAAAATCCCAGGGGCGAATCAAGGCAGTCAGACAATAAGAGGCGTTAGTAACGCCCTTATTTCTTGTCAGCCCGTCCGTCCATCCGTCCGTCAATGCCATTTTGACCAACATTTAATCGCAAATGAGATGACGGCCGAGTGGCCAAACCAAAAGTCTAACCGCTGGCGAAGGCACAAAATCTCATTAAATTAATGCAAGCCTCAGGAGTTCTTTTTTCTGCTCCCAAAACTAATTCATGGAAGTGAAGCGTCTTTCGCGAAATTGTGCCAAGATTTCAAATGTTTGATAGGCCCTGACTGAATGAAGTGGCCAAAACGAAAACCAAAACCAAACTGAACCGACTAAAAATAACGGCCCAGCATTAGCCGAAGGCGTCTAAGTATAAGCTTAATTTGTATGTATGCAGTATAGAAAGTGTCTTGGTATATTGCTGGATTTACTCTATGACATGCAAAATAGACGTCTAACAGATCTGAGGACTTAGATGCTTCGTGTCTTGGGCAAAGAACCGCGCATATTGGGCAAATAATGGATGCAAATCCAAGTATCTCATAACATACGACAGATGGCTTATACACTTCAAGATGCATTTATCTTAAACACAACTAACTAGCTAAAAAACCTCTCAAGACAAGAAATATAAACATATCAAAGATAAACAGTATAAAATGTATTTATAGACGAGTAAAATCAATATGTTGAAGGACATTCGGCAGTTTATTATATCACTTCTCAGGCACTTCAATCAATCACCGAAAACACCTTCACATTATACGAACTCTACCAACTTTTAGATCTATACAAAAAAACCTTTACACGTGCTCTGACTTAAGCAAAACAGTGTGGATAAAATGCTATTCAGCTTGTCAACGCGCACACAACAGAAAATATGAAACCACAACAAATGTAAAAAAGTTGAAAAATATATATAGTCAAACATGAAGTAATAAAGTTATTTCCAGCTACCCGAAAGTTTGACACAATCCTCAAATCGCGCTTTTGGGACTGTCCGGCAGAGATTTAAAGTGTCTTTTGTTATGCAGCTCATTCGTGTTTATCAAAATAAATAAATATGAGAAAGGTTAAACTACAACAACTACATGAGCACACAGAACTAGAACAACAATCGATGGACATTTTGACAGCACTTTCGCTTATTCATAAATATTTTGTACAAATGTCCTTCACATTTAAAAGGGTATATATAATGTGTATACGTGGCGAAAGGGTAGTATCTTTTCAATTTTGAGTATCTTTAATGTGAAGAGAGGTCTCAAGTGTATTTAAAAAAGAATAATTTTTAATTTAATGACAAGTATGGAATTATTTGTAAGATAAATGTATACTATAATAATTTATTGAAGAACTTGTACTGTATTTAAAAAATAAATAAATATAAAAGCAAAGGTACCTGTTTTGTTGTGTTCTTAAGATACTTATATAAAAAATTAACTGCTCAGTGTTGTGTTACTATATATTTTGACTGGGAAAACACTGATATTGTAAATTTAATGTGAAGAGAGGTCTCAAGTGTATTTAAAAAAGAATAATTTTTAATTAAATGACAAGTATGGCATTATTTGTAAGATAAATGTATACTATAATAATTCATGGAAGAACTTGTACTGTATTTAAAAAAACAAATAAATATAAAAGGAAAGGTACCTGTTTTGTTGTGTTCTTAAGATACTTATATAAAAAATTAACTGCTCAGTGTTGTGTTATTATATATTTACATAAGAAGGGTATTTCCAAGTCACCCACAATGTATTTTATTTTTGTTAGTATGTAAATTTTCCTGGTGAGGTTTTGGGTGCTTTGGGGCTTTTATTTTCCCACATGCCGAATGTGCATATTGTTCAAATTGCTTCAGCATCGGTGCGTTTTTCTCTTCTCCTCTTTTTTCGCGACTCGTTGATTTGTCATGCTCATGAAACGTGCATCGTGTTGTCTAACGGCTAACAATAAAAGAATACGGGAATTAGACATGCCGCTGTCATCACCAGAATCATTAAAATGTTGAGTTCTCTCTCGGTTATCAAGTTTAAAGATCTTTCTTAAAACTCACTAGAATTTATTTAGACTAATAACCACAAGCTACTCATGATTGGCATTGGATTGCTATAAAGCTATTATTTTATAATTGATATGATGTGAGAAACTGCCAATTGAAATCATTTGATTATTTAATTAATTATATTATATTAGAAAGAGACAAGTGTTTGGCCCTGAGAATTTCAAACAACTGAACTTCTATTCAATCCATTCATTTATGTATCTTTCATTAATGACTTTTGCCATGATAAATTTGAAACGATTCTTTAGTAGTCAATATCATTAGCATTAATTTTATTAATTTGACTAATTCCATCCGCCATTAATAGGTCCATGTGTATGTATATTGTATATACTATATACACAAGTGTGCGCATTCAATTGTTGCCATATATGTATGTATGTATAATTGAACTGCCCCACAATAATATTACACTGCCTTCCAATTGGCCATTAAGTCAATTTTCATGCGCGCCACATAATAATAATAATAAAAAAAATAACGAAATAAAGAGAAAGTGAGAGAGAGAGAGAGAAAAAGCCATAATGAGTTTATTGATTTGGGGCCTGTCCCACAATTTGATGGCTGTTCATGTTCGCGTCTTGGGAATTTAATATCAATTTGTCGCCACATAAGATTGAAATATGTGAGGGGAGAATTCAAACGTCAAACGGCACTTTATCTTATAAATCTTTTGATTATTTTGGAATTTAATTAATCTGCATTGACATTTAATTGTAATATTACTTTTTAAATCTAAATCTATCTGAAAAATTGTATATCACAATTGAAAATGTCTCCATTTTATTCAAGTTTGATATATTTAAGATTCACATTAGTTACCGTCGACTAAAACGAGTCGATGTAAAAATATTCCGTAGGTTTTGTTTAATTATATTTAGTGTTTGTGTGGGGTAAAACAATGTATTAAAAATTAAAATAATAATATTGATACACATTACATCAATTAATATTTTCGATTATGTGTTCAAAAATGTGCCATTGAGAAGTCTTTGGAAATTTAAAATCTAAAAGAAAATCTTCCGACTTATTAGGGCATATTTAAGTCGTATATTTTTGCATAGTGTTTTTCTGTTGGCTACAAATGACAAGTCCAAATGTAAACAAAGTTAAGAGCGAAGCACTGGCTCCGTACCACGGATGTCATTAATATTTATCGTCTTGGCCATCATTGTCAGACAGCCACGTGGCACATTTCGTAGTACTTTAGTGTATTCCAACTATTTACGATATGTACCTAGAAATACATATGTATAGACGTGTGTAGTTGCTAAAAGTGCGTCAATAGCGTGTGCTTTATGGCCCAAACGAGCAGCACACACAGAGACAGAGACAGAGACAGTGACAGAGACGGCAAGATGAATTGAGTTTGACAAGCTTAAAGCTAATAAAGTTAGGAACATAAGCGAATCAGGTCATGAAGGAAGACATATTACATTGTATTGATATATCAAATAGACTTATCCCATGTTCTGAATATATTTTGATTGCTTTGACTGCAAATACATATCCACATTTATCTGTACAACTAGTATTATTTTCAATTATTGTCAGCCATTGAGTTATATGATTCATGTATTTTGCATGCATTTAAAAGTAAGAAACACCAGTTACCCTTACACACTAAATGGAATTTGTAGAATGAGCATTCAACGACAGCTCAGGATTTGTTTAATTGTAACGAATGTCATGAGATTGGCAAATTCAGAAAGAGAGAGAGATATATATATGTTAGGAAATATTCGCATTGGCAAAATGCTGCCAAGTTTTGTGTTGTAGATTCTTAAAATTTGTACAATATTATGCGTTGTCTTTAACTTGCGCAAAATTTCCAAGCTTGATTATAGTTAAGTGTTAAGAATATATTACGCTTAATGGAGAAAGAATAGTTCAGATCTTGGCATTGTCTTTCTAAAGTGCTCATCTAAGTTAGACTAAATTGTATATTCTTAGTAATTTCAGTTTGATATCTAAAATGTTCTTTAAATATATATTTTATTTCTATTACATATTATTCTTAAAACTTTATTCCACTCAGAGTATATTAATACACTCTGATTCCAGAAGTTACTTCAGAGTGATCACTGTGATTTATTAATGTTGTCACACCGCAATTTCAGAGCATCTCTGTCTCCATTAATTTAATTTCTGTCGTTCTCTGTTTCCTTTGCTTGGCTCTGTCAACGCTAACAGCCATAATTTATGTATTTAATTTGATTCAAATGGAATTTGGGTAATGTAATCGTTGTAAATAATCAGGTGGCCACATGAGTTAGCTGCTGTGCACACAGAGTAGATGATTGTAAATTGGATTTCTCAATTAGGAAGTAAATAATAAATTAATTAAATGAATTTCACCCACAAATGGCATAATTCAAAATTGATCATTTTTGTACTATGTGTTCTGAATGAGAACTTATCTAACTGCAGCAGCCACAACAATGTATCAATATTTGATGAAATATGAAACGTATTAGCATAAATGGGAGAACTTTTCAACTAGCAGGGTTACCACAGTGGATTGGGACTGAACCCAGGGTCATCAGGGTCACCAAACTCGATGCCTTTGCCACCTGCAAAAGTAGAAAATATTTGCATCTATTGCAAACTGTTGTTGTACAAGCTTTTTTTGATATTGTTGTCGTTGCTGCTGTTCTCAAGTTCTCAAGTATTAAATGTACGTCTGCTTTCAAGTGAAAAGGTGAATGAACACAGCACATCGATATTTATGTAAATATGCATAAATAAAATGGGAAAAGCCCATAAAGTACAGCTACGTGACCGATTCGATGGAAAACTCATAGAACACTTTTCTGCGCCTTGCCTGAAATGGTCCGAAGTTCAAATTGGCTCCGGTCTTAAAGCAATTTAATTTTATTAACCGATTGGGGCTTTAAAGCCATCTAACTCCCCCATCGGTTGCTGCGAGAGTTCATAGGAATATGCGACCCAAAAAAAGCGAAAGGGAGAATTCAGTAAGTGCTTCACAAGTCACTGAGTAAATAATTTAGCGCATTCAATTATGTATAATAATGTGGAATATATACAAATGAACGCCTTTGATTAATAGAAGCACACCCGCCACGTTCTGAGTTCACTTTCAACCTAAGTTCGCAGTTTAAGCACAGAAATGTAGCCTACTTTTGTGAGCTGAGCTGAATTCAGATTATGATCGATAATTGTGCTATAAATTTGGTTATTCTTATTATATAAAAATAGGTTGGGAAATTTGATGATGCTTTCTTTAATGAAATTAATTAATTTGACTGAGTTTAAGGTATCTTCTGTATCTATTCGTCAATAATCTAGTAATTGAGCTGAGTTAAAAATTAAATCAAATTGAAAAGAATGAAATGATTTATTGTATCTATTATGCCATTGTCATGTATATAACAATTTATGTGTCAAAGGCTTCTGAAATAAAATTTATTTGTGTGCAATAAAAATCTTAAATATCAAAATATAATGCACATCTGTAATTGCGTTGACAAAGAGTAATCTGTAAAACTGATGTCAGAAAGAGAATATCTAAGTTGGCGGTCAAGTGAACATGCCAGATAATTTAAATACTTCAATTTATTTAAATTGCGCACAATGTTGTGTGAGAAATATACACTGTGATGAATATTCATACTTATATGTAGACATGTATTTTAGGGTGCATCGAACTGTTTTTTGCAAAAAATGGTAATCCAAACTCGTCAATTCTGAGATGCTTTCACCAAAAGACCACAGTTGTAAAATTTATTCACTTTAGACAGTTATTTAGACATTGCATGGACAAAGATTATGTATATTCTATGAAATTTTGAAAGTCATAATCTCCACACGAGTTTTGATACTAATTTTGTCAGAATTAGACTATGCACTAAAGATATGCCTATAATAGAGAATTTTATTTATTTTAGACGACAATTAAATTTACATTTTCATTAAAAATTAAAATTGTTTTATAGTAAGTAAAACAAATCTATATAAAGTAAATATTAATTTAAAATAAAAATATTCTGGGGGTATCTAAAATATTATGTATACATTCTCAACTTAAAAATCATTGAGAAATCAATTCCCATTTTTTTTAACTGTGGTAACTTAGTGAGAACATCCTAAAATTTTCTCTAGATTTCGAATAATTTCTTTTACAATATTTTAATTATTAAATTTTTCATTACCCAAACAAATCGATGCTCCCTATTGAACGTATATTGAATTTATGAATACATACAATCTATTTGGATATGCAAATATCTGGTGTTGAACTTACCTCTCTTGCAAAGAATCAAATCATGTTACCGCCTTGTCGTCTTCACAGAGTCAGCCACTTGGCAATGTTATTTTTGTATTTCGTGTTGTTGTATTTGTCTTTTTGTTTTATGGTTTTGTTGTGTCTATAGATGGTTTTTATGTGTGTCTCTTATATAAGTATTGTATATGTATTTGTATTGTATTTGCACAACGTTCTTGGTATCGTCACATTCATTCACTTAGCACACACCGTCCATTCTTAGGTTCCCCCCTTTTCCACATTCGTTTCACTCTATGTATTGCCTTTGGACTTCACTTTGTTTTTTTTTATACTTTATATTCCTATTATTGTCTGTTATAATTTAATTTGCTGGAGCTGTACAATTTTATTGAACAAAATATGCGCGCAAATATTTAAATTTTTGTAGACATGTGAACGCAAAATGGTTGTTCGCATCTTTGTGGGGATTTGTATCTGTATCTGTATCTAAGTGTGTGTGTGTCTATACTATGCATGTGTGTTCGTGCTGTCTTGTGTGCAAAGTTAATTTGTCCTTTGTTTGCTCATTGAATTTGTCGCATTTTTGTAGTTTATTATTGGCTTTTAAATTTCATATTTTCGGTTCGCAAATATTTTTGTCCGCCTTGAGGATTTTTCTTACTTGGCCATATTGAATTATAAATAGCCTAAGTGGGATTTGGCACATTTGCTGCTTAAGCCAATGTTTAATTTTAGGATTACACAGATAAATTTGGAGGATTTCTCAACTAATTATAGCACCAACTTTAAGCTATTGCAAACATTGACTGGATTTTTTATCATTATCCCCCAGTTTAGAGACTGATTACAGTCAAACATTTTTACGAAATGGATTCGAACTTTATTAAGCGTATACTTAATATTATTAACTAATAATTTATATTGATCCAGTGCTCTTTATCTGGTATATAATTCCAAGGATCTGGAAGCGACAAACTGCCTAAATCGTTATATTTAAGCAAGTATTATACGAATGTTCACCTTTTTTAATTTGTTGCAATACTAAGATACATCCCTTATAGTTCTGAACTCTGTTGATTAACTCGAGAGAGTGAAAATCAATACATCAGAAAGATTATATATTGATGATGTAAAGCATTAAAACTTCTGAAAATGAAAACAAGTTTTTAAAATAGTTTTTACATGTTATGCTTTCCTTAGTAATGTCCGATTTTTTGGTGCACTCCTTAAACTCCTTTTGGCAGAAGTTTGTCTGGTTTTAGGTAGAGGCTGGCAATTAATGGGCAACTTGGCACAGTGGCAACTATCAGATGCGCCCAGACTCGCATTACTGTTAATAATGAAGGAAACGAAAACTTTCTGCAAACCCGAAAAGTTGCACCCTTAAAGTTGACAGTTGGCGAAAACTTTTAAATGTTGACCGCTTGTTAGCCCTGCTTCGTCCCCGCCACCCACTGATAACAAATATTTGCACAGCTTAAGTAGAAATATTTATGAATGTTTATTAGATGAGAGCTGGCAATGAGCTTAATTGAAGTTGTTGCTGTTAATAAAACTCTGAAACCTGTTGCCTCATTAACGCAACACATCGCACAGTTGCCTATAAATGTGTTTGGCCCGCGGACAAAGTTTATTATAATATTTTATGGCCTGGCATGCGAAACCAATTAAATTCCATCTCCCTTAGAATCCAATGGCCGAAGGTGAACCAAACGTGACCAAACAAAAAGTTAAATACATTACAAAGAATATAATTCGTATTTAATTTAAACAGGAAATTCAAATTTTCTTGTTATAAGTTGAAACATTAAAAGGAGAGAGAGAGAGAGAGAATAAAGATGAAGAGAGAGAAGATAAATTGAAATTAAGACGCACATATTTATTCTAAGATTTTCAGAACATAGAAATCTTCAATTGAGAAAAGGCGATACGAAAGAGAGAGAGAGACAGAAATGCAGAATAAGAGCAAGAGAGACGGAGTAAAAGTGGCAGAAGTCTACCTTCTGTATAAGTATTACTATCTAAATGTTAGGAAAGGTTTTGTTCCGAAAATCAGAATTTTTATTGCTTTCATTTGATATTGATTTTTAAATCAATAAAATTAAAAAAAAAAATTAACGATATTAATGTGAATAACTAAACTTATATTTATAATATCAAAAATAAATTTTAGGATTTTGATTTGTATTTAGAGATTTAAATAGATGTGCGATATTAGAGGCACGACCTTTATGTACTTCCTAATTTTGCAAACCGAACCCATCGTTAAAACGATTCGGTTAATATTCCGCTTCAATTTTCTGCGAGGTTTGGTTCAGAAGCGGCTAACTGTCTTAATAAATCGATAAGGTTTTCAAATCCAAATTTCTCAGTTAAAAGATTGTAATGATTGTTCAGTTTTAACTGAGGATTGAGATCAAACATTAGATCAGACAGAGATCAAATTTCGCATATTCTCAAGATACATTCATCTCAAGGTGTATAATTCGAACACTTTTGACGGTTCTTATCACGAATCTCAATTTAACATACTTCAAGTGCGTCAGTGCTTCTCATTTCTGTTAAACTTCTCTCATTGCTTTTCACTAACGCAAAGTTTACTTCTTTATCGCTGTATTATTCTTCAACATTTTCTGCTTTTGTTACGAATATCCCGAGAAATTTCATTGCTTTTGCTTTTCTTTTGCTTCAAGAAGGGGATTAAAGGGATTAGGAGAACTTAGTTATTTGTGAAGAGTTCACTAAAGTTAAATTTGTTGCTTTGAATGCTTTTAAATTTCTACTTGAAATTTATACAATAAGTTAGAACTTTTGAGATTCTTAAACTATAGACTGTTGTTCATTGACTGTAATGTTTCTTTAGCGTGAAAATTCGGATTTTATTTTTCAGCTATAGAAACATTTCCACCGAACCAAAAGCAATTAATTTATTGTGCTGCATTAATTGTATCCATGTTATCTATGGCCTCGGTTACTTTGATGGTTATTTTCTATGCAAATAATGTTTGAGCGCCTTTTATTACTTACGGCAAGGTCGTAACTACAAGAACAACCTGTAAATAAAATCTCACAGATATCGTGCTCTCCTCTGCTACGTATAGATGCGAGGTAGAGCGCTAAGAGGGGTCAAGAGGGGAGTATTTCTTTTTTTCCTATATTTTTATTGTAGGCAGACGCCCACGCGGCGCCATTTGCGCATCTCGGCGTTGTTATTCAACAGCATCCAAAACGCTGCCGTTTAGCTCAAAATAATTATTAAAAATCATAGTTTTCAATAGATTTATGTGATTCGCTTTTTTTCTCGGCCAACTGTTAATGAAATTCTCATGAACTTTTGCTCTTCTTTGCAACAATTTCGACACCAGCAGCAGCAGCAGCAACAGCAACAACAACAACAGCACAAATAACAGCACACAGACACATACTACACATACACTCAGGAGCACCCACTCACACTCACACCCACAAACTCAAACACACTCACAATTGAGATTGTTCAGATTCGAATTTGATGTTGCTCCGTTTAATTTTTTATCGCACAACCAACGTACTCGCAACTCCGCCACGAACTGTTTCAACTGTTTTATCCTTTTGCCAGAGTCCTTCTCAAAGTTCCGCATTCGCTTCGTGTCGCTGCTGCGTGGCCTTCGGCTCCTGCACGACCGAGAGGCGAGCAGTTGTCGCTCTCACGCAGCTTACCTAGTTGTTGTTGTTGCTCTTGTTTGTTATCAGTTTGATTTGATTTGGTTGCAAGAAGCAGCAGCAACAACAACAGCAGCAACAACAACAGCAGCAACAGTATGTCCTCGCACAATTTGTCTTCACTTGGCCATGTGTATATGCTCTCAAGGATATCTTGTCTATATGTGTGTGTGAGCGCGCTCTTGGAAACTCACCACAACATTTTCCTGTTGCTGCCGTTGCCGCTCTCTGTTGTTTGTTTGCTGTGTGTGCCACACGGAGGCAAACACCTGTAGTATGTATGCTGGCGGAAAGCTTTGGTTTTTCAACCACAGCCAGTGTTGCCACACTGTTATGCAATGGCATTATTATATTACTAATATTCTGAACACTTTTAAATTATATCTTCCTACAATGCTAATACTACGTGTATACTCTATAAGTTGAAATTGAACTATATCTTTGTGAGTAAAGAAATATATACTTAAATTTAATAAAATTATATTAATATAATATATAATTATATTCATAGTATTTATTTATTGTACTTGGTAATTAAAGTTTTTATTAATAAAAAATATTTAATATCAACATTTAAGAATTTATCCAGTTGTTACTATGTTCTAAGAAGTAAGACGCATTTTATTCTACTTCACAGTAGAGTTAAAATATATTCTTTTAAATAAACTAGGTAAATAAACAACTACAGAATTTTAACGGGTTCATTACAATTGTACTAATAAATTTGTAAAGTTTAAATTAATAACATACACTTTAGTCTTCTCTAATTAAAAACAAATTTCCAATTCTCGTATAGGAATATTATTATAATAGTAAATCAAATGATTGTTTTCATGTCAATAAATAACAAAATTTTAATACATTTTTCAATATATTTGTGTTGTTTAGCAATGAAAGCTTTTCAATTTGTGTATACCATAATAAATTTTGATTAAATGGTCGGATTGAGGCGTCAGCTGCTATTTAAACCATGGGAGGGTGAGGAACTCACACTCATACTCATACACATACATACGCACTCAC
Source organism: Drosophila sp. st01m (assembly GCA_018901795.1). Taxonomy (NCBI): domain Eukaryota; kingdom Metazoa; phylum Arthropoda; class Insecta; order Diptera; family Drosophilidae; genus Drosophila; species Drosophila sp. st01m. Next base: position 3,433,464 of record JAEIFG010000269.1, read on the forward strand.
ACAGATACTCACGAACTGTGGAAGGTCAGCTTGTATGAATAAATATATATATATACACATTTATTGAGATACTATATATGAGTATGTTCGCTCGATTGGCCAGTGCATTTTAGCTTCAATTACTCAAAGAACAACCTGTTGGCATTTGCCCTCAACTTTCTCTACTGTTCGTTCTCCCCTCCTCTCATCTCTCTCCTGCTCACAGTCTGTATGGTTCCCTCGTTTTGAGTGCTGGCTGTTTGTCTACGCCTGTTTTTTGAAGTTAATACAATTTGCCACAATTCGAAATGAACTCTTAAAAGTGCTCTGACATTTTGCTTGGTCGCTGGTCACGTTGTCGCTGTTGCCAACATTGCTGCTTATTTAGTTGGGCCAAAGGACATCCAGGATGCGAGACGAGAGCAGCAAAGGAAGCGAAAAACAGTTGCCGTAATTTGCAGGTAATGTGTGGCCTGTTGCTCAGCTCCAGCTCCTGTTTGCCCTATGGCCGGAAGTGTGGCAACAATGTGACAACATCTCCATCTCCCTTTAGTCTCCAGCCCACCCATTATACTTCCCCTCTTCGCTGGCAAAGTGCAACGACTATAAAGTGCTCTTCCTAGCATGTGACATGTGTGCAAACGAGCTGGGCGTCGCTTCATATTGATTTATGGTCGTCGAGCGGAGTCCAGAGGAGTGTGAAGGGAGTAGGTGGAGTCAATATATGGCAACTTTGTTGGTCAACGTATCCGTTCATTTGTCGGACCGTAATATGAACCTCATTTTGTCTCCCGACCTATCAAAAAAAAGTCCACACACAAGTTTACACTTAGTGCACTGCAAATGAAAATCAATTTTATTTGACACGCTTTCATTATATTGAATAACTAATTGACGGCTTCATCAGTCTTTCTCTTTTCATTTCCGTCATGTAAATTAAGGCATCCACCAAAATGCAATATTCAAACACTATAATATAGTTAGAAATTCATTTTATATACTGGGCACGAGTATGCGGTGAATTCTGCTCACATTTCCGTAGTGCTAAACGTGATTGAAAGCGGAAATTGCGCCATGTTCTTTCTCCTTTTTTTACACTTCCGTTTGACAGCCACAAATTGAAGGTACGTCACATCCCCTCAGCTGAGGCTAACTAACTCTGACTGCTTTTCGCTTGGTTTTTGTCCTTATCCTATATGTTTGAGCCTGACTGACTGGCAAATCGTGTTTTTCAATTGACATTTGATAAAATTGCGTTAGTCGTCCTTCTTTCCCAACTGTCTCCCCCGTCTCTCCAGCAATCCCTTTCCACAGCTGTCGTCCAACCAACTGTAACCGCCGAAGTGTTGGACAACGCGCGATGATGCGATTAACGATGACACAACATCAGCATTCAGATCTCGTAATGCACTTGCTTCACCGAAATATTGAATTGAGTGGGTAACTGCGATTGAAAATGCAGACTAAAGTTATGTTTAAGTATACCGAGGGATGATGGGATCGATTAGTTTAGGATAGATAAGAATACGATTAATTAAATGATATAGAATGGATAAGCAAATTTTAGGTTGGGTTAGTTTTAGGATATAATTGATAGGATTGTATATTATATACATATTGGGATATGCTATGATGGCCTAGGAAACAAAAATATTTATTACTTTAGTTAGGTTACAACTAGTAAGGTTAAGTTATGGCTAAAGTTGATAATAGAGGTATTTAAGTGTTTTAAATATTTGTGATTCAAAGTGCACCTTAAAAACAATCTCAAACTCTTTTATTAAACGGGTAAAAACCAATTTGGTGGAACTTACAGTAAGTAATTCCCAATAGAATGGTTCTCCATGAATAACGTAAAACTTCAGATCTCATATAAAACTAAACAAATTAAGTTGAAACAAGATCACAAGATTGTACACAGTGTAACATGAAAAGGAAAACAATAAATGAATATTTCTTAATGATAAAATAAATAAATGAAATTTTATATATTTTAAATAGTTGCTTATACAATCATATTTTAATTTGAAAGTTCGCTAACCATCAATATATTTATTAATAAAATAAATAAATAAAATTGAATATATTTTAAATAGTTGCTTATACAATCATATATTCAATTTAAAAGTTCGCTAACCATCAATACATTTATTAATAAATAAATTAATAAAATTGAATATATTTTAAATAGTTGCTTATACAATCATATATTCAATTTGAAAGTTCGCTAACCATCAATACATTTACTTTGTTATTCAATACGAGAGTATTTGATATTCGTTCTCATGAGTTTTCGATTCTTTGTGTTTTTAAAAATGGTTGCAAAATGTTAAAGCTGTGCTTAAAACAACCCCAGAAGAAAGTTGAGTAAAATATTCCACGTTCGCCTTAATTTAATTTAATTCAGGTCATAAGGCCCTCAGCCCGCAGTATGGACGTCATGTCAAACTGCAGCAGGACAATCAAATAGGATGTGGCCGCGCTGACAGTCTATGGAGAGAAATAAAAAGATAAGAGAAAATTAAAAAATGAACTGAGGATAAGTGCAAAAAGTTACCGAGAATATGAATGTGTAGTCGAGGGCAAAGAGTCCGATGCCATTGAACTGAAAGTATCCCTCCCAGTGGAGGAACTGCAAAGTGAAGGACTTCATTTTGTTGTAGAAGAGATCATTGCTGAGCATAAAGGCGGGTTTCTTCTGCATGATCTCATGGACTATCATTGCCGATTGCTTGGAATGATTGTTGGCATTGCAACAGAGCCGCAACACAATGTAGGCCACAACCATTGTGGTAAAGCTCCAGATGACATACAAATAGGTCATGTAATCCAACACTGCACTCTTTCCACTCACGATAAAATTGACCTTCGTCTCGAGGAAAATGCCAAAAATGCTGACCACAAAACAGGCAGCCATATATGGGACACACTGTGGTCCGAATTCTCCATTGGTCAGCACACTCAGTGAGAGAATTTTGTCGTGCAGTTTAAACAGATCCGGCAAATTGGCCTCCGATGTGCTCCTGAAAGGATACACCCATACATGTGTGCAAACGAGTGTGTAAGTGTGAGGAGGAGACATAATCAAAATGTTGAGTGCTCACTCAGTATTCTCGTTCGTATTGTCATCGTTGTAATCAAAAATATCATCGTCCTCCTCGTCACTGGTGTTCATTTCATCGTCATCCTCATGCTCGGACTGTTGCGGCTTCTGACGTTTCATTTCATCTGCCAGTTTTTGTTCTATGCCAAATGTGGATTTGGTTGCCATTCCCACTGGCACAGTTGCCCCCGTCGCCCCCGTCTTCCTCTCCTGCTTCTTGCCCTCGCTCTCAATGTCGAAGACTGTGAGAGGGGCATGTCGACGACGTGCCTCCTGGTTAATTTTCTCGAACAGCGTGTTAATTTGCTCAAAGCGATTCGAAATGACAGACACATGATAGATGAATTCTCCTTGAATGATGCTCCCAGCCAGATATGGAAAGCTCGATACCATGAACGGTATTATCGCATACTCAGCAAAGGTGCTAAAAAAGCAGACAACCAGACAAACCACAGATAAAGATACATGGTACATGGCAATAGCAAGATGACTACACTTGCTGTGATTTGCTATGATTTATTGCTTGACTTAATCATGGTCAAGCTGAATGCTTATCCTAGATTTGCTTTAAACTTCATTCGCCTCTCATTGCTCAACATTTTCTTAAAAAAGCTGATCAACGCATTCAGTTTATAATATTTAAAACATTCTAATATATTGCATTCTAAATGTATCTCATATGAAGATAACTTCGACCTATTAATATTAGCATAAACAGCCGAGTCGATATACCCACTTCTTCTGTTCGTCCGTAAAAGCAAAGGCATCTCAGAGACTTTAAGAGATGCAGTACCAAGACTTATAGCACATAAAATCTTGCAGACTCCAAGTTTATTTAACATTACAGACCATACCTTCTGTCCCTGAAAATCGCGAAAGACCAAGACCGAAAGACGAGTTTGCAGAGTGCAGAGCTTCTTTCTATAAATACTGTGTTTAACCTTTAATGCGTTTTAGGATTACTAAAAATAAATTATGGCTTCCATAATAAGTGGTCATATTCTTTAAGTGAAATTTATTGTTTAGTTGGGCTGAAATCCCGGCCATAGTGCAATACCGGGTCAACCCTTGACAGAGGTGGAGCAAGCTCCTAGCACTCCGTCTGATTCCAAAAATCAGTTTAACATTTGTGGTCCTCCAATGGAGGAACTATCAGATGTTAAGCTGATAAGAACAGATACTACACATTTGATCTTAGCCATAGGCCGAGAAGCGATAACTTCAAAGGTCTCAATGCCCCTCACTCTATTCGCCGACAGCTGTAACGACTTGGGAATTTAAAATAAAAAGAACATGCTTGCAAACTGAAAACAATCATGTTTGCAATGCCTACTAAGGGTGGTTTACTTAAGGGTAGCCTATTTTAGGGTAGCATCTTATAATTCCCAAGCAGTTAAGGAATGCCTTTGAGATAACTGTTTATGGTTTATAATATATCTTTACTCTGGCTTCTCTTCATTTGTCGAATAAATCTTTCGCCTTTTACTAAAGATTTCCGTGGAGAGGAGCACTCTAATGAGTCTAAACTGAATTTTTAGCCTTGTGCCTGGCAACGAATGTCGCCGGGCCATTTGAAAATACATTAAAAGTTTTAAGGATTCATAGTGAATTGAATCAATGGCATATTTTGAAGAATAATCAATTGTTGTTGATTATAGTATTGTTTGGTAACCCTGTAATCAGTTCTGCTATTTTCGAATTTTTAGTGTAAGATTTAGCTATTTTTATTATTGCAATAGCTTGAAAATTATACGAAATACATCCCACTTTTAGGCATTGTATTTTAGAAAAAGATGACTCTTGTAAAGAAAGGTAAATTTTAGTCATAATTTTAAATTTTTATATATATGTATATCGTTTCTTAGATACATCCAAATTTGGGGGCAATACTACCGTGATGGTCAAGGCAGATAAAATTTATTTTTTTGATATTATATACTTACGAATACAATTCGCTGGCATCATAATACAAGGCAAAGATGAAGACGCTAAAGACAAAGAGCCAAGTGAAATGATAGGCAACGCTATGTTTGACGGCCTTAACACGATTCTTGTCCAATTCGGCAATGCGACGGCACTTCTGAATGACGACATCGATCTCGGCAATATGAGTTTCGAAATCCACAAAGAACTGCTTGCGACGATATAAACTCAAGACAAATATGGTAACATAAAGAAAGGCGCCCAAATGCATAAAGAGATTGTTGCTCAGGCGACAGACGCTGTTGCAAGCGTCCAAGAATGAGAGACCAAAACGTTGCAACAAATTGATGCCGAAATATGCAATTAAATAGAGGCACGGCACTAGATACATCATCATGTAGTCGACCAGATAGTTGGAGTGCAATTGCTGGCGATTCAGAGGTATAAGCCCAATGGCCTGCATAATAGGATATTTTGATTTCACATTTACTTGGGCACAAATTAAATGCCTTACCATTGAAAGCCAATTCATAATTTGTATCATTTTAACCGGCTCTATTCGACTTGTTTTCCGTTTAATAAATACACCGATGTGGCCAGAACCTTCCACTAAACTGACACGACTAACGGGTTCAATATTTACCCGATATTTGTACGCGTTGTGGGCATAATAAAAACGGTTTTATTGTGTATGTAATGCGCATATGTTTAAGATAAATATCTTCGGAGTTGTGCGACCCCCTAAAACAGTTTAGTTAGGGGCTGTCAATGCTTTTAGTTTATTAAATGTGGATGATTACATATACACAGAGCGAAATTTTTAAGCTACACGTATCGGGAACTGTATTTTTTTTTGTTTAATTACATAATTTCTAGACCCCGTAATTACTTAAATAGAAGCTTTGGAATAAATCGACGTTTGATAATGTCTGACCCAGTAAACAGTCTTTATATAAATCTGTAATCTTAGGTATCCCTAGTTGAATTTAAATCCAGCTTACTGTAGAGAAAACTTCAACATTTGTAAGTGTATATTTCTGTTCAAAAATCACTATTTTATTACTGTGCGACTAGATTTTAACGCATTGTTGACAGTAAACTTCTTCAGGTGACACAAAAATTTTATAGCGCATATGGAGTAGCCATTTTTTAGCTAAAGAACTTAGATTCCTTAATTCATTGAGTGTCACATTAAAGGCTTTATTTTTTCATATGATTTTCAACAGTGAAGTAAAAATATTGATTGATTGTCGTACATGTAATATATTTATATGACATATTGATGTAAAGACATCCATGAATCGGGTTTTTTTCAAAAACTATGATGTATAGTATACATTGTATACCTACGAATATACCTTGTTTTTTTTAAAACCAAATCCTAAATCATTTATTCAAATATATTAATAGTCTATAAATCGCGTTAACTTCTGCCCTTAGTTTATTTATTTTTCTTTATCAAGAAATCTTTAAATTTCTAATAGGATTAATTGTTTTATCAACAATTACAAAGAACGTTAAGCAATTTACCAACAAAATGCGACGTTGTTCGCTGAGCTCGATCTAATAATTTCCACATATTTACAGCGTATTTTACTTGCTAATTAAACAATTATAAGTGTGTGCCACGTTGCTGGCATCTTTGTCGACTCTCAGCCAAATTAACAACTCCAACTGCAACTACAGCAACAACAACAACAAGACGACGAATATTTACAACAAGAACAACACGAGCATCGAGTGCTAAGAAAACCAATTAAAAGCAAAGCCCCTTGCAGCATTAAGACCGACACATGGATGATAAAATGCAAATTTCCCTCGAGTTGACGGATACTCTAAGCCTCTAAAGAGTGTGTCTTGTAAAGAAAGAGATAGTAGTATGAAAGAGAGAGAGAGAGAGAAAGAGAGAGAGAGAGAGGAGGAGAGGGAGTTGAAAGGGGATAGGGAGAAAGAGTGAGAGGAAGTTACTTATGATTCGAATACGACGGAGAAGTTGAAGGTGTTACCATTTGCTTCACATAGTTAATAATTGAGTTTGCAATTGAGGCACGCACAGCACAGCAAACACACACACACACACACACACATATATATATATATATAAATGGATATATATATATATAATACACAAATAACTATACTCTCTTCCACACACACACACTTGCGTACACATGTTGTGCCTGAGTCGAGTAAACAAGCAACTTTGAAGCTTAGTACGGCATACACACACACACGACACACACACAAGAGGAACACACACTTATACACATAACTAACTGTAATGGCACTTGGGTAACACTGACTTACATATTTGACTAGGCGAGTCGCTTCCTTTTGCCATTTGCGTAAATTGTAAAATAGATTTATCTCGACGCAGATTCTAAGCGGCTTTATCATTTGTTGCCTTTAAGTTTTGATAGCCCCCCGCTTTCTAATTCTATACTCTCCCTGGGGTCTCTGCCTTACCCACTTATTGTAACTTGACAAGCGCGTTAGTTTAGTAGGCTTGTAGTTATTGTTATTGCATTGCAGATATCCGATAATAAACACGCCCCGTTTATCCCCTTCCCCCATTTCTTTGATATTCCAACTAACCCAAAACCGAAACTAGGAGCTGCGCTTTATAGTCGCATCTGGGGAATGAAAGAAAGGGGATGCTGCGCGGTAGGGTGGCAGCAGGGTTGCCACTTTATTTGCTCCCACTGGCGGTATCAATAAAATTGCGGTCATAAACTGTAACCGTAATAGGCCGCTACTGAAACACTGCCACGCCCCATTAGCATCCTCTCCCTAAGCATATCCCAAATGACAGCTCCTCAGTCAGTCAGTCAGTCACTCAATCAACTGGCAACCCAGTCCACATTTCCCTCTGTTTGCCTCTCGGTCGCGTAATGAGTTTCTTTGCTCAAGATTTTTCGCAAAGATTTGCCTAAATGTTTCTGTGGGCAGCTAAATAACGAGTCCTTTACTAACTGAGTTTTGCCCAAAATTGTGAGATGTTGCCCTGTTTTTTCTACAATTGGAGAGTGTGTTGTTTTTTTTGGCCAGAAATCATGTTGATTTGGCCCAAGGCTATAAATGGTTTCATTGGTATGAGTAAAATTTCATTGGTATAAATAAAAGTTGAGCGAACAATTTGTTTGCACTTGAACATGTTGGGAATTTTAGTCGTTAGCTTTCCATTGTCTTCGCATTGATGGCTCACTGAAATCAAAGATATTTAACTGTAGTTGGCATTTATAATTTGTTATTTTGGAATTTCTTTCCATGAAATTTTTATTTTTATAGCATTTGTGCCCAGATTTTTAATTGAAGCTTTTCTTATTTTAAATCGTTAGCTTATTAGAAAACTTTTCTTTCTTATAAAAAAAATCGAAGTTAGAGCTATATTAAAATATCAGTATTGTTCCTTTATGATAAAAAGTATCTATTAAAGTGAATGTCTTTAGAATGTCATTCCAGGTGAATTATGCAAACAGAGAGACTTCAGGGAATTCGAGGGAAGAAGCGGTATATTATCATTAACCGATATAAGAAATACTAACTTTGGCCTTATCAACTAAGTAGTTTAATTTTACAATTTTTTTCGCTCAATTTTAATGGCACGTGCATTTGTGTTGGATGCCCCTTAATGACTCAGTGCGTGTCCAAGTCTGGTCAGAAGTTAATACATATAAGATGTTTCATTATCTTTTTCTTCCTGTACTCAACTTCTGACTATGTGACTGACCCAAGATAAATATTCGTGTCGTTTGTTTTGTTCTCTCTAGTGGTTTTAATGGCTTCTTACATAAATATTTCATTGAAAACCATTCATAAACGACGCCACACGGTGCTGACAGGCGACTCCCACGCCACAGTTCCAGCCCAGCCACGTGGTATGCCCCACAGAGAGAAATAAAGAGAGATAGAGAGAGAAAGTCAGTGAGAGAGTCGAAAAAGCTTTTCACCACACAACGACAATGCCGATAACTCTTTCGTGTAAACATTTTAAATTTTTGTTCGGTCATTGTTGTTGCAACTGTAGGAATGCAACAACTGTCTTGTTTTTTGTTTTTCTTTTTAAATGCCAAATGCCAAATGCCAAGGATGTGATTCTCTGCTGCTGATGCAGCTGCTGAAGTGCCGTCAACACAGTAAAATGTCTGCAAATTCATTCGGTATTTATTTATATAAAGTTACAAAATATAGTTTGACAACATATACAAAAATATTTGCTTATACTTTTATAAATGTTCTTTTGTGACAATAAATTAAACTTAATGTTTGCAAATTCATTTAATAGCATCTTAGTTTTTGCTTTGGAAAACAGTTCAAATTAATTCTTGTAAATAAGTTACATCAAGATGCTTATCTACTCGAAAAGTTCTTTATAGTGAAGTTACAAGAAATAGTTTGGCAAAATTCAAAAAATTTTTTGCTTATACTTTTTATCTGAATTTTCTTTTATTTAAAAACATTTCAAAAATTTGTATTTCAATAATGTCAAAGAGCTGCATTCTTGGCTTTAACATTCTTCTGAATTTTCTCCAGCAACATTCAAGAATGCAGGTAGCCATTTTTTTGTTGTTGTAATGTAATTTCCCATTGTCAGACGAATTTTCCTATCAGGTAGATTGGCCAATAGGGTATACCGGCACTGTTATTACAAAAATTTACATTGGATAATAAGAATGTCTGCAAATAAAGCTAATTCATACTATCCTCAATCTTCGATATTGCACAGTTGAATTATAATATACTTTTATACGAGTATTCTTATGTATTTAAATTTTTTTTAGTTAGTAGTCTTTTTAGTGCGACTTGTATGTGGTTTATTTATAGATAATAAATTAAAGAAATGCTTTCAAATTTTAAATTGTTTACTCTGAATCTATTTTCATAAAATTTAAATTCCAGGAACAGCGTCATCTTTTGTAAGACTTGCGATCACGTTGCGCCTCATGAGTAATTTGCTCCTCACTTAACAGTAGCAGAATCTACGCATAATTGAAATTTTTTAATATTTTTTTGCAATAATTTGTGCTGTCTAGTATTTTAATTTTGTTTTATTATTTTATCGCATCTACAGCTATTTTTCGTGACAGCTGTTTTTGCTCCTAAAAATTAAACAACATAATTTCGTTAAAGAACGCAAATTTAATAATCTAGCGAATACACAAACCAACTAGGAAATTGATTATTGAACTGACGCATAAGAGTATGCAACAGTTTTTATTCATAGGCTCAAGTGAAACAATGAAAGATCAATCGATCGATGATTTCGAATCGATGCGTGTTCGAATTAAACATAACGAACAAGAACAACAACAGCAATATAAAAAATTAAAATAATAACAAAGCACCGTTGTTGGATAGGTGGGCGCTGTTTTGGGTTGAGTGTAGTGTAGTGTAGTCGTGGGTTAAACGCTTAACGCAGCGGACGTCGCGTTCGTTCTTCGTTGTTTTCCGTTGAACATTTTGTTTCAGTATTTCTGTTGTGTCGAATTAAAAGAGTGAGAGTGTGTTAAGTGTGTGTGTGCGAATATGTCCCTGTCACGCATTGACAGCAACAAGGACACAAAGGATGCCAAGTTGTTGCTGCCAATATATCCTCGCGTTGCGCCTTTACAGAAAATATTCATTGATGACTTGACGACGACACATTCGATGGATCGACGTCGTCAATGGCGTGTGCCCTGGTTCATTTTATTGATGAGTTTTGTGCAGGTAGTTCTTCATTTATGATGCAGTCAGTTAGTCTACACTTTATTCCCAATTCCCTGGCCAGCTGCCAGTCAAAGGCAGACAGACGCGGCGTATACATAATGTGTGCCAATTGTTTTGTGTATCTCTCGCTAGTCTTCTTTTCTCCAAATTTAATTTTCAAATCAAAATAGAAGAGAATTCTTCTCTGCCTTTGCTGGCGCCACTTGCGGTTAATAATGACTTTTACTTTTTACTTTTGTTTGTATTTCACTCGCATGTTTACTGGTGTATTTTATTTTTGCGGAAGTTTGCTTTTTGGAAACGTAAATTGTTTTGTATTTATAAATGAATTGAATTCTTTTTTTCTGAAGCATGTTTCGATAGCTTATCAGCCGTTGCATTGCATGTAAATGTATTTATCTGAACCCGAATGATTTATTTTATGAGGTTTATGAGGTCGCTGGACTCTTAATCAGCATTTTTGAGACTGAAACAAAGACTAATTGCATATCACTTAGGTGCGTTGTTTTTTACTGCTGACTAATATTATAGAGACTTCTTGAAAGGTGCGAGTATTTATAAATTAAATGGAATAGTCACACAACAATCACAAAACTTACAAATGGCATGTGGTTTACATCACTTTAAGTTGCAGTCACCATTTTAATCTTTATTATGCAATTTTTTTTAATCCGATTAGAACAAATTAAAAATAATTAATAAGCGAATTATCAACTAGTTAACTTTAATAAACTAATTATCTAGAATAACTAATCATATTAAGCATAATGTAAAGCAGAACATTATATTGTTAATATCTTATCACACATTTCATTTTTTTTAGTTGTGTTATCTGAGTGATGAGCATTTATAAATTTTCATTACACTTTGTGTGGAAATCAATAGAAATTACTACAATAATCTACTAGTTGGTAGTACAAATCCCTGGTGATTAGATAATGCATTAATTTCGGTAATCAAAACGTATCTTTGTATATATGCTTCAAACCAATTTCCCGTATTAGTTGTGAGAGTGTTTCATTTCATTGAAGCTGTTAAGTTTTGTCTTGCAGCAAGTGCTTTTAGTATGTGGAATCGTATCTATATACGACTGTGCAATAATCACCCACTCATGCACCTGGGAAGTCTCTCAAGTGTCCGTGCCTGTGGTTGTTGCATCTCTGTTGCATGATTCGACCCATTTAGTGGCAGGTCTCAATATTTGAAATATCTGCTAACTACGCACAATAACAATAATGTTGAGATCGTTGTTAATTGTTAGAGTTGCTATTGTTATTATTGTTGTTAATTGAGCCCAGCCCACAACGCGATATTCATTCCATATTACACAATCTCGAACTCGAATCTCAATCCGAATCCAAATCACAATTCCAATCACAATCACTAGCGACGTGTCTTGAGTTTATTGCCATTTTAGTCAGTAGACAACTTAAAATGTTGCAACTGGCATTTGTCATATTTGGTGTGATGCATGCTGCCACCATTTTGGGGCTGTTGCCTCAAGACTCAAGATGTTGCCACTGACAAAGCATCAACATTTGTGGCAGCTCTTGGCACTCACACTTGGATATCTCACACTTGGCCGCTGAGCGAAAGTGACAGATTACTTGGCATCCATTTATTTCTCTCATTCTTCTTATTTTTTTTTATGGGAACACTGCACAACAAGACTTTCAGTTTAATATTCTAGAATTTAAGAATCAATTGTGTAAATAAATACGAGTATGAACAGTTAAAATAAACATTGTTAAAATAAGTGAAACTATTATTTACGTTCAAAGAAATTGAATTAAATAGTTCTACTGAAGTAAGTATTTTTGTCAGGACAGATTCAAACTCATTTTTCTAAATCATCTTATATAAAAGACAAAGCAAGGTAATTTTAATTAAATTCCGATCTATTTTGTATAAACATTAAGTGTAGAAACTTTAAGTGAATATATATAATTATCACTAGTAAGTTTCGGATATATAATCACTAAAAAATATAATATATGCTCATATGTAAAATCAAAGCAATCAGCGGCGGACACTAGCTGAGAATGAAATAGTTTATTCATAAATCTGATCAAATATAATTCATAAACTGATTTCTTCAAAGCCCACATACATATTATTCAAAATTTATTTACACTTTAATTAGCTTTAGGTTAATATTTAATTCTTATTTAGTTTTGATTTTCCCTTTAGTTTCTAATTTATTTCTTAATATGAATAATTAATAATTATGAAATATATAAACTAGAGTGATAGGATGGTAAATAAGCAAAGGGATTAAAAATTATTTAAAGTGCATCTGAGCATTCAGTCAATCTGAGTTTGTCCGCACTCTGTTGCTTAGTGTAATGGTTGATTGTCACTTTAAGGTCAATGCCGTTTTTGCTTCCACATTCGTATTCGCAGATATCGCTGCATCTGATTGTCAATGAGTGCATGCAACGGCGTCTCATCTACAGGCCGGAATCATGCCACGAATATTGGCGCTACTTTACCTACATGCTGCTCCATGCGGACGCGTGGCATTTAAGTATTAATATGTGTCTTCAGGTGAGTTACTCCATCAGGCACACTCCGAGCAATTGTCGTACATCTTTTTATTTGATACGTGTTTTGTTTTTCTCTCATTTTTTCTGACTTGTTAGTGCTTTATTGGGGTCTGGCTGGAACTGGAGCAGGGTCACTGTCGTGTGGGCCTAGTTTATATTGCGGGCGGCATTTGTGGGGCATTGGCCAATGCCTGGTTGCAGCCGGAGCTGTTGTTGTTGGGCGCCTCCGCGGGTGTCTATGCGATGCTGTGCAGTCATGTGCCCCACCTGGTTTTGGTCAGTCAACTGTGTCCAAATCGAAATTGCAACCGCAATTTAACATGTTTCCAATTTGTTTTCATTTTCATTTTCATTTTTTGTATTTTATTTATTTTAGAACTTCTCACAATTGTCGCATCGCTTTGTGCGCATTGCTGTGATTTTGATATTGTTAGTCAGCGATGTGGCATTCACAGTTTACCATTATAGCATCAATCACAATCGCAATCCCCGCATTAGTCTTGAGGCCCATCTGGGTGGCATTTCTGCGGGTTTCTTTTGCGGTATCATCTTGTATCGGCGACTGCATCGCACATCCACAACAGCAACAACAACTTGGCATTTTTTGGGTACTCGAAGTGCGTAATATCTAATTAATTCCATTGCCTGTATATAGACACACTTTTATTAGCTTTAAAGTAGATTTAAGCAATTACAAATTCCACACGAATCGCCGGAAAAGAAAAATTATACAATCTTTTAATAATTGTTTTGTCCCATTTCTTTTTGTTTTTGGCAACTCGAGTGAATTTTATGGTCACGTACTTTTAGGGTTATTCATAATTATTATTATCATTCTATGCAATAAGAGAACAACTGTTTGAATAAATGTTATTTACACTTTCGAATCGACTTGAAATTCCTTCTGCTTTAGATTTATGACTTTGTCGCGAGTTCTCAGCTAATTATCAACAAATTCTCCCCCGTTTAATGGCTCATTAAATATTTATGTTAGTTTTTAATGATATTAAAGCATTGAAAATCCGAGATTCAATTAATTTTCTGTTTGACATTGTGATAATTAAATGTGCAGCTTGAGTTTACTCAAAATATCAGTTAAAATTCATTTAGTCACGGATTTCCTCAAATGGCAATTCAATTATGATTATACTTTTTATAACTTAGAAATTACAATAAGTCTATATCTGATACATTCACACATCCCAGGAATTTATGGGGCTATTCAAAAGGTAAATTAAGTTGGTAATATATATATTTGACATTTATTCAGATCAAAAACGTTAATGTCATACTTTATACTCTGTTCATTAACGTCTAATTCTAAAATTGTCAAGTCCAACAATGAATACTAAGATCTTTTAATGTATTTTCAAATGGCCCGGCGACATTCGTTGCCAGGCTCAAGGCTAAAAATTCAGTTTAGACTCATTAGAGTGCTCCTCTCCACGGAAATCTTTAGTAAAAGGCGAAAGATTTATTCGACAAATGAAGAGAAGCCAGAGTAAAGATATATTATAAACCATTAACAGTTATCTCAAAGGCATTCCTTAACTGCTTGGGAATTATAAGATGCTACCCTAAAATAGGCTACCCTTAAGTAAACCACCCTTAGTAGGCATTGCAAACACGATTGTTTTCAGTTTGCAAGCATGTTCTTTTTGTTTTAAATTCCCAAGTCGTTACAGCTGTCGGGGAATAGAGTGAGGGGCATTGAGACCTTTGAAGTTATCGCTTCTCGGCCTATGGCTAAGATCAAATGTGTAGTATCTGTTCTTATCAGCTTAACATCTGATAGTTCCTCCATTGGAGGACCACAAATGTTAAACTGATTTTTGGAATCAGACGGAGTGCTAGGAGCTTGCTCCACCTCTGTCAAGGGTTGACCCGGTATTGCACCATGGCCTGGTTTTCAGCCCAACTAAGAAATAAATTGTAATTGTAAATGTAATGTTACCAATTAATCTTCCTTATCAAAAAGTGGACTATCTATTTGTTTCAAGAAACAAACATTGTGATATTCAGTCTATCTAGATGATATATGGGGTAGAATCGGTAAAAATTTTACAAATGAAATGCTTCTTCAAAAATAAAACTTTAACAAATTAAACGTGTTATTTCAATAAGTTTATTTATTATATTTTCATTTAAAATATAAAGTTAAAATTATTTATTATAATGTAGTTAGACTCAATAAAGTACATATTTTAAATGCGTTTCTTTAAGTATAAATGTAATTTTATTAAATGTTAAATAACTATAATACAACTTATGACTAACAGATAGAGCTAAAGTTACCGCCTAATATTCTAGATCAGCTAGGTGTACTTCTCGTGTTAAAAGAAATGTCAACTAAATGTTAAATCCATAAGCTTAGGTTTAAAATTAAAAGGGGGAGTCAGTTAACACAGACACAAACGGTGAATAAGAGGGAGAGGGAGGGGATTAGGGCATTGAAAGTTGGCTTAAATTAACAGTCTAATGGGCCACACTTGACGCCCACCTCGGTGCATTTGCATTCTAGGCATTGATTGGATAATTCGACTATGATGCGACCGACGCGATACATGCGGCCGTAAATGTTGCAGCCGGCTAATTTTAGAATGCCTGTGTGGTCCATTAAACTATCCCCCCCACCGACCACGCCTACAGCGCCGCCGCCGCCGCCTCCGCCAACAGCTGCTGCTGCTGCAATGGGAGCAGATGTCGTCGTTGTCGTTGTCGTTGTTGTTGTTGTGCTGCTGCTGGGCGCGTGCTGATAATGATGGTATTGCTGCGGTCGCTGTTGCAACTGCTGCAACTGTTGCTGCTGTGGTTGCAACACATGCGTTCTCACCTCATAGCTGGCGTTCATGAAGGGCAACTTGTCGAATGGTGACATTAAAAACGGACGCAGTGTACTGGGAGCAGTTGCTGCTGTTGTTGTTGCTATCGTTGTCGATGTAGTTGTGGCTGCAGTTGCTGTTGTTGTAGTTGTTGCTGCAGTCGTTGGCTTAGCAATTGCTGTTGGAATCGTTGTAGTTGTTGTAACTTTGGCTTTAACACTTGTCAACGCTGCGGTCGCCAACGAGTTGTTCCTGTTATTGTTGTTGCTGTTGCTGCTGTTGCTGGCGGGAGTTCGTCGCATGGCCTGTTGAACTTTGAATCTGCTGGGTTTGGTTGTCGTTGCAGTTGGATTATTGCGTCTGTTGCCGGCAGCCGGTTTGTTTTTTGTTTTGTTTCCCTTTTTATTGGCACGTGTAGTCGTTGTTGGTCGCGCAGT
The DNA here is from genome assembly GCA_018901795.1 of Drosophila sp. st01m. Lineage (NCBI taxonomy): Eukaryota > Metazoa > Arthropoda > Insecta > Diptera > Drosophilidae > Drosophila > Drosophila sp. st01m. The sequence continues at coordinate 3,449,983 of JAEIFG010000269.1, forward strand.
TGTTGTTGTTTTTGTGCCTGTTGCTGCTGCTGCTGTTGTTGTTGCAATTGTTGTCGCTGTGCCTGGTGGCAGTGTCCTAAACGGCGGCACTGTGTTGCTGTTGCTCTGAGTTACGCTGCCCAGCAACTCGTCTAGTAACTGATCCAGTTTATTGATTTCATTTTTGTCTATTAACGGTGTCTGTTTTGTTGTCGTCGTTGCTGCTGTTGTCGCTGTGGCTGTTGTTGGTGTTAATGTTGGTGCAGCTGTAGCCGCTGCTGTTGCTTTGGCACCGGAAGAGTTGCTGATGCTGTAACTGACACTCTCAATATGTTGCAGCTGCTGTTGTTGCAACTGTTGCTGTTGCTCTTGTCGTTGCTGCTGTTGCATTGGATTCTTGTGCTGTTTATCAACAATAAGTGCGTCCAGATTTGGAGACCTCTCGGTGTGTATGACATCTTTAAAGGGATCGGGAGTGGTAAATTCTGTAAAATAAAATGGAATGATTAACGAGTTGTTTTTTTAAATCAATTGCGGTTTGAGTAAATATAAATGTGCAAATATTTATAAATGCGATCGGGATATATTATTTTAGGCAACTTAAAAATGTTTTAAGCACTTACTAGCGTTTTTTAAATGAATTAGAATATGAAAGCCTTAAGTCAAACTGTTCTGGATTTAGAGGAAATTTATCTTATCAGTTTGAACTTAAAATTTTATTTGAAACTTTTTTCTAGAGATGATCCTTGACAATAAAGCAGAATTTTTTTCGGAAGTTCTGTGCTATGTTAATATTTATTTTTTACTCTATTATCAGGAGTCAATTCAACCGAAATTCAACCATAAATTGGTGGTTCCTTAATAGACAACCTTTAATATCAAATTAGTTCGCAAAATCAAACAAATCGTGAACATCTCTTTGCAGACAAATATCTTCCAAAACTGTTTGGAGAACCAGGAATATTCTCAAGTTCATGCTTAGATTTTATATCTTTTTCGGAAGTTACTTGCGTATATCTTGATCCTTTTTTTGGTATTTTTGCATTACAGCTATTCAAAATTTCTTATATTTTTTGAGTTTTTTTTTAGATTATAATACTACAGTATTATTAACTTATTATCCACAAATTAATTTACTACCCTGGACAACAAAAAATCCCATTAACAGTGTCCAGCAAATGCTGTGCTTCGAGTCAAGACGCTGATAAAGTCTAAAACTTATTCAGAGAATAATCCCTTCATCCGTTCACACAAGGAACTTACCTATTGCTAAGGTATCATTGTCGCTTGACTCCGTTGTTATGTCGATAACGTGCTGGGTGACATGATACTTATCGCCGATTGAAAGGATCACATTGGATGTCACATGATCCAGCAGGACCTCTCCATCAATAACAAGCGGCTCTTTGGGCATAAAGCCTCCCTCAGTTTCGGTGGGTGGCGAGAAGCCACTGTGAGCCGGAGGCACCACCTGTTGATCGAAGTCGTACTTCACATAGTCGGCACTTCCCTCATATTGTCCACCCAGATGCACCACCGGCTCCGGAGGTGGCTCAACTGCCGGCACCTCAATATTGAATTTGTATTTATAGGCAGCCTGATCGTTGTTGTGGTTACTGTTGCTGTTGCTGTTGTCGATGAGGTGGTGTTGCTGTGGTTGTTGCTGTGGATAGTCGGAGGCTATCGATGGATAATGTGCAACGGTTTCATCGTAAGAAGCATCATAAGCGATGTCCATCTTATCAGAAGCCATCGATTGTTGGTAATAATTGTTGGTGTCGCTGTAGCTGCTCTGGGATTGCAACTTAAGTGCGGTATTCACAGCATCCGTGGGTAGAAAGGGTATAATCTTAAGGTTGGGCAAACTGGGTGGCAAAGTGGGAGCGGTGCTGTCACTGTCATCCAATGGCTCTGCTTCCAAAATGCTCGGATTCGTCTTGATTATCAACGGTTTCACGGAGCTCACGATGTGCGGAGGTTGTTTGGGCTTTGAGCTGGGCCCAACGGTGCTTCTAACGGTGGTTGTGCTGGGCTTCGCGGTGGTTGTCGATGTAGTTGTGGTTGTCGTTGGTGTTCTTGTTGTTGTTGTTGTGGTGCGACGCGTGGTCTTCACTTTGAGTTTCGGTTTGTTTGTCGCTGTTGTTGGTCTCACCGAAGCTGCTGTTGTTGCAATTGTTGTAGTTGTGGTTGATGTTGTTGGCTTGGGCGTTGGTGTTGTGGTTGATGTGGTTGTTGTTGTTGTCGTGCTTGGCATGGTTCTGTAGGTCACGGGCTGACCATATCTACTGGTCACCACAACCATTGGCGGAGTGACCGTCAGATTGGCCAGCTTCGAGTTGATGCGATTGTGCAGTGGTTTATTGCTGGGCAGTGGACGGAACATGGGTGGTGCATGCGTCTTGGCGGGTTGCCTTGTTGTTGTTGTTCTGGTTGAGGTTGAGGTGGTTGTGATGGTTGTCGATGTCACATTGTCATCCAGCATGTCGGATAGACCATCCAAGAGCACATTAAACAAATCAGCAGGTGGCTGAGGCTTCACAGTGCTGCCACTCGGTGGTTGCTTTGATCCCGCCCAATTGCCGGAGTTGGTGATAACAATTTGTTGTGCTTCCGCCGGCAATTCACCCACGGCAATCTCATCGCTGCCCAACTGGTCATCGAAATCATCTGCAATGCGTTTAATGCTACTCAAAGTGGTGCTGCTGATGGTTGCATCCGCTTCTGGTTGAGCTAAGGCCGTGCTGGCATCTACAGATGACTCGGTTATCATTGAGGACTGCATGGTCTGCAGAGGAGGCTCCTCCTCGTCGGGACCCAGCAGCAAATCCACCCAGGACAAAGGTTTCTTTACAGTTGTCGCCTCTGCCGCCACTTTGACTCCATTCTCCGTGCTGGGACCTAAGAGTAAGTCCAGGAAACTCAGCTCAGTGGTACTGCTGACTTCATCAATGGCCACGCCCACTTCTGTGATGGGCGTAGGCGTCGCCGCTGTCACCAGATCCATGTTGCTGGCGAGCATTTGATTGTTGTTGCCATCGATGAACTCGAGTCCTTCCCTCAACGTATCCAGAATGCTCTTCTCGCTGCTCGCTTGAAGGGCATCTCCCACGGGAGGTTCTGTGGGATGACGATCTAAGGGATAATGCTCCGCCATGGCATTCGGTGGCATCATCGCTGCTGCTGTTGCCGCTTCTGCCTCCTGCTCCTCCTTGCCGAACAGCAAATTGTAGAGATTGAATTGCCTGGAACTCTGGGAACGTCGATAGTCCCTCTGACTGCCGCAATCGTAGCTGGAGGGACAACACTGTCCCTTGGGCACCACGGGAATGCAATTCTTCAGAGCTGGCGAACATTTCTTGGGTGCACACCGTCGCGTTCCACGAATGCAGAAACAAATGTCACACGGCTTGTCCGCATCCGAACGCATCTTCTGACCCTCTGCATAGAACTGTGATCCTACCGTGCATCCCCGATTCCTCTGCAGACGCTGCGACATTCGCTGGAAGTGCTTGTTCGATGTCTTCCGATAACGCACCTCTTGAGACGATTTACCCGATGTCTTGCTGCTGCAATCGTAGCGCACCGGGCAGCAGGTGGAGTCCACAAAGATGGGCTTGCAGCCCTCTACGGGCAACATGCACTTGGGCTTGACGCACTTCTCTGTTCCACCTGAGGCAGCAGGAGAAGAGGCAACATGAGAGAAAGTTTAGATTTTGATTCGAAATCTCATTTACGATTACTCAAGTGTTTCTCTTATATTCTACTATTTTAATTCCCTGTTTCTATTACCTGTTCTACTATATGTGTTCATCTCAGTTTTTTATTAATTCCCTACACTTACTGTTCCCACGTGGAACTGCAATATACCGAACCCACAGACAGAAGCTTAAATATACCCAACTATTCACTCTTCCTCTGTCTCTCTCAATCATTAAACAATTCTAACCTTCTGTATCACTGTTTCACCCATCCCATTCTGTTTTATTATTTTAGTCTAAATACTAAGTTTTTTCATTGGCGTATTTACAATTTATATAATAATAAATATATAATAATACATAAAACGCACTTTCTTTATTTACTTAACTCACTTGCTTTATTTTAAGGCACTCATCACCTTACCAACCATATGATAAATGAATTCTATTAATATTTAATTCTTTCTAAATTAACTCTTCCCTATTAAGTGTTCTTATTTACTGCACCTAATTGATATGCTCAGTTAACTGCTCTTTATTTAATTCTCCATCCTAATATTTTACTCAGTTACTCCAATAAATTAACTTTGTTATCTATTTCCACTCATCTTCCTTACATCTGCTTGCACTTACAGTTTCTGCTTTCGCCTTAACTGTTATCATTAAATTATCCAATACACCACCCAGAATTCTCTTCCCATTTTCTGTTCTCAGATTATGTTCGACTGCATTTTAATCAGAACTGTGCCCATTTTGTGGCTGGTTCATTTGTTCATTCACTCATTCAGCTGTTCCCGCTGTGCTTATGAGTTGTTTCCCTTCTGCGATGAACTTTTATCATTGACTGTTCTCCCTTGCTAGTTCCTATCTTACTTATTTTAATTATCAGAATTCATTCTGCAACTTTTACTTACCAATGCAGTAGCAGTAGCTACACAGATTCGACGAGGACATGGCTGATCCCGACTTGTACACTGTTCCATTCTTAACACAAACTAAAATAATATATATTAATATAATTTATATCTAAATAGAAATCTTAACGAACCGAATAGATCAACATCCGAGTCATCGGAGCGTCTTTGTAGCATATTATCATTGACCACACGATCGATGGACTCGCGTTCATAGTGATCCAGGTAGGCGATGATGCGTCGCTTGGTGGGAATCTTATAGAAGGCATCCAAGCGAGCACACGATAAATAGGGGCAACATGTGTTCTTCTTTTGGACAACCACACAGCCTCGTGGAGGTGGCATTGGCATCTCCGGGCAGACTTTCAGCCGACAGACGAGCGTCTTCCGATTGCACTGACAGTTGAGGCACTTTTCCATGCTGGGCACCACCGATTTGTCCGCAAACCAAGTGCCATTATGATGGCAACCTGGAATAAAATCCATATTAGTAAGATCGAAGCTGGATGAGTTCTTATTTGTGATAACTTGAGCATCACTTAAGAAATATCAATTTTCAAGCTACGGATAAGGAACAGTTCTGTTCGAAAAAGAACTAGTCACTACGAAGTAATATCATAAAATATTATAATATGTATTAACTATATCATACAGAAATTTTGCATAAACATTCGCAATTGTATCAATATATGTATATCAATATTTATATTGATAGTATAAATTGATAATTAAAAAATATGTCTACCATTTTAACTTTGAACTGAACAAATGCTGTAAATCTGTAGAAAAAATTTATATTTCCCCTCTCTCAAGTCTTATATTTTTCTTTATGAAACTCAATTTCTTGCATTGTTTGACTTAGAGTTCCCCATTGGAATCCAATGAAACTAGTTTTGAAGCTAAAATTGAAGCGAACAGCTTTGGATGTACACGTTTTCCCCGCCCGCTTGTTTCTTGTGTTATCAGAGTTTTTACGCACGTTACCGTTGTTAACTCACCTGAATTCTGCGTGATAAATGCAGCCAACTGTGCGGGCAATACGAAAAGTAATGCCAATGATAATATGCTGACTAAGTGAAGCGTCATCTTTGCCTCACTTCCTCCTCCTCCTCCTCCTCCTGATGCTCCTGTTCCACCTCTTCCCTATTGCGTGATTAGGAGAGGGGTGCGGGAGGGGGCCTCTGAGCTGTGGTTCTACCACTCGGTACTTCTCGGTCTTCTGCCAGAGGCAACAAGCGAGTTGCAACTTCCAAACTGGGGTCGTCTAATGCGTGAAATGTGTGTCACGCAGCGGCAACTTTCCAATGACAAGCGAATCGAAGCGTCTTCTGCCGGCAACTGGAGGCCAACTCATGCTCCGGCGTCATAAACCGAATTAAACTAGATGCAATTACCCGCACAATTGTTTAGGCATTCAGAGCAAATGATACTGGTACGAGTATTCGCCGTGTTCACAACTTTGTTAATTCTGTAAGACAAACTATATATAAATAGACAGAAAGAGAGTGTGTGAGAGAGAGAGATGGAAAGACTGAGAGGGTTTAAGCTGGGTTCAAATCAAGTAACTGACTGCTATGCATAAAGAGCTTGCAGGTAAATCACATACTCGCAATTTAGCCAAACGAGAGAAGCGGACAGAGGTCTCAACTCTCGGCCAGGTTTCTATCTACTTATGTACTTGATGTACGCTTTAAGAGCCAGCTTTAACCTGGAGATAAACGAGCTTAAAGAAAAACCTTAACTGTTTTTAATGGGGATTTTAACTGTTGTTTTCTCCGTGGCAAAAGTCATTTAATGTGAATTTCATTCGGTTTCCAGTTTGTGACGCATCCAACAAAAGTTGTTAGATATTAGATAAATGCTATTTACCATATCGCACATTATGGAATTGAAGATCATTGCACTACGAAGAGGTTATTGCCTGTTTCTTCTTTATGTTTAACCAAGAACATTCTTAATGTTTATCACATATTATTTAATGTATTTATCATAAATTAGTCTAATAGTTCACTTCTTATTGAGTGTGCAGTCATTCGAATATTTCTCTCAACTTTATTGACTTGTTTTCATTACCTTCACACATACAACTGACATAAAAAACTAAATGAATTGATACAGAACAGACCGAAATGGGGCAGAGGAAACTGGACAGCTTATCAAATTAAATCAGCTTGCGACACGAACCACAGCTATAAATAATATTAATCAACAAAAAAAAAGAAAATCAAATTAAGGAGAAAAAGTTAAAAAAAAAAAAACTTAAATAGAGACAGAAAAAACTGGTAGTCAGAATCAGCACAGCATCGAGAAGAACAAGCAACACTCACACTCGAACTCGAACTCGGACTGGAGTCTGATTCTCAGTCAGGTTGCATGCGAAAATCTAAACAAACAAACAAACAAACAAATAAACAAACGTGAAAATCAAACAACGCCAAAGCAAATGGCGGTCATTGCCAGTGAAAGAACCAAACCGTCGACTTGTCTTCACAACAGAATAGAACCAAACACGATCACAGCTCGACCATGGATCGTCAGACCAGTCAGACCGTCAGACCATCAGACCGAACAGACCAAGAGAACAACAGATCATGCATCCACTTTCATTAAGAACGTGATTAGCAACGGGCACCACAAACTTGCATGCAAATAAAGAACATGACACTATAAACGAGAATATCAATCGGCTGTGCACTTATACGAACTATAGGTACCCTAACTGAAATACGATAAAAGTTTTAAAATCTAATTAATCATCAAAAACTCTGTTGGCTATCGCTACTAAGAAATCTCGATTAGACAGAACATAAACTAAATCATATTCTCAAATATAAACTGAATATTAAATAAAATGGCTAATCAAATAAGATCTGGAGATTGTAGCTTTTGTATAATTAACTCCCTGTATAGTGCAAGTATTTTGGATATACTTTTAAGCATAATTAATTAAGAGTACTCAAAAGTTACTTTGTGATATTAAATGTATTAAAATATAATGCTGGACTTCCAGTTCCAGTTGCCTTGCTGAATAATTCAGGAAACCAACAAATTAAAATATAACAATTTTTTGTGTGTGATTTTAAATATTGAAATTCCGTATATTTGAGAAAGACTGCTTTACATTTCAAAATTTTTGCAATTATAAATTTGCATTTGTTTTTTAATGAACTGCTCAGTTAGTCAGGATTGATTATATAGAATATAATAAACCAGATGCTTTCATAATGCTGTTACAAAATAAACAAAATGTTGGCTATACCCTGTATGAGTTGCAGAAAGTGTGACATGATCAAGAATTGCGCTTAATTGGAGCTCTCATGGCATGGCATGGAATGCTCTTGCAAAAAACACTGTTCAGTTCAGTTCACTTCTTTCTCATGACAACTTTTAATCAAGCCATTATCCTAATGTCAAGCCCCCGAGCAAAGCAACTAAAACTTTCACACTCAAAAAGAAGTAGCCAGATTCAGAGTCACAGTTGAAGACAACAACCAAAATACAGAAATAACCGCTGAAAAGTTTCAGTTTCACACAATAAATCACTGCAGTTGACTTTAATTTTGAGTGTTGTGGTGGATTTTTAATTGATTTCACTTGGTTTTCATTTGCATGGAAGCCACAGCGTGTTTTGGTATGAAATGCCAATAAAATCAGAATCGTGGACTCCCAAAATTGAGTCAGTTGTAGCTCGCGACAGAACTCTCTTAGGTGTTTTCTTAAGAGATTGAAGAGAAAAGCACTTTCTTTTAGAAGTTGCCATTTCTTTCAAGTGCTGCTTACTTAATTAGTATGTCTTAACGCGATTCGCATTGGGGCAGCTCTCGGAGTCATAATTCCGGTGACTAAAAATAGAGGAAACAACAAAGAAAACAAAGAAAATGTAGAACACACTCAGTAATAAGTGTGTATGCAGAACGTGTGCTTAGAAGGTACATAAATAAATTACAGTAGTTACAAAGCTAACAAAGATAACAAAAACAACAACTCCAGCCAGTCAAGTTGAAGTCAAGACCAAAGAAAGCCGCTGTCTGAGGCTGTGGGAGCAATTGTCTTTTAAAGTGTCCAAGAACGAACTTGTCTCAGGTGCCATAACGAGGCCAACAATTACGCCCCAGCAATATAAGGTTTTCGACAAAAGCTCTCTTGATGCACTGAGAGAAATGCTAGGCAAATTAATAAAGTAATTAATTTTAATGGCTTTTTTGTGTTCGTTGCGGAGCGAAAGTCAATGAATTAACTCGCTGAAGATTGGATTATTAGTTTAGGAAATTACAATTTTAATTTACATTTGAGCAACCTAGTTAACTGCTGTGCAGATTAAGCCAAAGATTGGTGTTAAGGGAAATTCTTCATCTTGTCAGCAAGTATTAAGAGAAAGACTTATAGCTGATGATGGGAAATTGAGGGTTAGAATTAATGTAGATTGTTCGTTGGAGTTCGGCTTAACTTGAAATGATATTGGCAACGTATGATTAACTCAAAACTGCCAAGAGAGCTTTGAAAGCGCTTTTATTATTCTAGAAAGTTGAGAAATACAAAGGTGGCTGTTAGAGAAATTACTTTTAATTATTTAATTCATTTAATGACATTTAGAACAGAGAAATAAACAGAACCTGTTGAAAATACTAACAACAATCCGTTAATTTATATGTCTATTCATAAAAGAGAACAATTGAAGCTTAAATGAAGTGTCAATTGTTCAATGACTTCGATAATTTCCACGTCCAGTTTTAGCTTTGGCTTTATTCATGGTCTTAAAGAAATCACCCAGTTAGTCAAATCATGTTGTTGTTCCAAAAACCAAAAGACACAAATCTTCAGAAGAAGCGAATGCATAGACAACATTTATATACAAAAAAAGCTCATGGCAATGAATTCTAAAGCGCGACATCAATTCAAGACAATAAATCGGCTATTGAGCACTTGTATCTAGTATCTGACAGATACTTTTGTTGTAGCATTTCGCTTCGTTTTGAGTATTTGACACAGAGGCTACGCCCCACTGACAGATTTTTGAGCTTTGCTTATAATCTTTTGGGGGGCTGTACCACTGATTTGTGAAAGGCAAGTCAACTGGGCTCAAAGCCTTGGCTCTAATCAGCGCAACTTGGCTACTGGGCATGTTCTAACTTATAATTTGTGGCAAAAAACTTTCACCAACTCGGAGCAATCCCCACCCAACTAGATAATAATAAGCACAGATTATGTAAATCTCAGTCGAGCAGAAATAAAAGAAAAGATCTAAATACGATGATTGGAACACACACACACACACACAGCTGAGCCTATTTTCACTTTTGCAAATTAACCAAGAACACGAAACGGAAATCGAAACCAGAAACAGTCAACAAATAAGTCAACGATCAATGAGTAGCATATGAATGAACTAAATTAAAAACTCGGTTAAATGCAAGTCAATTCTTTGGTTATACCCCGTGAAAGATTGAGCATGATTGGCTGAAGCAAAATCATAGTAATCTCGATAGAAGTAGGTACTTAATAACTAATATAATAACTATTACGATTACATGAACATTATTATCTGGGTATTTAATTTATTTTATTCCGTACAACTGTAAAACTTAACTGACTTGCATCCACTTCGAATAATCAAAAGCTGTAGCTTTGAAATGTAGATGAAAGTCATGAAACTCTTCAGTTACTTTGATACTCATAATTTATGGTAATTTCACTTTTATAGTTGCTTACAGGGTATCCACTATGCTCTCAACCACTTGACTTGACTTGAGCATTCTTTTCTTGTTGTTTGCATCTCATCTTCGAACTTGGCTATTTCATATTTCTGCGGTCTTATCGAGTGAAATTTGTCCCAGTTGCTTTTATAGTGTGGTAAACAATTTGTGGCCCACGCGTGCTCACTAATTTGGCCACAGACGTCGGTCTTTTCGAACAGTACGTAGACCCGCCTTTCCATGTAGAATAAGTCGAGACTTCGAGTCGTAACTCGTCTGTGACTTTGGTTAGCTGCATGTGTGGCTTTTTAAATATTCTACGAACAAACAACAACATCTACAACAACTACAATAACAACATTAAGAACAGTAAAGTTAAGGTCTACCAAGAACTTTAGTCTGAGCAATTTTCATGTCGAACTCAATTGATGCGACTTTTGCCTGTCTGTCGACTTCTTCCTCAAGGCCCCTCTCTCAAACCCCTTTGAGTAGACAGACAAATGCCTGTCATTTAGTGGCAGGCAAACATGTTCCCTCGATCCCCCCTCTTCACTACCCTCTGACAATGTCTACCACAATCAATCCAAGCCACAACGGCAGCAGCAGCAACTCCTCGTCCCAAGTTATTAAAGCCGCGAGGGCTCAATAAATGGGCGTCGTTTATGCACCTCATCATCAGCGATTGCAGTGATCGCATCGAATATTTTGCAGCTCTTTTTTCATTTCATTTTCTTTTTTTTTTTGTTTTGCTTTTTCCCTTTTGCCAAGCGGAAGTTGTAAATAAAACGAAATGAACAACGGCAAGAGAAGATAAACTGGACAAAGTGCGAATATCTGATGGCCCCATGTTAGTCAAATATAATTCGCTGTTTAGACTCGTTAATAAAAGAATTTTTAGCAACTGTCTTTCAATATCAATTTATTTTCTTAAATAAGTAGCATCACACATTTAGTAAAAATACATCCAAGCTATCTAATCATTCTACTAACTTCATATATCAATTATATTTTTGATTAGAATTATATTTTTGAGCATTTCTAAATATAAATATGTTTCTTAAACACTGCAAAGCGAATAGTACAGCTATATGGATCTATATCAATCCATCAAAATCATATATTTAATCTTTAACTGATCTCTAGATACTTGCAATAATCAAGCAATTGTAATTAAATTTTAGGTTGCTAGCTAATAGCTGGAACGGTGATTATAATCTATTCGGAGTTGCTTGACTAGAATGTACTTAATGGGTAATTGTCTTAACTGGGTACGGGCTGTGTTTAATTAGCTGTGTGCGGCTGAAGCAACTGATAGAAGGTGACTGGAAGTGTAACCTGCATATGGGTATCGACTACAGCTTCGACAATAGCTGTGCAGGTGAAAGTCAGTGGAGACTTGGAGAAGTAAATGAAATTAGAACAATAGCACGACAAACCAATTGCAAAGGAAAGGTAAACTCTCTTACAAAGTACACACACACACACACACAGCCACTTAGACGCCAACACACACCTTTCACAGAATCGAGGTATGACTGTGCAGTACAAAGAGCCCAAATTCTAAGCATCATTAAGTTCCAGAGCATTAAGTTCACAAGTTTTAGTCATAAATTTGTTTGTCTCCCTGTTCTGGGTTATTAAGCCAAATTGTTGTTGGTGATCGTGATTCGCGTTCGCATTATAATAAAATTGTCAACATGACAGCCCCGATTAATATAGACTTCAATTTATCAAGCATAAATCATGAGTTCAACCAACAAACAAAAGACTTGGAACACAAACTTCGTTGCCATTTGAATTTAATGATGTGACTTGCGGCAATCAGGGGAAGTTGCAAGTTTCAAGTCTCACGTCAAAGCCAACGACCGAGCCAGTGCCTCAGGTAGCTTTAAGACGCTTCCACAACTTAACTTCCAGCTCTTCTCTTCGGGCGGCAAACTTGTTTTGACTTTTCGACTTAGAATCGAGATGTACGTTGTATGTTATTGTGGCTCGTTTCGTGTGCCTTAGAACAATGCATTATCAAAATGCAACTACAAAGCTAGCAGTCCTACTCTGTCTATTTTTTCATTTTCTTTTTCGGATTTCGCACGAATGTGCTTCTATTACAATTTCCGGGCACATTTGTCAGAGACAACTTGTAAGCATAGCCAAGAGCCGTTAGAAAACTGCGAACTGTCTAGCTAAATTTGCGTGTACCATCCACTTTTATTATCGGATGTCTCTTCAGAAATACAGACACTCAAACTGCTCCTTTAGTCATTAATGGTGTTCGTTGACAGCTGTGATAAATAACTGACTCTGGACTCTTTTGGTCAGATCGATTCAAGCCAAATAACAATAACATTACTTTTATGATCGTCTTACAAGTCATGTTTATACTTGAGTCGTGTTCCCGGTGCCTTTAGGACTGTGCTGATCTATTGATTGCATTTTGATTGACTGTCAAGGCTCTACAGTTATATGATTTAATATTTAACAGCACTCGAAATACTCTATTGCTCATCTTATTTACCTGGGTCTAGACTCAGACATTTTCTTAATTTCTTTTGGTTTTATTTAGTTTCTCTAGTGTTACATCTTTTTAAAGTACATTCTTGTATGATAATTCTTCATACTAAAGTGCAAGACATAAGAGAATTAGATCTGTTATGATTTACAGTGTTTTCTGCGAAATGTGATATAAAGTTTCTAGGCGGAACGACTTTTCTTTGTAAATATGAGATTTGTTTTAGATAAAATCCATAGAATAGTCATAATATACGTTTATGCAAGTAATTCTCAGGTGAGAAAAGAAATGGTCTTACGGGCTGCTGAACAACATCCATTATACATATAAGGTGTTTTCTTTTTATATACGAATCCATCTGAAGCGTAGCATGCGTTGCATTTAATAAGATGTGAGTACAAGCATATGATAATTATGATAATATGTTAACTGTTAGACATATTTAATGTTAATTTAATTGTTTTATTTTTAATAGATTTATTATATCCTAACTAATATTAAAATTTATTATTACTTGTTGATAACAACTTTCATAATATTTATTCTTATTAATATTAGTTTTATATTATCATTCTTTATGTTACTTTTACAATATTTTAATACATGACATCGTTATAAAATATTGATAAATATTTATAAGATTGTCATACAATTGTAGTACGTCTATAACTTTAACATTGCAGCATGCACAACAAAAGTTCTCTATAACTTTCGTGCTTGATTTATATCTGAAAGATACATGCACCTGGTTGTCATCTCATCCGTTCACTGTTACATCCACACGGGGCAAAGTCGGCTGTTGTGCACTCTCTTGGAACTGCATGCACTCACAACCCTAGACCAATCCCCCCCATCACTCTTCCTTGTGCATCCACTCTTTTACTGCCTTGGTCAGTTCCTTTGGATAACTGCGCATATATGTACATACTATTTTAATGTGTGTGTGATGCTGCTTGGATGGAAAAATAGGGAAAAAACAAAAGAAAAGAAATACAAGTCGAGTCCAGACAAAGCCCCTCCTCATATGGCATGTCTTCTCAGTTGTGGTTGCGATATCTGATTACGTGCGGCATTTCTATCTCGAGTAGAATTTCGGTGTTCTTTGTCACGACTCTATTAGGCATATCAGATGTGGCAGTTGCCAAAAAGAGGTTTGGATCCTTGTCCAGCCTATTAGGCTGCAAGTTGACCTTGAGGTAAATATACATTTTGCTTTTGCCACTCGTGCATAAAGATTTGCAACAATTTGTGGCAACTGTTTCAAATTACCTTAAGGCCCATTGATTTAATGACGCTTCCTGACCCAGGCTCTGCCTCATACTTGAGAGTACCGCTAGTCAATTGTTGGCAATTAGCAATGTTGGCAATGTGCTTAGAACGATCGCTACAACTATTTAACGTTTCAGGTAAGTAACTAACGAAGCGACCAGCTAACTCGTAACATAAATGTCGTTCACATTGGCTTTTATAGCTTCCGCTTTACATTATCAAATATTATTGGAGTCGTTGTATCGTTGTAGTTGTTGTTGTTGCTGCTGCTTGTGGATTGCATGTCGACACGTTAGCTCATTCTTCTCTCTGTATTTCTTGCTCTCTTCGACTTTCATCTGTTGCTTTTTAAGTCATAAAAAAACACCCTTTGAGTGTGCGACGGCAATCTAATGATGATCATTAGGAATGCGCTGTAATAACAGTCGCAGCAACATTTACAGCAGCAACTGGTTGCCGCTTTGTCAACACCGACGACAACGACGACAGATACAACAGCAGCAGCATCAACAGAGGAACGGTAATTTCTGAAAAGATTACCGTGAACATTTTCACTCATTGGCAATGCAACCTACATTCACATGTTCTTCCACACACACACACGCACTCACACACTCTCTCACACACACACGTCACTCTTTTGTTTTTGCTGAGCCCTTTGTTGTCTTTCAGCTCTCGGGAGTAAATTTTCTTAGTCGCATTCTGTGATCATTGTAACGGCTTTGATTAGACGTAGACCTCAAACCGAACTTCAAGCCGTAGTCGAAGTTTTTACTCAGCTTTTGTCGTCGCTTTTGGTTACCATCTTCTTTTGTGGCCCACAGATGCCACATTTTTTGTCGTCTTGTGGCGCTGTCGGCACTTTAACAGTTAAATGGTTAGTTTACATCATTAGCATGACAGAATGAGATAGAAACACAGAGTGAAGAGAACAGTTTTCAGATGTTCAGTTTTTCCATCTATGTTACAGTCGCTTAATAAATAGACAATTTTCAACTGACCTTTTTAATTTTGTCTTTCGTTGAGGTGTTATTTAATTGCTCGGCAGATTATTTAATTGATGTAGATTTGCGTTATTTAATGAATTGAGAGTTTCGGGCTAAAGAACAATTATCATCTAACAAATCAAATTAAAATCTGAAGATTAGGGAAATTCTTAAATTGCACTTTATATAACTATTGACTTTATTTACTTTCCTTAATGAAACTGAAGAAAAATCACAAATTCATAGGTTTATTTCATCATAAGACTAATTGCATTTAATGAAAAATACACGATTGGAACGAATGAAAGGTTATGCTAGGAATACGATGAGTTCAACAAAACAGGTAACACAAGAAACAAAAATGAATAATGGTAATGCAATTTGGCGTTATTGAACATATCAACAATATCAATTACTATTAAATGTCGTTCAAAAATGTTACCATTACAATGTTAATCCTCTTATTTTCAACTAAAACTCTCGCGACAGGCAATTAAAATTCCTTTATTTAATACAATTAAAATTGCAGGAATAACGTGAGAACTCCCAGAAGCATCCAATTCACATGTCTATTCCTTTTCCTTTGCCGTAATCGCTACTGACGCCGCCGAAAGCTCTTAGACGAAACAATTGCCCCCAAGTTCTTTGCCTAAGTCATTTGTTTGCCTGTCTTTGTCGTTACTTTTTCTCTGTTGTATGTGTGTATTAGTGCGAGTGTGTGCAGCGAAGCGAATCGGTTTGGGTCCGTCGTTCTGCGTCTCAATTATTTATTTAAGCTGCCACCCAGCGTTGGGTTCTATTAACATTGTAAACAATACCGTTAACACGCCACAACACGTTGCACAAACAACGTCAAGAATTTGCCAAGTTCTTGCCGACTGCCTGCCTCAACCTCAACCTCAACAAAATTCAGTTGCATTCTCCCTCACCACCACTTCTTCTTTCTCTTCTATGGCAATGCGTCAAATATTCGTACACTCATGCCTAACTGTATGTGTATGTGTTGTTTGTGCAACGCAACCGCAACAGCAACAGCGGCAACAACAAAAATAAGAATAGAAAAGACAACAGGAAAAACTGTTAGCTGAAATGCGACCACGTCGCAAAATCGGGAAAAACTCATGGAAAGCACTTATTAAATTTCAACATTTTCCATGCAAAAAAAAAAAAAAAACAAGAAAGAAAACCGCAGCAAAGAATTTCTTGAGACAAGGTTCTTGGATGCATTCAGGAGATTGAGGAAGAGGGAGAAATGGAGACATGACCATGCTAATGAGTTGGTCAGTCTTCAGTCTACTCCAGCAGCTTCCCAAGTATTCCAAAAGTTCACATACCTATGTAGTTGTTGGTTGTACTTGTTGCTGCTCGTACTGTTTATCCACTTGAGTGTTTGACCATTAAGTTTTATGTTTGCTTTTCGTTGGCTACTCTTTTTTGTTGCTTTTGTTTCCACACGCGGCGCGACTCTATTTCAGAATTACCGAAACAATAACAAAAATCGCAGGTTGTGCTTTTGTGTGTGTCTGTGTGTATTTGCCTTTGCCTTTGCTGTGGCTGCACTTCACTTCACTTCACTTCAAGGTTCTCTCATCCTTAACCACAAGATCTTTGACTTTTGTTTTTATGTCCAACTCTTTCTACCTTCGTCTTAACTTGAACGTCCCTCGTTGGTCGCTGTTGTTGCTCGTTCTGAACGCGTCGCGTGTTGGCCACCAACTGAAGTCTCCATTGTGTTGGCGCGTTGCTTTTAAGAAAAGCCCCAAAGAAAGTTGCCCGCATACAAAAATTCTACCACGGGCTTTGCCCGAGCTACAGATTCTTGCTTAAAAGCAAAGAGAGTGACTCTCTTAAGCATCTTAAGAGAGCAAGCATTTGTTGAAATTTTTAACGTTTGTGGGGGAAATGTCACTTAAAACTCTCTATATATATGAATATGGATATTCAATTAATATAATTAATATGGTGGTGAATGAAACAAAAAATACATGTAAGAAAATTATAGTCGAGACGACAAAGGCCCAGACAAATATGTTATGGAACAATAATGGGTTTAGCGGCGACTCGAAATTAGTTTGTATTTCTACTAAAAAACTTGTAATAAAAGCACTATAGAGATCTATCAAGTTTGGTTAAAGAAATGCGCGTATCAGACAGAAGGATGACTGACCATGTAAAAGATATATATATTCTTAATCAGCATCAATTATCGATATAACACCGATCGTGTGTCTTCCGTCTGTGTGAACACCTCGATCTCAGAGACTATAAGAACTAGTGACACGAAGAACACTTAAAAACTAGAGATTTATGGTTTTGCAGTGTGGTAGATGTTTGCTAAAAGTTTCATTTCGATCGAAAAGTAAACAGCAAAAAATTTCAAATAATAACAATAATAGCGCTAGCAGTTATCATAACTTGGTAAAACGAAAATGCTAAAAATCTGTTACTTGGCAAAGGATCGATTCTGTGGTGTAGTGTACCGTTCACCGATCGAAGGTTTAAGTCCTGCCTTAAACAGACATTTTTAAATAATAAATGTTGTATTGACAAGTCATATTTATTTTACAATAACATTCATTGCTAATACATATTTTTGAAATTTTTAAATGAGTATTGTAACAACATTGCAATTCAGCAGACAATGGTTAATGTTGCTCAGTTTGTTGAACCTCCGTAACTTTACATTTTCTTTTAGTATTGGGTCGTGAGTCCGATATACAAATAAAATGAACATATTATTTTAAAACAAAGATTACCATTCATGGTGGTACTATTATAATTACAGTAGCTGTACGAATGCAAAAATCTGATAGATAAACTTTTGTTATTTAACATTTGAGTCGGTTTAATTTCCCGGTTACCATACATTCCATTAGTCGTAATATGTTAAATAGAATGGCAGTAGTGGCATATTAATAATTCTAAGCATTACAAGATGCTTAAAGCATGTAACGGGTGTTCCTCTTGTCGAGTATTCTATAATTCCCCGCTAGAATTTATGTCGCGCTTAAAGGCGGCACTCTGGCTCCGTTTGTGTTATCCTTGGAGCAAACGAGATCGGTTGGTCCACAGTCACATTTTCGTCTACATTCACATCCTCTTTTAGTGGACGCTGTCTAAAGATATTCCCTATAATTTCCACCTTTAAACATGATTGTAGATGTTGCCACTTGGAGGTGCAAATGATTATGGTTGCTATTTTTGATGTGTTACTGTGGAAGTAAAGCATCTAATAGGCTAAACACCTGATGAATAGCTAAACCGATTCCCGAATTATGATTGATCACCGCGGAGGAAGATGCTGTCCCGAAGAGACTCATCGCTGTTTCCGACGTCGAATTTTCATTGATGTCTGGTGAGCCGCTATTACTGTCTCTTCGGGAGGGAGACTGGCTTAATTTATTTGCGATTTCCGAGCTACTGCTGATGGAAGTGGGAATACTTCCAGTTTCTAGCATGTCACAGATGTTTAAGTTATTTTCCAAATAAAATTCAGGTTTCAGTTGAGTTTCAACCATCCTCGCCCCGGTCGCCATCGCCTGCTCTGTCTCCTGCTCCTGTTCGTTTCTGTGCGTTTCTTGATTAAGATAAGTTGCCTCTCCGGCTTCAACCGTTATTGGCATTTCCAACTTTATATCGTTCTCCAATTCAATCTCGGATGCGACCTCAAACTCTGCGTCCGTCTGAAGAGTTTCCTGCAGCGGTATCAGTCCATCATCCTCTTCAAATGGCTCAAACTTACATTCGTTAACTACAAGCAGTTGATCCTCTTCCGGCAAACTTGGTTGCATGTCAGTAGAGACGATAACGCTTGCAATCTCTACCGGCTCTAATTTAACATCGATGGCCTGCGTCTGATTTTGCTTATCCGGACGCTTCTGTACAACTCGCTCGAGAATTCCACAGCGTTCCAAACGCACTTGACAACCATTGACTTTTGAGCGCATTTTTCGCTTCTTCGCCTTACGTCTCACGGCAGAGGGACGACTACTCGAGTCCGGCTCGGGAGTAGATTGTTTCTTTGGCTTTAGGGTACAGGCTCGTTTTCCTGTGGCCTGCAGCACATCTTTTCCATAATACATTTGGGCTATATCTTCGTTAAGCTTGTCAACCTCACTGCGTCTCGCATTTGGCTTTCGAGGAGGCGTCGGTAGTGGATCAGTTATTGGGGTATCAGTCATTGAATTAGCAGCTATTGAACTGGTAGCAGCTAATGTAGTAGTAGCTGGAGGGCTATCCGACGAATCAGGTGTCGGAGGAGCGGATTTGAAAGGTCTACCCCTTTTACATTTGACAGGAGTCTTTGTTGGGGTAGAAACCTCCGGAGCATCTTTCAACTCCGATTCCACTTCGGATAATTTATCTGACACTACTTCCACTATATCCTTCTTGGCAAATTTTGTTGTGTTATCCATTTTATCGCTCTTTTGTACCCTACCATTCTTATTCACCTTGTTCGCGTCGGAAATCAACTCAGCCGATTCCTTGGCATAACTAAAACTTTGCTCTTTATCGCATAATTCCTCAGCAACCCTTTCATTAGATTTATCCAATTCATCAGTCTTCTCTGTAGCAACTGCCTCTGTTCTTTTATGCTCACCAGGTCTCTCAAGTTCTCTCGACTTCTTAGGTATTTTAAAATCAATCTTCTTAGTAGTGCCTGCCTGTATCAAATTCCGATATGATGTTTCCAGCTCGACATTACAGGACTTAAGTTTTTCAATAAGTGCCACTGACTCATTCCCATCATCTGACTGACGCTGTTTCTCTGCTGCCTTGAACTTGTGCTCCTTCTCCGCTTCTCTCCGCCTCTTCTCTGCCGCCTCCAGCTGACGTTGCTTGGCCAAACGATATTCACCATATGTTCGAGGCTCATTTTGGCCACCTGCTCCAAAGAGAGGTGCTGAAAATGGAGTGTTGTAGTTGCTGTTGCGACATGCAGGGGAATTTCCTCCTGGCCGCTCAGCAATATTATAGGCGGTTATATTGTGAAAATTTGGATTAAATCGGTTTAAGTAATTAAAATAACTATTGGTGCAATTGGAACCAATTTCGATGCTGTTATTATTGAAGCTATAATTTTTCATGGGTTGCTGTTCTTTCTGAATTTGTGTCCGAGATGTTGCAGTATTTGTTAGCTTATTTCGACAGCGAGGATCTCGCAAATTACTGTAATGCCTCGCAATGGATGCTCCTTTAGCAATGCTATGATATTCATTTAAGTTGCTGATCAGAGGGTGACGTTTCTATAATGCGACTACAAGAAATCTGATTTAGAATGTCTGTCACATTTGGCGGTGATGATACAGGTGATTGTTGTGCTTGCACCACTGCCGCTGCATGTCCTGAATTTGCCGGTGGTAGGTTGCTTTTATGGTAGTTACGTGGATCACGGCAGTTCGAAGCCAGCGGCGAGGTGTGAGCAGTGACACTCAATGCGATAAGTTTCTTACGTGCTTCCTGAAAAAGTGAGTCAACTTTTGTTGTTGGTGGTGGTGGTGCAACCCTCGATCGACGAGAAAATTCCTCTGAATCTGTTGCTGCTGCTGATGTCACATTCTTTAAGAACGGTTCACAATCTTTTATCAAAATAACTTCAGTGGGATAACATAGCTGCAATTAAGATAAATAAATATATTAACATAGACGAATATTGTGAGAAATACAAGATTTCCAAAAATTGAAGGGAATGAAATTAAAGGGATCAAAATAAAAACCTCCGGTTCTGTTGCTGCTGATGGTGCGTCCTTCGTAGAAGCTGACAGATTTTCTTTATTGGCTGCCCTTGAGGTCATAGGGTCATCATCGTTTATCACAATTACTTCAGTGGTATTCCATAGCTAAAGTAAGTGTAATACATATATTAGCAAAGACCTGCATTCAAATAGAACTTATAGGATTTATAAGTAATTTTGTAAGTTTAAAAAAAAACAAAAATTTAAATATGATAATTTTAAAGAACAAAAATAAATACCTCCAATTCTGTTGCTGCTGATGGTGTCGACTTCGTAGAATCTGACAGATTTTCTTTATTGGCTGCCATTGAGGTCTTAGGTTCTTCATCGTTTATCACAATCACTTCAGTGGTATTCCATAGCTAAAAGTAAGTATAAAATTAAAAAAGACCTACTTTCAGAATAACTCATAGGATTTATAAATATTTTTGTTAGAGTTTCAAGAAAATAAGATAATTTTAAAGAACAAAAATAAAAACCTCCGATTGTGTTGCTGATGAAGATGCCGCTTTCGTCGAAACTAACTGATTCTGTTTAATGGCTGCTTTTGAGGTTGAAGGTTCATCATCGTTTATCACAATCACTTCAGTTGTATTATAAAGCTAAAAGTAAGTTAAACATTTAACATTGACGAAGAGCTTCCTTCAAAGATAACTCATACGACTTTCTAATATTTTTATAAAACTAACAAAAAGAAAAAAAAACTAGGAACAATATTATAAGGAACATAAATAAGATTTGCAAATTTTTAATTAAATTTCAAGGAAGTTAACTGAGAAACAAGAAACAAGTTAACAGAACAAAAATTAATAATGTAAAATGAAAAACTAATTCAATGTATGGAAAGTGTGAAAAGACCTTAGTCGAGCATAAGCAATTGCGGGAGACTCTGCAAATCGATATATTATATAATCTAGAAAAACTTTCTTGTCTTTTTTGAGAAATCTGAACCTAACCTTCTGCTTCTGGTCTAATACATCCTGACCAAATTATTTTGATATACTAAATGAAAAGTACATTCAAGTGGCTCAAGCGATACCAAGTTAGGGATTGACAACGCACATTCCGAAGGTTTCACCCCATTTCTAATGAAAGGGAGTATCGCTAACAGATTAATATAAATAAAAACTTTTTTAGATCGGTGCATTAAATCATATGTCATTGGCGTGCCGGTTGGCATAAGAGTGCCTGTACCCAGGGTATCCCACTGTCGAGAGTGCCTTGTACCAGTTACATACATTTCAAGTTGCGTGGATTACAGTTTTCCTATATTTAATAAAGTGTTTTCAATCTCAAAAAAATTCGACATTTTTAGAGAATCATCTTAAAACATGTGTTACTTACCGTTTTAAATTCCATTTTCAAATTGTCAATAACTTTGTCAATTTTATTTATCGTGTCGTCTGAGAACTTACAAACAAACTCAGATGACGTCATACTAAATCGTGTAAAGATAATAAATTTGTAATTATGAATATGATGCACGTAGTAATAGCAAAAGCGTACTTGCTCTCCAGGATATTCGCTAAATCATTTAGCTTCTTCCACTGCGCATGGGCTATATGGGGTTTGAATGTTTTCCCCACATTTCTGACGAAGGGAGCAGTGTCACGCCACTTCTTGAGTTTGGCCATATCAAATTTTGGCTCTCCATCCTCTTCCACATCTACATTCACAACCTCGACCTCAGGATCGATCATTTGTCCTTATTTATGTCTTTACCTTGATTCAAATATAATGTTAGCTAATTTTAATTGCATTAGTTTTAATAAATAATCTGGTCTGTTTCGGTTTTCACAACCACTTCTGCACTGATTTCCAAAAGATTTTTTCTTCCACAAAATCTTACCAAAAGTAAAAACGGGAACAGACCAGAATATTTTATCCTCGGACACCCTATAATTGTAATTATGTAAGTACAGCGTTTAAGGTATCTAAGCGTTTCTCATTTCCCTAACTATATTGTGACTTCATTTGTGACTAAAAACAAAAACAAATCTTAAACAACAAAAAAATTCGAATGCATATTTATGCCCTATACATTTTTATTAATTTGTGTTTAGAAATAAAGAAAGTACTTAACTGGCGACAGTTTATATGTTAAGCAAATATACTTAGTGGACCAGTCTGATGTTTTTTATATTAAAATATATAAAAAGTATTTACTAAAAATGGAAAAATTTGAATTAAAAAAAAAAAAATTGTTAATCTGCCCACGGCATTCCGTGTAGTTTAAGAGTTTTTAATTTATTTCATAAAACTGCCGAAAATCCCCATAGTGCTCTGTTAAAACGTAAGAAGCGGACGTCAAAGACATACAAAATGACAATATTCATCTCGATACATTTATGGTGTTTTGGTTTCAAAAGTATTGAAGACAATAACGAATTAAGCGTAAAGGGTATTTCATAGTACGCATGTTTTATGTTTCGTTTACTGAGCAAACGACGAGCTCTGCCAGCCGACTGAACAGAAAGTTAAAATAATTTCCCTCGCACATTCGGTCCACGGCAAAAATGTCTCGTGAACACAATGTCAAGACATATGTATGTATGTATGCTTGGACACTATTGCTTGTATGAAATGAGTTCTCTGTAGTTCGCAATTAAACTATGTGTAAATTTGAATAATATTGTAAAGCACACCACTGCATTAATCACTCAAAACCTACGAAACGAATTGAAGAATCAAAACAAAAGAAAATCTGTATTTATCATGCCAAATGCTGTTTGCTATATATTCTTGCTGAGCAATGCAAATGCAATAAGATAATTATAGCAAGTAGAAATATATGATGAATAATGTTTTTTTGGAATTTTAATTGTATATAACAAAAAATTCCAAAATGCAGTATTTTTGCAATAAATAAATTTTTCAATGTAAATTGATTTTCAGGAAAAGCTGACAAGCTTTCGTTTTCCCGTTTAAAATTCTTCTTAAGTGGAGAATTCAATTATAATTGGCTTATGTTTTTGCTGTATGATATTCGTGGTAAACATCAGTGTTTAAAAGCAACTGCTTGCTTTCATTTCATATGATTTTGCTTCTGTTTTGCTTCTAAAAGAATCAGAAGTCGCAATCAAAGCATAGACGAAAAGCAAGAGTCAACAAAAATCAAAAGACGACGCCAGTCGCCTTGTTTCGTTTTTCTGCTATTTTGTTTTCTGTTGATTTCGTTCGTAACCGTAAGTCGACGCTTTGCTATCATCGACATTCAGATTTCATCGGAAGTCGCAGTCGCAAATAGTCGACGCATTTGACTTTTAGCGCTTTTCTACCTGCACCAGTCGCTTCCTTCGACTTTTTTGTTTTGCTTTTGATTTTTCTTTGAATTCGATTGCCGGTTTCAAGTGTAGTGTGGAATTATTTTGAAAACAAAAAAAATCATTAACCATTATTACTATTATGATTGTAAATTGTTTAATTAATATTTATATTATAAATTTATATTATAAATTTTAAATTTGTATTATAAAATTGTTTAATTTCGTTCTTATAAGTTCTGAAATTTTTTTTTACCAAGTACCAAGTGTACGAATTAATATTGGGCTGACTGTACATACATACTATTCGGGGACATGTCTGTACATGGAGACTCCTGACCGCGAGTCGCGGTGCTAATTGACTCTTTTGCCTATTTGCTTTTAAAAATCTATTTTATTTCACTTTAATATTCAATATTAACATCATCGTATTTACCTTCAAATATTTCTTTAACTTTATATTTTAAACACACTTAATAATAAAAAATGGTTTGACCCAATCGAAGCGTCATCCGAACTGAATTGCTTCAAAAATTATAATGAACGCGTCAAAAAGTGTTGGCAAAAGCGAATATCATTTGCCGCTGTCGATTTTAGAGTTGCCAACTGTGGTTAATAGTCACACTATTTCAAAATGTTAAGGGACCGTACGACAATTATTGTCGGTTGACAACCCTGAAAAATTACGGTGAAACTCAAGAGACATGAGGAAATATTCGAGAATGATAGAAAGGAGAAGAAAACGTTTATTTCATATACCCAATATGTCTGTATCTTTATATTTCCATTATTAGGATATACATATGTATGTTTGTATATGCATCTAATTGTAACACTGATGCATATTTACATAAGAGTTTGTTTATATTATCAGCGCAGCCCGCTCACCACAGTGGACATTTGAATCCAATTGAGCAGCGAAGAACTGTTGACATGGAGTTTTTGCCTTAAACGCTCATATACTGAGTACTTCAAGTGCGATATGTGCATACATACATACATATGTACATAAAATAAAACATAAGACTCACTTTATATATTTTACACTTCAAGCTATGCGCTAAGTCTTCTGAGAATATCCGATACATACATACAAAATCGAAGAGCAAATGACGTCTCTAATTTTATTACGTTTACGTTGGCATAAGCTCAAAATAAAGAAAATATAGAGACTTGAAATATTGTATATGGAAAAAATAAATATTTGTCGGAAAGTAGCTTCAGGCTGTATTATATTTTTGTGCATATTGCACATATTGCGTGTATAAATAATTAAAGACCCAAACGTCATTAAATTTTAATGCAGTCCTTAGTTCGCCCTATTCTTGATCTTGAACATTGTTCATGCGTCTGGAACACTTAGTACAAGGTTTATTATGTACAAAAGCAATTTCTACTGTTAGTACTTCGCAGTTTTGCTTGGAATTCAACTCTCCACTTGCCACCATACCCTAAAAGACTTCTTCTTTTCAATTTTCCATCCCTTGCTCATCGTATGAAATACCTTGGAGTTATTTTTTTTCAAAAATTAACTATCAGTCATATTAACAGTCCAGCACTTTTAAAACGTCTTAGCTTCTATGTTTCATTATTTATACCCACTTGTAACATTGATTACGCTTTGCACAATAATTTTCGTTAGTTTATTGCGCTTATTATAATGAAACGCCATCCAGACTAAATCACTTAAAAAAATCTAATGAAAGCGTCAAAAAATTTTAGCAAAAGCGAATTTCATTTACCGCTGCCGATTTCAGAGTTGTCCGTTGTTCAGTTGTTGACCATACGACAGTTATTGTTTGTTGGCAGCCCTGAAAGATAACGGTGAAACACAATTTACATACATATTTATCCATATTGAACTTATTCACTAATCACCATACATTGGGTATATGTACATATGTCTGTGTGTAGTTATTTTGACTTTGCAAAATTGGCTGTTACCATACCAAGAAAAATGCTTTATTGATCTAATTTATGTATCTACTTTTAACAAATTAAGCCACTTTTGAATAATGCTACCATCAATATTTGAATTTCATGCCGCCTAAAATTAAAAAGTAATCAAGTAATTAAAGTCGTTTATATTATATTCGTTATTTATTTGATGTATTAACATATCATTTTTAAAAGAATGAATGTAACAGGCAGAAGAACTTCATGCTTGGTTTGTATGTTCGTAGATGCCGTGTGATGATCAATTTTGTTTTAATTTTTGGATTGAACACATAATATGTATATCTGCCGTAAGACAAGCTGTCGAAAATCAATCATCACTTGAAATGAGGTAGGCATGAAATGTTAATAATTTAACCATCTCTCCATTGATTGTAACGATTAGGTTAATCATTAATTAATTAATTAATCATTTGTATGTGATATTACACGTAATGGAATTATGTATTCTTCTTTAGAATTGTTTTTCAAGCTCAAATAATCATTGAAAAAGTCACATTTTATTCTTCATATTTATTTCACTTACTCACTTATTATCTTAGTATCTTAGCAATTGACTTCAGGCTGTGTTATGTATATTTTTGTGCATATTGCAAGTAGCTTTTTGCACCCTTTACCCTCTGTGTTGGATTAAGTAATAAATATATTAATTAAAATATAAATAAAATAATTATTAATATATTTTAATGTCTATAAACTGTTTGTATTTTTCAAAATCGTCTTGTGGTTCTAACTTGGAGCACAGATTTGCAACCCATGAAGCTAATGCATCGCACACTTGAGATTTCGTTAATTTTACAGTGACTGCAAATGTTGAGAGTGGAGAAGTTGTTGGTATGTCGGCAATGAAGCGCCGCGAGTAAACAAATTCCAGGCATTACTCCCATTACTCATAATGGCAGCAAGTCGTATCCTCATTCTCATTCTCATTCTCAGTCCCATTCTCATTCCCAGTCTTCAGGTCATCCTTAGCCGCAGCTGCAGCGGCGCACCCGCCCATGTCGTATCCAAAAGCTGTTTAAATCAGCGATTCATAACACAAAAATGGCAAAGGGTATGGCAAAGTCAGCAGTCGGAAGGTAGAAAGGCCTTGCCCGAAGTTTCAGCTGACCAACTGGCGGATTGGCAAGCCGACTGCTCCCCCTATTCTCCTACAGGTACTTCAGATCATCGTCATCGTCTTCACGATTGTTCATCGCATTGAAGATTGCGTCTAAAGTTGTTGTTGCTGCCTTTGTCTTTGACTCGAGGATGATCAGCATTGCGGAGGGAGATTGGAGATTGGAGATGAGGCGGATGAGTTGCCGATGAGGCGTGTCCGTGTTGCTCGTGCTTTCTGCCAAAATATATAGAATGAAATATTTATCGCCATTAGAGCCTGATTAGCTGCGGGCCGTGTTATTGCCGTCTTTTCTTCTTGGCGTGAAAGATTCTTGTTTTTTCTTTCTCTTCTGTTCTTCGCCTTTCCTTTTCTTTCCTGTTCTTTCTTTTTGGTGTTTTTTCCATTGGTTGTGCACTTAATAAGATTTGCTCTGATTGAAAATTGATATGTCTATTCAATTATCTTTTGGCTCACCTCTTTCCCAACGTGTCAATAAACTGTTTCAATCACCTTGAGTTGGCCAATTAGTAATTTTTGGTCAATGTTAAAGGGCAGAATTTTAAACATGTCATCTTCCAATGAAAGTAGCAGTCAAGTTCTTAATATAACAATCTTTTCCAAGAGAAACAGCAGTCATCGTTGGCAAAGCATAACTATATGTGATTTATTTTGTTTATTTTAGTCTTGAGCAATTCCTTTATTTTTGTTTATTTGTTTATTTCCTTATTTACATTAGAATTGTTTGGATACAAGATTTCAAGCTTATCTTTAATGTATTCTATTTACTTAACTTAACACGACTATAGGTTTTTTTTTGTTAATTTATATTGAGCATTTACAATTAAAAATATATTGAATTTAAAAGGGCTGGGGAACACTCATAAAAATAAAAGTAAAAAAAGATAAAGTTAACAAAACTAAACAGGCGGATAATAACGAGTGCACTCGACACTAGGGTACCCTGTGCCTGATTAAATAATTAGCTGTCGAAGATTTGCTGGCCTAGCAGAATTCTGCAATACATAATACAATAACTGATTATTTCAGTTACAGCTATTTGAAGAGGTGGTGCGATATAAACCAAATTGGGTGCTAAGAGCTGCTGAAATATCACTCCGTTCAAAGATGAAAAAAACCCCCAAACTATTTACCCTCTTGTCCACTTTACTTATTATACTTAATATACCAAGCTAAAGGAAATCCTTTTAAAAAGTGAAATATTTGCGGGTTTATTTAATAAAATAATGTTTAATATTTAAATTTAAGAAATTTAGAAAATTGTCAAAATCTTGGCGAGATCGTCGAAAAAAGTTTGCAAATCAGACAAAAGGTGGCGGAACAGAAAAATAGATAATTCTTATTTAAAGGTTGCGGTGACTAAAATTACATTTTGAATATTAAATATCTTTGGAAAATAGAATTTTTTAAATAATGGTCTATTGTTGCTGATCAAGAATATATAAGGGGCTAAATATTTTAAAATTTAAATTTGGTATTTAAGTTTAAGTAACGATGTTCTTGCATTTAAAATCGCAAACAGCTTAGTCAAGTTTCCAACCTTATACGAAATATACACTGCTTGCAAAGCTTGCACTGTTTGCTTTGCACTTGATCAAGCAGTGCAAGTGCTACCAAAGGTACTGCTTGCTTGCAGAAGCTTTCGGTTAGTTTCAAACTTACGTTTGAATTCAGTTTCCAAGTAATTTAATATGCAAATTGAATGAGAATTAAAGCAAAACGCAAACTTTTCGTGTCAACATGTTATCAGGCCCTAGAGTATGACATAACATTTAATTATGCCAATTTACTTATGCAAGCTCTTATTTCGCGATAAGTGAATATATTTTATAAATACTTACATAAATGCGCATCTTTTAACTGGGCAAAGAAATGGAAAACTTTGCCAGCTGCAACTTTGACAATAAACATTTGGCATTGTACACGCTGCGACATTTGCCACTTGTAAGTTTTCTTTTGTTTTTCTTGGACATTTTCATTTCTCACTTTTATGCACCAAATTTTTCAATTCGCAAATCAGAAGTTTTTGTTTCTTGTCGCTGTTTTGACGCCTTCTGTTAAATTATGCATACAGAAAGAAGCCAAGAAGACTCTTTGCCACTAAGTGGCAAGTAAGACAAGAAAAGATTTTTTTCAGTCTGTTTGATTTGGGAAAACTTTTGTCTTGCTTTCCAGCTGAGGAACGTTTCCAACACTTTCCACACGTTCTTTTCCTTGTCTTCGCTGCAACAAATTGATATTAAAAAAAGTACTATTTACGGAAAATGTATAACTCTTTTGTGTAGACTGTAGGCGTGGCATATTGAAGGTGACGTTGTTTTGCTTTGTCGCGACAAATCCTTTTACAGTTTATTAATTTTGTAATTGTTATTGTATTTGTCGTCTCGAACTTTTCCGACCTGAATCCGTTGCGACGGCGTCGACATTCTCATCAGCATTCTCCATTTTCCGCATCAGCAGTTTGTCATTAGTGAATTTTCCACCGCCTCGCTGCGTCTGTGGTTGGAAAACCACTCGCTAAGACTTAAGTGGGTTGTAAGTGGGATTTCAGGTAGGTGCAGTCGTCGAATATCCTGTGGTTTAAGTCCCGTTTCGAATTCATCGAATTCATTAATTCTACACTTGCCATTTAACTTTATTCCTTTGCGCAGTTAGTTTGTTAAGTGCTCAAGAGATTCCACTTAAATTATCTTACGTCTTATATTTATTTCATTAGTCTGTGAAATGCTTAAATTAGAAGATTCAATTTACTAATTTGTCTGTTTCTCCTATTGCCTCATGTAGATTTCCTTGTATTCCTCTCTCTATTTATTGTCTTGCTCTTGAATACTATTATCTCTTTTTGAAGAGACTGTAAATTTCAGGTGCATTTAAATTTGCCAGCCACTTGACTTTATTAATATTTAAATGCTTATCTAAAGCTCGTATCTTTGTGTTTAGTGAGTCTCGGTTAATAATCAGTGTTCAATTCCATTAACACAAGATAATGCACACATGTGCCGCAGTTGCAGCTGACAAAATTATAGTTGTAGCCATGTTTGACGCTGCTAGTTGACCTGGCTAAAATGCAACAGCTGGGCATTACAGCCAAACGCTAATTACTGCCATTTTGTCCACCATTGTCCGGGTAACACCCCTCGAACAAACTGTGCGATAAGTTACACTTGGTGTTAACCACGTGCCTCGACTAAAAAGTTTCTCAACGCATATAAAAAATGTGCAGTTTCTGGCAGTGTGCGACCATTAGATGCCCTTTAAAATGGCTAAATGGATAACATTTAAAGGTTATAAAACGACCTTTGATATTGATTTTTAGACAGGTATTTATCATGTGGCAATATAGGCATCGAAACCACTTGTTTTTGAAACTTTAGTTTTAGTAATGTGACAGATTGGCGACGCGATTAGAAACAATAGTATTCAATAAGTATTGCATTTATGAAAATTCGAATTCACTGTAAGAATACAATCAGAAAATAGCCTTTGAGAATAATTCACCACAGGAGGTTAAGACAATAAACTCTTTATGTAAATTTTTAATTAACCGGTGCAAATAAAATATAACTTAAATACATTTCAATCAATTCGGCGATAAAATTTCAAAATTTGAAATATATGACATTATCTAGTGTGGTGGCAATTCTTATAGGATTAAGGCTTAAAAGCAAACACATCTAGAAACAGATTTAGAGAAAACAGACTGACAAAAAGGTTCAATGTGGAAACACAACGAGACAGAATCCGAAACAGCAAAAATGGTAGAATTTAAGATTAAAGCAAAGTCAAGCTACCCGGTTGCGTGGAATGATTACAGGGTATTCAAAAGTTTTACAGCGATCTAGTTGGGCCGAGGCTTAGGCGTAATTAGTACGCGTGTCTGCAACTTGCAACTGCTGCATTGCCCCCAACATTTGCCCTTGCCCCGGACTCCACACACCACAACTATCACAACCATCACAACCACCACAAACAACACCCACCAAGCACCACCAACAAGCACCACCCAGCACTCAACTTAATAGACCACTAATGATTTCAGATAAGATAAACAACCACATTGGGATTAGGCTTTATTGAGCTTATCGTATTTCTCGCTCAGAGCAATTGCTTTATCGTTGA
The DNA here is from genome assembly GCA_018901795.1 of Drosophila sp. st01m. Classification (NCBI taxonomy): domain Eukaryota; kingdom Metazoa; phylum Arthropoda; class Insecta; order Diptera; family Drosophilidae; genus Drosophila; species Drosophila sp. st01m. Next base: position 3,481,224 of record JAEIFG010000269.1, read on the forward strand.
TAACTTCCTTGACCTTGAGGGCGAATATGAAGTCCAAGTGTCCCCAGGTGGGATCATCGATCTCGAAGACTTCATGGTTGGGTAGATATTCGGGAAGACGGGCAATGTCCTTGAGATTGGCCGAGCCATCGGCAGGACCAGCGTAGAGATAGACATTGGAGGTGATCTTGGTCAGATCATAGGAGGGAGGCACCTCAGATCCGTACTTGGCCAAGTTCTTCTTGGGACCCCAATCGTATTGACGGAACTCGTTCGACACATGGTTCTGGATGAAGTGGATGCCCTGATTGGTGGATATGCCAGCTGGATGAGTCTCTGCCACCTGTGGCAACAGTGTAATGTTCAAATTGCCCGGTCCTCCGCCCCACATCAGAGCCAGGGTCTTGCAGTATTCGTGAACATAGGGATCGTTGCTGCAAGCGGTGTCCAGAAGGCGTTGAATCACCTCGTTCCAGGGGAGGAATACCTGATTCTGCAACAGCTCGGATCCAGTGCCCGGGGTGCCGATGTAGGGAGCCAGGCCGACAACTAAACCCTCGGTGACGTTGCCCATGAAGATGGGCGGGGCCAGCATATGGGCGGTCTTAATCTTGGCATTGTACTCGGGACGGAACGAGGCCATCACAAAGAAGGTGGTGCAGCCCTGGGAGTGGCCCACATAATGCAGCGCCTTCTGACCCGTCAGCTCCAGGATATAATCTATCATGGCAGGTAGATCGTAGGCGCCAATCTCGTGCCAACTGAACGACCAGAAATTGGGATGATTGATATTCACTTTGGTGTTGTTGCGAGAATAGATGTTGCCACGAGCGTTGCCCAGCCAGACATCGTAGCCCTTGTCCGCATAGTTGTAGGCCAGGGAATCGTCCGGCCCATTGAGCAGGAAGCAATCGGAGCAGCTGAACAGACCGTGTTGGATGAACACGACAGGACGATTCGCCTCCTTGGCGTTGTTCAGCTTGGGAGAGTGGGGAATGCGGAACATGTTCAGCACGTAACCATCCTCCGTCTCCACATAATGCGATTCAGCTGGATATCCGTACGATTCAATGCGCTGAGCCTGTGAGTCGAAAAGAGATGTGATATTACGGATATTATTCACAGTTTCCACTCGTTGACTCCACGCGTACTCACCGAATTCTTGAGCCTCTTGAAAGGTATATCGGCGAAAGGATCGAAGTCGTCATCTGGCACATTTCGGGCCAGGACTGCCCCGGTCACTGCCAGGATCAATAGCGCTTCCTTTAGCATTTCTTTTCTCTCCGGACAACGTTTGCTTTAGTTCAAAGTTGTCGTTCGACTAAACAAAATGGTTGCTCTCTATAAGTCTTGACTAACCCACTTACAATCTAATCTAATTCGAGTATATCGATTGCATTTCAAGTGGCTTCGCTTCTGTTTTTAGAATACCCTCGATAAGCCCCCCAATTCCGTGTTTCGATTTAGATAATCCATGTGCCATTCGCGAGATTTACGTGCGTATTTTCCTGGTTGATAGCACACGGGGGTAACCTGCTCCCTGTGCGGTTTGGTTTAATTACTGCCAATCGCGCAGAAGCAAATCATAAATATATTGCTAATTGTGTCACAACATCTATGATCGAACTAATCAGCAATTGTCACATTTTAATGGCATCTGATAGTCGTATCAGATCCGTTAATAATCCCGAGCTTATTACGAATTGTAATTTACATCAAATTTGCTGTGTTTTCCTTCAATAAATTAATGAATTCTCTATATAGTATTAATTTTTTTAAATGTAATATTGGTTTTTACTACACAATCTGAGCGATGATTAACTTATCTAACAAGGTTTTTTTTCACGAATTAATCATTAGAGATTGACAGTAAATATCAATTGAAACTCCAACGATTTTATAAATTATCTACTGTCTAAAACACTTGATAATTTAATATTATTCAATAGATTTTAAATATTAAAATTGATGTTCGTATAAGTTATTTTTCTGTTTACTTCTTATGATACTTATAGACATTTTCGATGGTTTATTATATTTAATCTGCGTAATCCAGTCTCTGAAACTACAGTTTGTAAATTAACTGTGCTCAAATCCTACAACTTTAAAAAACCCCTGTGTTGTTATTAAAAAATTAACTATGTGACTTCGAAAATGCTATAACTAACATAGTGTGCTCATTATAATAAATAATGCTTGTAATAAACCACAAATTTCTATGTATTATAATAAACAGCTTGAAGAATCTCTGAATATTTCAAATACATTGAATATTTCAAGTAAATATATTATTATTAATTTTTATTATTAATTATGTATTTTCAGAATTTTTTCTTTAAGGACCATTTTAGCTTTCTATTATATTTATATTTAAAAATATTTTTCGTCATTTCTTTTTATATTCTTTTTCGAGCTTAATCCATGAATATCCATATAAATATCCAGTTAGACTCCACTCGATTTTCTATTTTCTTGGCTCACATTTTCAATCAGGACACGGGCTGCGGCGAGGACAAACCACATACTCACCGAGATGTAGCTCCTGGAGGTCTGTTCACTATTTGCATGGTTCCGAGCTGGAGCTGTGGCGGTGGTTCCATTTCTGGTTGTGGGTGTAGCAGGTAGCAGTGGCTCTCGAGCAACTGTATCTATCTACCTTCTGACGAGCGCGAAATACGCGTATCTCGACGAGTTGCGCCTGAATTGCTGCGATTCTTTTTGCTACGTGAAGTGCAAGTGCTTCAGTGTACATATATGAGAGTGTGTGTGAGTGGGTGTGTGTGTGTTTGTGTGTGTGGCATGTGTGGCAGACTGAGATTGGCAAAAAACCACAGACTACGAGTCAGGCAACAACAACAACAGCAACAATAAGAACTCATCCGAGAATTGAGGACCGCCAATGTCTGTGGCATTGTCAGGACAACGCTGAAAACGTGGAATATGTCGAAAACAAGAGTGGGCCATAAGAATAAAGCTGAAAGAGAGAGAGAGAGAGAGAGATAGATAGAGAGAGTGAGAGTGAGAGAAGAATAACCAAACGTAAATGCGGTTCATTGAAATTATGTGAAGTGGCGTAGCAAAAATGGAAATACATATCATTGCAAATTGCAAGGCACACAGAAAATTGCAACATTACGAATAAGCAGCACTAGCACTAGAGAGTGAGAGACCAGAAAATACCCTGTAATTACGAAAATAACAGTTGAGAAATTAAAAACATTTGAACTTAGTGAAAGACATTGTACTGAAAGCCTTTAATATTTCATCTTGTAATTTTAATGAAATATTTCAGATAAATTAATAAGACATATTGAAAATATGTTAATGCCTCTCTATGTAGTCTCTACTGGTAAAATGACTTACTGATTGTTTATAAGATATCTCAATAAATCGTTAATTCAACATATAAAATAAAGGTTAACAGTATATCGATAAGTATTATTGATATTCAGTATATTGAATACTGTTAATTTCTTTCCTGTTCATACTGGTAAGTTTGTTATTGGAATTGTCTTTTTCCGTTCTGTGATTAAATTAAGCAAAAAATATTTAATTATTTTGATTGTAAGTCACATTTAACTTTAGATCGCTTCCAATAATGCAATTTTTTTATCTACAAAACAATAAATGAAAATGATTGGAATGCATCGCAAATGACAATAAGATTTTAATTTATTTTCAATTAACACAATTGCATTGCTTTCTTTATTTAATCTCTATGCGATTTACCAGCGTTTTTATTATCAAACAATTTTCATTATTGTACATTTTAGATTTCATAGTGAAATTTGGGTAATAATGATTATTTTAATTTAAATCGAAATTTTCATTTAATAATAATTGCATGCATATACAATGCACGTGTATATCATAGACAAAGCAAAATGAATTTTTTCATAATGTAAAAAAATGTATTGGTTCTTGATGAAATTAGATTTTGTGTAAAGTTTTAAACTTTTGTTTGCTCATTTACATTTCTTTTAAGAGCCCACAGATAATAATAAAATATATTTATTTTATAATTTTTCTGATTATATTAAAAATAGATTTAAAGTTTCGTATTTGATGTAATTTCGACGAGTTCAGAACCTTTCTAACTTACTGTAATCCTTTATCGCAACTTGGAAAGATCCAAAGGGTATCAAACAGTTATGAAGTGGCAAGTTTGCGGAGCTGAAAACGTGTGGCAGCCAAGGCAGTTCAAGGTTGTTGTAGATTCGTGAATTGTTTGCGGACTGGTTGCAGTTGCAGTTGCTGTTGTCGCTGTCACATTTCGATGAGGTGATGCAGATGACGCTGCAATTGCAGTTGCAGTTGCTGTTGCTGTTGCACTTGGTGCAAGTTTGGCTCCGAGTACTCGATATTGCACGCCACGTAATTCAATCAAGTTGCGGCTTAATTGGCTGCTGATGGGCGGGCGACAACTGTGTTTGCCCAATAATCCCAAATGCCTGTTAAATTACCTTTGTTTGCAAGCAACAACAACAACAACATTAACAACAAAAAGAACAGCACAGCGAACGACCAGAAAACAGAAATGAAATACATAATTGAATAGATTTGCACCCTGTTTTTGTTGCCAAAATCATTGTAGCTCTCAAAATCGTGACTAATCATAAATCTGAAAAGTAATGTGTTGGCCAACTCAACGTATGTATCCATAGCCAAGTGGCCAGGTAGCCAGTTAGCCAAGTATCCAAGTAGCCAAGTAACAAAGTGTTAACTGGCTGACAAGACGTCAAGAGGCGTTGACGACGACGATGGCAACGTGTCAAGTTTATGTTAATGGCCCAAAGTCAAAAAGCCACTTGCCCCTTGCCACTTGCCGCAGGCAAACGACCTGCACATGAGTTGGCTAAAATACAAGCCCTCGCTTCTGTTCCTCTCTTTGTTGCACGCTCGTGTTGAATGCCACACACGCTGTTGCAAGGCCAGACCACTTGTCTTGCCAGCTACCAATTATAAACTAACTTCATTAATTGATTTTCTGATTCTGTCCCCATCTTCAATTTAACAATGCATCTACTCCGTTCACAATATGTGGTAACGGTGTCTGAGTCCCTGAAATCCAGGATCCAATGTGTTCCCTTGACAATATCTTAATTAGTTGCGGACTATAATTAATTTCGAGAAAGGGACTAAGGCTTAGTTGTTGTGATTTTCGAACTAATTTAGTGACTGGTCGCTTGAAATTTGAATTGTACTAAAGACTGAGAAACGGATTTGAATCGAAATATCGTAATATTTACATCCGTTTAATTGCAATTTTGTAAAACTAATAAAATTTGATCATTTATAATAAATTGTATTTAATATGCTGGTATACATATTTATTGCAAATTGTAGACTACAAATTTAAATTTCACTTACACTTATTACTTTTATACTTTCAAAATGAATACGAATTTATAATTTTCAGACATATTTTGAAAATGCTTTTTAATGGTCATTTAAACAATAAATATCATTCAAATAAATATATAAATTTATGGCAAATATTACTTCTAAATGGAAAGAATATTAGATATTTAGATTTTAGCTATGAATAGTAAGACTTAAGATTTGTTACTATTCTGACTATGATTAGAATGGTTTAAGAGTAGTTAGTATTTATCATCAATTGTTGAGTTTGAGCAACTTTCGTAGACTTGGATACACACACTTACTTGAATGTTGTTCGAGTATTCACATAGGAGTACTTGTATATCATATCTAGAGTCCCTCTGCAGTTTAAACTGCTTTTGTTTTCAACTACAATTGGCAGTTGTCTGGTCTGCCTTTGTCTTTCTCTGAATCTGGGCAACCACTCGGGATAAAAGTTTATCAAATGTGAAATTTCACAGTCAAGCATTTTTGTATTATTATATATATATTTTTTTTTACATTGCAGATGTTGGAAAAGTGACTTTATTTTTGGGAGAAAAATCAAAATGCAATATATTCATAAGAATAAATTTGCTTACAAGTGTTATTCATCTACATAGTGAGTATGATTCTTATGCAGAAGAGACGCAGGAAGAGTGTAAAATGAGAGTAGAATCATTTGTACTCGTAGTCGTACGAATACGAATATGAATACATATACGAATGTGAATATATATTTTCCTTTTTGGCTGCTGGCAATTGACAGGCACAATAAATTGTAAAATATGGCCAAAAGTTACTTATGGCTCGCATATTCCTACAGATGCATCTATAAATTTGTGTGCATATCTGTGAGAGATACATGTGCATAAATAAAAAATGCAACTACTATGGCCACATTTTTTGTTGCCTCCATCCATGTTTCCTCCTGCCAGCAGCACCAACAAGAGGCTGGGAACAGGGAGCGGAAAATGCTGGAAAATTGTAACTGAAATCTTTGACACTATTTGACGCCATTTGCAGTTACTCGTAAATCGCTGCTGAAATGCTTTGAGTGATTTACCACACATTTAAAAAAAGCAACACAAATAACAACTACAACTACAACTACAACTACAACAGCAACAACACTATGCGTTCTCTCATCTGATAACTGAGGGCTCAACGTGTGTCATTGTGTCAGAATATCAAATGATGGAGAGCCAAAATGAGAGATTTAATGTTCGCTCTTTTACTATATACACGAAATGTCATCAGGAATTCGGAACTTTTAATTGAGTTGAATTTTATCAACACATTTTTTAAATAATTCCATATCTATTACAAATATTTTTCAAGCTAAATATTATAACTGAATATATACTCAGTCCATAAAATATACAAAATATGGAAGTTTTATAGTATAAAGTTCACATTGAGTTACCTCATTTAATTATAACAAAGTGAACAAATATTATTTTTAAATATTTAGTTCAAATGCAACGTGACAAAAAGCCAGATTTGAATAAATATTAGAAATTGTGAAACCTTGATAAGTATATAAAATACAATAATTTTATAGTGTAAAAAATAGAACATTTTAAAGCCCTGAAAGAGAGAACCTAAATTTCTATATTATGGTTTTTAAAAATCCGATTTATTTTGTGCCAGAGCAAAGAAGTTATAATTTCTTCCAGAATCTTGGATATGACCGGTAAAATTGAGATAAAAGGTTTTACCAAAATCTTGCGGAAAATTTAATTGTTTTTCATTCATTGACATTTTAAAAGAAACACATATAAATCATTTAATTTTTGGCTCCTTCAGTGGGTTTCTCTACTCTACTCTACATACTCAAATTTCTCCTTTGTCAAATTTGCTAACCTCGTATATCATGATATTAACACTTTTCCCTGTTGCATTTTTTTTGTGGTAATACGTTAAGTGCCAATTGTTGTTGTCTAAACATTTTAGCGCTTGTAGTAAAATTATTTTAACAAATTGGCAGCGTGATTTTTGATGCCACTTGTGGCACATTACGTGAGTGAAGCATGCTCCTCTCCCTTTCCACACTCCCCCTCCTCAAAAGCCATCCTCCCCTTAAGAGTTCATGCAAAACCAATTAGTTGGTTTCGCTTCTCTTCACAATTGCATTGCAACGTAGAGGTTTTAATTACTCGAACGTTTGTTCCATAAACGTTGTTGCATGCCTCAAACAAACACTCAGCTGCCGCTGCATCTTCAGCGAGTGATTCGATTTGTATACTTCCCTTATTGTTTCAGATCTTCCTTGGCATTAGCTCACTACTCACTACTCACTACTCACTACTCACTACTCACTACTCACTACTCACTTCTAATCCTCTCTCCCTCTTACAGTCAGAGCTTCATTTTCCCTCTCAACTGTAACTTTACCTGCTGATGCATGCACCTTTGAGCTTGCCCCACTTGGTGGCAGCTCCAGCATCGTTCGCTGTTGCTGCAACCTTCTTAGCACTTCCACTCTCTGAACGGTTCACTAATCGTGGCACAGTGCAATCGCTTAAGTGAGTGTGAAGTGCAGTTGAGAAATAAAGGGAAACAAATTATTAGTTTAAAATATTAACAGAGCATGCTTTGCGCTGAAAATTAATTATATTTGTTTGCTAGAATAGGGATACAAGTCATGTTTTAAGGAAAGTGCTGTTGCACACTCGGAACTAAGAAGATTAACTGAAATTTATTTCAATTAATATCCAAATTTCGAAAAGGTAAATCTAATTTCAGCTTCCAAAACAGACTGAGGGAAATAAAATCTGAATAATTTTATATTTTACAAGTCAATGAGAAAGCTGTACTAAATTTAACTTTAAGTTAATAAAATTAACTCATGCTCATTTAACATGACATAGTTTGCTTATCGAGTCACACTTGACTGCGGATTATTTCTTATATGCAAACCGAAATGAATATCGATTTCAGTTCAGACTGCTAAATATGTGTGTCAAAAACTCCGTTCTTCTTTCGTAAAAATAATCAGTAATACTGATTCAGTATCAGGTATCACCCCTTTTTGCACGCTACATTTTTACGAGGACTCTAACATGATTATATTTTTTGGACAGTTGAAAATTTCCTGCTGAATGTGAAAGGTAGTAATTAGGTATCATGATTGGTGAATGTCCCCCATGTTACATCCTGATTGAATCTCTGATCCACTTTTCTGTGAACGACTACTTTTAAAATATTGATATATGAGTGCATTTGCAGCAGAATTACATTTCTGAAGCATTTTACTCAAATTGAACAATTATATAAATATATACAATGCTATAAGAAATTCTGGCAGTCTCAAGCAAAACTTATGTCAAACTTGGGCACAACGAGCAGTCGCAACAAACCACAGACAACATCGAACATGTTGCGCCAACTCGACACAACACAACGCAACGCAACTCAGCGCTACTCTTATACACGCTGCTGGCAAGCCGCTGGCATAATCGTAAATTTGAGTATAAGAGCCCACAGACTGACACAATAAGAACAACAACATAGAAAGACTGCGGCGAAACTAACAGCACATTGCATGCAATTAAGAATAAGGTTAGGGAACGAAATGATGCACCTTAAATGCAACACTTTTGGCTCTAGGGTTTGTTGTTATGAGTCTTTTTTATTGTTTATGGTTTATTGTTTATTGGCATCTCTTTGGGTCAGGGCAATTCGAGTACTCGTAAGTACATTTGAAATGGCAGTTAACCAGGAAGAGTCATTAAATGTTCAAGGGTTGCTGCACATCAAACTGACAATGAAAATGCCATTCAAATCTATCAAGCTCCAAAACGCACACACTCATACACATAACCACACATAACCACACATAAACATATATAAATCACATTAACACTACTCGTCTGAATACCGAGACGATTCAATCAACTGTAATTATCCAACCAACCGAGGAAAATATCACAAATTAAATTAATTAAAATAATTATAAAAATTATTTAATAAACAGAGAGAAAAAACTTTATATGTGTAGAGTGACCAGAATAATTACGATGCTGGCTAAAAAAGAAAGGAAAAAAGAAAAAAAATTGAGTTTTCTATTTCAGCAAATGACATGGTGAAAATCAATTATTCATACATTTTCCACATTTGTTGCTGACCATGAATACACAAGCATGCATAAAATATAATTTCTCAATTTACAGATACTCTTCCTGTGGTTATCCGACTGTACATACAGTTTGTAACATTTGCAATTTAAGTACTATATATAATATATCATATATTTCTAATAGAACCATCAGAAAGGGTCTTGTATGGTCGATATTAGCTATTTTTGTCAACTTTAGTAACTGTGTCTGTTTCTATTATTAATGCAACATGTATATACTATATAGATATAGATTTCAATTTAATATTTAAATCAAGCAATTGAAAGTGTTGGCAGCATAACACAATTTGGCAATTCGGTTATTAATATGATCACCACGACAACTGATTGTACAAGAGATAAGAGATATTATATGGCCAGTTAGACAATGGCATAACGAGACAATGCGACAGCAGCGAGAAAGACATCTCAGCTGCTACCTGTCCCCTCTCTCTCCCTCTATTGTTGTGTTATAAAACGCACGTAAACGAAATCAAAAAAGCAGAGCACCAACACTTTAGACATTCCACACAAATCAAGAGTTATGTTTTACGCTGTAGGGTGTATGCTTCATGCCACATGCCTCATGCCCCACGCCTCTTTTCCCTGCCTCTGCCCCCTCCCCCCGCTCACATCTCTTCCGACTGAACACAAAGCAAACAAACAACTCTCAACGCCAGCAGCCAACTGTTGATATGCCCGGCTGGCCAAAGAGTTTCGCATTATAATTCGCCGCTTTAGTCGAGCGTTACGTGGGGTAGATGAGTGGCACCAGGAGGGGCACCAGATCATGGGCAAGGGTGGCGACAGGAAGGGAAAGGGGGAGGGAGAGCGAACAGCAAACGGCTACTTGTGGCGCTTCGACGCTTTGGCTCATGCCAAAAGATTCGACGGCAAACAAGCAATCAAACAACGCAAGCAGAAAAGACATGAACAGACCGAAGATGTTATACTCTGCCTAAGTCGATTATACATTTCAGTGGCATATATAGTCACAGGACACTGAAATAAATGTAGACTATATTAAGTAAATAAATCAAAGACAATCGACTGTTAATATTTTGAAATATAAAACAATAAACTATTACGTTGGTAGTGTTTTGATAAATAAAATTGTAATATTTCCATACAATTATTGGAATTGAAGAGTTTTCTATGCGTTTTAATAAATCTTATGATTTTCAATTTTGTAAAATAATATATTTCCTTTAAAGCTAATATTTATGAAATCAGTTAAAAATATATATTATCTATATCTATCAAACTATTTAGTCATTATAGTAAATTAAATCATGTGTAAGTTAATTAAATATGAAGCATGAATCGAATTTTGTGAAGTTAATTCTATAAGATATGAGTTTTAATTAATAGTAAATTGTTGCTTTAGACGAAGCTTTCTGTGGAAATGCATTAATACATTTTAATAAATCTTATGATTTTAAATTTTGTAAAATAATATATATCCTTTAAAGCTAATATTTAAGAAAACAGTTAAAAATATATATTATCTATATCTACCAAACAATTTAGTCATTATAGTAAATGTAATCACATGTAAGTTAATTAAATATGAAGCATGAATCGAATTTTGTGAAGTTAATTCTATAAGATGTGAGTTTTGATTAATAGTAAATTGTTGCTTTGGACGAAGCTTTCTGTGGAAATGCATTAATACATTCTACCCATAGGTGCCTAAATTTGATATACCCTTTTGGTGCAGGGTGTCACAAACAGACACACTAAGTTATAATGTTGGAAAGTAACAACTGCATCCACAACTATCCCGCTCACTTAACCAGCAATGAGGTGGCCAACAAGTGCGAGGGAAAGAGGAGCGTAGGGAGAGAGAGAGGGAGAGAGAGAGAGAGAAGTTATAAGGGAAAAGCGGAGGGAAGAGAATAAAGTAGCTGAATCCAATCTCTGGGCACATTCACCCATTCACCGATTCACCCATTTCACGCGAAACTTCACCACATTTTCAATGTGCTGGTAATTACTCCATTAGCTCTTGTGGCAAGTGAAGCTCTTATTACCGTGCCACTAGGTGCGGCAGGTAAAGCAAACTGATTGGCTGGATGCAACGTCGAGTATTGCATGCATCAATTAACATCAACAACCAAATGCGTGTCCACACAACAACTAAAATAGCATATCAAATTCAATATGCAGTCAGAACACGACCAAATTGAACTCAACTTTTGGGTGACTATCAGAATGTGCGATAGAGAAGTCTCTCTCTGTAACTCTCCTACCCTCTCTCGAACACACACACCTCTCTCTCTCTCTCTTTCTGTCTATCTGTCTGTGGCTCATCGACTCGGAAAATACAATAAAACTGGCAACTAAATGACCAAAACACAGAAAAAGCCATTCGAGCACAATTTGTATGCAGTCAGTAGAATATTTAATGAATTTACCAAACCAGAATGAGAATAGGAATGAGAATTGGAATGAGAATTCGAACGAGAATCGGAATGGGAATGTGAATGTGAATGCGAATGAGACTGAGAGTGTTGCAGAGACCCTGCACTGTCTTTAGCCAATACCAGACCAGTTATTCGTCTGTGAACCTGAATTTGACTTTGCCTTTTCTTTCTTTGATTTTACTGGCAAATTAGTAAGTTGAACAAGCCAAGAAAAATACATGAAAAAGCCAAGAGAATTGGGTTAAAAGGGCACAGCATATTGAAATCTCTAAAAAGAGAGAATTAAAGTGTTCGCAAATGGTTTTCAATATAATTAAAGAAGCAGCAATTTCGTTTGGGAAACATGATATGTTAAATTTTACTATGAGTGGGCATTTAGATGGGAATTTTATTTAAATATTCTGTACAAAGCGAACTGCATCAACTTTGATGCTGATGCAACTTCAGTTTTGACGATTTTAACAATCTCTTATCAGAAATTAAACAGGTGAATGAACTCCAACGTTTTCAAATGTCAATGATCTCACAGACTTAAAGGTTAAAGAGAACTGTGCATGGATTTTATCGAATTGGTTTTATGAGAAGAATAATTCTTAGTAATAGATACTTTGTGTACAGTGTAGAGTATCCCAAGCTTAGGCTTTAAATGTATGTCTAAATCTCGGAATTTTATCAAAATAATGTTCTTAGGATTGTTTTCCATACGTATTTCCATATCCAATTTATTTTAATTGCACAAAATAAACATCTAGATAAATTTTGTTGAGTGCGTAAAGTTGATAACAATTTAATATTTATATTTAATATTCATATAATTATTGGAACTCTACGCATTGTTTTTAGTTGCATTCTGCCTGTCTACTTCAATAAATAACATTTATAAAGAGTTCAAGTTTCTATTAACAAAAAAGGAATTTAATTTAGTAATTGAATAAATACTTTAAATATTAATTTTTACTGGCAAAGCAATGAATTTTGCGACTATAAAGGGATTACATAAATTGTATTTAGCACGTTTAGCAATGCGAATAAATACTCATAAATATTCATTTGTATATTTATACCTGAATGTATATGCAAATTATGAAATTAGTTGGTGAATTTCAAATGCTCGCCTAGTTGTCTGTGATGTTTCAGGCAAAAAGAAAATAAGAGGGGGAAAAAACAACGATTTATTAATGGACTCACACTCATCCATTCAGTAACTACAACTCTATTATTATGGGTCTTTCACAAACTATTCGTATATGTTGACTTTCCACAATCGCAAAGCCAAAAGTTATGCGCGTTCCATTCAAAACTCAAAGTGTGTAAGGAAATAGCCAAGATAGTAGTCAAAATAAAAGAAAAAACGACATTTAACAGTTGGCAAACAGCAAATGGAATGACTGAGTATACTCACACACGTATTCACTTTCATTTGTAACTCATTAAAATCATAATGACAGCATTAACATCTCTGCAAGACTTTGACTCGGTCATCAATCATACCACATTTTGTAAAGAAAGGAAGCCAAGAAGAGACGAGAAGAGAAGTGGCGAATTGCGGGAAGTGGCAACAACTTGAAAGTCATCCCCCCTCATTACAAAGGCCTAAATGAATTTTAATGGTTTATTGGCGATTGCGAAAATTGTTATTTAATTGTTTGACAAATGCTTCAGTTTGAAATCTGTAATTGAATTGGGTTCAATTATCACGAATCGAACACGGATCTGAACGCGAACTCATCTTAAATCAATTCAAACCAAGCCAGCTGAATACTACGCAGAAATTTACTTTTCTTATTAAATTTGTATTCATTTGCGGTGTCCAGAAAGTCCATAAAGTCATCGCACAGGTAAATTAAATCCGAAAATGTATGTATATTTGTTCTTGATTTGTTTTGTTCCTTACTTTTTATGCTGTGAGATAGAACAAAGTTCAGAGTTTATCACCGCAATGACCACAGTGAAAAATGCGGAGAAAAGTTAATTTGTCAAGACTGACTGCGGACTCTTCAAAGAATTGCGAGGTATATCGAATGAGATCCGTAAGGTATGTTACTTTTTGAATTCAGATTATTTAAGTTGTACATATTTAGTGTAATATTGACTAAAGAACTTGAAACTTCCTTGCTTAATACTAATTTACAGAAGAATACAATAAAAGTTTAATCGATACCGATAATGTTGTAAAATGTTTATGTTCCAGATGTTCTAGACTCTGAAATCTTAAATAAAAACCGTTACCTTTAACGGGTATTAGTCGATTTATATTGGTAACTAAAGCACTAACCAAAACAAAGATATTTTATTATAATGAAATCGAATGATCGAAACTATTTAAATGAATTTAACCGATTCATGCATAACAGTTGATATCGGTTCAATCAATTAAGCTCAAAAGTTTTGTTTAAAGTGAAATCATTGTTTTTCAAAACAAATATAATTTTTATTTTAATTTAAATAATAATCTTATTTAAGAAGGCTTATTGTTCGACGTCGAAGAATTGAATGAAGGGAAATATAAATAAAATCATCTAAAAACCGTTCATTGGTTATCGTTACCAAGACGATATTTTGCGTAGCCGATTTCCGAAAATTGAAATGCAATTGTAATTGAAACCGTTATTAAAACCGTTATTCGCAAGAACAAATAAAATTTAATTAGTATAACTTACTTCCGTCTTAAAAGCAGATGGATTATAGCGTATCAATTTGCACCTAATGGAAATAATCCATTAACAATATAATGCTTCTGAAATTATATTTTCAACATTGTTAACTATCTTAGCTTAGCTTTTATTAAAAAGTTCATTGAGAGTACATTCAGTTGAATTCTCTTAGATTAGTACTACCAACAATTGCCGATTTTTTAAAAGTAAGGCATCAAAATTCTTTCAAGAATTTCAGCAATCCACAATGGAAAAGAGGGAGAAAACTTTTTATTTTGGAACCAAATATATTACTTTGACAATTTCTTTGGTTGCGATGTACAAGTATTATGAACACCCGGGAATGACGACAAGTGAATTGTTATTTTAAATCGGAAGAAAGGAAACAACAGTTAATTAAAGTACTGGAATGCACGACTTACGTATAAGTTATGCAGTAATGCAGATTTAAAGCCTTTATAATTCATGATCATCTCCGATCTTTTTGTGTTTATGTTGCAGGGTATCAATATTAGAGAAGCGTAACAAATAGAAAACTGTTAAACAAGTTGGTGTGGTTTATCGTATTGTTGTTGTTGTCATTGGGACTGTTATTGTGGAGTCAAGCGCATCGGCAATTGAATGACAAAAGTTGTTGTTGTTATTGTCGTCAGTTAGAGTTGATTGTTGTTGTTGCTTGTGATCGGTTGTGTCGTCGGTTTCGCTTACATTTAATATTTAAGCTCAAACCGACAAGAGTTAAATTATTTTGCACCACACTGGAAAAGATTTATATGCCACACGAATATTTGACGACGTGTGGCACATGCAATACAAGCACGTACAGCGACAACAGTTGCCACAAAGCGTTGGGGGGTGACTGAAAAGCGCGAGCGGGGGAGAGGAGGATTGAGAGAGGTGGCCAGCTGGTGTCAGATCCGTGATGATGATTTTGGGTGGTGTTGCTGCTAAAAATCGTGTTTGCACGCGCGAATTATGCAACTGCCACTCGTTGCAATCATGTTAAGACCGTCTTTTTCAACCTTCTCTTTTTTTTTTTAGTTAGTTTAGTTTGAATGGATGTTTGTTGACTTTTGTTTGATTTACAGAAAAATGACATTTACGTATTTCCAGTCTGTGGCTGCATCTGTGGGCGACCTTGAGCTATGATTTCGCAAAAATAACACCAAAAAAGAAGTGTGCCAAGGAATGACAAAATGAAAAAAACGTAGTATAAAAAGTCTGCGAACAGACAAGACAAACACATAAAACACACTGAACTAACGATGAACCCAAAGTCACTGCGGGGCCTCTGCGTAAATTGCCGCAATGAACTTGAAGGGGTCTCTTTGGACTCAAAAGTTTCGAGTACTTTAACTATGGAACAAAACTCTGGAGTGATTTTATTCAACTGATTGCAACTTTTCATTGTTTGGTTATCAAAGCTTTGCTTTGGGAATAATTCGACCAACAGTTAAAACAAGCAGAGTCCAAACATGAGTTAGTTATAGTTCGCAGCAAGGTGTTGATAATACAGATATTTCGGAGTTTACTTATTTATGACATTGCAAGCCTTTAACAATCGTTGAACTTGAAAATTGTGCATTTTGTAGAGTCATGCAAGTTGCTTAAGAAACTCATTACTCATTACTATAGATAGGTCTCATATACAATGCTTACTTTTATGGTAAGTTATGTTAACTATATATTATGTAATGCAAACTCTACTTACAATGCAGTTATCTTGACATTGTCACCCAAATAAGTAGTAGAAATTTAGTGAGTAGTTAGTAGAAAATGTACTCAAATGTATCAATGTATCTTATCCCAATTCCAACCTAAGCAGAGACTCTTATATTTATTTAGAACAATATATTTTTAATGCCTTTGATTAGCAAGTGTCCAAATAATAATACAATATTCTTCTTAATTAGAATTTAATTTATTTTCAGCTAGTTTGAAGATCAAATTTAATGCGAATCATGCTTTTAAACCAATTGGCGGCGAGGCATGAAAAACATTGGAAATGCAACTCACAAGTGATAATTATTATTGCACGATATTTGAAAATTAATTATGCTGACCAACAGTTGTTGTTGTTATTGTTGCTGTTGTCCAATTGAATTAAAAGCATTGCAGACAATTGCACAAACAATGTTTGCGTTGCTCGTTTTGGTGCTTTGCGCCTCAATTAACGGCAGCCTGTGGCAGCTGCAGCAACCGGAGAGCCGATGGACTCTAAACGGACACCCAGAAAAACAAAAACAGGAAACCTCAATTTTCAGTAGTGTGAAAATGCTTGGCATCGTAAATTTTGTACAATTTGAACTCGAAAGTCGTTGAATGTAACACACAGGACACGCACACGCTTGCACATGCATGCACACACATGCAAACAGGAAATTGGGTCACTGCAGGCGGAAAGCCACGGCAAGGAGTGAAAGGGGGGAAATGGAGACGCAGAGCAATAGAAATACCTTCCCGCAATTGGATATTGCAGCTAGGCAAGTGAGCAGCCTTGTGGAGAAGAAAGAAAGGAGAACACAGAAAGAAAGAGAGAGAGAGAGAAAGAGAGAGATGAGTTGGAGGAAAGGTGCAATTCATCTGGCTAGTCTCTGGAGGGAAAGCAGCTTCAGCCAAGCATCCAACATTCAACATCCAACATCCAACATCCAGCAGACAGCAAGTTAAGCTTAATAAGCAAATTTAAAGTTTTCGGCAACGTTTCACAAATTTTTAATATTCTCCTGCCGTGGAAGAGACCGAAAAAATGAGTCGCATAGACGTAAGTCTTCTTTTGGGAGGCCCAACGCACTTGAGCAGCCCCCAAAGATGCCCGAGTTTTTTTTGGGTACGTGCTTAAGGAAAACCATTGTTTATACCCTATACTCATGAGATGTTTAAAAGCATATCATAAAGATATGAAAGGGAAAACTTCTTAGCATAAATGACAAGTGGAATAGAACAGCATTGCTCTTTACTTCCTATAATATCTCTTATTGCGTGATATATATTTAGAAGTTGAGTGCATATAGTTGAAAGAACAATAGCAACCAAAGGATTCCCTTTTAATACCAATGAAATCTGTTCATTATTCGGATTAATATACTCAAAGGTTGTTAAAAATATATAAAAGATAGAGAAGTTAACGTAAGAAGTCTAACTAATATTTGTTAAAATATTACAGGACATCTACCAGTCGATCATTCTTGCTGACAGACAAATTACATGTTTCCTTTTTTTTGAGTGCTCATACTCAAGTGCTTTTCGACCGAAATAAGGATAAATGGCCACAGAATAACAAGGTCTGGGGAGGAGGAATAGTGGAATAATAGGACGGATGATGTACGTGTGTGTCTATTCCTGATATATGTGTGTGTGTGTGTGTCAGTGTGTGTGTGTGTGTTCGAGTATCGGACTTTCGGTTTCTTTTGTTCCACTTGCAAGCCTTCCAAATGATTTTACTGTGCTTAAAATGCACATAAAAAAACAATAAATCCTCCGTAAACCTCTACTGCAACCCTAATGGGTGGTGGGAGGATGATTTAGCCCCTGCTCACATATATGACAAACATATACATACATATGTTAACTAAAAAAATCATGTAATACAAAAAATAGTGAACATAAACAGCATCTGAGAAACTGTAGCTACGAGCCATATAGAGAATTTGTTCAAATTCGGGATAATTGCCAATCAAATACCCTGAAAACTAAAATACAGAGAATTTTTTATTTAGAGAAACATTCTTAAGTAAGCAACAGAAAAGCGAAAAATAATGGACAGAATAAATAGACAAGTTGTTGAAATACAGAATGATAAGGAAATATTATTTGTAGGTCATAAAGCAACAATATTCCTCGTTTTTATTTGTATTACAGGGTATAGAAAAGTAAACAGAACAGTTATCTCAAGCGCAAACAAACTTTGGTGGAACAAAATGCAAACATTTTTAGCTTCTTTTTATATGTTCAAAAAGAAAACAGTTAGTAAATACTCGTAGTATGGGTATGTGGATTCTTATATGTGTGAGTGTGTGTGGGTGTGTATATTTATTGTGTGTGTATGTGTTTGCATTTGAGTGGATCAGAGCATGGATAGCCGTTAGCGTTTTTGCCATTTTAAGGTGTGTTTTTGTATTAAAACTGTTGCATTTTGCAGTTGCAATATGTAAGTGGTAATAAATATATGCAGAGCATCCGAGCGGAAGAGCAGAGAAATTTCATGTGATAAGACATATATTTTTGGAATATTTTTAAAGCAGAAGCACTTGTCAGTAAATCATTGTAATATTTTTTAAAGAATTGCAAGCAAGCAAATTCGTAACACAGTGAAATAATATTATTCCACATAAATGGAGCACATATATTATAAAATCAAAGGGAATAAGTCCCTTTATTTGTTCCACTTGAGTCAACGAAATATCGATGAATGTGAATTAATTAATTAGAAATCTGTATTATTTCATAAATTTCCACACACTTTTCCATCAATTATTGCCATAATAAGTTATTATAGTAAATTGTTAAAGAAGAATTTGTGACAATATTTACATTTTCTTTGTTGCGATTATTTAATATTGCAAAAGCAGAAAATTGTATTTAATCAGCTTTTGACAATCCAAATTGAAGTTAAATTAGTTTTTTGCGTTGCCCAGGCAAAAGGCAAATACGCATTTTATGAATACAACTATGGAATGGCCAAATAAAATATGAAATATGAATTATGAAATATGTGTGCAAATCGCCGAGAAAGGGCATCAAGCATGGCAAAATGTTTGGCCTTTGGCCTAAGCCAATCCTCTGACCTGGCATGTCGCCCAGAGGGAGAAAATATGTCATTTTTCTTATGACTTACAACCTAAAAAACACGCATAATTTATGGGGCTCCATGGAAATGTTGAACAGTAAATGCTGAACATTGAACGCCATCCAGCATGAAATCTGAGGTCCTTCTCCTTTTTATCCCGGCATGGCATTTCTTGGGGATCAGCACAGCCAAAAGGAGCAGAGGTCTCTACCAGGTGGTCTACAGCTCTCCCAGGTGATGTATTATATTTCACTGATTTATTACCTTATTTATGCACAACATTTGAAAGCCTTATTCTGGGACAGTGCCGAAATATTCAACGTTTGATTACACATTAAGCCTTATTCAAAATCACTCACTCTTGCGGAGTGTTGTTCTGGGTATTGATATCCAATTGGTTCAAATCTACAAGTATTCAATTTGACATATAATATTGTTATACAGACTATTATTTATTTGAGTTAATTAAAAGTAGGCGACGAGAAAAGATGTTATTATCGAGCAAAGAACTTTAAATTCTTACTATGAATACTAAGCATATTGTATACAATTTATAAGAAATAACTTGATAACAAATTGGTAATTATAGATAGAAGCAGTTAAAAAGGAAATCATTTCTTTATCAACCTTCAAGAATTACTTTATTTAGAAAACTACTTTAAGATAAATCAATCACTTTCCACCTGCACTTTTTACTTAAGCCAACTTCTTCACATTTTAAATTGGATTCGTTTTGAGAATTTTTGGTGTGCTCCAAAAAATATGCTATATAAAAGTTAGCGAATTTGCGGCGAATGTGTTTCCAAGACTAAATTACTGCAGCGACAGAAACTTTTTGCTGGTTATGTCAATTGGTTGCCATAAATTGTTCCGAAATTGTTTGGTGAAACAGCTGCACCAGATGGAGGACATGTTAAACGTGGCGTATACGTGACTTGAACAGCTACAATGCAGACTTGAGTGATAGCCTTACACTGACCAGCGTCTGAGGCGTCACTTCATTTAAATGAATTTTGCAACATGAGAGCACAGTACACCACACACACACATCCACACACACAACCACACGCACAACCACAAACCCGCACACCCGCACACACGCACACTCGCACACTCGCACACCATAACAACATTTCTTGGCAAGTGTTGACCACAATTTGTGCATGTGGCAAGTGCAGAGCTGAAGCGGAAACTGGAGATGGAGATGCAGATGGATATGGATATGGAGATGGAACAGAAGATGAGGAGAAGGTGGGCAGAGGTTTTGGGCAGAAGTTGAAGCAGCCTCGTCTGTCCTTGAACTTTATATGTGGCATCGCTTAGTACTGGCAATTTATTTGTTTGCCCCGTTTGTTTGTTTACGCTGTCTGCTTGCCACACACACACACACAAAACGCACATGAAATATATGCGCTGATGTCCTTGTCTGTCTCTTTGTGGCTGCCACATATACCATGCCACATGCCACATGGCACATACCACATACCACATACACTCGCTGTCTGATATGTCGTTCCGTCTGTATATTTGACTTGCCTCGTATTTCAATTGTCAATCCATGTGAGAGAAATCAACGTGTGTATTGAGAAAGTGATCTGTTTAATCTTGGCTCGGGCCAAAGGGCAATTCTCGTTGCCAACTCTGAGAAGAGCACGGTTCTCTTTTCTCTCTCTCTCTATCTCTTTCTGTTTGTGAGTTAAATATCTCATATATCTTATCATATTAAGAGTCTTTAAATTGCCAGTTCAAACAAGTCGTCGCTCCTTATCGAATCAATTAATGTCAAGTTATTTAAATCGCATTTCCCAGTTTGAGTTCAACACAGCAAACTTGATTATCTAGCAAAAGTGGATTGCCACATTGATAACAGCCAATAGAGGTCAGAGTACAGTTTTAATTGCAGTTATGCAATTAACAGTCAGAGGACAACATCAGGACTTCAGTTTAAGTTTAGTTATTTACTTTTCCTCGGAAACCTGAAGTCAAATTTAATCCTGTTCTCTCACTTTTATATTCACTTTAACTTTAATATTCGGTTGGACACAAGTTATATCTCATCTTGATGTTAAGTTATTCGTCAGTCATGACTCATGACAGTTCATCTACATTGTAAATAATTGTCGGATGCTATCCTCCTCACAAAATGCAAATACTGTGCTGCCAACTCGTTGTCCACTTTGCCACAATTTTATATACTTTTACAAGCCATTAACTAGGAGATGGAAGTGCAAAACGACACGCTAAATCTTTGCTTGCATAATGAGAAAACAGAATGAATTCATCGTGGAACAGCAGCTAAATTAAAGTAAGGGAAAATAGAAGTGGTCAACTGGGAATGAGTTCCTTGATAAGAGGGGTCAACATTCCAATCTATTCAACTAAATAGTCTTTGGGGTTGGACTCGAAGGTACTCATGGCCATTATCCTTGCAATGTGCTGCCGTTTATTATTAGAACAACGGCTGGTCACGTGTATGTTGCACGTTTGTTGTCCCAACAACAAGCGGCACAAGTGACCACAATTTATGTAACAACAGTACTTACAAATATGTATGTGTGTGTGGCCTGTATCTGTATAGTATGTCCACTCTGACCTTTTTACCTTAAAGAACACATGGAAATTATTATCATAAATTGTATTTTAATGCTGCAAAAAGCTTGGAAAGTGTATAGTAAATTTAAATATGAAAATTGTCGAGAATTTTGTGGCAATCAAGTATAAAATTTCTTTACAGGAAGTTTATTATAATTGATATGAATATGTACCATGTTTAAAATAATATAATCATAGCAGTATGTCTGTATTGTGTAAAGAAAACTATAATGGAAAGAAGGTAAAGGTAAACGACGAATTAATATGAATATTCAACCAAAAGCGTTTGCTTAACAATTTACGTATGTTTTGAAATGTCAAATACAAATTTAATTTTTGACAAAATTCCTCAAATCTGTGTTGTTTTTGCTTAAAAATCGATATGAAATTTATGTGCTGTTGTCCTTAATATATAATCGAAAACTTTATTTTCCCCTATCTCCTTTTGTTGAATCAACTTAACAAATATTATTTGTTCAATCAACCATTGAAATTTTATCGTGATGTTAAGAATACATTGGATAATTTATTAGCCAGAGGGATGGGAAATTTTTGTGCTGAAATAACAAATTGGCATGTTGACATTTTGTTGTACTTTGCCAAAAATATTATGGCCCTAGATGAGATATATTGTCAGCTGTTTGAATACAGCTGACACATCCAACACTATTCTAGTTGCTGTTCGCTAAAAAGTATTTAAATTATGCATAATTAATTTAGTTAAATTTGTGGCATTGTCATGTATAGTGAGCTCGGTATATGACAGCCGCTCTGCGCCAGAAAGTGTTCATTTAATGGGAGTTTCATGGAGATTAGTGGTGTGTGGAGGAGTTGGGAGGTTGTTGCCAGGCAACGCGATTCAATGCAGGCAGTCAAATGAAATTTGCATAGTAACTGGCAACAGACGCTGGCATCAAACCAGAGACATGACAGAAGAGCAGGGTCATCAACTGTAGAACTGCTGACCAGGCTGACCAAGTTAACCAATCCCCAAAGTTGGCCAAGTTGAGCGATGTGCCGAAATAATGGCAATGATTATGCATTTCGTGCATGTTAATTGAGCGAAACTTGTTTAAATTTATCAAGTTGAAAGAACTTTACTGGACATCCCGCTGGGATATAAATTGTCATCATATTTGAGAGTATGATTTTAATGATAGTAAAACTATTTGAAAATTGCTTACTTTACTTTACAACTTAATGTTTTTTATTATTTTCTGCGCTGTAAAGTTATTCAAATTATATGTGTTTTCTGACCTTTCAAATATTGTAAAAATATAATTGTTCTATCTTTATTTAACAAGAGTGTTAGCTAAAAATGTTAAGATTTTGGTAGATGTCTTTCAAAGAATTGACTTTTAGTTTTTGTTACTTTAAAAACTCTTCAAACACTTTCTTAAATTATTTTTTTCAATATCTAAAATTAAAAATTTGTTTTATTTAGAATGCATATTCTGTGATGAGCTCTTAAATTTTATAATTTCTCATAAATGACAAAAGCTATTTTAAATAAGCCATGGATTTTCAAAAAGTTAATAAATATATCTGTTACTAAGTTATAAACAGTTCAGACATCTTCACAAACAGAATCGTTTTTCATATTGATTTCCGACCAATCCAAAAAAATTAAATACAAGCTTTTGAACTTATGATATTGAAGAATTCATATCGTAATCTCTGAGATCTAGTTACAAGTCGCTGTGTATGGTGAACAAGAATTGATCGATCCATTTTAGCAAACTGATCGAAAGGGACAAAAAAAAGCATATTTCATGAGACGCTTTTTAAATCGCAATTAAATCTGAACTCTGGTGGAACTTAATTGTTATATTAACTCGACTCGTTTACCTGGGAGTTCTACTTTGTATACTATACTTACTAGCCGGTTGTTAAACAGAATGTGTTGCAAAAGTGTGGGTGGAAATGCAATTTAATTAAACTTGCAGTTTGCATTTGTTAAACTTTGTGTCGGGGTACTCTATGGACTGGCATTCTTTTCACCTCTTTCTCTTTATGTATTTTCTCCCTCTCTGTCTCTCGCTCTCTCTTTCCCTCTGTCTTCATGGGAACAAACAATCTTTTGTTAAAATTTCACGCTCGTGACATGCTTAATTAATTCGTTTACTTTTGGCGGAAGTTGGTGGCAATATGCTTTTTGTATGCCAGGACCAACAATGGAAATGATGGAACAAGAATAACAAAAGAGCAAGACAAGGATATAATGGCAACTGGTTAATGTTGTTGTTCCTCTCATTGTAGTTGTTGTTGCCAAAGTGCAGCCAAAGCAAACAAAGTGCCATCGATTATGCTAATGGATGGACCTCCACTATCCACTATCGCCTCCAGTCTCCAGTCATCTAGTCAAAGGCTGCTTCTGATTACTTTAAGCTATTCCCCTCTCCTCGCTCACCACTCACCACTCCCGTCTCCTCTGTCCCATTTCTTACTTCCACTCTAGGATACAAATTAAGGGGCACAAAATGTTTTAATGGCTGCCACAGAGAGTGCAGTTCCTGGACTCTTCCCTCTGGGTTACTATGGATATTCTCGGTACAGGCAATTCTCCGGTGGCAGCAACTACGTGACTTGTCATAAATCAATTCGCGTCTGCCTGTAAATTATTATGTGCAATATTCTGCACTTTACCGTTATGTACAAGCATATTTATAATATGGCATCGGCATCGGCATCGTCGAGTGACCGTTAGTCATGCTAACGAGCCAAGGCTAACAATGAACCAACCAACATCTACTTCCTTCCTACTTCTACTTCTACTGAGCCACCTGCCAAGAATAGATCGCACCAAACTTTACTAAGTGCTTGCCAACTCATTTTAATGACGACAAATTGCAATTCGAACAAGAAATATCTCATCAAAATATTAGCAGATATTTATTACAATTATTGTGAAAGCTTAAGCAATCATCTTCTTCTTGTTGCTGTTGTTATGGCAAAATGATATAGGATTTATGATGTGATTTAACAGAAAATGTACTTAGCTACCTTTAAGAAACATTAATGCAATTTATTGCACTTCACCGATACTTTCATCAACATTAAAATAACCTGTTCAACTTATTATTTGGTATGCTGCAATTTTATGTAAGATTTTATACATGAATCCTTCTTTTTATACCTGTTCAGTCCGCAGTTACTTTTTTTCCTCATTTTCCGGTTGATGCCATAAATAAATTTTTGATTTTTCATTCAATCAATTCCTCACCAATGCCAATTCACATTAATATCGCAAATCGAATGCGAACTGTTAATGATGAAAAAACTGAGTGTGTGACTACAGTATACCCTTTAAAATTATTCGATTAAATAAACTATCGCATAATTGTGAAATTATTGAAAAGCATCTGTGATTTGTGATGCTTATGATATTAGATAATTAGTTACTGAGAATGAATTTTCTCTGTCTGATACTAACTTTCTTATCCTTCCTTATAATCCGTAAAGTCTCCTAAATGACGTCTCCAATTATTTTAAAACATATAATATAAAACATCTCAATACAATCGACGCATTATTCCAATCCAATTCAAATCCAATTTTACCTTAAAGTTGAAGTAATATACCATTTTGTTTACAATATTTTACAGAGTATGCACTTCAAGGAATGCCGCTTGTGGGCTGGGTAAGTTTTTGTGTAAATACGATTATTGCCCCTTTGGATGTTGTCTCACGTACGCATAATTATATGGGATACAATGTCCAGGCCACAAATACCAATTAAGCTATTACAATGAAATTATTTTTCACGTTCAACGTAAACGAGACAAATTGCAGAAATGAGCGGAAAATGCGAGTGTTTTACGCTTTATTAAATCACAATCTGACGAGGTGACAAGTGAATGACATGGAAAATCTTCAGAAGCGGAAAGTGCAATGCATTGTTGCAATTCAATTTTTTGATGAATGCAACATCATTATTCGAGTGGCAATTGTTGCGACAGACAAAACAACGCAATGCGGATGATGAGAGGCAATTTGAGTGGCTGACAGGTGGGTTGTACAGGTGGGTTAATCGCACATGGAATACATATTAATGTTGCTCACTGTGTACTATATATTTATGACAATTTATTAGCATGTTGTGTGTGTCAATGAACCCGCCGCTGTTGCAGTGTGTTGCAACAACCTAACTAGTGATAACATTAATGCCACGACATGCTTTGGCCTTTGTTGTTGTTGTTGCTGTTGTTGCCAACTCCCCCCTTGTTGCCAACTACCCCTCCGTCTAGTCTTTTGGAGCACACATACAAAGGTACTTGTGCATTGTCTGCCTTTCACTTTCCGCTCACTGGCAAACAGAGCGATAGAGAAACAAAACAAACAGTAAAGAGCAAACAAACTTGGCTCAGTAGCTGCCGGCATAGGCCAGTCACGAAAGTGTCGTCTTTACTATTTTATGGCATTATTAACCCGTTTTCCTAGTTTTTCACTTATTCAGTTTTTTCAGTTAGTTAATGCAGTTTTCAGTTTAAGTTTCAGTTTCAGTTTCATTTGCAGTTTCTCAGCGCCCCTTTGGCCAAAATGTTAGTCTAACATAGTATTGCAATTACCAGATGAGGAAGTGCTATTTCGTGCACTCTCCTACGACTATATGTATTGTCATATTGTCTTGAGGCGCCCATAAAATATTCGTACATGGCATTATGCATATAGACCTAGGCCACTTGCCCCAAGTAGGTCAACTTGTTAAATACACTTGAGGTTGGACAGATTAGGCTATTCAACTAGAGAAGTGAGTGCCCCAAAATGGCTTCATTATTACTTTCCGCATATTATAATATTGTGTACCTCTTTTAAAGACGTGCAGTTAAATTCATCTGAAAACATATAGAAACATACGTTAGATTGTGAAGGATTCTAGAAAGTTAAAATTAAATTGTTAAAATGCAATTGTTAATTATATAAATAAATATACAGACAAACAATTGCAGATAACTTGCAGATAAAAATATCTAAGTGCTTACATGTCTCATATTCAATAAATTTATTAAACTCAATCTTAAACTGAAAAATGTATATTATAAATGGAACCATTTTTTTAAGTTCATTTTGGGTTTTTAGTATTTTTCCAGAATTTCTTAGTATAGATATGTACACGTATATTTAGCATATGAAGCCTATTTATTTATGTATATTACTAATAACCGCGAAACTCATTCAAAACTACGCTCATATGAGCCAAGACTTAAGACTTTAAGTCTTAAAGGGTTTCTCATGGTTCTGCTTTCTCAAGGATTTTGCCAACGCCAAAGACTTTGGCTTCGAGAAGACTTCGACTTGGCAAAAAATAAATATACGAACTCATCATCATAATAATCGTAATCTTAAGCAGCCGTAGTAACTATATAGGAGGAGGAGAGTTCTTATCAAAGCACAAACAGACATTCCAAGGCTGAATCCGCAAGCCGTAGTCTTTTCTTATTAATTTACATGTCACACCCCTTACGCCCAGACCAGTATATGTCTAAGCAACCCCAATAACAAAAGCAATACAAAAAAACAACAATTTTATGCAAATTTCTATAGCGTCAAAAAGTTAAATGCGATGAATAAAACAAAAATTAATGATTCCTCATGTATAATCCATATAAATGACATGCAAGTTGGGAGAATTTTCTCACAATTTCCACACACAGGGGTACCTTGAAGATAGGGGGTAAAGGGTTACATATATACGACGGATATATGACTGAATATGCGTTTTGGCTTTCTTTTGAATGTGGGGCTTAATGTCAGCTCGGTTTTTGCGGCAATCGTCGAGCAAATTCTCCTGCCTGTGTCTTTTGTTTGCGGTTTTCGGCGTCGGAAGCAACAAAAAAGTGACATATGTGTATGCAAAGGGTAAAGAAAGAGATAGGGCGGGAGAAGAAAATTAATTTCAATATAAGTTTATATACCCTTTGAACCACTTATTTGTATGTATCTATGTTGAGCTAATGAATATTTATGTTATCTATTGAAATGAAAGTGGTGTCTTATCAAACTGAAAGTTTACTCAGGCATACATATTTTATAAGTAGTGTGTTGTGTGTAGTGTGTTGTGTGTGAGGGTGTTTATCTGCGTATAAAACACAACATTTGTGCTAAAAATTAGTTAAGAGCAGCTCAATCTGAGCTTTGGTAATTTGATATAGGGCCCTAATCAACGAAATTACTGGTGTTCAAAATAATATTATTCTTAAACCTTTTTTATCGTAAACGCTTATTATTTAATTCTGAATTTAAATAAAAACTACAACTATTATAAATTGGCGAATATGCTCGAATTTTGAAATTCACTCTTGATAGTTCTCATCTTTTTATTGATATACCTTATTGCTTTTTCAGATTATCGACTAACAATTACAAAAATCCAAGACACATTTTAAGTCGAATGACTTACTTTTTGAATTAAAGAAGAATTACCGTATTACCGTGTTCCAAAATCTCTTCAATGCACCGACTAGAAAAGAATTCAATGACTTGCGTCATAATAAATTCACATTAATTATAATAAAATATATAAAAATAAGAATATAAAAATAAAAATTTTTAATATCGATTGTCTTGCACAAACAAAACCGATGACATTATCGATAGTATTTTAATTATACAGAGTTTTAGTTAAATAGCCTTAAATTCTTAAGGCAATCATAACACATATTAAATAAAATCCCTACACTATTACATGCATTATTAATAAACAATTGAAAACTTTTATTACCCATAAAATGTATTGCATTTTATTTATGTTTTTTTTAAGTCAGCAAAGATATGTTTTGTGGATACATAAAGATCACAAAAAATATGGAATTAATTTGTAAGGCTGTTAATGAATTTTAACTGAAACTTTTACTCAAAGTAGAGTTCAGTTGAAGTCCTGTGGTCAGTCAGTATTTAAGTAACGGTATTCTTAAATTCAAAACGTAAACAGAAAAGTTTAACGCTTGCGCAAAGCTTTCTCGCTCACTCTCCCAACGCGTTGACAGCTTAAGGGTTAAGCTACCCCAGTAACGAGAGAAACACCCAGAGAGAGCGAGGCTAAGAGAGATCACGAAATTGCGACAAGGAAGCAAAAGGGTAGCAAAACACGGAAATGCGCGACAACAGAAAAGTTACTTAATAATTGCAAGAATGAACGCAGCAAAAGAAGCAAAGCCCGAAGAAAACAACAATAAACCAAAAGCGAATACGAGTCGAAAGCAGAGACAGCAACAACAGAAACAGAAACAGCAACAGCAACAACAATAAGAGCAACGGATAATTATAATGGAAGAGTCGCTGCTTTTTCAGTGTGTGCTGCGAGCGTCTGACAAACGACACGAAACGAAACAAACGAAACGCGTCGCGTTATTTAATTAAATATTAAATAATAGAATATAAATATTTATGTTTAATCCTAGCTAATAAATATATAAATCATAAATTACATATATTTTTGCTATAAACCACAAATAAATAAACACCAAAAGTGCATTTAAAAATTACCAGAAAAGAAAGAGGAAAAGTTCTTCGAGTGCGCCTAAAAAAAGCAATAGATAGAAAGAAGGAAAAAGGTAAATGTGGGCAGCAAGTTGCAGTGAAAAGTGTTCAATCTATTAGTTATTTATATGTGAGCAATGAAAATCAATGCTTGTTGTGCCCGTGTGTGTGTGAGTGTCTGTGCCTGATAAATTGTAAAAATCGAAGTCAGACAAACAGTCGAAAGTCGCGCGTTTGCAGTTCGCGTGCCAAATGTAACAAAATTGCTGCAGCAGCTGACAGCATTGTTTTGATAGACCTCGCAGGGGTCATGGGACGCTGACAAGGGGATGAGACGAGGGGGTTCAAGGGTGTGGAGTCGGGCTGCCCATAAATGTAACCACACGCACTTTCTGACAGTTGCTTTGCTTCCATCCCCCCAAAAAGCTACCCTCGTGGCGTTGCAAGAGAGCTTGACTGACGCAGAGAGCGAGAGTGTTAGTAACGGGGAAAGAGAGACACGGAAATGCAGGCGTAAAGGGAGAGTGTGAGAGAGAACGCAGCAAGGCCGGCAATTGCATTTCGAAAGAGAGTCAATAAACGTGAGAGAGAACTTGACTTGAAAGCATGACAAACACACTGAAAGAAAATTGTAGTTATGCAAATATTTTAAATAATTTAATGCAAGCTTGCAGATAAATAATAAAATTACATCAATCAAAGATACAACTCTGCTGCCTAATAAAATATTAATATAAATATTTATAAAATATACACTTAAAAAAATATATAATAAAAGAAAAAAGAAACGTATATATTTTAACATCAATAAATAATATAAAATTGAATCGCGCTGTAATATTTCCAAAAACAAGATTATGCAATTCTATACAAGGCAAAGTATCAAATGTAGAATCAGAACAAGAAGATACAGTTTAATAAATGAATTTATATTCACAAATTGCTTTTTGCATTCCATAAATCATTGCAGATATTTAAGAATCTTTATTTAAAATTATAGTATCGACTTCTATTTTCGACAGAATTGTATGATACAAAAATGTTATTCTTCAAAGGACGTTTTCTTTAGGATGTTCACCTTTACAATTTATAAACAACAAATTTATTTAAAAAAATTAAAAATGTGATACACTTGATACTTTCCCACTATATAAATAAATACCACTACTACTAAATTGACACTGAGACTCAGACGTAGCTATAACAATTTCTGGATTAATATTTTTTCAGATAATGTATTGGAATGTTTAGATGAATATTGAATAAAATAGGGAATTTTGGAACACAAATTTGGTGTATGATTCTTTCGAACATTTTTACAACCTATTTTCAAAAAGTGTGTGTGAGTAAGAGTTTGAAAAACTATGTTGAATTACCAGCCTGCCAACACATATATACACTGCAAAGTTATTTGTAATGTGTGGTTTTGATTTCATACAAATTGCAACTGTATTAAATATTACCGATGAAAGGAAAAGAACTTAATAAATTCATAATTAGGTAACGTTACGTGGACTGTAATTAGCACGCTGCGACTCAAAGAGATTCTCTAAATGCAATAAATTTGCAGCCGGGAGTCACAACCGACAACCGAAGCAGACAACAGTATCAGGATCAGGGCCAAAGGCGATAACACTTAACGCCACTTATCAGCTTAAGCCACCGCTTGTCATCAAGACATTTGGCACACACGCACACTCTCTCACACGCACACACATTCAGTCACACACAAACATCGTTTACCTACTTGCAACCACAGACAGAGTCTGTGTCTCTGTCTGTGCAACAACTTTGCAGAGCCGCAACGCTAATAAATTGCAACAAATTCGGAGACTTTCACTCCTTGCAACTGTGCCCCAAGTGGCAATATATATGTATATGTATATACATATATGTGGAAAGTTCTACTGAACTGCCGACTGAAACCTAAATGAAGTGACTAATGTAATTATGCATTAATTTTCGAAACGTTCTTAAAATATTTTCAACATTTCCGCAATGACAAAATACATTTGCACTTTGATTTCCGACGTGGCAAGTGCCAGAGGCTGTGGCAAGGGACACGGGACACGGCACAAGTGAATGCACATGTTGCAAGAAAAAGCCAGCAAGTAATGAGTCCACGATATTATATACGAAGATAGGAGAAGTGGCAGGAGGAAGAGTGTGGATTAGGCTGCAGGAGATAGATGAGGAGGAGAAGGATGACGAGGATGTTGAGCAGAGGAAGCGGAAATTTGAAGGGGAAGGGGAAGGGGAGGGGGAGGGGCTTAGAGGGGATTGCCAGTGACTGTCAAATGTGGTGTGCGGTTGAAAGATACGCAAGCAGCATTCACGGCTAGGTGAATGCACACACACACACACACACACACACACACACACACACACACACAGACGGACAGAGATAGTCAAGTGTAGGTGTGTGTGTGTGTCTGGCAAATGGTGTGCAATCAAATGTGCGCTCTGTGCTCCGCCATGTGGCAGCTTCGAGGATGCTGCAACTCATGCAACATTTAACCAACTTTTAATTATCGTACTTGAGCCAAGTCTCTTCTACACTTCGAGGCAGTTGCGACTTGCAACTGCAGCTAAATTGTTTTCAACACAAACACAAACACACGCACACAAATGCAACTGGCGTGTCATATATATGTATGTATAAACAGACAGACAGAGAGACATGCGGAGAGACATGTGTATGGCATGTCCAACTATCTCTTTCTCTTTCTCATTCCCTTCTGCTTCTGCTTCTGCTGCTGCTTCTGCTGTTGTTGTTGGCTTTTCTTAACTTTTTCTCTCTGCTAAATGCTCTAATTACGCCTAATGGAATGCCACTCTAAGAGAGGCGAAGGCGTGGCGGGGGGAGGGAGGTAGCGATGGTAGAAAAAGGGGTTGGGGGCTGAGGAGGAATAAAGG
The DNA here is from genome assembly GCA_018901795.1 of Drosophila sp. st01m. NCBI lineage: Eukaryota > Metazoa > Arthropoda > Insecta > Diptera > Drosophilidae > Drosophila > Drosophila sp. st01m. The sequence continues at coordinate 3,513,540 of JAEIFG010000269.1, forward strand.
AAGCTAACTGCATATGTGTGTACTTTTATAATAGTTCAACTCTCCAACTCTCTCTATGTGTGTCTGTCTGTCCATCTGTCCTCCCATCGCATTGCCTGCATATTCATGACTTTGTTGCTCCGTTTCGTTGTTCGTTGAGTTTTGAAGCCAATTTGAATAAGTGAGCGGAAAAGGGCGTGAGAGGTCAAGAGGCAAAGGGGCAACAATCCTGCTGTGTGTTTATCCAATTGCAACAATTCAATCAAATATGCAAGTCGGGTATATTGGCTGTAGGGTCATACTGTCAGTGGAGGTTATTAAATTAAAGTATAAACACACAATACTAAAAAAGTCAACTTGAAATTCACTTTTGTGGTATACTGGAAATGAGCTCAACTTCTAAAACTAAGAATATTCATCATTAATATTTTCTTCGAAAAATACAGCCATTCAAATACCTTATTAACTAATACTAAGAAAATTAGTATTAAATATCGCAGGTTTTAATATAAGAATAAAAAGTATAAATTATTAGAAACGTACTTATAAATAAGTCTTGATTTATTTGGAAGAACTCTTCAAGACATATTTTCAAGACTACCAAGACAAAATAAACAGAATCAATATATAAAAAATTCAAGATAGAAAAATCATTTATATTTTTCTTTTAACTTGTTATTTAATTTAAAAATTTAGGAATATTTTTATTTTTAATACGAACTTGATCTTGAATGAAATGTTCTTAAAATCAATATAAGTTTTTTAACTTTGAGAACTTGATGTTCTGATGTTAACATATTGGTTTTAAAAAACTTTCCTTGACTAGTCTATTTACTTTTATGACTAATAATGATTCTAATTCTAGGGTATGTGGAAGTTCTTTATCTGTACACAAAACTTTTGTATTCTTGCATATTCTATTTGCACTTTCGCTTAGCTTCTTTTGCTGTTGCTCTTTTTGTTGTATTTAAGTTTCGGCTGCTCTTAAAAAGTTATGGCTCTTAGTAACTACAGAAATACACACAGATACTTACATATGTCTGCATATTAGAGTGCAGCGATATGTTTCACAAAAAATTGTGAACTGTACTCGTAATCTACGGTCAACTCGAAGATCTTTCCACCAAGAATGAATAGTTGTACAATCAGTTCCTAGTTGCCGTATTTTCGTTGAAAATTTTTGATTTTTTTAATGTTCAAATAGATAGATATAATGTTTTAAGAGCAATTGATTCTATGACATTTTGTCCAGGTTCTAGCAAGCAATTCGAAACCCATTTGTCAGGAACGAACTAAAAACACTAGAGATATGCTAAAAACTAAAAATAAATACTTTTTCATCACCAAACGCCGGTACTTTGGGGTTTCTTTGTGAAAACATCTTAAAATTTAAGTTGCAATTTTTAAATTTTCGTTGGGCCCGTAGAAATCGATGCACTCTAATAGAAAAACAGAGACACCCACTTAGATAGCGAGTTTATAAATATTGCAGGCATTTATCTCAACTGCATGAAACTGCAATTGACCAACTCCCCAAATAGTCAGGATACTCTACAAATTTAATTCAATTTTCGGGTCTCCTTCTATTATTGTCGTTGTTATTGTTTTTCTTTCGCAAGCTGCACAAAATTTGCGTAATTGAAACTTATTCAAACAAATTGAATGAGTATTAAACTTGTTTTAATTAAATATGTCTGCACACACTCACACATTCACATGCACTCCAAACTCAAGTAAAATCTCATTAAAATAAAATTTAAATAGTAAGAGAAAGCGAATTTAATTGAGAGTTGAGATAAAAGTCAACTGAAACGGTCAAAAACTAACTTATTATTATTTTTTGGACAGTCGAACAGAAAAGACTAAAAAAGCTATACAAATTAGCGTAAAATGAGTTAGTTAGTAACTTGAAATGCATATACTGAATAACAAAATGCAATTAAAATCAAACGAGCTACAAAGTTTGAAATTAATTGTAATTAAATGTAAACGTTCGCTTCCCTCTCTCTCTCTCTCACTCTCTGTCCCTCGCACATGAGCAGCAAATTATGCAAGGATTAATTATAAGTCTCAGAGCACTGTTGTTGATCGAATCAATCAACAGAGGTAAACATGCACCTTTGGTACTCCTATGCAATATTACGCATACGCAACGTTGACTCAGGCAACGCTCAAACTCAAATTTTGCCGCCAATGCAAAGTTCTTGGAGGGCAAACATCGTTTTGGGCAAAGTGCAATGCAACGTGTCGCACATCAAACACTTCGCAACACGCAACATGTTCGAAGAGAAGACATCGCACTCTTATACGCTCGATCCAACAGTTGGATTCGAACAAGCACAAAGCACAACTGAAAAATACCGTTGCGGCTGCTCTGCCGCTGCCGCTGTCGCCGTCGCTGTTGTTAGTGCTGTTGGCAGCATAAAATATACGCGACGGCTGCGCTTATTGGCCATTTGTGTGTGCGACGCTGACGTTGACGTTCGCCTCTCGCTCGTTCGCTCGTCTCATTCTGATTCTCTTTGCCACAGTCCGTCTCAGTGGCTCGCGGATTGCGACTTGTGACTTGCGACTCGCGGCTCGCGTGCAACGCGCCAAGTGTCTCGTCTCTTGTCTTTTGTGGCAGTGACAGCAACAACAGCAAGAATAACAATTCGATTTCCAATCATTATCATAATAATAATAATAAACGGACACAACGGTAAATGCAATAGAAATAAAGACGTCAAAACACCAAATGCAATAAACAGCCAACAATAAAGTTATAAACGTTTTCCTCTTGCATTTCCCGCTTTTTTACGCTCCCGTGCGAGTTGTGTGCTAATTCCCGGCGATTTTTGATTATAACTGTGTTTACATACAAATTTACACACGTACTCATAAAATGCCAACTGTGCGGCCAAAACAGCTGCGGCACACACAACAACAATGAAAATAGATGGGGAAAATTAAATCAAAATCGTAGTCAAGACTCGATTAAGTTTTGCTTATCTTATCGTACAACGCTGCGTATGCGTAACACTCCATGTACCCTTGCCTAAAAAAATGCTCCAAACGTGCCAGAAATAAACAACAACAACGCCAACAGCAGCAATACGAAACTACAACAATTAGTCAGCTGTGAATTAATATCTCTACTTCCAAACAGAAAATAAACCAATTGATATCGATGAATTGTGTCAATATGAGAGAGCAGTGAAAACGTTTAAACTTCAAAGTGTCTATTAACGGCACATGATATAACTTTTTTAAATAGTTGACAGTGGGCCAATTCTGTGTTGCAGAGTTGTGATAAATTGTGGTTTGAATATCAGTCTGTCTCTTATCATTTTCCGTTACTTTCTGTGAGGCGATAAGTGAAATGTGCTAATCTTAATTTCAGTTTAGATAAAAAAATGCAAGGCAAATAATTTTTGAACTTTTTCTTTGTTAATATGATTTATACTTCCACGTGTCATCCTTGTTTGTGCATTTATCAGGTCCAGGGACAGACATTAATGCCCACATTTTAATTAAGTTCAACAGCGAATATATTATATTTCATTGGTATACAACCTTTGTCAGACCAAAAATTTTATTTAATAATGAATTCCACGAATTATATTATTAGATAAAACTTGCAACTCTTGGAAACTTTATCATTTAATAATCGTATGATAAAGTTCACATTTTTTACTTGGAATCTTCTCTAATCATTATCATTCCATTCTCATTTCTTGCTGCAATTTGGCATTGATCTACTTTGAAACATAATTAACACCACTATCAAACCGGTTAAAGAATTTGAAATTCAATCTGTGGGAAGGTAGAGTAAATAAATATTCTCCGTTATGAACACATTTTTGAATATAATAGTCTTTAAACTTAACACTTTTTCGCACTTAGTAGTTTCCAGGGATATTAAATATCAAACTTTCGACAATTAAAACTGCATAAATATTATATTTTCAAAAGAAACTTTTCCTCACATGCTTTGGTTAACATTTCTCTGCCGGAAATCGGAAGTCACTAACACCAGTCAACAGTCCACAAGAGACTAATTAATTGATTAAAATGCATTCAATTCAATTAATGAAAAAAACAGCTGAAATACAATAATAAATGTGAAAAGTGAAAATGAAAAATGAGAAGCGAATAAGCGATTTTCAATTAAATAATTAAGTACTGCAATTTAAAACACGTGTTTGTTATGTGTAACTAATGATTTAATCAAATAATGTTTCTGCTTTTTTTAGTGAAATACAACGTGAAATTATTGCCAAACTAAAAACAAAAACAAAAGCAACCACAAATTCAATAATAACAATTCAATAAGTGCAACAACAAAATAACGTCCGTAGGAATAAAATAACATAACAAAAACAAAGAGAGAGAGAGAAACTCAAACTCAACATGCGTCGCAACATCAAATTAATCGTCTTCGTCAGCGTCATTTGGATGTTCGTAATGGTTTATTACTTTCAGTCCAGCACTGAAAAGGTATGTGAATCCCAATTGAATTGATTTGTGAATATAATTTCCACTACAGCACACCTCCACTCTTGTTTCTCTCTTATTGTTATTATTATTAATATTATAATTATTACTTAAGGTCCAACCTCTTCCGCTTGACGTCCAGACATCATCAAAGTCTGAGTATGCGGCTTGCATAGTAATTATTTACCAGCAACAGCTACTACAGCTACCTGACATTAAACTACCTGTCTTTTCATTGTTATGATGCTCTCTTTCTATCTGTATCTGCATCTCTATCTCTGACTCTGTGCACATAATAAGCCGCTCGTAGCAATTGCAGAAACGCCCTGTGCCGCCCACAAAAATGCGTATCTCTACTTTCAGTTCGCTTGGCTTGTGTTTATACCCTGTACTCAGATAACCAGCCATGTTGGGTAAAATAAATATACACAATTGGTTTTATAATGCATCTAAATATTACATTTTTCAGTTTCATTAATACAAAGCCATTAAACTATGGTCCCTCTATTCAGTAAATTACAGGGTAACTCTTAGTCACGTATAGTTTATTTGTATTCATTACGCTTACCGTTGTTGCTTATATTATCTTTTTTATTTTAATTAAACACTCTGTTTTTTAGTGCTGACAGTTGTGACAGTTGCACACGGCGTATGCGTAATTTAAAAGATAAATTGGGTCATCCGATTGTGGTGCTCGTATCACGGCAGAAACACAAGTGCCTCAAGATGTATAGTGAATCAAAGCAACGGTCAAATACCACTGTATCTATCGTTATCGATTAATCGATGGAAAACACTGATGCAAATACTACTGCAATTTTAAAAGCAAACAAAAAAATGGAATAACAATAATGTCAATTTACAAAACATTGTTTTTCCATTTATAAACTTATTGACTGACAGCAAAAATCTTTTATTGGCAATCAGTCATCAGTAATAATACAATGAGATAAATATCGCAATCATAGTTATCAATCTACATATGTTCGCGATGTCTAGCAAATATGTTGGATATTATAACAAGGTTAAGTTAACATTTCGACGCATTTTAAAATGACAAAATGATGCGATAAAAACTGATTGTAAAACGAAACTAGAAATTAAAACTAATTTAGTTTGATGGGTAGAATCTCGAATTCCAGATCTGAATTTACTTCAAAATTGCTTCTCTAATCAAATTCTACTATCGACAATTTATAGTAAGCTGATTTATGGTTTATGATTCCAGAGATAAACCGACACTTGAAAGTTGTTCACGGAGTACTTCATAAATCTTGAAAAAGTGAAGCAAATCCGCAACACGAATCAAATGTGCAATAAACAAACTGAATGCTCATAAAAAGTTTTGGTATTATTAGCAATGAATTTTGTGTCATGGAATAAAAACCTGATAGGATAAATACGAAAGTGAAAAATACCTCACACATTTTTGAAAAGCTGCAAAGAAGAAAACTCAATCACTTTGACTGCATTTCCGGCATATTCTGCAGTTTTCCAAAAAAAAAAATCATGTTTATGTTGAAAAATGATTTCAGCTAAAGTTGCAGTCGCAATTGCAAATGCAGTGGCTGTTGTTGTTGCTGTTGTTGCTGTTGATGCTGTGATTGTGGTTGTTGCAGCTGAGGTTTTGGTGGCTGTTGCCACTGAGGTCAGGCGAAAAGCTTTGAGAGGCTTTTCCGCAGACTGAAAAATTGTACACACTCACATATGCGTATATACTTATATCATTATAATCGGCTTTATGGACGCTGGTTTCGTATTGTCCTTTAATACAATATTTCAATCCCTTTGGCCTCTTGTTATTGCAATTATTATAATTTGACTCAATTAAAAAAATCATTGCAAAGATCAAAAGTGTAATTAACAGCATATTATTGAATTTCTTTCACACTCATTACCATTTGCTTACACAGTATTATATGTGTGAGTGCGAGTCTGTGCATATGTATGAGTGTGCTCGCTGTCAACAAAATGGCGTCTACGGTCCTTTTTCCAACGGCTCTTAACAGTAATTTACAGTTTTTAAACATGCAGAATTTAATCACTTCCATTTTGTGCAAAAAATAAAGACATATTTATGAATACCCTACGCAAAGGAATGCAGATATTGTTAAAGAATATGCTACATATACATTTGTAGATTCTACTATTATAAATGGTTGACTTTTTATCTATTTACCAAAGGAAAGAGTAAATAAAAGTGTTAAAGCAGTTGAATACTCCACTTAACCTATTCGTATCTGGAGTTGTTACCCTTTATCTGCTCGAAAGGGTATTTAGAATTCCATGAGTTGCATGAAATACTTTACTGCTGGGTTTTTTATAACTGTTTACTCATGTGCGCACGCTTTCATTTCATATGACAGATATCGAATGCAACCTTTATATATAGCCCCCATTCATGTGCCTTCATGTCGATTACTGACCCAGTCAAACAGGTGCATTTCGTTGTTGCCACCCACACAGATTGTCTTTTTCTGAATGTCATTTTATACATTTACATTCATAAGCACCTGTCCAATCAATTATTTATTTTTATAAGTATTCAAATACAACATTTGCTAGCAAATAATTTAATTGCCGCACAATGCGTAGCTCGTAATTGTGAAATAACAAAGATCGTGGATTTTTATACAATCTGGAAGTGGGATGAACGGGTTGTCACATAAAAGTATATATAAATAAATATTTATATATTTTCTAATCGAATTAAGTTTACGTTTTAATATTCAGGCCACATTAGCTTAAAATTGAAAAGCTTCACAATTTATCAATCATATACAGTTGTAAATATGTATATATATATATATTTTCCATTTTTTCTTTGTTTTATTGTTTTATAGACAGTTTATTCAGAATTGCTAAACACCAAAATGTAATTAGTTTATTTCACTTTCGGCAGGGGAAAGTTATTGAAACGCTGAAACGCTCAGCAAGTGTTAATGAAAGCATCGTTCACTGATCAACCCAATTTAGCTTTAACAGCGGGGTGTTAATTATGCAATAGATTTGTTGATTAATCAAAATTATTATTATGCTGAGTAAGACATATGAGCATCTCGATGTATGCATAGATAACCAAAGCATTTTCAAACTGAACTCAACTCAACTTAATTCATATCTCTTCCCACACACACACACACACACACACACACACACACACACACACACACACACACACACACACACACACACATACACACGTAACTTAGTCTGCTCTGTGCCATATAGCATTTTATTGCTTATATGCAAATGTCTTCCATTAAATATGGAAATTCTTTGCAAGTATTTTCAAAAGTTTGTCAAAGCTGAATTTCAATTTTGCGCACTCAAATATGGGGCATCATTAAATCAAGTGTTATTTAAGTTTCTTCAATTTCCATTTACCATTTTCCAAAAAATAAAATACAACGAAAAGATACACGAAGAGAAATATATCACCAAATACCCAATAATATTCGTTCGAAACGAATTTCAAGTTCAAACCTAAATGCTTTCGAAATAACTTTACGCATCGGCGACTCGATTTATGGTCAAAGCTGCATATCATTGAGAGAGCGGGAGGTGAGAGACAGAGGGAGAGAGGGAGGGAGTGAGAGGGACATAATATTGCTAGAAACTTTGCATTGCGTGACATTCAGTTACGCTCTGTTTAATACCCAAATGACAATACCATATAACGAGCTGAAACCGAAAGCCAATATCAAATAAACTGAGATTTCAAAAGGCGACAGAGAGTCTTACAGTCTTACAGTTTTACAGTTTTATGGTGAATGCAATCAAATGCCCTTAACTGAGTTCTAAACTTGAGTTCTGCAACGAGTCACGCAACTTAATTAGCCCATTTACCAAACCGATTTATTTAACAATCTTAAGAGTATCGTACGATATTGTTGCTCTCATAGTGTAGATTTAATGTCTAGGAATCGTTTTGGAAAGTAGTTTGCAGTTAGGATGATAGGATGAGTAAGTAGATAGATGGCTGAAGAACATCTTAGCTTATCTACAAATGTTAAGAAATACTTCGACATCGATCATTGTTTTCTAGATAGTTACTGCCTAGCATACTCTGCCTACTGCACAGTTCACTACAGGGTAATTGAAAGTTGAGCAACTGCAATCTGTTTCCACCTATTTTTAATTCTTAGGCCATCAACATTTAATCCAATGTCACACAGAAAAAGTCATTTGACCAAAAATACACAATATAATTAAAATAAATTCTTGAAGCTTTGGAACTGGTTTTTTGCCTCCTTCCTTTTTGTATGTTTATTCAATAAAATCGATTATTATCGAATAGACATTTTCAGTTTAGACAGAGACTGAAATGTTTGTAGTGTGTTTTTTGTTCTGACGCTTTCACAAGCAATTAACATTTTCGACAGCCACTTTGACTGCCTGCCTCACACACATTTGCCACAAGTCGGGGCACCAATTGCCTAGTGGTAATGGAAGGGGGTGGGAAGGGCGGGGGGAGGCAATAAAATCAAGTAAACTTTAGCAAACTGTTTTTGTGGGACGGGGGGACATTTGGCATTTGACTGCTTTGATTTAGAATGAATAATTAAAGATGTTTATCGGTTGGCCGAACTCGAAGCAGATGACGTTAGTTGTTGGCCTCCTTTTGTTGTTGCTGTCCACTGGCTAACAACAACCACAACAACAACAACAGCAATGAGACAACTGTAATGACAACAAAAGCAAAAGTTAAGGCAGCTCGCATAACCGGCTCTTGGTAGAAATGAAGCAGCAGCCGGTTTGCAGTTGCCCCCTCGTCTTCAGCTCCCCATCATCATCAGTTGGCTCATCTCTTGCCAATCTTCGTACCAATTCCACTTCCATTTTCAGCTTCCTCTGCTCTGTCCCTCCATGCCAGCTGTTGACTTGCCGCCTCCTCCTCCTCCTCCTTCTCCGTCTTCTCCTTCTCCTCGATTACGCAATGTAACCCAACGCATCGGCATCTTGGCAAGGTCGCCAGCTCTTGGCTTAATAATTTTTATTGAACTTAAAGACTCTGAGACAACAGTCGCAATCCCCTCTCTCCTCTCCCCTCTCCCTCACTCGCAGTCTCATTTTATGCCATCGACTGCTCTCATTAATGTTCGATGGAGTTTTTTCCATCGCTTTCAATTTCATTTCGCTGATTCTTATTGTTATTTTACAACTTGTTTGGAGCGGCTGCTGCTGCTGTTGCCAGTGGCAAAGCCACAACAACAACAAACCAACACCAATTTAAATCCACAGTAGAAACTAGTTAAATTGAGATTAATGTTAAAGAGTTGCCAATAAATGTCTGTGACAAGATGTTTCGGGGATCAAGTCGAAGGCTTCGTTTAAGCGTTGAGGTCAAGGCAATCTGGTCAATCTTTAAAACTTTGGTATTATATTACATCCGATAGACAATCAAATTAATGTAATTATTGTATAAAGAATGTGTCTAACATTTAACAATATCTTATTGAAAATAAATATATAATAAATAAATATATACTAGATCTGAGCATCTACATTTCATGGATCTGTTTCAGATTTTAGAATTACGCATCACAAATCTCAAGAAATCTTTATTTTACCTTATCACAACTAATTTAAGTAAAATATAAATAGAGGAAATTAAAGATGAATTTATTTGGAACTACATTTTTTGTATTACATTTTCACATCCACATATGACAATTATACAGAAATGCTAATTTTAATAATTACCTATTTCATATAACAACCGATTGTTTATATCTGTGCTAATGATTACCACATAATTGGCCTCCTCGATCTGAAATAAATTTGAAGTTTTCTTTGGAAATGACCGAAAGCCATGAGAACATTTCAAAAATAATCCAAGTCCAAACGAACAAATATCAAATACGTTGACATACATTTTGCAATTTTGAATTTATATATAAATATATCTATTAACAATAAATATGGTACGCCGAACTATCAATCATATGTTTTGCTGTAGATTATGCTTGACAATCATCAACAATGAGGTCGAAGTCATATACAAAGAAAATGGAATCGTCGTCATCAACAACGCTAGCAACATTTTCCTATCTCCCACAATGGAACTGATAACTTTATGTTCTGAATGTCAACATCCGGTCGGATATTGTTTAGAACAGAATTTACTATGTCCAGGTCATGAGCACAAGATCGTGCTTCAAAGGGGACTGTTGAGCATTGTCAAGGATTAGATTTTGCCAACAGCACTACATTAAGGCATTGAGTTTATATGTATATGCTGAAAGAGAAGCTGATAGAGGATCTGAGTTTTCATCTGAGTTTTAATTGTTTCAATTCAAATTTTTCTTCACCGCTTTCAGTTCCTCTTTCAATCTAAGAGAATATCATCTAGAGCGGCCAGTTCTTATAATTTATTCCATTAGGTTTTAACTTGAGCTTTTGTATTTCTTAAATTGATTGTAAGGGAATTTTTTACAATTGTACAATGTTGACAATTGTTCTTGTTTCCTCAATCTCCTCTCCAAATTCGGTACAAATCAAGTCAATACATTTGAATTTCCTTAAGTCTTTATTTACATACATTACATATTACAAATTTCAATTTGCCATTTGTCATTTCTCATCAATTGTGAAACAATCTTGAGTAGCAAACTCGATTGCTGTAAATTCTTACACTCAAAAATATATAATGCCAACTTTCGAATGGGATTTTGCCGCTTTTGCCACAGCTCTTCTCGTTTTTATTTCTCCACTTTCTTTTACAATAGTGTATTTTATTGTAAATTATTTTGATACCACCGTAAGTTTGGCCCGATGATTTTTTATAACTGCATTCAACTATGCCTCTTTCTCCGAGTGTAATTGTTTGTAATCCTCCTTATATACCCTGTAACCAATCAAGCAAATGAAAAGAAGACATAGATTCTATACTATATCTGAAAGATTATATCTATACTATCTATCAATTTATTTATAATATGTACAATAGTAATTCAAATTATAAATCATCTTAGAGCTGAACTTATGGTATTACGTAGTCGTGTACTTTACTATATTTGTTACTTGTTATATAAGTATAATTGACTATTTGACATTGAAAGCACTCTGTTTTCAATTGAAATCTCCCCTCTTTTCTTGTTATGGGCTTCATTTTTGATGTAATATCAAATGATGAATCGTCAAAAAAATGTTATGCTTATCGCAATTGATGTGAATGCTGTGAATGAGTAGAAAAGGCGAGAAAGTATAATGAGACAGAGACGGATGTCATAATCAGCTATTTTGTGAAATAAGATATGCAACTAATTGAATGATACGCTGCTTATATGGAACTAGCAACTACTGCTGGTCTTTTCTCTCTCTTCCCTTCTCTTTCTGCTCTTCGTTTTCATCTCCGTTTCTTTCCTTCAAAGCGCATGAAGTGCATTTTAAGTGCTGCCAAAAATGAACAGGAAGCAGGCAGTATAAAACAAGCCAATAAGTCAAGCAGACTATACAGTGCAAACACACATAGACAGACACATACATTCACATCCATATACTCACACAGTCACCAACTAACACATACACAGTATGTATTATACACACAGACTTCAAACACGCCAGTAGCGATAAAAAAAAACTACAACTTACAGCTGCAAAAGGCGCTGAAATACGAGGAGTGGATTAAATAGGGTGGGCGACTAGCAGACACCCCTTGAAGTAATCGAGAGTGCAGATTGATGTAAATTCAACTCAAGTGTGAGTCGTAGATACGAAGATCATTCCAACAGATATATACTTAAGTGAAGTATAGTACGCTATTTCAGTAGATACATGAAATATAAGCATTTAAATATATATTTATGCTACAGTTACAGTTTAACAATAAATAAAATCGATCAATTATAATATATTTAATATTTTATGTGATCTATGAGTTAGAAAATTACTTATATGTATTACATCGAAGCTGAGCACACATATATTAAATTTCGATGACATTTATATATTTTTTTAAATTTACATACAATTAATTTTTTTACATTTAGAACAATACTTAAATAATTATTCTACATGGTGAACATTGTAATATAAATCTTTACTGTGATTTCAATTGAATTTACTGTTCGACAAACATAAATATTTGAAATTTAATTGATTTTTATATAGAATTGAGAATTATAATAAAGCCAACAACACAGCTGATTTTTCATATAAAACAATAAACTACTGAATAAGTTTCCAGCAATTAATAGACTCCTTTAATCATCTGCATAATTACAGGGTATCAAAAAAAAAGAAACAGGAGAAGTTGTTTGCAGGAGGTGAATGCCACTACTTAAGTGGCTGGAATGGCCAAAATTCGCGGCTATATTTGACTTTTTTCAGCTGAAAGGGAGGCGGAGATGGGGAGGAAAGTAGAAGGGAGGAAATCGGATAGAGGGAGGAACGACTCATGGTCATGCACAAAACGAAGCGATTTGGCGCCATTCGAATTTGAGTTTGAATTTGATTGTGTTTTGTGTTTTGTGCTTTGTGACTTTCTCAAATTGTCGGATTTTTGTACTTTCCTTTTCTTATTATTTTCGTGTACTTTCACTTACGAATTAATTGTATTTTATCTGTATTTTCATTCTTATTTTGTTTTATTTTTATTTTTATAGTATTATTTTTAACTTTTATTTGTATTTAAATGATTATCTTGAAGACATTTAGCTGACATTTAAATGGCGAGCACATCCAGCCCCGTTGGCAACCTGCAACGTGAGGGAAAGGTCGAAAGAAAAATAAGCCAAGACAAGCTAAAATGTCAACATGGCCAAAAAGGGTCACCCAAGAAAAGAGAGAGAGAGAAGAATACGAAATAGAGGGAGAAGCATGCGAATATCGTTAAGAGCAGCAGCGTCAGCGACCTTTTGGCCAATTCACATGCATCCGGCTTAAATGTTTCTTAACGTTGGCCGGGCAGCTGCTCAGCTCACTTAAACGAGCCAATGCAAATGCCATTAAATAATAATTATTTAACATTGTAGTGCTTACTGTTATTGTTGTTGTTTGCATCTCCTTCTTCTTTATTTGGTCGGCAGTTTTTGTTTGTTTTATTGTCGATGGTTTCACTTTTTTGTGAGTGTAATCGCTGCAAGTGGCACTTAACAATATTTCTTTGCCCCATGGGCGCCCCTTCCCCTTAGTCTCTCTCTCTCTCACTCTCTTTCTCTCTCTCTTTCTGTCTCAGTCTGGCTGACTGTTAACTGTGTGTTTGTTTTAACTTGTTATTGTAGTTGTAGTTGCCTTTTTGGCTTTGTTCGTTGGCATAATGAACTTGAACTTTATGACGCAAAACACGTTAAGTGAGTGATGAATAACCAGAGACCAGAAGACGAGAAGGAGGTGAACGGGAAAGGGACAGGGGAGGGAATTCGACAAAGAGGGCGTACTACAAGTAACACTTTATGTTGGAGTGGAGTTTCGAGTTATGTGGGTCATATACCAGATTACTTTGCTACGGGATCTTTATGTGCTTTTATAGTGTTGTACTTGTACTTGAGAGTTCTACTAAAATGCACTCCATAAAGCAGATGTCGTGAAATGCGAAAAGCAACTCGTTTGAAACACTTGGATATAACTTACAGTTCACTTGTCTATACTCAGAGGGAAACAGAGCGAATAAATCTTTAGACGGATGGAAATTAAGTAAACATTAGTAGTGCATAGTATAAAGCTAACTGGACGGATAACTACAGATAACTAAATAGATACACAGTTAGATAGTAAGATATTTAAAGAATTTCACAATTATGAAAATGATAGTCATAATTAATATAGTGCAATCTACTATTCAAAGTAAACTTTAAAACTTTAATTAAAAAGAGTCAACAGCTTGATTAAAAATAAAATAATATTATGAAACATATTTCTAAATTAATATTCACTGCTTAAAGTGAACTGATAAGAAAACTACCTGAAAATTTATAAGAGTCCGTCAATCCGTTTCATTTTAATATGCATGTTTTATCTTTAGTTTTATTCAAATTACATGTAACATACAAACCTGTGTACTGTTTTAACATTAAATATTTTTATTTGTCTTTGTCGTGCATCTAATTTTATTTAATTTTTATGGTCATTAAGATATTCCATCTAGTCTTCCTATTCCATCACAACAAAGAAGTCCAACATTAAAATGTAAACAACATTTTCGACTGTTCATAATTAAAACCTGTTTAAGCAACATGCCACCAAAATGCAATTAAATAAAATAATAAACATCATTTGCAGAAGCTCACAAATGATTAGTAAATTACTTAAATGCGGCCAATGCGGTCGGATTGGTTCATGGAAACTAAGCTAATTACAATGAAATGAGCTCATGAAATAAACAATTTGTGTGGTTAACGTAAATATGGATTTAACTGAATTGAAATATGCAGATTTGTGCGCTCACAGTGCGGATACTTAATAATTTAAAAAAATAGTGTTTTATGCAAGAAGTGTTTAGTTTAATTAGACTGCGTCACACTCGCCGTCAAAATCATTCGTATCTGCAAATGTATCTGTATCTGTATCTGTATCTGTATCTTTTATGCTCACATAGATGGGCTTTGTTTATGTGCGGCGGATGCGCACGTTTGGCAATTTGTCGCTTCTATTGTTCTTGTTCTTTCTGCCGCCGTTGTTGCATGCAACCATCGAATGTTTGCCCAAATGTGTATCTTTATATTTATGCGCATATATATGTATCTGTAGCTATGAGCTCAGCGCTTGACTGATGAGCAGAGTTTTTGTCTAGTCGCCAATAACAGCGGACCGATGCCCTTCAGTTGAGTTGAGTTGATGTCACATCTGTTTCTGCATTGTGCTTCATGATGAACATTCTTTTATCGCCTATGAGTCACAACAACTCTAACAAACTGCATGACGACATTCAGTTATAGATACAGATACAGATACGTTGCCTTAATGAATGACCCGAATTGTGGAACATTTGATAGCTGAGTATTTTACAGAAATACAATTGAAACTCTAATGAGTGCCCGAAACTATTGAGAGAGTTCATTTTGTGGTGCCACTTCATCAACAGCTCTGCTTAGGTTGTGGCATGGCCTTAATTGATTCTCTGCCCAGCCTCTTTCTCTTTCTCTGTTTCTATATCTCTCTCTGGCTCAACAAAGAGCAAGAAGAATTGTTTTGGACCTTAAATTTATGCCAAGCGCTTTCAATATATTTCATGAAGATCTCGGTTGCAACAGCAGCAACCACAACAACCAGTGGCATCGTCAGTTGCAAGCACTTAAGCAGAGCAGACACACAGTGAAAGAGAGAAAGATAAAGGGTAAGGGAAAGAGGGGGAGAGATTCACAGTCACAGTCATAGTCACAGTGGCAATTTGGACACACTCTAACACACACGTTGCATGCAACAGCTGCCTGTGTTGCTGCTGCTGCTTTGGTTCCTACTTCTACTGCTATTTATGCAACATGCAATTTATTGCAGCCTCTGTGGCAGTTACTTCAAATTGCCACCCATGCTCTGCTGCCCCAACTGCCACACACTTACACACACTCACATACTATATCATTCACTGTGCGACAAAGCCAAGAGTTAAGACTGCAAAGGATAATAAGGATAATATTTTGAAGTCAAGCAGATTGACGCAAACTCAACAGAGCTTAAGCAATCAGCTGCCAGATGTCAGCTGCCAGCACTTGCCCCACAGGTTGCCACATGAGGCAAGGTGCGCTCTGACAGTTGTCACCAATTTAAGTTCATTCCCTGCGAAAGAATCTCAGATTGTTTATTGTTTAAGGCAAAAATTACAGTGATTGATGACACCAGAGAGTCTAGTAAAATAACTTTCCAATGTGAAAAACCAATTAATGCATCTTTAGGGGATTTTTGCCAACTATAAATTTAATTACAATGAAAATGATAACTCTATTCTATCAAACAATAAAAAATAGTTGAATTATAGATATTTAATTTATAACAATTTAATGTGTAACTCGTGGCTCTAAATAAAAAGATATTCATCCGATTTGGAAAATACAACTTCTCGAGTAATTTATTTAAACTATAACTTAATAACTCAGCCAAATCTTTATTATCAATGTTAAATATCAGAATTATTGATCAGTGTTTTGGATAACAATGATTGAATTTCAAATTATAACAATATATGTTTCTATAGCAAACATATTTTGTGTTGCATGTAGCAGACATAATCATTTAAATCAGTTTTTCAAATAATTTATTTTCTGTACGAAACAATCGATCTGGTCTTAAGCTGATTATTTTTAATGAAAATCATATTTGAATTACTGCAAAATGAAACGACTCGTGTTTTGTTAAATTCCGATGCATCGATGAGCATCGTTATCACCAACAATATCGCAAAGCATCGCAAAACATCGCCGAAAAAAGTAGTTCAATCATTTTTCACATCACTAGTCTAACCGCTTTTGTAGATAACTTACCCGCATTAGCGGGTAAAACTTTAATTATTATAGTTCGAGCTTCAGGCTTGTTTTCCACACAGGTGGAAATAGCCGATGCAGGTGGGATAATGGCAAGTTTAACATAATGTAAAAAGATTAGTTAAAAACAACAGCCTCGGGCGGGAAAACACAGGACAAATGTAAACAAACATAATTACAATTACAGACACCGTTGCGGTGCAAGTTAAGACTAAAAGCCTTGCAGCTGTTAAAGGAAAATCTGTGGTCAAATTATTTGGCTTATGCCATGGCTAAAGAGCGAAAAAGACAGCAGTGGAGCGTTGGAGTGAGAGAGGGTGAGGTTGAGGGAGAGGGTGAAGGAAAGGGAGCGATGAAGAAGCTAAGCCCTCAAAATGATGCTTATTTAATTGAGTTTGCCATGTAAATTGGCAAGCCGAGAAACTTGTTTGTTCGGCCATAGCCAAAAATGAAGGCTGAATGAATTTGAGGCAAGACGAGTTAACTGACAGCTGCAACAGAAGCAGCAACAACAACAGCAACGAGTACAGATGTTAGCTACTTAACCAGCGTAAGCTAGAGAAGAGGAAGCTCTTTGCCATGCGACTTTGTTGCCCCATCGCTATGAAGATGCCACACACAAACACACACACACACAGGCGCAACATTTGCTACACAACAATTTGCAATTGTTGCTTTGGCCGCAATTGTTGTTGTTGTGTGCGGCATCTTCCAACTTCAGCTTGAGCTCAAGTTGCGCAACTCGCAGCTTGGATTGCCACAATCACACGAAACTCCGAGGCAGCTGAGACAGACAGAGAGAGAGAGAGAGAGAGAGAGAGAAGGAGAAAGGTTGATTTACCTGTCCGCATGTGAGATTTTCAATTAACCTCCGGGGCAAATCATCTGTCGAGCATCTCTCAAATGCCGGCCTCGTAATTGATAATAAATTTTTAAATTATATTTACATTTATTTATTTATTTTTTTAGATTGCTCCGCTTTATTGTAGAGCGTTGAACGCATTAAGCGGTCATCAGATTGTAAACAGTTGCCATTGTTTGTCCATAGACATTCAATACATAAATTTACTATCGAAATACTCGACATTCCAACAATTGCTGTTTTTGGCCAACAAATTTGTATGTAGCTTATGCAAATTGTGGCGTTACTCGAAAAGGCAAAATACCAATTGATGGACAGTAAAATCTGATAATTTCGATGGCCAGGCTTTGGCTTTGTAAGTTTATAAACATTTAAATACCCTATAGGCAGAAATGTTACTCGTGAAGAGAGTTTCTGAAGTCAGCCGTAACTGATGTGGAAATAGTTAGAAGACTTCTGAAAGACTTTGGTTTTAGTCACATGGAGAATATTTGCTATAGAGAATATTTTGTATTTATAGGTAATAATAAATTTCTAAGCTTTCATGAGAACCAAATCTAAACGCAGCAATATAAATGCTCTTGATAATTGATACAGGGAACTTCTTATATTGTTCATTACTTTTCTTTACTCAAATAAATTAAAAAAAAAGCTTTCTTTAAATTATTTTAAGGAAAATGTTGTTGTAATTATAGAAGAGAAGAAGAAGAAAAGTTAAGGCGTGATTTTTATTTGATAGCAAACAATCAACATTCAAAAGTTAATTTGGCCCAAAGGAAACATCAAAACATAATATCTAAAACTTAAAACTGCGATTAATGTTGTCAGCTCATTAAACTGGGAGAAAATCTTTGCTTTTTCTGTATAGGAAATTACCCGTAGCCAAGATTTTGTATTTGTTAATGTGCCGTTAAGAGTTTAAACTTGCGACAGAGAAAAAAAGAAATAGAAATTGAAATAGAGAAGGGAGGAAATAGAGAAGAGAGTCAAAAAAGTTTTCTCCCGTCCGGAAATGTAACATTTAAAGTTTTATGATAAAAATCAACTGAAAGAAATTAAGATATTCGAAGAATATTGTGTGAAGCTCTCGAAAAACAGATTAAGATAGGCAATTTAGAGCTAAACTATTTTTAAATTTTAAGCTTTCATCGATTTACAGTAGATTGTTGCTTGGGTCAAGTTTATGAATTGGGAAGTAGAGTAGAAAGTTGAGGATAGAAAAAGAATATCTAGAAATGTTAAAAGTAGGCCTTGCAACAATGTCAAGACATTAATTCATATGAAAAATTTTACTATTGCTAAGGAAAACGAAACCAAATTTCCATTTCGTTAAAAAGTCGTCTAAAAACCCGAATCAATTTACAAACAATATGGCGAACTCATTGGGTAACTCAACAAACTCTGTGATAATGGACAACCCAAAGACCTTGACCATTGAAAACATCTCAGAATCAGCTAATGAAATGGAGCACAATAACAACAAACTGCTCAAAGAGAAGAACATGAAGAACTTAATGACGGGAACTCCTGGGGAACCTCACGAACTCAACGTTCATGCCGCTGAGTTCATCATCAAGAGTGAGACGAACAGTTTGATTAATCCAAAGAATGTGAATGGAACTCAACGTATAAAACACTTGAGATTCCATACCTTGGCCCACATTGTTGTCCTGCTGCAGAAGAGTTTGGCCCATTCAAAGAATATGTCCGAGTATGTTGATGTTACCAACGATGTGAACTATTGGCGTGCTCTGGCCTTGACTCGGGGCGAGCAGATCGAAAGCTTTATGAATGTCATTGATTTGCAAAAGAAGCGAATCGATTGCTTGGAACAAGATCTAAGCACATTGGTTCGTTTGGCACAGGAAACCCAAAAGATGCTGTCCGATATCAGTCCCGAGAATCCCACTGACGAGCCAAAAGATTAGATGGTTCAAATATATGTAAAGAGTTTCTGAACATCAAACTATTTTTACTAATTGTTTTAATATTGACATTACTTTGGCCATGCATTTTACCATCGAATAAAAATATCAATATAGCACAAATATAAATACTACACATAAATGTCCCATAGTAATTGAAAGAACTTCAAAGATACATTGTTGAATGTTGATATATCGACAGATATTGGAAAGTAGTCTTGGAATAACCTGATACAAAGGCAGATCACCTAAACATATTGTGTTGATGTTATATATAATAAGTACATATATAATTTTACTGGCAGTTATTTTTCCTTCATATCGCTTTCTTGCTACGCTTTTCACATTTGCCATTTTGGTTTTGTTCATTTTCTCTGTTTTGATTAATTAGTGAAAATTTTCGCTGGAAATTTCTTTTCATGTTTCTAACAATGATTTTAATTTGTTGCGTTTCGTTTGGTTAGCTTTTAGTCTAAGTTTCGGTTCGTTTTGTTTTGTTTTGTTTCGTTCCGTTTTCGTTTTCATGTTTCTCATTTGAGGTTTGTCTAACATCTTTTTTCTTATTTTGCCTCAACTCTGTTGTGCAGTCTTCCAGCTCAATGATTTCCACATTATATTGTATGCAGTTTCCATGTAGGACAGACAGGGGAAGATAGCAAAGTAGAGTGAATGATTCAGTAATTGGAACGTATCAAATTTATTTTCACCTCAAGTGTCATTCAGTTAATGAAAAACATAACGAAAAAAACGACAATTCTCCGATTAAAATATAATTGGAAATCATTTGAGCGTTGGTTTAAATTCTTCTACGTGAAATTGGAAAACAAAACTAATTTTTAGCTTTCAGGCAGCAGAAATACACCTAAAAGAGCAATGCGCAAATCAGTTGAGGGCTCTCGATTCACCGATTCATGCTGCACATGACAAGAATTGAATATGCAACACAGCCACACATTACACTGACACTTGCCACATGTGGCATTGCGTTGCATGCGTCACCATCTACAAATGCAAAATAACAAACAAAATTCAATTAAAAATCTTTGCACGCCCAAAATATTGATTCGACCAAATACAGAAATATTCGGCTTCTGCAGAGGCAAATACCAAGAATAAACACACCCATTCACACACACACACACACTCACACACACACATATATATTGAGAAAGAATAACTGCAAAAGCAAAGAATCGTTGATGGAATTGAATATAAGACATGACATGGGCACTGATTTCTATATAAGCTTTAAGCAATTCAATTGACTTGAATAGTTGGCCCAAATAAAGGCCAACTTACAAGAGTTAAGAACTTTTTAAATTATGAAACCATTCGAAAAAATTCACATTTTTTAAGTTACTCCTACTCAATTGTTTGAATAAAAATATTAAGTACATTTAATGGCGATTAAAATAAATACATATCTGAGAAAACAAAGGTCAATTTTGAGATACTTTTCGCCATGAAATGTAGTCTCTTATATAGTCTTTAGTATTTATTATGCAATTATGATAAAGTAGAATAAACTGAACTAAAATGCTCTTTAAATTAGTACCATTAAAAGAATTAATTAATACAGATGTTGGGATAATTTTAAGATGTTTATTTTTTTGATACCAATACCAAATTGTGACATTTTGGCTTGTTGAAAATAATACCCATTCAAGACCAGTCAAATGAATTCGTGGTATCGAAACATAAAGCGCAATTCCATTTCCAAATCACAATAAAAACAACATTAGAGCACGAGACATTGAACTCAAACATTGAACTTAAAACGAGCTGTATAAAAAATGACCGAAAATAGAGAAAATAAATCCATTTGTGGCAACTTGTTGCTGTCTGCGAGCAAAATCCATATTGATAGTCGACGTGGTTGTAGTTGCAGTTGTTGTTGTTGTTGTTGTTGATTGACTAATGACACAGTTTTGACAAGAGCATGAAGAAAATGATACAGTGTAGGTCAACAAAATATATTTAAGTGTATCGATTGATTGATTGAGGGTTTGACAAAACGGTGGCAATATTAGCGTCATGGATAAATGTGCAACGGGTGTGTTGCAAACTTGGCTCAAGTCCAAAGATCACGTTTACTGAACAGCTGAAACATATATCACATTACTTATGACAGCAAGTTAGGCACTTGGGAAAACTGTTTCGCTGGCTATTTATAGGTTGCCACATGAGGCACGCATTAGAATATATTGAGATAGTGGTATCGATATTACAGACACGCACACAAACTTGGCCAATTCGTTCACAAAATGTATGTAATGTTATAAGACTTCATAAATCTTTGGTCATGTATTTGGAGGCGCCACACACACATTTGATTTATGGCTAATTAGCAGCAGTAACAAGTTAATAACCAATATCGATAACCTTAAGGCTTGGGGTTGAAATTCACTTTGTTTGGTTCTCGTTGTTGCTGTTGTTGTCTACAAAGTGAGCATAATGATCTGGACAAATAAGCCGCTTACTCGATTGAGTCCATTTGTATTTGACCCAAACATATTGCAACGCAACCAATCATTGACCATAAATCCGCCTCATTCACAGCATAAATCCCTTCATCCCTCCCATATCCATCACACTCTCCTTTTCTCTCTCTCTGTCACTCCACATTGCAAACAATGAAACTAATTAAGTTACACATGACCGAAGAGCAAAGGCAAAAACGACAAATCGAATGGCAAAATTGAAACTGTTCAATAGCAAACGGAAGGAGATAGAGTGGGGGAGGGGAGGATGGTGGAAGGGGGGATAAGAGGGAGACACCTTGCCACATATGTGCATACCCTATACCAATATTTTACTTAGGGCAACTATGATAAGCAGCGTACGATTTTAATGCAGAGGTTTAGTCCCCATGTTGCGTATACGCAATGTGCGCCCAAATCACTATAAATTTGAATGCGCAGAGAATTTTCACATACATTTCATTTCCTGTCTAGTTTGTCTTTTACTTTACAGAGAAAGCTCGCAAAATCAAAACTAAATTAGTTGCAGAATAATAATTGCACTTAATATTATATTTATCATATTATTTCAATTCAACTCAAACAAAGCAAATTTTATTATGAAAAGTTGATTAAAGGCAGAGTTTAGCATCAAATAAACTGTCAGTTATAGATTGTGATTTGCGCACAGTCTTTCAAATATTTAAAATAAATAAAGCAACATTTCTTTTGAAAAGTTGATTAAAGGCAGAGTTAAGCATCAAATAAACTGTCAGTTATAGATTGTGATTTGCGCACAGCCTTTCAAATTTTTAAAATAAATAATGCAAAATTTCTGCAAGCTACACACATCCTAAATTGATTTTACTTTACCAAAATATGTAATTTGTTACAAGTATAAACAATGAAACTTCCTAGAGTCTAGTAAAAATTCCTTACAATTTAAACTACACATTATTTGCCATAAATTAATGTATATTTTTTACCAATTCGGAAAAACATAGAAAGTTGATTGGAGCTGATTGCGGAGGAGTAGAAAATAACAAAAGCATTTATTATTAAAACTAAACTCTCAAATTCTATATAAATCTTTAGCACATCCAAAGCGTATTCAATCTTCGTTAAGCAAAATTGCAATTGTTGTCTGTTCTTTCATCCCTTCTCATTTTAATCTTTGTGTCCTCTGTTATCTGCACACAACACATATCACGTGGTCTTCTCCTTTATTCTCTTCTCATTCTTCAGCTTTGGCTGTCCATCATTTTGGCCAAATGCATAAAGGAACAAAAAACCAGCTCAGACTGTAATTAATAATAATAACCAAAGTCATTTCAGTTGTGTTCCTTATCATATTTAACAGCATAAAAGGGAATGACTTTGTTGGCATAGAAACTCGGGCATATTAAATAAAATATGAAAATAACTATTTGCGTTAAGGATAATAAGAATTTAAAATTTTTCGTTCATGGCACTTTGAAATTGTTTGTCATTTTAGCTAAGCAATTTGTTGAAAATTGTGTTGGATTCGCTTTGAGCTCAATTGAAATTCAACATTGAAACTCGATTGATTTGCATTGCAGCTGAGCTTAAGTGCTTAAAAGGACAATGGCAACCATAAGGATAAAGTTGTGACTTTCGGAAGGCAACCTTGAGACCTGACTACCCTCTCTCTTTTAAACTGCACCCCTCTTACAATCAACAGTCTGGATGACAGACGACAGTCTATGGAAATTGTTGCTGCTTGTCACATAATTCGACACTTAAGACCATTTTAAATATTTAACAATGCAGACACGTTGCACGAAGGGCAAAGCTGTGGAGGAGTGACGAAACTTAACCCTCCCCCCCTTCTCCCCTTCAACGCTTCGATCGTCGCTTAAATGTGCTAAAAGTCTGCGAGTTAGGTTTGGATTTGGAATCATAAAAAATGCGTTCGCATTGGCGTTAAAAGGGGCACGTATCGATGTAAATCGAACGAGAGAGAAAGAGGCGAAACGAAATCGGAAGTTGAATTTGAAAACGTGACGGACTTTCGTTTTAAAATTTAAAAATAAAACACGCATTCGCCGCGTATAACAAATGAGGGTCTCTCAAACATTTTGGCACATAAATCTATGTTAGTCAAATGCAAAAGCATGACAAATGGATTGAATGCTGAACACAATTAATAAACGAGTCATGGCCAATGTCCAAATGACCAAATAACCCTATCACCCATCTCTGCCTGCCTTCTTCTCTCACTCTCTCCTTTGCTGCGAGTGAAAGGAGAGTGAAAGCCGGTCAATTTTTGACCTTCTCAAATCACTTCAACAACAACAATAACAATCCATCATGAGTTAACCCCGAAAGTTTATTCCTAAAAGACCAAAATGCCAGTCAATTCCAGTTTATTCTATGGGTTCCATTTATTTCATGTACAGCTGCTGTTCTTTACACATCCCATTAAGATTTTCTTGAGTTTGTGTCCCTCATCATATGGCATTAATTTTCCCATATTCTTTTGCTGTTTATAACATTTACATAATATTTATAAATTCCAGCAAATTCGTTACAAGTCTTTATTTGTCTATATCCCTTGGGATTTGACAAGGATTTACCTTTTTCTCTTTATTTGCTGGGATTAGAGATTCTCGTGCACGGATTTACAAAGTTTTGGGCAAAAGAAAAAAGAGAGTTCTAAAATGTGTTAAAACCACAAACAGACCAGCAAAAAAAGTTCCTCAAACCTTAAACAAGTTAGAAGAACAGTCACGTTTATATAGCAAATCCAATAAATAATATATGAATAAGATAATATAATAATGCAAAGATTGCGCTATAATAGATATCTGTTTAAACCGATTTTTGTAAAATAAATAAATAAAGTACTATTTTCACTTTGTCAGACTCATTTTTCCTAACTCAAAGGGAATCCAACACGCAAATTATTTCTGGAATATTTCTTGAATATTAACACGAGGGAATAGGGAAAATTGTCTGTATATTTTACAGTAGAGCAATGCGACAATCAATTGTCATTTCAATTTTTGTTTATCTAAAAAAAATTTCTGATAAAACTGATAATTTTTAGAGTTTCAATTTAGGTCAACGTTTCATTCAGGACATTTAGAAACGACCTCTTCACATCTCTGGACCAAACTTTGTACTCAGAAGTACGTATATTGTGAGTCTATCATATTGGCAACTTTCTAAAACTTTGTTTTGCCATTGGGGAAACCTTGTCAAGTGGGTCAAGCGTTTGGTCCCATTGTCCCATTTTTAGATTATTTAATATTTGAAACAAAAAGACATGAATAGACATGGCATAAAAACACTTGTTGTTTTGCACGTATTGTTGTGTTCGCTTTTGGCCATAATTCTGCCTCTGTGTGTGTGTGTGTGTGTGTGTGTGTGTGTCACGTATCCTGTAAAGTTTTTCTGCAAGTTAAATCCGCTCTAATCCTGTCCACTCTCCACTCCCAAGTCGACCTTTGTCCTCCTCCCGCTCTCAGTTGAGTTGAGTTATTGCCACGCTGGTGCGAGATTAAAGAAATAAATTAAATGTGGCAACGTATTCTCACTCTCTCCCACTCTGTGTGCTCTTTTAGGTGGAAAATCGAGCGCTGCGACTACGTGAGGTGGCAACGGCGATGCAACAATACCAGGACGATGTATCGGCCGGAGCATCAACAGCTCGACAATGGGCACCGGCTGGCAATTCGGGTATCCGATTGTCTGGCGGGGGCAGCGGGGCAGACGATCCCGGTGGCAATGTCATTTTAATCGGCTCCGTCAAGGATTTCGAACGCAATGCGGTCCATGGCCTCAAGTTGAATGGCATTGTCGCTCTCGATGAAACATCCCAGGGCAGCAGCACCGGACCCCTCGCCTCACGTCTGGCCATGGGACCGAGTGCCCGGGGCGGCAGCGAAGTCGAGTATTTCGATGAGGCGGGCTACATACGGGGAGGGGGATTGCGCAGCGGTGAGGATCCCTATATCAGGAATCGCTTCAACCAGGAAGCCAGTGATGCTTTGCCCAGTAATCGCGAAATACCCGACACAAGGAATCCCATGTAAGTAGCATTTACATGCGATAAGCCCCGGGAAACTGAGACTAAAGACACTTCCTCGACTTAAGGTGCCGCACGAGAAAGTATCGAGAGGATCTGCCGGAGACAAGTGTCATCATTACTTTCCACAACGAGGCGAGGTCGACGCTGCTGCGGACCATTGTCAGTGTCCTTAATCGCAGCCCAGAGCACTTAATACGCGAAATTGTGCTTGTGGATGATTACAGTGACCATCGTAAGTAATGCCACGCCAATTAAGCAAATAACTTAGTGTACACATATACAGACTGCCCCGGAGTGAAAAATGGACAAGCGTTGTTGGCTTTCAACTTAATATTATGTGCAATTAAGTGTTAAGCTATTAATTTTTTTACTTTTATTTAAAATTTTAACTGAAATTAATCTCTATAAGTGGAAAATGGGTGTCAAATTTCCTAGCCCAAAAATATGACTAAGTAGTCGATAATTATTCAGACAAACAGATAAAGATTTATAGCTAAAAGTTTTACTTCAGCTTACTCGAGTGATGACTACTTTTCTGACTCACTGTTTAGCTAATATTGAGAGGAATTCCATCACACGATTGGAAAGTAGATTCAGCTGTGGAAATGTTGATCCAATTATTTCATTTCCGATCGATGCAAAACAGATTTGCTAATTCACTTCTCAAGTTAATTTGAGAAATTCCTTTTCACATGTTTTAATAACATAAAATAATAAAATAATTGATAAGAAAAATAAAATAAGGTATTTTTCAGTTTATTTCAAAATATCGATAACTTTTTGCCAAATGAACACAAGCAAGAGAATGAAAGCATATTTCAGTACGTTTTCTAATTAATAGAAGATCTTGGAACAATTCTGCATAAATATCTCAATTTCTAATAAAAATTCACTTACGAACAATTCGAAAAAATTGCAAGATGTCATTCAAATGCAAATTTTGAGGAAGTTCTTATTCCATGGTTTTTGTTGCACTTTGGAAGCAATTTAAACAACATAAAATTATAAGAAACAAAACACAATAATAAATTTCAATAAGCCAGTCTTTAATCATCACTTTATTAATAGACAAAGTCGCTTGAATTTAAAGTCCATAAAAGTACTTGCACAATTATCGATTAATCGGAGCTGTTATGTATTTTCACATCACTAAATACAACTAGTGTTGGGAAAAAATACAATCCGAATTTGTATTATTATCTAGAATGCTTATTTTTCGCTACTTAAACTTAATGCAAATGAAATGTCATTCAATATTGCTAAAATGCGGATATTTTCACATTTCCAGCTGAGGATGGAATTGAGCTGGCGAAGATCGATAAGGTGCGGATCATTCGGAACGACAAGCGTGAGGGATTGGTGAGATCCCGAGTGCGTGGAGCAGATGCAGCGGTGAGCAGCGTGTTAACCTTCCTCGACAGCCACGTGGAGTGCAATGAACAGTGGCTGGAGCCATTGTTGGAGAGGGTGCGAGAGGATCCCACCCGGGTGGTTTGTCCCGTCATCGATGTGATTAGTATGGACAACTTTCAGTACATTGGCGCCTCGGCCGATCTACGCGGTGGCTTTGATTGGAATCTGATCTTCAAGTGGGAATATCTCAGTCCAACGGAGCGTGCAGCTCGTCACAATGATCCAACCATGGCAATAAGGACGCCAATGATTGCCGGAGGTTTGTTTGTCATCGACAAGGCCTATTTCAATAAACTGGGCAAATACGACATGAAAATGGATGTATGGGGCGGCGAGAACCTGGAGATCTCTTTCCGAGTCTGGCAATGTGGTGGCAGTCTCGAAATCATACCCTGCAGTCGGGTGGGTCACGTGTTCCGCAAACGTCATCCCTACACATTCCCCGGCGGAAGCGGAAATGTGTTTGCCAGAAACACACGACGAGCCGCCGAAGTTTGGATGGATGACTACAAACAGCACTACTACAATGCGGTTCCCCTGGCCAAGAATATTCCATTTGGCAAGTGAGTTAAGAGTTGACCTCAATCCTTTACTGTCCATCCTCATCCGCCTTTTCTTCGTGCTCTACGCCTATGTTTTATTCCTCAGCATTGACGATCGCTTGGCTTTGAAGGAGAAACTGCACTGCAAACCGTTTAAATGGTATCTGGAGAACGTGTATCCCGATCTGCAGGCACCCGAACCTCAGGAGGTGGGCCAGTTTAGACAGGATCAGACCGAGTGCTTGGATACAATGGGTCACTTAATAGACGGCACTGTGGGTGAGTAACACGAGAATTTGAAGCAATAAAATTAGTAGTGAATATCGCAAAGTACAATCGAGATAAATTCAATTAATATCAACAATAATTAATATAAAACAAAAATAAATAAATAGTATTAATAATTAATAATTTTTATTAAATTCACTAGTCTATTTTGTAATATATAAATACGACAATAAACTTATGTATTATTTTAAAATTCTTTATGACATTTGATACCTTTAGCTCGGTACCCAAAATGGGTAGAAGATTTGTTATAATTTAGGCAACTTTAAAATTTCGTATCCCCGAGACAATACGAGTTATAGCAACCCAATTTAATGACAATAGTTCTAGGCCTTTGACAAATATAAAGTTATTTCCATACAAAATAATGAATAGAAATCGAATATCAATAGCTATTTTAAAGTCACATGCTTAACGCACATGATAGGGGGGACGGGAATGAGGAGAAGATATTTCAGGAAATAAGTTGTTAAACGTATCTCAGATACTATACAAGTTAAAGCTACCAACTTTGGTCACAAGTTGATCAGATTTATTTTTGAATTTATTTAACGCCTCCCACGCCTAAGCAAAATAAACTAAAATATCTAATTGCAATCTAATAGCTACAGACTTTATGTTCAACATTCATTTATATTACTATCTTTTGATGCATGCTGAACACTTCGCTGCGATCGCCATAATAATATTATAATTAGAATATAGTTTGAAATATTCATGTTGAGTTTTATATTAAGTGTTTTAGCTCTTTTCAAATCGCGTCACCTCATATACACATAATAAAGCAAAAATTGGAAGTTCGAAATGAATAGTGTGTCCGAGTTAAGTGCAAATTAAAGTGCTTTAAATAGTGTTGTATAATGAAATTTTTGTATGTTGCGTAGGAGTGTTCTAAGAAATATTTTATAATTTTGTAACCTTCTTGACCGATAACTTGTCTTCTTCTTGTCTTTGCTTACGGCCTTTCAGGTCTCTTTCCCTGCCACAATACGGGCGGCAATCAGGAATGGGCGTACTCCAAACGTGGCGAAATCAAGCACGACGATCTCTGCCTGACTCTGGTGCAGTTCTCACGTGGCTCTCAAGTGGTGCTGAAGTCCTGCGATGATACGGAGAATCAACGGTGGATCATGCGGGATGGGGGCTTAGTGCGGCACCACAAGATCAACGTTTGCCTGGACACGAGGGATCACAATGAGCAGGGAATAAGTGCACAGCGTTGCAACTCGGCCTTGTCCACACAACGCTGGAGTTTCGCTAAATACGCGTGAGAGAAGTGAACCAAACAAACGACCAACTAACTTGATTTGTTTTCGACAAAAATAATAAAATATGAACAAAGATATAGAGAGAACCTGCAAGAAGTGCGGACAAAGGTGGCTTCCATTTAAGGCGTTTCTTCTGTGGCGGTTCGTGATATTTGTGAATGTTTATATGCAACCTACTCGGCTATTATGATGATGATGACGATGATGATTACGATAATGTATGTGGTTTCTATGTGTTTACACACACACATTACATACACAGATACACACATGCATACACAGAACAGCAACAAGTATAAGTTACAACTATGATATTTAAGTTACAAAGTTGATGTGTACAAGTCAAATTGTTGGATAATTGAGAACTCGCACGTATCTTTATTCCCAGAGGGGTGTGTGTGTGTGTGTGAATTGAATATAGACAAAAGAAAAACAAAAAAAAAACACCTACTTAGACTGATTAATTTTTTGATTGTATATGTATATGTAATGAAATATTTAAAAAATATATAAGCTACATACATATATGTAAACCTTTGGCAGCTGCTTAGACAACATCACTCTTATCTATATAATTTGCAACTAACTCGACGCATCCCCCCAAAGTCAATTAAAATTGAACTCTACGCATATAGATAGCCCAACAACAACAAGAACAACAACAATTACAATAACTACAACAACTTTAAGAAGAATTCGAACTTAACTATCTATTTAATCCATTGAAGCTCAAAGTCTTCTATCTCTATGACTATGACAAAGACAAAGAAAGCGAAGTAAAGCAAAACAAAAAGAAATGTTATCATTAGTTTTAGTTGTAATATTTAAGTATCATACGATTACATTTATCAATGTATAAACAACAACAACAATTTAAGTGTACATAATATAATTATTTTAAATTTTACAAATACCAAAACAATAAATGAAATTAATTTTCATATATTATTTCCAACATTTGCAAAAAGAAATAGCACATTCATTTAATTAGAATATTTGAATATCAATTTTAATTTCAATTCAACTCTCACACACATGTGCACTACTCACAGACACACACACACACACACACACAGCTAGCATTTAATTTGCCCCTCTTTTGAGTTTTGCGACTTTGCTTATATGAATTTGTATAATAAATTTATGACGATTTCACATTCCATTTTTGTTTGTGTTATTAGTATTTTATATTGTTACATTTGATGAGTTTTTCTGTTGTTGTGTGCAAAAGAATTTTATGTAGTTTTTATATGTTTAAAACGGAGAAAACGAAAAAGCGAATAAAACCAAATATTGTATGATTGTTTGTACTCTCCCAAGTGTACAAGGCGTATACTTCATAAATTGAAATTCAAACACATGAAATTTTAATTTACGTAAAATAAAAATGAAAATGAAAAAATAAACATAAAAACAATTATAAAAGACATCTGCATTTATTTTCTAACTGACAAAAGCTCAGAGGTGGATTATTCTTCTTTGTACCACACAGCGTATACTTTATGCAATTGCTCTCGCATGTTAAGGGATGGGGGAAGTTAAAAGAGTGCTGACCCGTACGGACATCAAAAATGTCAAGTGCTAAGTACAAGTTCTCATCTCGTACTACATATTAGATTAAGGAGGAAGTATGTAGATTAAACGACACATCCTTAACATTCGCATTCGCTCCACTTGAGCTCGATTTTTTTTAGCAACATTGCGTATACGACACGTTGAGATGCTGAAATAAAAAACGAGTTCGTTGCGCTAATTTTGTCATTTGGAAAAGGTAAAGCAAGTCAACATATAAAGCAGACCTACAGAGCGAGCGAGACAGGGAAAGAAACATGACAAAGCAGGACAGGACAGTCAGGGTAGGACACTTTAAATTATATGGGCGGAAGGGCGGGTGGGTGTGGCAATGTTTGGGGACAACTTTTACATTCGCAGCATAAAGCATAAAGCATAACATAAAATAAAGTGTCATGCTCGTATTCCTTAGCTTCAACACGGAGATAAACAAAATGATTCGCCGGCAATTCCAGAAAACGGTGGCGCTTTCAAATCGCCAAATCGAATTCAGGTAGAATTATGAATAAAATAAGTTTTTTTTTTCAAGAAATTAATAATAATTAAAGTAAAATTTTGATTCGTTTATCTTAATTTGTGCTCTTATTTTAAAATCACAATTAAAAGGAATTTTTCATTGTTTTCTACCAATAATTGTTTATAATTTTAATTAACGGGTGTTCAAATAAAAAAAATTATAGACAACTGACTGCGGAATAAACTTTATTTTTTTTTAGATTTAGAACTATGACAATATATTATTCAATTTATAATATAAATAATAATTCAATTTAGAAAAATGTATTTTAAATACATTTTTTTCTTAATAGAACGAGATTTAAAGTTAACTTGCTTTACAATAAAAATAAAGGAAAATAAAATAACTTCAAATTCTTGAAGCTGCTTTAAGAATCACAAATTTCCTTAAGATAATACTAATATAGTCGATAGCATCCGTTTCCTTTCAATAAATGTTAATAAATTTTTCTTAAAATGATATAGACTTCAGTGTAACTTTTATTACATTTATCTTATGTTCTTTAAACTTAATACAATCGATATTGTTATCGGCATCATTTAGAGGAGAAGTTTAATTTCAAACGCAATTCAATTTTAGGAAAGGTTGAGATTATCGTGTAGAACTAATATAACTGGATAGTAAAGATTAGTTATAGAACTAATATTATAAGAAACAGTTGAAGTTTAAGCGATGTTTAAATCGGGAACCAGCTCTTTAATGCTGCTTGGGACATCTTCGGAAGGTGGAAGAGGGGAGAAGCTGCCTAAGGAAAAAGAAAGAAATGAAATGATAAGAAAAGAGGAAAGAAAGAAAGCAACAACCTACAAAATGCAGCGACATTTGCCAAGTCGCATGTGCAGGCAACCGTAAGACAAACCGATTTCCGTATGAAAGCCTCGACGGATGTGGCAGGAGACGCTTCTCGGCTCAACGGATGTGGCAAGCGGTGGCAAAATGCTGCTACTGATGCTGCGGACGACAAGGTTAAGCCAGTAACAGAGCCGGTAAAGGACGACAAGGGGGCGTGACTAAGGGGGGTGACGACATATGAGGGGAGGGAGAAGAGGGGCGTGGTTGAGGACATACAACTGGAACAGAATCTGAATCGTTTATGCGAAGTGCCATGAGAAGAGGAAGAGCTTGAGTCCCATATGTTTTTCGGATCTGCTCTGATGGCGTCTGATGGCTAAGGCGTTTTGGCCTCGTTTGTGATTGTTGTAGTTGTTGTTGTTGCTTTTGTTATTTGGCAGGCGACAGGTGAGTTACACTTTTTTCTTCAATATTTTCCCTACATTTTGCCTTACTTAAGGCGTAACGTGTGACGGGCATACAAATCTGAAGCCCAAGTTCCAGAGAGACAGAGAGAGAGCGAAACTGAGAGTGTGAGTGAGGAAGAGGAAGAGGAAGAGGGGAAATCACATACATTTTCATCATATGCCGCTGCCAACGGCGATGCTATCGGCATTCTTTGTGCTTCCGCAATTTTATCGCGGGCCAACACTTTTGGCCCGATTTCCTTTCATCGCCTCGCCTCGTTACGTAGCCGCCTTACGTCGCCTTACGTCACTGCCAGTTAACGTGGCATGTTAATAACCAACGCACAAGTAACACACACACCTACACACACACACACACACACACACACACACACACGGATGCTGTTGCTCAGTCACCTTTCAGTTATGTATTATCAGGGAAACAGGAGCTATCTGAAGTATCTCCTCTTTCTCTACACTTTCCTGTCGCCCTGTCATCGTCCTGTTCTCCCTTAGATACGAGTAGTCATGCATTAATCATGGGCTCTTAGACTCCCGGGTCCCTTGTTTAACTCACAATCAGGTCCATTCCACCGTCCGTCCATCAGTCCGTTCACTTGTCCCTCGGTAATGAGCCTGTCGTTGAAACATAATTAAAAACACGTTAACCGCCTGAGTTGACCACGTATAAATTGGCATAAGTACGAGCTTATGACCCGGCATTACAAATGGATCCTTTGCTCCCAATTTATTTACCTCATTATAATATTGAAAATGTCCTGCTGCGGAGGCTTCTTCAACAGATGTCTCTTATACATAAATATAAATATACATATTTGCACATCAGTAGATACGTATTTATTAATATAATATAAATATGTGGAGATTCTTAATATTATTAAAATTATTTTAAAAATCTTAACTATATTTGGTATCAAGAATATCAGGTATTCAATTTTAGGAATTCTAATCCTGTAGTTCCTGGTATCATACATTATATGAAATGGAATAAGAAAGACGTCTAAAAATTATACTGATCTTTTCCTGTGCCTATCTCTCCAGCTCTCTCCTTATATATATCTGCCAATAATTTCTCATTTCACTTCAGTCTCTCTCTCTATCATTTCCCCTGCGACATTTCTATTTCGATCTACTCTCTCTAAATATATGAATTAACTCCTTTTATGTACACCATATTTATTTATTTATTTTAATTTTTACTCTTTGATTTAAATATTATTGGTATACTAAGCAGCTAGTAAAATTCCTTTTCGGTTTATAAGCCGATAAAAGTGAATTCCGTCTAACCAAGAATATAATATAATAAGAGTGGAAAATACAATTTCATTAAATTTCAATGAAATTGGAATTTCAAAAGACCTGAACAACAGAGACACTTCGTTATCCTACAATGAAATGCCAAATCCCAAGATAAGGAACAAAAGACACATTCAGGGGTAACCCTTCTCAAGGGAGACACTCACAAAATAAAGTCAGTTTATTGAAAACGTATTAAATTTCAGCTTCATTAGAACTGTTGCGATATGAGTTTTAAGCTCAGTTTGCACTCGAGTCTGAGGCTATAAACAATGTGACATTGAAGGGCAATTGTTAAGAATGATTTTCTCTTGGAAAAATACTTATAATGCGTAGTTGATGAAAAAGCAAATAAAGCTAAGCGGATTTCTATATCGATTACAGACACATCACTGCAGTGAACATATATATTGAATGTGTCTACAACATTTGTTGAATTTTGTTTTGGTTTAAAAAGTTTTTGTTGAATCTTTTGCAATGGCAAAGTGTAAATTTAAGCTGATTTATAGCTTGTTTTTTTCACAAAGTCAATTCGTGTCGACTCTGTGTGTAAGAATGTTTGTATGTGTCTATGTGTGGCATGTGTATACATCAACATAATCCGCTTATGTGAACAATTTGTGCGAAAATTGAATAATAACCTCGGAACGCGTAGACAACGAGAGTCTAACAAAACCGAAAGACGACAACGCAATTTTGCAAAATGAAAATTCAGATTAGGTGAATCCTTATTGATTGTATTGAATTCAGCAGGGGGAGCGGGAGGTAAAGGGGTGCGAACATTTCAAGATTGTTTCCTCAGACAGATTTCAATGAGCGCCTAAAAGCAGGCAACGAATTTTGTTCTCTTACATTTGCTCGCTGATTGCAAGTGTGTGTGTGTGTGTGTAGAAATGCCTATAAATGTGTTCTGTATGTGTGTAGTTGTAGCACTGTGGATAACTTTGTTTTTTTTTTATATTTATTTAATAGCTCAGTTCATTTTTTAAGTTTAGTTATTGGACTTTGGAATATAATATAAATACGATAATCGCATATAAAAGTGTGAAAGGGTGCTAGATGCCTCCTTTATTCTGCATTCTGTTATCTCAAAATTGTTTTGGTTTCTCAGGCTATCATTTAGATACATTTTGGTTAAATTACATCCCAATCGATCGACTGTGTAGATATAATATCAATTTTTAGTTTGATTTCACTTTTTTTAAATCCATGTTGTTTTTCAATATATTTAGGTAATATTCTGCAAGTTCGAAACCGAACCGATCCGTACCAAGACATGCACTTTTTATATTGGGACACTATTTAAGACTTTGTTAAAAATAAATACAAAATTTAATTGGTTGAAGAAAGCAAAAAGAAATGATAAAATATATGATATGTAACAATTCAGTGTTTTACCTGAATTCATTCCATAAAAGCAGAAAAACATCCCATAGTGTGTTGTTTAACAAGCCATGTTGTTTTTGTTAACGTAAACGCCGCGTTGCCCATTGTTTTGGCTTAGACAAAGTTTGGCTTTCACCTCAGCTCCGTGTTTTGTTTTATCTCTCAAGCTTAATTGGAAAGCACGCACACTTACCCACACCCACACACACGACACACACACACACACATACACGGATAGCAACATAAACAGACACACTAGGAAAACGTGTTGGCCTTAACGCACGCACGACTACAAAAACAGCAGAAACAATAGCAATAACAAAAACAAAAACACCAAGAACAACACCAATAAGAATGCCAGCCAAATATTGAACAGCTCAAGTGTGTCCTGCGTGTCCTTGCCAGTGGCAACAGTTTATAGCAGCAGCCTCTCTCTCTCTCCCACTCCCACTTCCACTTCCACTAGCATTGTCACTTCTCTTGCCATCTCGCTCCCTCGATCTATCTGTCTGTCTCCCTCAAGTGCCTGACCAACAACTACTTGTATTTACTCTCTAAAATACTCAACTCAACCAACTCATCCTTTTATGCTGTGGCATTTACTTAGTTTCCCTCGCTTTTCCTATGGTTTCCTTTGTTTTCCATTTGTTCTCTCAGGCAAGACATTAACATAACTGTGCGTGCTACTCGACCTAACGGTCATTCATGTTGGCCATGCATTAATAATACTCATTTAAGAGAGTGTCGCATATGTCCAGCTTCAGTTAATATCGAACTCGTACTCCGAGAATTATCCGAAGATGACGAGGCATGCCACAGAATTTCAGAACTTTTCTACTCTACTTTATGTAATGAGTTGCATTCCATGAAAATGAAAAGAACAAACTCAACGGGACATGTGGGGAAAATTATGTTATTTCTCCCAATAATGAAATTCTGAGAATGTCGAACCAAGAAAATCACTTTAAAAGTCGCTTCTTAAGACTCAACTGTGCTGATATGTGCGGCATGCAACAGATTTGCCACAATTCATACCCAAAAAAAAAAGGTTTTAAAGAATTCGTTTTATGCGTTAACTGGTTTTGTTTTTATATTGTTGAATCTGAAAGTCCTTTAAATTAATTGTAAACTTTATATCTTTCAGGGACATCAACTATCTAACTAGTTTAAATTATGGTTAGGTAAAAGTTGTGATTAATATTCACAAAAAAGTGGGACATAAGCTGATTAATTAATCAGGATTTAGTCTATGGAAATTCGGCCACACCTCACAAAAGTGTATATCCAAAAATTAATTGATTACACTTAAAACTACTTTGATAATAATATGGACTGACTAACACGCCAACCATCAGTTGATTAATCAGCCAACTTATTAGTTATTTACACACAGGCTATTCATGGTCTTCAGGGCTTAAACTTTATTTACTCTTAGCTATCAGTTAAACCATTAAACTACTCTGATTGCTACTCTGATTGTAGACATCAAAAATGGTCAATGGTTAATAAATGATGAGCCAATTTTGTGCTGGGAAAAAACAATGAATTCATTAAAATGTAAATGGAAACCAAAAGAGTTTTTAATATTTTATATTATTATTGAAATAATATCTGAATCCATGGAATTCTTGGTGGGTTAAATGAGTTCGACTGAATGTTTTTATTTGGCAAACAAATTAGCCAACTGCTTGCGAGGGGATTGGTGGGGGGAAAGGTGGAGTGCAAACACTTCAATTGATGAGCCAACGCCAGCAATTTGCATCTCGCTTGATTATATGCAAATAAACCGATTTCCACACAGCAATCGAGGGAAGAGGAAGCGGAAATGTGCAGTAGTCGCAGAAGAGGAAGAACACCTTTAGCCAATTTCAGGTACAATTAGTAGAAGCTCAGGTGTCAGGGGAATTGTTCAATAGAAGGTCGGGCAAGAGCTGAAACACTAGGAAACAAAAGTATACATTTGAGACCTTAGATGACAGAAAAACAATTTAAGTTTTTTTTATGGCAGACTTTTTATAATTACGTTTTTTTAGATGTGTTCAGAGCTGCGAACATTTCTCATCATATTTCAAGAATGTCATAACCAATTATAATAAAGCATAAGTCTTTTATAATCATTTATAACTGTTTTCAATTTAAACCAGCAAATTTAAAGTATTCATTTCTTAAGTTAAAAAAATATCAACAAATCGTTAAATCATCTGAATTCATAGTTTTCTTAAATCAACAATTTGTATCTTAAAAAACTGCTGCTTTAAATTTGAACTGTATATAATCAAATTTCACATTTATGCAAAGGAAAAGTTAATGTAATGATTATGAATATTAGATTGGAATCTCTGCGAAAAATCTAGGAATTTTTTTTACTGTTGCCTAGTGTAATTGAACGATGGCCACTTTCAGGACATTTGGGATTCAAAGTCAAATCAATGTCCGGTTCGAAGTTATGGAGCGCATAAAAGTCAACAACAATTGATAAATGGAGTTCAATATTTGAATGGCGCAAGAGTTAAAGAAAATATGAAAAACAAGAAAATAAATAAAAAAAATAATATTCTTGCTTTTCGCGCTGATTTCAAAGATGTGAGAAAAGGCGACACATTCATGTTCCATTTGCCAGATGACAGGGACAGCGACAGGGACACGGACAGGGACAAGGATAAGAAACCAAGCGAAAGGATAACAATGTCACCAACACACGACCTGACAAAAGAACAGCGCAAAAGGGAATACTAAAAAAATGAAAAGCGTTCAGGAAAATTTATTAGCTGCAACGAAATCAAGATACGCTTTTAAGTTTATTCGAAATTTATTTACCAGAAAAACAATTTAATTTGTTGGCCTATTATTATTTCAGTACTTTGATTATTAGTTTACTACCAAATGTTTGTTATTTAAAGCGAAAAATCACTTTTATATAACATCGATTTTTTGTTTGAAATAAGATAAAATATAAATTAACAATTTATAAACAAAAGAATTGAGTAATGAATTCAAATATATAACATTAACGTTTATTTTAATGAATTCAAATATATAACATTAACGTTTATTTTAAGAGTGTAATTATAATGTTTTCTTTTCACCCCTGACAGTTTTACTTATCTGATATATTTTCAAATATTGGCATAATTCTTACGATTTTACTTGAATATATTTTTAATTTTAATATTATTTTAATATTAGGAATCCATTTCTAACTTTTTAAAATCAACTACTTCTGGTTTTAAACTGTATAGCTTTGAAATTATTGCGATAATATACATGC
The DNA here is from genome assembly GCA_018901795.1 of Drosophila sp. st01m. Lineage (NCBI taxonomy): Eukaryota > Metazoa > Arthropoda > Insecta > Diptera > Drosophilidae > Drosophila > Drosophila sp. st01m. The sequence continues at coordinate 3,552,523 of JAEIFG010000269.1, forward strand.
TCGAAAATAATTTAAAACCAATTATAATTACTTAAAAGTATTTTACTGCCAAAAATATTACTTGAATTTATTCCAGACAACTGTTCTTTAACAAGTTAGTGTGTGTAAAATAAATCCCGGAGACTGTAACGAAAAATGGTGAGAAATGTATGTGTCATGATGTCGCATACTGATCACTTGCCAACTAGCTTAGCGAGCTGCCCAAATAATAAAGTAAACTGTTTAAAACGCCTTTCTCTCTCTTGTTAGCAAATGCCAAACTAGTAAAACAAGTTGTCAAGGGAACAAGCATCTGATTTCAGTGAAAACTGAATCGTTTTTCCATTGTCACAGCCACATAATTTGCACTTTCCCGCTCTAAGAATAAGGGGCCTAATGAAATCAATTACCAGTTTACAAGTTTCTCAGCTTCTGTCGCAGTTGGCAGAGTAAATGAAATTAGTCAAACGGAAGTTGAGCACAAGTCGCCTCGAGGCGTCTTATCAACTAAGGAGCACCTAGGAGAAAGAACTAAAAGCAGTCGAAAATTGTTTTTACTGACTTTCAAGTTTATTTTATTGACTTTCGTTTAAGTTGTGTTCTCATTTATTTCGCTTTTTGCTTTACACTGTTCAGTTTTCTGTTTTCATTGTATTGAATTCGCTGACAAATTCAATTTGATGAAATATTTGTGGTGGCTGACTTTGATTGTAGTTGTACGTACATGTAAGGAGTATATTGACAAGTTCCTATAACTCGATTTCAAAGTAACTTGAATCGAAAAGGTTTCCAGCAATTGGTAAACGAACTCGATAATTTTCTCAATTTTGCTCAGTTTATTAAATAGAGATATATTGCAACAGTGAATGTCCAGATAAGTTTAATGGATTGACTAAAGCATTAAAGTTGTATCAATTGTATCACGACACAAATATTTCATGTAATCGCAGTAAAGTTATTATTTTCAAATTAATAATAAATGCAAAAACTATCGAAGCTAACGATAGTGTCATCGGTGGTAGAGTCCCATTTTTATCATGTGTAACCTTTTTGCATAAACAAACTAAATCTCGCCCACCTCCCCCAAAAGTAACCACACTGTATTTATAATAAACTTTATATCACAACAGAGACAATGGCTCCCAGCTCAATATTTATGTGTTTTCATGTAAAAACTGAATTTATTAGCCAAAATGTTAAAAAAATAAAAACAGAAAAAACAACTCAACGAACTGAACGAACCCAGCGAACCCCAAAAATATAAACCCAACTCATATTATTTCACATTTGTCTAAGCATTCACAAAACAAAAACAATTTAAACTTTCATTACAGACAGCTATTCATTCCTCTTTCACACTCCCACTCCCACTTCCACTCTCGCTGGCACTTGTTCTCTTCTATTCCTACTCCCGCTGTTTCTCTTTGAGCTGCAAACCACTCTCAGACACATACATACACGTACATACATGCTCACATTTGGCCACTTAAATGACACTCATTCATAAAGTGTGTGTGGAGTAATTTTCCAGCTGCTTCACTTCCTTCATCTTGACGCAATTTTGCTGACTCCTTTGACTTCTTCTACTTGTCGCTCTCATGCTACTTAAATCGCCCTCTCCCTTTTTCTTTTTCTCTTACTCTTGCTCTCCCACTCCGCTCTATTCCAACTCTTGTGACTTTTTGCGTTTTGTGGTTTTGGTTTCATTTTGTGCTTGCGGTCTGTTCTGCCCTGAGTTGTTGTACTACTCGTAGTTGTATTAGTTCAAGTAGTTGTTGTTCTCGTAGTTACAGTGTCGGCAGTTACAGGCAGCAGCTGCGCGAATCTCTCGTCCTTTCTGTTATCCCACTCACTCTTCCGCCACGTTCGCTGTGGAAGCTGTGTGCGTGTTTGTGGATGTTATCATTACTGCTCATCATGCGTTTCTAATGAAGTCGTAAAAATTGAAAACTTTCAACGCATGCGGCCGCGTGTTAAAGCTTCCCTTCCTTTGCACCCACGCTCCCTTTGCCTCTGTCTATCCCTCTTTGACGTCCTTTGGTGTGATTCTTTTGTTTTTATGTGGCTTATGTGTTGCTTTATTACCTCACACGCGCTCGTCTTTCTCATGACTGCTTTGCTTAACTTCACAGCGCTACCACAATCATTTTTATTCATTTGCCCATTTTGCCTGCTTCGCTTCCGACATTTTATTCTTTCAAGTACTCTGTACTTATAAAATATTTAAAGCGGGTATCTTAGGCAGAATCAAATCTTCATAACGTCGGATTAGAGATAGTTTATATATCAAAAAGTCGAAATGAAAACTTACGATTCTTGCATATACTTCATCACACCAAATTGGAGGGTATCTTTTAGTCGGACACTTTCTAATTTATCGACCTTTTATATTTGGCAGATTTTATGTCTGTTAGTGTGTGTGTCCGTTGTTTATTTTCGTACGTTCGCAATTTTTTAATACATTTTCATTTTTTATTTGCCTTGAGCTCATTCCGAAAAAAACGAAATCAGCTTTAAGTTTAGCCCGCAGCTTAAATCGCAACAACAACTCAAGTATTTGAGTAACTTTAACTATTTGTTTATTTTCGTTTGCTATTTAAATGCTAATTGTCTCCCACGAGGACACAACAAGCTGAACGTACCCAAGTTCCTAATTCCATTTTATCAGAATTATTTGCATACTTTTAGGAGCCGCCTTTAAAAAGAATATATCTCTGGTGATACGAATGTTTCAAATTCTCTACTCGATGCAATTAAAAAAAGCTTTAATTAAAGAAGCAACTAAGGACTTAATTTAAGAATTATGCAACATCTTAGCATATTTAACAATGAATTAAGTGTTTAGCCATATATCAATTTCGCTTTCAAAAGAAAAGCCACGATAACGGTGGACTAAGAGGGAATTAGGATTTAGTATTCACCCCTCAACAGAATATTACTGTTCAATTTGAAAAGAATTGTATAGCTTTAAATTTACATGGATTCAATTAAATTTGTTAATAAAAAAATGCAAATTTAGAAAATAATTAAACTTAATTGACGATTTAGTTTAGTTTGGACTCGAAACCGGTTCAACGGGATTCTGTTAAGAAGCTGCATGCTTTCAATTGCTATTGGCATAAGGATCGTATTGAGTTTGTTATTTAAATAGTCACATCACGTCTGGATTTATATGAGAATTCAATAGACTGTCAATTAAAATACCATATCATCAGAATTCACCCCCTCCCTCACCCATGTCAGCCTGGAGGCAATTTATGTGTTTTTAATTCCGATAAAAAAAACACTGTTTTCATATCGTGGCAGACAAGCTACTGGCATTTAACGCCCTACCCAAAAAACATTTATGAAATTTATGATTTTAATAATTCGTATAAATTCAGGCCGAGTTTTTATTGCTTTATGATAGCTGACATATTGTTATATCGCATAGTTTCTTTCTAAAAATACCCTAACTTAAATAGGGTACTATAATTGGGCAGTAATTAATATTTGGAATGAAATTTCTAATTACAACATAAAAAAAATACATTGCTCCTACATGCCTCTACTTTATAGTCTAGTTCCGAGTCTACAAAGTATATTCAAGCTTTCTATCCCTATCCATTACTTTTATTTATTGCAGGGTATCACGTGTTTTTTTTATTCTTTTAAGTTTGTTAGTCATATGTCATTGCAGTTCCCATTTGAATTGTGCATCATTTTCACATTTTTCCCCCCGATTTTTTGTGCAACTTTCGAGTGCTTCATTAAGTTGCCCCATTTTGAGGCTTTCATTTGGAACTCTTGCTACCATTTTGCATTTTGATGGCGCATTTTGCGTCACTTGCAGAGGCCGCAATTATTTTGCCGTTACGCTGACAATTCTGTCAACCCCACCTCCCCCACCACCCCTTCACCCATTATTTTACTTCGATTTCCCCATGTCCTTACACCCCCGCCACCCCTTACCCATTTCTCTCTTTAATCGTACCCTATGCGAGAATGTTTTATTGCCGCGTCATTGTATGTATGTTCGTGTTTAGCCAGGGTTGCCACTTTTGTCAAATACCCTATAAAAGTATATGTAAATTTGAGTGCAGCGATTTGTTTTTGACACAATTAATGGTAATCCAAATTAGTAGTCTACGATTAATTCCAAGATGATATTTTGCATTTAAATGGGGGATTTTTTTGTCCTTCGATACTATTAATTGTGGATTACCTCGGTGTCTGGATCGGAATTAAAGCACTATGGATATATGCTAACAATTTTGAAACAACTACATTTTACAACTAAAAAAATCTGGTAGGAACGTTAATTTTATAAGTAGAAATTGAATTTAGAACTATGGACCATACTTCTTAGAAATGACCGTAGATTACGAACTACTAATTACAAATCGATGCACCCTAATGTACATATGTCTGCATATACTGTTTGCTCGCATCAATATTAACGAGTGCCACGCCCACTTGGAGCGCCCAATGCGAAGGCAGACCCACGGAGGCAATGTGCAAAATTGAAAATGACAAAACAAAATTGTGGAAATTGTTGCAGCGGATATCCGCACTTTGTGGCGCGGCGGATGCTGCTTCACAACTCTGCGACTACTTCAACAGGACGAGCATGCCACATGCCACAGGCTACATGCCTCATGCTGCATGCCGTATGCCACTTGCCCCATCAGGCCAACACCGTTTCCTGCCTCTGTTGGCACTGCAAGATCTTAATTTCGATATTGATGTCAAATTGTCGCTGGTTTTAATTAAAAAAACACGAATTGCCGCAAATGCTGCAGTGGCAGAACCGCTACCCCCACCCCCTTTCACCTAGCTTCTCTCGTTGCAGACGTTTCCTTTTGTTGCTCCTTTTAAAAGCTTCACTGCCAATCTTTTTGGCTTTGGCTCATGTTGCGCATTTTCACATTGCCTCGTTTTGTGGCCCATCACATGACCTGCAACTCTTTGACTCGTTCTAGATTTAAAAAAATTTGAATTTCCCCAAAATGAAAATCCTTTGTTTCCGCTTGTTACGATCAATTTTTCAATTCCATTAAGTTTTCAGCTTACGTCACAAAAAAATCGCTGCTGAAATTTATCACTGGAAACCAATTTTCATGACAGTTTTTATAACAAATTTTATAAATCTCTTTCGCTGCAATTCTACCAAAATAACTGTAAAGATTTTTTTCCAGGTAACTCTTTTATTATAATGTTAACAGGTTTAGTGCAATTAATTGATGCAAAAAGCATACATGAAATAGGGCATTGAGGCCTTTTATAAATATCAAATAAAATGCAGTATAATAACAAAAAGAAAATAATAAATTGTATTATATATAGCGCAATTTCTCTTTAGCAATTTCGACGAAAATATCTTCCATTGAATGAACAATTTTCTAATAAATTTGCCAGATGTTTTTTATATATATTGTTTTTCTATGTTGTGCCAAAGTCAAAAATATGTTTTTACATTTTAATGGCTCAACAGATTTCGAAAAAATACCTCGATAATAATACCTCCAATTTTTTGCAACTTTTGCTGAAGACAACACTGAAATATTTGGCGAAGGAAACTTCGGGCAGGGAAAAGTGTTGTAAATAATTGAATGAGCTTTGAGTTAATAATGGCAATCATAGCATCATCAGTGGCTGCTCATCAGTATTCAATTTCATCCCCTTTATCGTGATGTCCTTCCCTAAGAATAACCCCATTTGCATTTTCAGGTGGAAGGGAGACTTAAACTGATTGCAATGTCGCCTACGAAAAGTCCAAAATACTCGTGCATTATTGATTTCAATTTAAAATTTATGGTTTTTTTTTTACTTTTGTTATTGGTTGCTTTTATTGCTGCTGTGGTGGCCTTTGCAGTCTGTATCCTTTGGGGAAATCTGCTCGGCATTGTTGTCAACGCCAATTTGTGTACAATGGTAATGAAAAATGCAAGGGTTCCATTCGAGAGCCATGAAATATGTATAAAATAATGAAAAAACAATCAACAGATAAAGATAGATAATGCATGTGTACATGTGTATTAATTTATGTATGTATTTTATGTGTTCTGGCCATAAAACGGCAAATGGGCCAACACCTCGTAAAGTGCTGGCCAATTTCATTTATGCGGCAGCCCGCGACGCAAATTGCTCAACAAAATAAAGTAAAATAAAATAAGAGTTCTTTGGGCAAGAGAATGTGGTCAGAAGGGATTCAGAATTCGAGAGGAAGAGGCTAAGAGAAAGAGTAAGAATAAGAGATGTGAAATGAGAGTGAGTCAGAGAATGAGGGGGACAACCTGCTGCCATAATGCTGGCTTTAGCTCATTTGTTGCTTAAGTTGTTGCGATTTCAGTTGTTCGCTTTGGCTTCTTCTTGAATTTGCTGGCAACTCGCAGCTTGCAGCTTGCAGCGTGGCAACTTGCAACGTGGCAACTGGAAACTGGCAACAACTGCAATTACCAGCATCCAGTCAAAAGTTGTTGTTGCTGTTGCCGTTGCTGTTTGCCATTTCCTGTCGGCCAGTTCTTGGCCAAAACTTTCTGGCCAAGTTTGTTGCGATATATATTTTATAATTTTTCACCCCTCGCACAAGTTGCGCATTTCAATTTGCGCTTCTTTCGTTAATCCAATCATTTTCAACTATCCGAAAAATAAGAGTTTATAAGTTTTCCAGCTCCCGCAGTTTTCTTTAATAGTCTTCGTTCCTGGCTGAAAATAGAAAAAACGCCACAAGCTACTATTAACAATTGAGTTCCTAAGCGGATGACTTGGCCCACAGCTTCCAAAGCTCATTAAGTTGAAAGAAATCTACATAAAAAGCAAGAGAATTAAAGGTTTAATGTAGAGAAAACCATTATAAACCAAGCTAATATGAATTATAACAACTAATAATGAACTGAAAATGTTTGCTGGAAAATCAGATATCCTATGGACTGATCTGAAATACACTATCAAAGGATTTAAGAATTCTAAACATTTCTACAGTTTAGCTATTAGTAATTTTTGCAGATTCAATGCGCTGCAAAATAGAACTTCTTCTTTAAATTGCCCCAATTTCAGGCTTCTTCAAATTGGAATGTCTGAGTTTTATGATTAGAGATTGGAAACTGTTTGATAACTAAACTGAACTGCGACAAACCTCTGCATGAAAGACAATCTACTATCTAGACAAAAAAAAAATAAGGCAGTGAATAGACACATATAAACAGAAAGAGTGAGTGAGTGAGCAGGAAAGGGAAAGGGAGAGAGATATAGAAAAGCTAGGGGAGAAATCCTTTCAACTATTCGATGAAAAGGCAAGCCAGAAAAAAGCTCGCACAATCTCCCAGACATTTTCCCCCACAAACCAAACCAAGAACCCAAAAGCCCAGCTGTAATTGCGCACACTTTATGGCTCATTATTTTCAATGGAAAGTATTTACATTTTGTTCTATTTTCTTTCGTTTACATTTTTGCATTTTTGCTGCTCGCTTTGCCGCATGCTGCATGCTGCATGCCACATGCCACATGCAACATGCAAGTTTTCATTATATGGGGGCATAAGAAGCCTTTGGCCAAAGCCAAAGTGTGGCAACAATATTTAAACTTGTGCATAATGCATAGCGCTGATGTCATTAACACTAATGACGTCATGAAATTCAATGCGCGATGCTACCGGAGCTGCCACACACACACACACACACACACACAGCTACACACACGCACAATAACCACACATCGACCACGTAGTGACCAATGTCCGCAATGAAAGCCATGGAGCGAGGACCACAGACCAGAGACCAGAGAGCAGAGAGCAGAGACTGGAGAGCAGAATCCAGGATAAAGGACCCAGGACCCAGGGAATACTGCTACTCGTATGCACGAATTTACCAGCCTGATATTGGAAACTTTAGCATTGCAACCAGACAACGTTCGGCTTCGACATCTATTTTTAAAATGCTTTTCAAATATTCTTTGCATATTGGGTATTTTTAAAATGTCAGTTATTTGGTCCAACTACTCGACATCTTCTCAAGTTGTGAATTATGGCGATTTGTATACAAATCCAGAACATTTTACCTTAAGGATTTGCCTTGAGTTCGGGTTATAAATGTAGATACAAATGGAACCCATCAAGATAACAGCAGAATATTGATCAAATTTGTATTTGATTTATAGCCAATATTGATGGCATTTGGTTTCTCAATCATGTCTATGTTTAATAACAGAAAAATAGTGATCAATGGCTTAAATTTGATTTGATTTATAGCAAAGCATGATGACATTAGATTTCACTCTGCGGAAATCAGAATTATCATAATAGCAATAAATTGAAAATGAAATAATCAAATGAATCATTATAATATTTTTAGTTTGTAGTTCCATTTTATCTTTTCTAAATTTATCTTTACATTAAATTTTCACTGTCTTCTACTATCCTTAAAATACAAGTTATAATCTAATTATCACTCTTATTATTTTTACTCTTTTAAATTCAAATAATGATAATTCAAAATAGCAGAACAATTTCTAAATATATCGAATCAATGAACTATTCTACAATTTGTAATTCAATTTAATTTTTTCTAAATTAATCTTTACATGCTGGCCTTCAAATTCAAGTTACAATCTAATTATCTCTATTAATATTTCAACTTTTTTAAATTGAAATAAGGATAACATTTAATTTCACTCTGCGAATAATAAATTGAAAATAAACGAACCATTTCAAAATATTTGTTTTAATTATTATATAGCTCAACGAAAACTGAATTTTTATTAAACAATCATTATTTTAATTTCGATATCTTTTCAGCTATCTTTTTTGAAAATAATATCTATTTGAAATTCGCTAAGTAATTGCCGTTGATTGCGTTAAGTTTCTATTATCAAACATATAACTTTTGTTAAGAAATGTAAATTATTTAATGCCCACTTTAAACAAAATTTGGTGAGAAAATTAAAATTAAACGAACGTATAAATAAATAACCACTGGAAAGAACATTCGCCTGGCGACCTGTAAAATTTATCCATGCATACAATTTTATTTTTAGAAATATAGGGAAATATGAACCTAGCCATTACATAACAGCCACGTAGCTCTCGTAGCGTTGCGGTTAAACACAAAAAGTGAAATGGATAAAATAGAAAAGGAGTTGGCAACAGTTGAACTTTATATTTGAATTTCGCATGGGGGTCAGTCGACAGTTTTTGACTAGTGCAGCATATGATTTTAATGACATATCCGGGCAAAGTTGTAAAGCCGAGTCAACACTCTCTCTCACACACACACACACACACACACGCATAGGTTAAAAAGCTAAAGAACTTGTACAATACTCAAAACAATTGTGACTTTTGTTATTGGATATCCCTTAACAAAAGCAATGTGCTCTAAGTGCACCAACTACTCGACATTCTCGTACTCTCTCTCACTCTTTCACTCTGTCACTTTTCCCTCCTTCTCTTTTCATTTAAAACTCGACATCCGACTGGGTTTTCTGGCCAGACTTCGTTTTACGATGCCAAAACATAATGCGAATGGAAAATACAAAGCGAGAGATTGCGATAAGGGGGGAGGGGGGGGGGGGCGTGGGGCATATTTATGATTGACCATGTGAATCAATTGGAGAATATCGAAGCCGAGCATTGCCAACAAACGGAAAGTCAAACAGACACGACTCAAACAATGGGGAGTATTTTGGCAAAAAGAGAGCTCAAAAGGATTCTCTGGAACAATGTTCAAATAATGCACCAACAAATATAGTCGACTCCGACTTTGGAAATACCCTTAACATATTTGTAGGAGCTATATTGCTTCGAAAATTAACTGCTTTTACTGCTCAGTTTAGCTGATTTATGCAGGAGGAAAGATAATAAAAATAGATAACGTAAGCTCAAAAGTTGCAAAATATCTTAATCTGATCCGATCAAGAATAAATACACTTTATAGGGTCGGAAATGCCTCCTTTTGCCTGTTACATACACTATAACAATCACAATATACCCTTTTACTTTATTTTCAAATAACTAACATAAATACTGATAATCAAGTATACTTCGACGTCCTTTCGAACTTTGCTTTGACTACATATAATTAAAAATTCCCTGCAAAAATATTCATAAAAAAAACGCTATGACAATATATTACAACTAACGACAGTGAGTCATAGAGATTTCGTTATTCGAATTTATAGAAAGTTTAAATTTTATGCAACTTTTTTTTACTTTTACAATTAACTCTTTTCGGAATGGAAAAATATTTTAGATAGCTATATCATTAAGATCTTTGATAAAAAAAATACTGACAAGCTACCATTGAAAACAAGAAATATTTATTGTCCAAACAAGTTATTCAGGTCTGTTCCCATTTTCACTTTCGGCAAGTTTTAGAGCCAGAAATATTTTGAATAAATGTCTGACAAAGTGAAAATAGATCAATTTTAAATATGTAGCTAAATGGAATTCAGTAAAGTGGAAGTGAATACAGTAACAATAATTGAAATAAAATAATAATAACAAAGTAATGGAGAATGTTTCTTAAATCAACTAAATACATTTTATAAAGATATTTAATAAACGTTAAGTGCAAACTGATCAAATAGAATATTCCAGTTTTAATAAAGCTGAAATTCCAGGAATTCCTATAAAATGGTACTCAAAACTTTATTAAAAGAATTAAAGCATCTTTATAAGATAGCCAACTTAAAAATGCAACTTAAAGCTGACATAGCTTTGATTGCATAGTCGTGAGTTTTATCCCGATTATTGTGACTTTTATTATTGAAACCTACTTCGGTTTTTTAACACAAAAATAGTCGCATCCTTGGAGGAAAAAAATTTCAGAAATTGGTCGACATTGCAATCATTTTCTTATATCCAATTTGCTTTGTTTCTGTCTCTGTCTCTGTCTCTGTTAGACACTCTCTCTCTCTCGCTCTATCTGTATTTTTCGAGCAATTTTCAAATGTATTTTTTGGCATTGACAACATGTGCAGCATCGACATCGGCATCATAGAATTTGCATCTGTATCTTCGTCAACTTGAGCATTATCCGTGTAATCTTTAGTGTGCACAAGTGTTTTGAAAATCCTTTTAAAATCCGTTTAAGTTAAACAGAACTTCACATGTGTTGTTGCAGTTCATCATATTGTTGTATTAGTATTTCCGCTGGTGTTGTTGCAGTTGTTGTATTTAGTATGCATCACATTGGCGTTGGATATGTTTTTCCCGCCCCTGTCCCCTCTATTTAGCAAATTCCACTCGTCTGCAAATCCCGCACATGGATATCCAACGGAATTTGTTGCCTCGCTGCATTCTCCACTTGGCTTAGTCGGGCATGCAGGACTCACATACAGCTTACAACTTATAAAACTTGTGCATATGCCACACACACACACACACATCACACACACACACACGACACACAAATACACGGATATTTTGGACTACAACCAACGAGCCATGCAATTTGACACAAATATTAAATGCACACAACAAACAAGCAACAAAAATAACATCGTGTTGCGCAGTTACAAATCAGCGGAATAGACTTAAAGATACCCATTAAATTTTTCAATAATACATGCAGAAAACCTACATAAATAAAGTCTCGAAAGTCTCTTAAATAAATCAAATCAAATCCTCACACCTCATAAACACAAATAATAATTCATAAAATAAACTTATCAAAACAAAAATGATACCAAAATCCCAGGACAGAAGGTTGAAATGTCTGATTGAGAGAATTTAATTGTAATACTATCTTCACTATAGTTACAATTTAGTTTCTATAAAGATTGCGGATCCAGATTGATTTAAGATACAAGAGGAATATATAACTAGCTACATTTTTCGGTTCAAAGTAAAAGTTAATTTAATTTAATATTCTATGATATTATTATTCTTTTTAAACAATGCTCTATTCTATGTGAAATATCTAAATTATGGAAATACCACAAAAGTATATAATCAAAATAGCTCACAGTAAATCGATAGATTGTTAGAGTGTTTGATTTTGAATAGCAATTTTATATTAATAGTAAAATTTTATGACTAACTTAAAGAATTCCCCCATCTTTAAAATTTTGCAGATTATTGATTAAAATATAACAAATTTCAGATATTTCAGTGAAGAAAGTTTTACCACAAGAAATCCCAATAAGTGGAAGTATAAATAAGAAGATGGTTTCCTAATCAGCATAACTTAATTAAAATCGAATAATATAAATACAATTTTAAAATAAATGTAATTCGAAGATTTTACATTTGAATTTTTCAAGCTAATGAATTCGTGGGCGTCGCGGTGTTGGAAGACGTTCCGTGTTCATCTCGACGACAACAGTTTCGGTTATAATATCGTAGGTGGTTCGATTGTTTCTCGGGAATATCAAAAGAATGGTGAGCGGAAAGAAGCAGGTCACAATGAGATTCTTGATTAGGACTCGAATGATTGTCCTCCAGCCATCGGGCGTCAGGGCGGGATAGATTAGGGCCCAGAAAGCTGCAGGATGGACTAGAAAGACTTGCCGCTGTCGTCCTCGGGGGATCATGGTTTCCACATGAAGTACACGAAGGTTCATCACATATTTGCCAGGAGTCGAGCCCTTATTTAACGTTAACCAGAAGAATTCGTAGCAGCAGACCAAAAGTTTGGTCAACAATACGAACAGTAGAGCGTCATATGTTAATTTAAAAAATCCAGTGAGATCTGCAAGATACTGATAAAGATTCGATCATCGCTTATAGTTTTGACAGCGATCGTATTCTCGTAATACAGACTCCTATAATTGTGGTACATAAATGCAAACATAATTTTAAGTATGCAAATTATCAGAGTATCGATCAACTCGGCTGCAGCTCTTTTCCAAAATGCTGCCACCAACATCTCGACACCATTCCATCTTTGGATTATCTGCAGACGATGCTCCCCTTCCAAAATGCGAACCAACTCGATTTCAGATCGTGTTTCCCTCGATTCTCGGTTTTGAACTCTGATAATCGCTTGTGCTTCCTGTTGGATCCAGCGACTCGTCAGATAGAGTGTATAACAGAAGTTTAGAAAGTCGTAGAACAATTCCAAGTCCCTTACTTGTCTCATCCATTCGGTGAGACTGACGATATATGCTTCCCTTTTGGACATTTCCATTAGTTCAGTCCCAGATTCTTTAAGAGTCGCGACTGCATTTTTCTTTGTTGGTTTCTGATCGGTCGCAGCCATTTCTGTATCGGTTTCGTTATTTATTGATTTTATATGATTTGTTTTGTGTAATTTCTTAAGTTGAGTAAAAGTTGACTTGAAATTGATTCAAAATGTTGTTGTCAAACAAAAAACTTTAAGTAAACTTGAGCATTTGGGCCAAAGCTAACTTTGTATCTTCCAATCTTACAATTTAGTAATATATTACATTTATTTATTTCCAGTGATAAAAAATTATTATAATGTATGTAAGATTTCACTACCATTACAAATTTCTATTATTATTATACTATCGTATTTTCCAATACGTCTTCTACTTCTATTCTCGTGAGCTTTTGATTCGAAATTTTTTTGATAGCCCTATGTTAAGGGACAAAAACTGGGCTTTAATGAGATTTAGTTTCCGTAATAATAGCAATAAACATCCTGTCTGAAAGCCTTGGAATACATAAAGTACGTTTTTTAGGAATTTATTAGTCAAATGCACAAATCTGCGGAATGAAACGAAATATTTGAAAAAGATTAATATATTTTAGAAACTATTATTGCAGTTTTCTTGCTGGAAATTAAATTAATGATCTCTCTTTGATAATATTGTTTTTTAAATTTATTTTGAGTAATCCCGTTCACAAACTTTTAACGGAATTATATTAAATATAAAATAGTTTCTAAAAAAAACCACGACAAGTTGTGGTAAACCAAATATAAAATAAATTAAGTGCGATATAATATATGTTAATTCAAAAAGTGACAAAGTTATTTATTTGATTTAAAATTATGATTTGCGTTTAATTCTTTTTGAACATTTTGGGGAATTCAATCCGATTAAACCATAGAGCCAATGGTTCATTTTGAAAATAGTTTATAAAAGAAATACACCCTCGCTGCTATATTTAACAGGGTAGAAAACATGTATATTGCCTGGGCTTTAGTTTCGTATTTATTTGAGCCGCTTTGCTGGCTTTCAAGGTGTTAATCAAGTGGCTAACATGTTGTTGGCCATGATAAATGTGCGCATATGCGCGAATTGTTCCCCATTTCATTGGGTCTCGTGGTACTTTTTGCAAAAGAGACGATGCCACATCATGTTGCAACTTGCAACATTTTTGTATGCATTTTTCGACTGCTGCATTTAATGACTTTGCGGCAACAACTGCTGAACTGCTGGACTGCTGAACTGCTGCCACAACATGGCCCTGAAGTGGGAGACTGTGCAAGTAATTGTTACATGGCCAATGGACAATGCGGTATTATTAGACTTTCGCCACATCCTGTTCGCATCCGGGGGACAATGCGACATTGTGTGTATATCTGTATATCTATACTACAAATCTGTATACAAATAACTGGATGTGTGTGTATGTGTGTGTGTGTGTGTGTGTGTGTGGTTAGCGTGTGAAGCCCTGTTTTGCATAATATATTTACCACATGGCTGGTCAGAGTCGCTCATTAAAGCGCATTTGTATTTAGTTGTGCACAAAACATAATGCGAAAATGAGCAACGTGACCACAAGGATTCAACACATCGACATCCAATCATCTCATTTCAGTGCATGTGTGTGTGTGTGTGTGTGTGTGTGTGTGTAACCAATTACATCATGTTGACAAGCATTCACAACGAATACAAACACAAAATGCAGATACATTTATACAATTACAGTCAGAGCAAAGTATCTTTGGCATTTGTATATTTTGTATCTGCTTTTCCGCTTCCCTTCACTTCCTCCCTCTCTGTCTGTTCATTGGTTATTAATTAAAAATCACTCAGCTCATGTGAAATTGTAAATTTGTAATTATGATTGTAATTTGATTCAATTCGTTTCGGTTTGTTGCGCTGTCTCACCTGTATTCATGCCTAATCATTCATACAAATGCATTTATGAATGAATTATTGAAGTCATTAGCCAATAGCTGTTCAATTGATTGTCATTACAAATGCATTGAGTGATGCATTAGATGCGTTAAAGATGCTAATTGCATTACTTCGTGTTGGTTTCACCACTGTCTGCACATGTTTCACATTAATTTTCAAACACATTCGTAATGAGTCTCTGTTTATACCCAACAATCATTAAAAATGAGCAGAGGAAGTGTTTTCATATTATTAATGTGAATCAGAATAATAATTAGAGGCAATTTCATGCTAATAATAATTATGTTAGGAAAACCAAGAACCGAGCATAGGGTATATACCAGTCGAGTACTCTCTATTGCTAGGCAACAGTGAGAAAGTGATGAACTCTTTTGAACGAAAAGTTCATTACTGCAAGTCTTAGTTAACAAGGAGTCGAGTTTAAATTGAAATTTCAATATGTTTCTTCATGCTTATGGAGACAACGACGGAGCTGGAGTGGGAGAGAGTGAGAAACATATATATATATATATAGAGAGAGAGAGAGGGGAGAGTGTGTGTGCGTGTGTCTGTGTGTGAGAAGTAGAGCACACACAGGAAATGTGTGTTTTGCCGAAAGCGTTTGTTTTACTTTGTTTTCATTGACATTGCAATTCAATACGCAATTTCAATAAACTGACGACAACAGCACTTAAAAACAGGTGATTGTATTTTTCTTTATTTATTTATTTATTTCGATTTCCATCATGTCTTGTCTAAGCTGACGGGACCTGCAGCAATTTGTCAGCAAGTCAAGGAAAATGTCTCATATTTCTCTGGCAAAGTGGGAAAACTCTCAGGAAACAAGTGAAAGTCAATAAGTCCCAAACAAAGAAAGATCAAAATGAAAATACATATACCATATATTATATATACATAAATTTATAATAACATTGAAAACAAATCAAATGTCTCTTCTATGTTTTTCACTCAGCTTTTCCCTTTTCTTGTGTAATTGCCATTTGATAAACACACTCACAACCATTCTTCTTTCTCCCTCTCTCTCTCTCTCTCTCTCTCTTTCTCTCTCTCTCTCTCTTTCTCACTGTATACGAGTGAATGAGTTTGTGAGTGCAGCGGGAAAATGCGTCCAACTAACAAATTTTCCGCAAGTTCTAGTTATGTTATTACAAAATTCAATTAAGAACAACTTTCAATGCGACAACAAAGTATGCTTGACTTGTAGCTACTCCGTAAATAATTTATACTAAAGAGGTAAAGAGGTAAAGATGTAGAAATTCATAAAATAATCGGCAACTCGATATTCGCGAAAGTGACTATTGCAGACTTTAACTTCAACGAACAATCGAATATATTTCATTGACTTTAAAGAAAATCGACAACAACTTTGGTTTGTGAGTTATCAAATTTTGCAGAGTTATTTCAACTTTTTCGTAAAAATTACTAACTTTAAATCTGGCATGAAACGAAACAAGAAAAATAATATTTGTATTAAAAGTACGCGTTTTTATTTGGTAATTACATTATCGACCACTCGATAGTAATTTTTGGCGATTCTTTTTATCGATGTCAAATTCGAATCAGTCTTTATTTAGTACTGATTATTTCCGATAGTTATCTTGTTTGTTGTAATTTTAGGATATTTCTTAAATATGCTAAACCAACGCGGTTCCAACTATATAAACACCTCTTTATGTTTTAAGTAAAATATATTAAAATTAAGAGATAGAGAACAAAATACTACCAAAAAATATTTGACAGAATTAAATAAGTTACTGTTTTTGAATATTGTAAATTCTTTCAACTTTTTCTTCATTTCCTGCTTAATACATAAATTGTACTTATAAAATGAAGTGATGATATTTGGTAATTGCTGCAAAAATAAATTATTGAATATTGCTAAAAATGGAAATTAAAATTAAAAAAAATTTATAAGACAAGTTTGATGTCAAATTTCTTATATATATCAATAAATTTATATTTTGTCGTTTATATATTAATATATATGCGCAAGTAATATAAAAATTACAATGAATTTCTTGCAGGTTAAAATATATGTGCTGAGACAAATTTGTAGAGTATTTCCCTGTGGAGAAGCCATATATAGTGGCACGTGATATTACTGAAAGTTTTCTAAAATTTCAGCTGCAATAAACGAATGCAACATTGAGATACTTTTAGTTATAGAACCTTGTGCAATTGCTGCAACGCGTACAATAAAACTCTCTTTCTCTCTTTTCTCTCTCAAAAGTCTTTCTCTAAAATGGTCGCTGGCAAAAGTTTTGCCATAGCACAACAAAACAAACTCACACAATGCGACGCTAGTTAGCTTACACCACACACAGATACAGCTACAGATACAGCTACAGATACGCTCACACATATATGTGTTCTCTTGAATTCCCATATAAGAATGCGCTGCAATTTGTTTGTTGGCAGTCATAAACATTTCCAGTGACTTAACGTAATTAAAAAGTTTACATCAACAAAAACAAAACAACACAAAACACAACTTTGACGGAGTGAACAAGAATAAATAAATGAATAGTTACATAAATGGGGATTGGGAAATGGGGAATAGGAATGGTTAGAATGGATGTGCAAATCATAAGATAGTTTTAAATTACAGCTATTTAGGATGCAACAGCTTCAAGTGACTGAATAACAAGATAACCACATCATGAAGCAACTTGGCCAACAAATGTTCGGTGTGTAAACAAAATCAACTTTAACATTGACGATAAGTTCATGGAGAATTTGAGTCAATCAACATTGTTAGTCTTATACTTGAGTTGCATTTCATTGAATTTAATGCGTCCGCAAACGTACTTAACTTTTTAATCCAGTTTGAAATAATTTACTGGAATCCTTTGCTGTCCAAAAAGCGTTGCCAACTTATTGGGGCTATCAAACAGAAATCCTGAATTAGTGTTGAACAATTGTTGTATCGATTTTAAATTGTCAATAAAATCAATTTGAAAATATAGACAGATGTTAATGTACATATTTTGAGAATAAATTTATTATTTATAGTGATATAAAGATGTGGACAACTTAAGCTTTAGACTTAAGTTACTGGGAGCTTTGAAAGTTGCTTTAATTGAATTGAAATTTCTTAATTATGTATAATTATTTAAGTGGTGATAGAATCAGAAAGATATCTATAACTTTTAAGATAAACAAAACCTTTAAATAACTGCATCAAAACTAAGAAATATTTAAATGAGTGAAAAGATATAATGCATTTTTTAATTTATCTTTTATTCACAGAATGATATTTAATGATAACAAAATTACAAAGGATTACGATTTACGATTGTAAGTTATAAAAAATGAAAGCTTAATACGCTAAGAATTTGCTAAATTCTAGCACACATTTTACGGAAATCATTTACAAAAGGAATATCAATAAACCGTCACTCGATCAAATGGCATGTTAGGATTTCAATTTATTTTGCATTGTTAAATGAAAAGTGTTGCATACGAATTTATTTTTTTTTTTCTATTTTTGAAACTTTTGCAAGGCTCACGCGACACTTCTCCATTCTCTTGGATTGTTTGCTCGACACTCACAATCAAGGAGACATTTGAGCACTCGGAAAACTTTTTGCTAACTGCCTGGCAGCTCGTTAAAGCAGTCTCCCTCTTTGGATTCTCTTCGCTTCTCAATGTACCTCTTCCTTTCATCTCTTTTGTCCGCCACTCTGATTGTCTTTCATTTTGTATTCATATTTTTAAAAGTTGTGCATGAGAAAACTAAAACCATGAAAATGTAATGACAAAACCCGTCGACGTACAGCGAATGTGCATAATGGTTAAAAGACGGTAAGGGCCAAAGATAACCTGGCAGCAGCTGTCGTGGCTCTTGGCCAACTTCGAGGGAGTGTAGTAGACTTTTCACACTCACAGAGAGAGGGAGAAAGAGAGAGGGAGCGAGAGAGTACACGCTTGAGTCCCACAATTAGGCCAAGTGTTGGAATTTCTTCGACTGTTACTTGTTGTGCGACAACATTAATTTGATTGTTGCGCCAATAAATCATTATAACGACACTCGAGTGCCGCAGTCAAAGAGATAGAGAGGAGAGAGAGAGAGGGGGTGGATATGCAAAAGAGAGGGTGAGTCGCCACTTACATCTGCTGTAAGCTCACACATTATTCACACGCCTCGCAACACACAATTTCGCACAAAATGCAAATTGCGCCCAATTCGAGCCAAATCCGCGCCCAATTCGCGCAATAAGACCAGCCCCTCCCATTTTCTCCCCCACCCCCCCCCCCTTCTAGGCCTCCTACTTCCGTACACCCCTTGGGCGGAATAAAGCAATTTAAGGCGTGGCCCGGACACAAAACGAATCTGTCTAAAAATAACAACAATCATAAACAACAACGCCCCAAAACAATTACAAAACTATAAGCCTCCAAAGGATTCAGCAGCAAATAAACCAAAAATTGCGACCACGAGCGAAAAAAGCGACAACAAAACTAGGAAGATAATTTCGATATGATGGACTTAAATATACTCTTTATAGAAGTAATGCTTAGAAAAGTGTACATATTTTGGAGATTTATATCAAATCTCAAATTTATTTAAGTAAATATTTATTTATATGGCTAGCTGATTTGAGATCTACTTTTAAAACCGAATACTCACACTAAACAACACATAAAACAATGTAATTTCTATCATCATTATCGATTTCCTGTTTCAATCGGGGATGCAAGTTCAATATAAATTTACTTAAATTAACTAAATATAAGTGGTTACAATTTCTATGTCTTATAAATAAATATCAGCTTATCTACTAAATTCTGTAATGAATATTTAAAGACAAGTTTAGAAATTTGATCAAAATCGTAAAAATACTGTTTGTATTCAAACAGTACAATTTGGTGAGGGAAAATGTAGTTTCAAAAAACACAATTAGCAAATGTAATTGGTAACATGCATAGTTCTGAGAAACACTTTAAATCCGTCTTACTTTGATAAAAGTTGTCTATTTTTGAGAGTACTTTCTAATTCTATTTTCTCAACTGTGATATTTTACATTGATTTGCTTAGTAGAAAATAAGTACTGCATATTTAGATTTTAAATAAATAACTGTTCACTGAAACAACGTACATAGAAACTTGTGATGTAAATTAAGACGTGCTTTCACTCCATAACTTTTAATTTGCTTATCAGTTTAGTTGTTTAATTTTTGATGAACCTCCGCAATAAATAAACAACTAAAATGCTAAAGTTTAAAGCTGTTATTAAATCAATTGAAAAATTAGAATTGTAAAAAAAGCTGGTGTATATTTTGAAACTTAACTTAACTCTTAAAAAATATTTGTATTCTTTGGAGAAATTTCAATAATTGTTGTTTTATTATAATTATTCAATATATCTACTATTCCATGCTTATGTTTTTAAATTTTACATTTCGATGAGCTATAAATTTACAGTTTTGACTCACATCACTTGTTACAGCTAAATTAAAGATTACAAAAAAATCTACAATGAATTTCTAAAGCTATAAAAATCACTCTAATTAAAAATAATAATGTCCCTAAATTAAAATACATAATAATAACAAAAGAAGACTAATGTAATGCTATTATTACAATTCTAATGTGCTTTCTGCATTTTCTGATAGATGTACAGGATATTTCCCAGTGCAGTTTTAACATTTAGGATTCCGGAGAAGTCAGTTCAGAAAATGCGTGAAATCAGCTTTGGGAATTGTGTACTGACGCCTCATACTAAGTGGGGCTTAATTGGGTTGCCATGTGAGTGTCGGGTGAGTGCCTAGAAGCACTGTATGTGGCAACGAAAACAACAACAACAACAACAAAAAAAAGAACGGCAACGAAAACACCAACAGCAAGAACAACAAATCAGAGCAACGCATAATTAAACAAGGCAAAAGGCAGAAAAAAATTCAGGTCCACCCCCGAGGCATGCATGACTAATGACTGAAGAGAAAAGTTGGCACAAAGCTAATGTTAATTAGAAATTAAGTATAGAAGAGTCAAAAGAATTCCCCAGAGCTATATTTTTGGGATCTAGTGAGAAGCGTATAATAGTTGAAACGTTAAGATCTAAGGGAATTTGTGAAATGTGTTCGATACGGAAGTCATTCGAAATTAATTGAAGCTCAAGATATCACAAAACCACATTCTGAACGATTGAAAGCAAATTAAAGGAGATCTAGATCTTAGGATTATAAGAGCTTTAAGCTGTACGTATATTAAGCCTTTTTATGAACTTTTGTCAAACTGAAAACATATAGTTTTAAAAAGTCAATGTCGAGAAGATTTTATAGGTTTAATGTTACCCCGTGATGTTATGCAAAAATTTGGATCGACTTCCACATCAAAAAGATAAACGCCAAACAAAATAAAAATCGAGCTGTGTATATTTCATAAGATAATATATCGAATTTCAAATTTCGTCTTTCGTTAATAAAAAACTGTGTTTATTTGTAACCGCAATTGTAATCAGAAAATACAAGCGACCTTTTATTAAAGAATCTATATTTCCTTCATCGCCTTTCTGTCTGATTTGAACATTTGAATTTTCTTTAGTTGTTCGTTCATCAACAAGTTAACGACTAAACTTAATTCAGTTTATTGACTAAGACGAATGAGAACCATTAAGTTGTAGACTTTTATGAAAAGCGAATTAATTAGGTAGATAGATCAACGACGAAAATATTCGATAATAGCTTTGACCAAAATCGATTTGTCGATGTATTTTTGCATCACTTTATACAATCTTAAAAATTTAAAAAAGATATCTTATTATACATCTTCTCATCAGTAAAAATAATTAAGAACATTCTAATTAAGAAGTTTTGACCTGTATATAGTATATCCTATAATGTGGTAAAAAAAACAGTTATCAACATTTTTTTTTTTAATAAATAATTTTATTAATTTCTAATTGAGTAGTGAAAAAAATGTTTGCAAAAATGTGGAAAGCCTTATATTGATAAGATTTCATAGATTTCTAATAAAGATAAATCATAATTTATAATATTTACCGATATTTACCGTTATTTATTTATTCGCTTTAAAAAGCAGTCGGCAAAGGAAAAAATTATGATAAGCAATTAAAATTAAACTAATAATAAAATTTCGAAATTTACAATTAAATTTAATATTTTAAATAAAATGAAAAACGAAAACGCAAAAGTTAAAATTACAAATATTACGCATTCGTTTACCTATTTTGTACAGGGTATATTACAGCATGAATTAATACTCCTTTGTTGCTCTGCTTATCACACTGGCGCACTCTATCTGACTCTCCGTCTCTGTCTCTTTGCTTCGTCCTCTCTAGGACTAGCTTATTGTTTAGCACTTCAATATATAAAAACGGAATTTCGCTTTTAAAACAACGAACAGCAACAACAACACTTTAGCCAGAATGGAGCACTTGCAACACTCCTTTTAGCCAACTACCAAAGCATCGTCGACATCGGAGTTCCCTTTGTTTTGAGGTTCCCTTAAAATGCCTTAATCATGGCTCGTAAATCTTTGATGTTTCATTTGTGCCGAACACTAAACGATTTTTAAAATACCAGCCCGCGGATGAAACGCTCCAAAAGGGGATCCAAAACACACTCTCCTCCCACAGCCCCACAATCCCGTAACTCTGACAATCTGCTAGTTATTTGTGCCGAGACTCATTCTAAAAAGCCGCATTGTAGACGGCTATTTATATACATATATATGGTTGGTTTATTGCTGGATTTTTGGAACTCGAGGGGGAGGTTCGAGGGCAAAAAACGTTAGAAAGGCTGCGGCAATGGATTGTGTGTAGTGTTAAGCGATGCCATAAATTATGGGAAAAAGATAAGACTGTGGCAATCTGCGGCTTTATATTAGCCCCAAAAATAAAATCCGGTTATGTAACTCTAAAACTTGAGCAGACTTTTTGCTAACAGAATGATACGAAAAACAATGCAACATATAGTATGTTCTACTTTATTGCATTCAAAAGTGGAATTTTAAATCATAACAATATGCGCAAAGAGATATTACTAGGAGTAGACTTCGTATTAGGGTTTATTGTGCTCATTACAATCCTATAAAGTCCATGTATTCTTGATCAGCATTAACAGCCGGTCGATATAGCAATGTCCGACTGTCTATCCGTCTGCCTGCCTACCCGTCCGTCCATGTAAGCGCTTAGATCTGGAGATTATTAGAGCTAGAGCATCCAAATTTGGCATATCCCACATCTGTTTGCCGTACGCAGGTCAGGTTTGTTTGAAATTTTTATTTTTTAATTATTATCTATCGTCCCTTATTATCACTTCATCGAAATACCAGTTAATAGTTTTGTTTTTCGAAGCAATCAAGCTCTTAAAAGTATATAACGGGCATTTATTAAGTCGTCCCGATTCAAACTTTCCGACTACTTGGTTTTTGCTGATTGTTGACCGAATATTTATATATGTGTATACATTTTTATAGTCAACAATTTAAATTAAAACAGATATCTGTGATTTTCCCATAAATGAGATAAAATAAAAATGTTTTAATAATTATTATAGAATTAATTTTATAGTTAATTCTAGACTATAATTCATTTAAAAAATAAATGATCTTATAAAATGCAGAATTCAATTGATAGTCAAATCCTTTCATTAATTCTTTTTCTATTATATATGTATTCTTTATATTTATATATTTACAATAACTTCATATTGTAAGACAAATTGTAATGGACTAATCTGTGCCATTTCATTAAGTATATGTAATTAATCGATTCCAAACCGAAACCCTATATTAATCTCTTAATAACTGCATACAAATATAAATATATAAAAATATAGTACACACTATGATTCACTTTACTTTGCACTTATCTTTTAATATAATATTAGCTTTGTGGCTCTATGCACAATCTTCAAATTTCCTTGACTGGTTTTCCACACAAATTTCAAGAATAAATTATCTTTGAGGCAATCAACAAAAATCGAAGAAATGTACTTGTTGTACTAGCTAAAGGATTTTCCATCTAAAGAGCCACAAAACCAAGCCAACGAACTGTAAGAAAAAAGCCGCAAATACAGCAGAAATCAAAGCGAAATTGAATATAAATACGAAATCAAATTGAATTTTACTCGATGTACTCGTCGATTCAAAAGTTGCCTCAAAAGGATAACGAAAATGCAGCAAAGCAAAACTGCTCTCTTCGCTTTTTTGCGGGGATACCTCTTGATGTAATTGGCCGCAGAGTGGTGTAAATTGAATGGACGGGGTGTGGAGCAGAGGAAGGGGGAGAGGAAGAGCAAAAGGAGAAATGAAATCACGATCCAAAATGCTTAAAATTTTGGTCCAAAAACAGTTTCAACTTCCCTGTGGCACTTGAAATGCATTCCAATTAACTGCAACCGCCTGAGAGCTTTGTGCCACCTAGAACCCCGCACCCTTAGACTAACACTAAACCTCGACCCCCGATTACACCCCCTCCCTCGCCCCCTCCCATGTGCTCCCTAACAGTGTGCCTAATGGTTTGTCCACAAGTGTCGCTTACGTTTTCGAGGTTAGATTTCTGGGGATTTTGGCCAGAAAATGGTGAAAATTGTTTTGCTGGCTTAGCTGCTGTCAAAGCCATTTTCCGAAAAGTAGCTGCTGTTGGATTTGTAGTTGTATTTGTAGATGCTGAAAGGCATTTGGAACTTCGCCAGTTTCGTTTCTTTTATTGTTTTCAATTCGCAAAGTTACGCAATTTTTCGGAGCCTGTTGCAAAAGTTACAATTGCGCAATTGAAAACTTTCTGCGTAGGTGTGTATGTGTATGTGAGTGTGTATGTGAATCGAAATTTACTAAACTTTAGTCTGAGTTTAGTTTGAGTGATCAGATGTCCCTGGTAGCACTTTTTACTACATTAAACACTCTCAAAATGTGACCAACAACAAAATAAATTGTCACTTTGTTTTTTGCTTGCTGTCAAGGACTTCAAGTGTTGAAAGTTAGATTCTCAGTACAATTCATTTTGAAGACTTTCGATTTTTTTTTCACAGTCATTAGGAAACTCTCCGCAGACTAATTCAGTAATTTTCAAAACTCAATACTTTATGGGAAATCCAACACACACAGCTGATTACAAAATCTTACCATATGGATAAAGGTCACAGAATGTCACAAAGTGGATTGTAATTGGATTGTATTTGACAAACATGAAGTGAACAGAAAAGCCAAATTCTTAAATATTACAGTTTAAATATAAAGTAATTGTTTTCTCATTTTTAGCAAATTAATCTTCATAGATCCTAAAACATTTAAAATTGGTTTAATTCAATTAAATTTGTTATCTAACTTATTATGTCGTTCAAATAATGCAATGCAAATAATGTGAATGGCCAATTTACCGACGATGTTCTCCTTTCCGTTTCAAAAAAAGAACCGTCTTAGAGAACCCGCTCAAAATAAATTGTTGAACAATGCTTTGTTGGTGTCAAACTTATAGAATAGTTTGATTATGACGAATTTAAATTTTATCTAATCAATGCAGCAAACATACATATATCTGAAGAAGCACTGAATACGTTGGTATTACTACATTTCACATTTAAACAAAGACAATGAGGAGTAGGCCACAAATATACACATAGTAATAATAATCAACAATAATGCTCGTGCTTTTATCAAAAGAGTTATTGAAACACTAAGCACAGTGTTAAGTGTACAACAAATAAATACGATGCTTATCCATTTTAATTTCTGTTTACATTTCAACATCACAAATGAGAATGAGCAAGTCAATTAGAAATTGTGCTCCTGCACGAGATGTTGAAGATTTACTCTTGAAAGGATCTGTAAGCACTAACCGATATTTGCACAGTTTTTCAAAGCAACTGAAGGTGGCGTAAATAAGAGTATCGATGGTAGTCGATTAAACACTCTTTTCACCAAAAAGCTGTCGCTTGCACTCAAAGAGTAAATCAAATTTCCGTTCCTAAATTACTTAGTGCACAAATTGGTTTGTGGGCGGATCGGGTTTTTTGGCAGCAACAATTTATGCTGACACATAAAAATCTAATGTGTTTGCCTCACCAAAAAGGAACAAAAAATGTACGAAGGCAGTTAAAAGTTTAGACAGGAACAGTTGGAATGCAACAGTGGTATGAAAGTGGCAGGAATGGTGTGGCACTTAAAGTCACAGTGGTGCTAAAAAGTAGTTTATTTAAGTAGCTTGAGTAAAAGGTATTTTATTCAACGACTACAAGAACAACAAAAACGACAAAGTCATAAAGAATTTTACTTGGCCCCCCCTCTCTCTCCCTCTCTCTTATTACCTTACGCTCTCACCACTCAAACTATTTTTTTTCGCTCTCTCTTTATTTTTGCAGTTGCAGCTAACGTCACTCATGTGTGAGTGCGTGTGTGAGTGTGACTGTGTGTGTGTGTGTGTGTGTGGACCGTGAGTTGTGCTTGTCCATGTGCCGTCTGTTTACTTATTTAAGTCGTTTGCAATTTCTGTTTTGCTTTTCTTTGCTTAGTCAACGCATAAAAAATAATGTAGAGCTGCAGCAAACATGTACCGTTCGGTTTGTATTTTTTCCCATTACTTTTTTTTAACGCATTCGCTATGTGAGTAGTGGAACGCATGCAAATGTTATTTCGTATTCTCTTGCATGGATTTCACTCCTGCATTCCTGCATTCCCCCCTCCATTGCTCCTTGCCTTGTATTTATATGATCAGAAACTTTCGTTTTATGTTTTAAGGCAACTTTTGCAATTACAAAACTTACAAATGCAAAGGCAATTATTATGTTTCAACCAGCCTAGACTTTGCGTATGTGATGAAAAGGGAAACAGTGGGAGTGAGATTGAGTGTGGACATGGGCGAGAGCGAGAGAGTGTGACTTTAACAGTTGACAGCTTAAAGCTCAAAGTTATCACTGCCGCTTGCTCTTTGCATTGCCAGTCTGTTGTTATCTACGTCTGTCTTCCTCTCTCTCTCTGTGTCTCTTACTTGCTCTCTTTCAAAATATGTGTAACTGGAGTACCTCAGTGCAATGCAGTGTGCGAGAAGTGGAAGGTGGAGTAGGAGTGGACGGCGAGGGTGAGGGGAGTTGGTGATGGGGAACTTGAGTTGGTGGGCCCCACAAAAATGCTATTTTTCACTCTATTCGAGCGGAAGTTGAGCGACAGAAAGCGAAGCACGGCAACAGCAGCCGGAGCCGGATGTTTTAGCATGCTAACAGACAGACAACAACTGCAGGCAACTGCAGGAGTAACAACAACAATAACAACAACAACAACAACAACAATGCCGGCCAATAGAGACACTAAGCGACGCGGATGCGGATGCGGACGCGAACGTTGCCGCGCTGTGACAACAATTGTGCATTTGAATGTCATCAGGAGAGCCCGTACACAGTCTTTGTCTACACCCGCTGCCAGCTCTGCTTCACCCTCCTGCCTTCCCCTGCCTTCACCGAACCATCGCTGCCCTTCTCTAAAGTTCTCTTCACCAAAACCGAAAATAAAAGCAACGACAGCGCGGACTAAACCAGCATATGTATGTTTGCCGCACACACACACCTACACACACACACACACACACACATGCGCTGACGCAGTCACTCATACAAAAAGCCAGCGCATTACAATCCACAGAACTTACAAACGTAAAAAGCAACAAAGGAGTCTGCGCTGGCGTTGCCACTCTGGCTGAAAATATCAAATGGAAATATTTGAAGTGACTCTTTAGAAGGATTTCAAATCATTTTGGGAAACGACTTGTCTGTCATATACTGACATTCTGCTAGACGTTACACTTAAGCGTGGAATTAATCCTGGTGAAGAGTACAACAATACATAGAGAATAGTAAAATGGTGTCTATTGAGTTTTATACCTTTATCTTTGTTGTTCTCGACATGTCTTTTAGATGAGTGACTTGAGTATATCGCTAGTCCTGCTTCACTACACTATTCGTATTATCTCTTTGATTAATTTGAAGTAAAAAACTCAGATAAGGCAATGAAAATATGTAATTATAAGCAGCTTTAAGCTTTAAGTATTCGCTGTGAGTAGTAAAAAATACCAAAATCCCTAATGTGCTTTGCTGTTGGATTTCAAATTAATACAATTACACTAAGTAGCTTTGTAGCTACTTATATCCTCACCTTTACATTCATCCTTTAAGTGTATAGCATTACAATGAAGATTTAATTGGAGTGCAGCTACAGTTGATTTGTTGCCCGTCGAACTCTGGAAGACAGAGAACCATTTAGCTTCAATTCGAAGAGGTAATTAAATGTCGTTGGAAAAGAACAAAATGAAAGAATGAAGCAAAACCGAGTCATTAGTTGTCTCTTTCTTTTGCTCTCTCTTTCTCCCCCTATCCCTTTCCCACATGTCTCAATGTTAAAGGTTTTGGCACGTTTCGTTTGCTAATTATTAAGCTTCCGACACCTGACCCAGCGCCAAGGACAATGCCCGATGCCCAGTTGCCCAGAAGGAGCCACAAAAACGTTGGCACACGTAAAGCGCATAAAGAATTGTGAAAGTTATTAAAATGAAGAACAGGTTGTCCGCTGGGGGATGCACTCAGGCAGGGGGGAGGGGTGTGGAAGGGGGATGAAACTACGCACACGCGCCATTTTTTATATCGTTGCCTGCATCCAGGCGATTTTGGCCCGCGGCCAAAGCACATATCGATGGTCATGTAATCCTTAACCAGCAAATGCATTTGGCCTCGACTCGACTTGACTCGACTCGACTCGACTCGTCTCGACTCGTCTCGACTTGTGGCAGCCAGCTGACTATTTTCAAAGAGGAATTCGTCAAGGGAAAAGGGAAAGGAATGGATAAAAAAACAGCAGCGAAAGAAAGAAAATGCAATTTGCTGGGCGCATCCCGTGTCCGATAAGCTCAAGGCAACCCTTCTGTTTTTCCTCCTTCTCCATCTCCATCTCCATCTCCTTCTCCTACTTCAACTCCTTATCTTCTTCTTTCAACACATCCTCGCTGAATTTCACTGCCAAGTCATGTTTGCATGACGAAGTTTAACGTCGAGGCTAATATTTTGAAATGCCTTCCACGGTGTCGAGCTAGCTGCTTGGGACTTCTCTGATTTCTGCCTTTGATGACTTGACGGTATTCAATGTCCTGAAACTTTGCTTGATAAGCTCAAGAAGAGCACTCCAAGGACACCGCTTGCAATCGGAAATTGGCGTAAATCTCTGAACAAGTTTTATCCCAATTATGCATCTGTTTGCAACCTTTAAGAATCAGAAAATCATCTTTAAACGACCCTTTATATGAATGACTTCAGCTGCAAATCGTTTATTCTGCGGTGTTCAATGGTGCGTATGCGTAATGATAAAGAATGACGATGGATAACAGCCAGATTGCATTTGAGACTCTTAAGTAGCTGGGTGGCACCCAAATTCTGTAAGAGAATGTTGTTGAAGTCCGACATTATATGTTTTTTTAGTACTCATATTAAACGCTGCAAGAGTTAAAAACTGAAAGTACAAATTATTTTTCGCGAATATTGAAGACTATTTTTTTTGTTCAAATAAATTTTCAAAGCTCTATACAATAAGGCAAATAATATTCGTTTCATCGATTGCTTGAATCCACTCACAGAGGCGGTCTTTATAGTAATTGAATATTAAAAATAAACTATATATATACAGTCAGTGATAAGAATTGGCTCCGTCACTTTTTAGGTCTTATCATCATTACAGCTCGTTTCAATGAGTATTCGTGACCTTTGAATGCAAGCCAATTGACTCCATTGCCACTGGTGTTGTCTTTGTATTTCCCCGTCAAGTGACTGCAAATATTCGAGTATTAAAATTAAAATTAGCATTGCAAACTGTTTGAAATGATTGGTAAGTTGATGATACCTCTCATGACAACTCTTGTACCACCAGGCGCCGGTGTAAAGTACGGCACAATTTCTACCTAAATCGGGATCATTATCACGATCGAAGGTGGAGAACTTACAGCCTTGATGAAGTCTTAGGGAATCCCCAGCAGTTCCACTGGCCTTTCCCAGTGTGTGAAGCGTATACGACTCCAGTTCGTCGCCAATTGCAAACTTATCATATTTCTCGAATCTGGTTTGACCCTCAAAATCTTCGAGCAGCACAAGAAGCTCCTGAGTTTGATCCGCGGTCATTACATGTATCTTTTCTAAGCCCAAAAGAACTCTCCCCTCAGGCTCCCAAAACCCAATCGGTAATCGTTCCAATTCCGATAAAAGTTCTCACTTCCATCCAGACGTCTTAAAATGATTGTCCAGCCACCACCATGGATCCGGCTCTGACATGCGACCCGAAAGGGCTGAATACTATAGCTGGGTATTCGAATCTCATACACTTCAGCAATTCCACTATTTCCATCAGCTAATCCCGCCTCAACACAGTTACGTCTGGTCGATCCTGTGGCGAATCGATCGAGTCTCTAAAGTATTTCATCAAGTATCTTTCCTTGTCGGTCCTGCTCGTCTCTATAATGATTGCATTTTTCAAACTTCAACAGTTTTCTTTATTAAGCACAGTCACCTCAAGAGATTCATCTTATTATCGATTGACATTATCCAATTGGTTTCATTAACCTCCGATATCTGCGTGCATTCACAATGAACATTATATATATGTATTATAAAGATTGCGATTAATATATTTTGCATCATCTTTGCGTCCGAATTTCACTGATGATTCCGTAAGACTAACCTCTTATCATTATATGGCTGAGCTAAGTATATTCAGAGATGTGGTGAAAGATCTCTCTCTCTCTCTCTCTGTCTCTGCATCTTATCAACTTGAAGTCTTTTCCAATATATGTATAATATAATATAAATATATAATTCTACAACAATTTCCATAAATAATCCTTGTACTTTTCTCAAAACTTAATCGAATTGTATTTTCATATGGATTGACTTATGAATTGAATAGGTTTCAAAATTCACTTGATTTTTTAGATGTTTAAAATTGTTCTGGGTAATATCAGGTGGTAACTTTCAAGTGGTACCTTTCGGAGTGTAGAAGAAGCAGGCAACCTCTTATTTTCTAGAGTTCTATCCCATGTCGAGTACTTCAGCTTATTAGACACACTTTAAACAATTTAGAACACTCTCGACATGTTTGTTTATAAACTTTGGCGATTTAACCACAACGATGTCTTGGGCCATTGTCAAGTGGCTCTCAAACTGTAGTAATATAGGCAACTTAACTTCGAACTTGTCGTTGAAAGTTTTTCAAACTTTCGTGTGCTGAGCGAAAATTAGTTATTTTCTGTGGCAAATGCGTTGGCCAAATAATGACTTCTAACTAAAATAAAAGGTGCATTCAGAGGAGGTGTGAAAGGAGGAAGGGGTTGAAGTGGGGGGAGGGGTGGAATAAGTACACCTAGGGCAAAGTTTGTGATCTACTTGCAGGCACTTTACCTTTTGTTGACACTTTAGACAGTGCGTTAAACTAACCGCATAGCAAAATAGGAAAATCAAAATAAAATTCAGTAAAAACAAAAAAAATAACTAAATCGAAACTTTGAAAACTTGCTGACATTGACTTGACACGACCACCGCTTTCCTACACACACCGCCCCTTGTAAACTATTTGCTAAATTAACTTTAAACCAATTTTGGGGTCCAAAACATGCGTCACGAGTCGACTCCATAATGTTGCAACAGCTGACGCCGCGCCGTCTGACAAGGACACCCAAAAAAAAAACATAAACTAAAGCACATGTAATAAATAGCAAAATGGGCTGAATGAGTTAAACATTGGCCAGTCGCCCACTTCTGTCAGTTTCCCCTTTAACCTCCCCTGTCCTCCCCTGCTGCCGCCAACCATCGACCGAAGCCTCAACAACAACATCAAACGCATTGTCAGCCCAGCAGTGACCAGGACAGAGTTCCCATATGTCTGCCCTCCAACACCAACAAACAACAACCAACAACCAACATCAACTCGTACATTGGGAACTGAAATTTGAGCAGGATAAAATCCTATTCATACTCTATAAAATTGGCTGTGGCTGAAACCCGTCGAACGGTCCAAGAGCTTAGTTTAATGGGGAACCTTGAACTAACAGCTGAATCAGCTTATGAGCCATGTTTATATAGAGTTTCAACTGATTCCATCTTATTTCCATTCAACTTTGTAGCTCTAGCTTTCTTTCCAAATTAATTTGATTCAGTTAGATATTTGTAGATATAGCATAATTTTTGGGTCATTTCATTTTTTCGGAATCTCGGAGTATAAGGTGTTTAAATGACAAATGAGAATTATATGTATTTATAAAGATATATTTTGACTTAAAGAAAGCCAAGTTTGTCGAGTGAGTTTGTTTTTAATTTTGTTTTCCACTTTTAAAATTAAATATGCCTCAGAGAATAAGCTAATGGTATTTATGATTGTATTTTAAAAGGAACCCGTTGAGTCCTTTCCTTTCTTATTTCTTGACTTGCACAGTATAATTATACACATGAATACATATTTATATTAGTATTAAACTAATGCAAATTATTGAAACAATAGCGTAATTCGAATTCCAAAAAAGTAAGTTTTTCTTGTCAAATATGTATGAGAATGGTAGAAAAGGTTTTTCAGACTTTATTACTTGTTTTATTGCTACGATTAAAGAGCGCAAGGAGTTTAAATACAACACTCCTAAGTCAAGTATTGTTAATTTCATTTCTTAATATAACTTCAATTTTTCCCATAGTATTTGATTTTTAATAAACAATTTTGATATTATCCTCTCTTTTCAGCAATTCAATTGCGTACTTTAATCATTGACATTTCCACTGACTTTTCAGTTGCATTGCTCAAATAGAAATCTTGCTAACATTAAGCATTGACTTATCGGTTTAACCATTTGACCTGTGGCTGATTCAATCTTTGGAAATCCCTACTTGCCACACACACTCTGAGACCCTCTCCCATCGTCCGGGAAATGCAGGAACATGTGATGCTGGATCCTAGATTTCATTCAATTTGCAGAAACAGAAGAAGTCCAGTTAAATTTGGGGTCAACATGAACTGAAAACATTGTTTTTACTGTTGCTGTTGTTGTTATTGTTGTTGTTGTTGTTGTTGTTGGTGGTGGTTGTATTGATGCTGAGAGCAAACTTGTCCCTGTTGGCTTTTCATTTTTGCCTCGGACGAAGGCAGATTTTCCACAAAAGTCTTCAATCAAAATGCGTCGGCAAAGTTTTAATGCAGAAACCAAAACTGTATGATGGCCTCTCTATGTAATGGGGGGCGTCTGGGCGTGGCAAGCTGCTGTACAATGTGATAAATGATGTGTCGAAAATAAATGATTATGCTTCATGTTGCTGCCACACGTAAATCCCCACATTGTTATTGAGTTGCCAGAGTTTTAAGTTCAAATATAAACAATAAAATACAACAATTAGGAGACTGCTGAAAACAGGAACGCTTTTTATATACTTTAGTATTATGCAATACATTTAATATAACCAAAAATTTGTCACTTCAGACATCTCAAAAATTCGCACACTCAAATTATTCTTTAAAATATTTCTTAGCCCGCATATCATGCAAATTTCTTGCTGTGAAGTTCCAACACTATGAGTTTTTTTTTTATACATAAGAAAAGAATAAAAGTAGTCAAGTTAGGTCTTTCTCAGTCAGGACAATCTGATTTAAATACTCTTATTTAAGTATGCTGAACTATTTTAAAGTCAACAGTTGATTTTTTCTTGTGGCAACATGGTGCATGATGCATGTGGTACGACGCATGTTGCACAGTTACCGAAACCCGCTCAAGTGGCTTAATTACAACAGTTGTGCATTAAAACAAATGCATTTAAATGTTAATGTTCAATGTTCAAGTGCAATTACCGCTATTTGCAGAGCATGTCAAACTGACAAACTGTTAAATAAGCACCATGACTCTCTAAATGTTGTAGTAACTTCTGTTTAATATATACTAAAATAAAATATATTTTATTCTGAGTGTATTCGTTGGAATAAGAGAAGGAAGTATCTCCGACTCTACGAAGTATATACATTCTTATTCGTCTTGAGTGTGTAGAAAACCAAGTTTGTTTTAAATTTCGACACGCCGCTTTCCGCTCCACATATCCCGAAAACAGCTTCCGAGAAGGTTTGCTATAACTCTTATTTCTTTTTTCAACTTCTCCATAAAAATTGGGGTTTTGTTGTTAATTTTCTTAACGCCAGGAGATCTAACAAACATTCTAACAGACAGAATCTAGATATAATACTGATCCTTCATCTTATCTTACACATACAAATTTTGTTTATAGTGACAAACTTGAATGCTTATGCCAAAATTAAAATAAACATACAAGCTTTTAAAGCACCTTTGCTGGTTTTCTTGAAGATTGTAGAGAATTTAAATGTTGATATATCTGTTTAGACCACGAAGAGTTAGCAACGCTGCAGCTGTTTGTTGACTTTATATGCGCTTTCTTCCATTTAGGTAATTGTCGCGAAAAAAAAAAACATTTAGTTCCCAACAGGATAAGTGGCAAAGTATAAAAAAAAAGAAATCTCATGCAGCAAAAGTTATTCATACCACAAATTGAGAGATCTGACTAAATAAAACACCATAAAAGTAGATTCACGAATATTCACAAAAAAGTCAGAATTTAAACAATAGCTCACTCATGAAATATTTGTAGACATCATATCCACGGAATGTGGTGATTTTCTGACTCCAATTTGTGGCAAATAAGTTTACAGGCTGCCTACTGCTGTTTTATATTAAACTAAAAAGAGCTGCTCTTCAATGGTTTACTCAATGTATAACCTAGTAATAGAATAATAGAATTTTAAACACAGCTATCAACACTTTAACAATTAAACTATTGTCACTACTTCCTTCTCTTCAAATATATAAAACACTTGCACACACTTAGCCACGGCACAGTGGCTGTAAAACTGCATAGAAGGCTCACAATTGTTCTTCAACTGTTTACATAATATATAATTTAGCATACATTTTAATCAAAGGTTAAACGCAACCACTGACAATTTTAACTGATTCCTCCATCATATTCGATCTTAATCCACGTGCTGATTCTTGGACAGCTCACCATCAGTTTGGTTAGTGGACTTATCACCGGATCCTTCGCTGGCGACAGCTGGCGATTCGGTCCGTGGACGAAGGACTACGCTATTATCGCTGCTCTCGCTGCTGGAATCGCCGACATTCACATCATTGTTTGAAGCCTCCGCAGGCGGCGATGACGCCACAAGCGGCGTTGGCGGCACAAGATTCGCTGCCGTAGACGATGAGATGCAGATGCGTTTCGATGGCGGCGGAGCTACGTGACCCAGACGTGCATTAGTTAGCGTTGTGCCCGCGGCAACCGTTTCGAAGGACATCAGTTCCCCAAAGTAGACGTGCTGTATGACAGGAAACTTGGACAGAATCTGACAAGACAATTTTGAATAGGTTGAGTGTTAATCTGGGATCCAATTATAATTTGTCGCCATCTCACCTCCTTTTGGTACATCTTGACCAGGCCAGCATTGATTTTGATCCAGGACGGCACCGCCGTAATGCTCCACAGTTGATTGGAGTGTTCGCCAAAGTGTCCGGTCTTCACCTTGCAGATGTAATCAATGCAGCTGATGAACATAAAGTGATCCTTGAAATCATTAATGATTTGTTCATCCACGAATTTGGCTGGATCAAATGGACTCTTGACTGCAGTGGATGGAATTGCTTTAATTAGGGGAACAGCTATAGATTCACCTCTTCACTTGCCCGCCAGCTGTGCACTGCCCCAGATGAAGGGCACAAACTGAAAGTCGTCCAGCGACCAGACGCCCTGACTGCCCGCCGGCTCCATGTTGTAAGTGCGCTGCAAATGCCTGGCGAAGTCCAAATACCTTTTGAAGAGACGCAGTGCAGAGCTTACAATGTCCTGTTCTAGCAAGATCTCCGCCTTGAAAAGCGCACACATAAAGAACATGAAGGAGAGCTCATGTCCGGTGCCGTAGTCAATGCGTGTTGCATTGCCGAAGGCTTCACTCAGATATTGTAGCAGCTCGTTCAGGTAATTTTTCTTCGATGTGGGCAACACTTGTTCCAGCAGATCCGGTAGCTGTTCGCGCATAGTACGCGCCCAATCTCGATATGCTTTGTTGCCAAAACGTTGTGGTTGATCCAATGGTGGATGCTGCTCCACCAGTTTCTCAAGTTGACCGAAGAGTCCCAGCAATTTATGCAGCATTTCAGACTCGTACATTTCATCAGTTGTCTTGATTCCCTGTATGGCAGAGCTGGTGCCGTTGATATATCCAATCAGATCATGATAGGCTCGGGATCGCTGCCACAAAGCCAAGTCTCCTATGTGATTCACTCGCTTCTCACAAACCGGCAACTTGCCTAAAAACGCAATTGATAAATCACAGATCTTAGTTTCAATTTAAAGTTATACTTGTATTAATATTGCGCTCTTACCTGTTGCCATCGCATTGGCATCTGCCATGCTTTTTATGCTTACTTTAATTATTTATTTTATGTTATTATTATTTTTGATTACGAATTGCGTTATGTTTTGAGATTTTAAGACGCCAGACACTGTGCTGCCAATTTCTTTGGAGGAAAAATGGCTGTTTCTGGCTGGAAACCACCAAATTAATCGATAAGTGTGTATTGTATGTTAATCGTGCCATCACTTAAATAAGTGTTACCAACACTTTACTCAACGTCAACAAAAAGCGATACGCCTACGCCGGCTGTCTTAAGATAAATTTTGTGAATTTTTAAGGCCACGAAAATGATTGAAACACTGTATAATTTGCCTTTTCACATACTGGTGCCGCCAAACATCAAAGTACGCCGCTTTTCCATACCAATGCCCTCGCCAATGGCAGTGTTTTCCGTTGTTTTGCTCTCCTACTTTCTGGTCACCGGCGGTAAGTGGATTTACATATTAGAAACCTTGCAAAAAGTATTATAAATTTGATGTGCTTTGAAGGCGGTTTGGCAGATTTCAATGTATGTGTACTTGATCAGGATGTTGAGCTGAGTCGTTGTATTCATATGTCTGCCCAATTGTTACCTATGCAAACGAATCTCTCTGACTTGAAGCTATCTTAAAAAAACTTTAACTAGGTTTACCGTTTCTGCAAGTACAAGATAGGTCGAAAACGATCGGATTATAGTCACTCTACCTCAAAGATCAACC
Organism: Drosophila sp. st01m; assembly: GCA_018901795.1. Lineage (NCBI taxonomy): Eukaryota > Metazoa > Arthropoda > Insecta > Diptera > Drosophilidae > Drosophila > Drosophila sp. st01m. The sequence goes on from JAEIFG010000269.1 coordinate 3,589,672, forward strand.
TCTACAAAGAGAAACTTTGAAATATCCTCAGATATCTTAATGAATCTCACAGATAAGCGTTTAACATTGCTCTATACATAAATGTATTACATACCGACTAGATTTGGGTCAAAAAACAGCTGCTTAAGGAACAATACTTGATCTGCAATCTTACTAATATTTCTTGATAATTTTTAATTTATTTATTTGTAGGCATTATCTATGATGTTATTGTGGAGCCACCCAGTGTGGGAGCGACGGTAGACGAGCATGGACATTCCCGGCCAGTGGCCTTTATGCCATATCGTGTAAATGGCCAATATATCATGGAGGGTCTCGCCAGCAGCTTCCTGTTCACAGTTGGCGGTCTGGGATTTATTATTATGGATCAGACTCACGCTCCAGGCAAAACGAATCTCAATCGGCTGCTCTTGACTGCGATGGGATTTATATTTATATTAGTTTCCTTCTTTACCACCTGGTTGTTCATGCGCATGAAGTTGCCCAGTTATTTGCAGCCTTAAAAAGACTTGGATGAATCCAAGCTCTACGATAATCTCTCTATTAGTATTACAATTTGTATGGCTCATTAAAATTCCAGAAATGTCGAACAATCTAAGGAGGTTTAACTTATGGAGAGAACACTAAGATCTGCATGAATTTCTGTTAAATTGCAGTGCATTTTGAAGTCTCCTTAGCTGAAGCTGTTGGGGCATATAAACAGCTTGTTGGCGTCCCAGGGCAAAAATAGTTCTTAGTTTGCAACGCGCTCGCAAAACATGCACAACGAAAGCGTTTCGAAAAAATGCTATATATAGAACCTATAGAGTACTACTCAACACAATTATAATTTCAAGAATATTCGCAATATCGCATAGTTATCAAATAATTTTATAAAATTAGTGGAACAGCAGAATTTACAAGATAATAAGTTTAAATAATTTGAATACTGAGCAAGTGATGTAACTGAGTTTGTCACGAGGAGAGACACCAAGTGAGACAGGAAGAGAGCGCGAAGAGAGATTAAAGAGGCAGTAGAAGAAGCAACTGCGTCGCACTTTGTTTACAATTAGCAAAAAAAAAAAGAATGTCGAAAAAGTGCAGCGTGAGGAGCTTGAGCGACAGTTCGCTGGCGGAACTGGCCAATCTTCTGGTGTCCACAATAAGCTATGTTCAATATGCACCCGATGTCCAACTGGACATTAGCATTGTCATGGTCGAGTTGAACGAATATCTCGCACAGTTGGGTGCCACTTCGAACATCTATCAGGATCTACTCCGTGTCATTCTCAGCTCGGATTATCTGGAGGCCAACATGCGTTTCACATGTCTCCAGATGCTGCTCAATTGTGGTGTCCATTTCCTGGTCACCGAAGTGTTTCCTCCCAGCTATTATGAGAAGATATTGCAGGTGATTGCAGCACAAGGATCAGGATTGCGAGTTCTCAATCTCAAGGGAATTTGGGTGAAGGAGGATCACATGCACTACATGTACGACATTGTGCGTAGGTGCAAGCAGCTGGTTAAGCTCTATGTGCCCTACATTGCCAATGATCAACTGCTGGAAGAGATTTCCACCAATTGCGCACGTCTGCAAGTCTTAGATATTTCTGGGGAAACGGATATCACCGAGATTGGCATTGATCTGCTGGCGAAAGGACTCTGCGCACAATCACTCACTGTGGTGGATGTGGGCATGCCCGGTGAGGAGAACATTTGTTACTCCGACATTGCTTTGATCCTCGAGCATTGCCCACATGTAGAGACTTTGTCCACTTACTCCTTTGTGGGCGCTGCTCTCAAGTTCATCTATGACAACATCGATTCGAACTTTAAGTGCCGACTGAAGTATGTCCACGAAACATCCACGGATGAGCCCACATTGCAGGTGATCCTGCAGACATGTCCTCACCTGGAGACACTTTATCTGGACTCCCCCAAATTGGGTTGCTTGCGTGCTCTGCAAGCTCGCACTCTTCGTAAGTTCAAGATCTGTAAATTTGTTGTCGCCGAGCTGCTTTCGTTGTTGGAGCGTCCAATGGGACGCAACCTGCGCCACTTGACCATGATAAAAGGCACCGGCAATCTAGATCTGGGCAAGTTGGCTCGCGTCTGCCCCTCACTCGTCGATCTGGACTGTTATGTGATTGACAGTCTCTCCTATGTTCAGAGCCAAGTGCGTTTTGAGCAGCTAGAAGGACTCGAGATTCTCAGTTGTGATATGCTGACCAGCTCCCTGAAGGCGTTTCTCTGCAATACGACGGATCTGAAGCGTCTGGCAGTTGACTCTGTTGATTTCACAGACGAGGACATTATAAGGTATTGTATAGAGTGAATATTTAGATTTCCCATACGAATTTCACTACAACAAAAGTTGAATACTAAAATTAGTGAAAACAAAAATAGAAAGCATTTAATTTGGTATAAAGAAAGAAACAAAAATAAAAAGAAGGTATATTCAAAAAAAAAGCATGAAATATTTAACAAATTATCATTAAAAGAAACAAAATTTAATAATATTTTTTGAATATAATTTGAGGTCTTATACTCTGAATATAATTTACTATTTCCTAACTTAATGATTCTATTTAAATTATTGGATTCATTAAGTTTGTTGCTATTGTCTCGTTTTGAAATTCTTAGAAAAACATTCGAAGTTCGGCAACAAAACCAAAATTTATATAGTCCTCTGATCATAATCATATACCTTATTTAAGCTTGTTTGTGCAGCACGATTTCAAGGTGTTGGAGGATATTTGGTTCACGCTGGCGCCAGAGCTCACTGTACAGGCCGTGGAGGTACCGAACACCATAATTTTTGTTAGCGATTAATTGCAATTTTCAATTTCTAGCTGCTTATGGACAGTTGCCCGGAGCTGCAATCTGTGGGTCAATTAACCGGATGGTCGTTATCGCCAGATGATTTATCGCTTATCCGTGGACTGCTGAAAAGTGGAAATTCTAGCCTTGTACTGACATCAAATGGTTTAGCTTGAGCTTTATTGTCCAGAGTATTTTAACAAGAAAATTACTAAAATGCACCAGACAATTCTTTTCTTTAATATTTTAATGTTGGCTTTGCGCTGCACTTTTCACGATTCACATCAAATTGCATTTCTGTTTTTTTCTTGCAGCGCCTACAATGATCGAAAACTGGACTCTGCTGCATATGGAACAAACTTTGTTATTTTTTATGTAAATTACTAATTTGCTTTGTGATATTTATAAAATAAATTTCGTTATATTTTCATTGTTTTTTAAATCAAATCTTTCCTTATGTGTGACCAGCTTTTTCGTAATTTAGTATATAGTTTGGTATTTATTGCGGACAGCTGTGACACAGGGCTGTCAGCACTTGGCAAATAGTCTTTGAACAATTTGTGAATGTATTTTTGACATAACAACACGTAAACACCAAGCACATAATACAATGCAAGCTATATACATATATTTTGGATTTTTGTGTTCTAGTTTAGTTTATGTTTTTGCCGTATTTGTTTAGCCACGCAGATGCCGCGTCTACACTGTCCATCGCTTGACAACCCTGTGCGCGACGAATACTTTTCATGCGCATAGAAAAATCGCAGCTTTGTACAAAAGAAATTTGCTAAAGGCAAAGAATTTATAAGCGAATCTCATTTAGGCTTAGTTAATTAAAATTGCATTTTATTTTACAACAAGTTATTGCACGCACATTAAACGGTCTCAAGCGAACGCAGTGTCAATAAATACAAAAACTATGAAAAACTACAAAATCAAAAAGAAACAACTTCCGCAGACGTCAGCAGCAGTCGTCGCCGTCGCAGAAGACGCAGCAGCGCCCCAAAAGCAGCAGAAGCATCAGCAGTTTTATTAGGCTGAGCAATAAAAACTACGCAAATATCAATTTTATATGCTCCAATGCAAAACAAATCTCATTAAAACAATTTGTGATTGAACGAGGGGAAAGGCGTATCATTTGTGTTGTGTTGCGTTGTCCGTTGTCATGCATTTTGTCACACAACAGCGTCAGCAGCAGCAACAACAACAACAACAACAGAAATCATCATCCAATTCATCGTTAACAACAACAGCATCCACATCGGCCGGCACACGCTTTGTGTCACTCTGCAAATCTTCCAGCCAAGGTGCTCTTCCCAAATCCTTGGCCACCGCTCACAGTCTCTTTCGGCAATCCTCACTACAACAACAAAATCATCATCATCAGCAGCAGCAGCAACAACAACAAAAGCATAAACGTACAGCGAGTCTCAACCTACAGTCAACGCCCATGTAAGTGACCATCAAGTTCTTGAGCTCATCCTATGTCATATATCCAAACTTGTTTGTTCTACTTTTACTTGAACTAGTTTAACATATTTACATACATATCTAAATATGCTCGAATTTGGTGTAGGTTTACTTGCTGGTTTGCATGTTATACCGTTACTCGCTCCTAATTTGCATGTTTTCTGTTTTATATGCATACATATTTAATTCAATACATACATACATATATACTTAGTACATTAACTTGTAATCGCAGGCTACGAATTATCAACTAATGGGCAAATAGATAATCTCACAAAAATCGGTGCGCTGTCTTTTTTTTTATTTTAGTTTCCAATTCCATTTTGAATCCAAATTCGTAATCCTACAGACTATTCTTCGTATACACAATTCTCCATAAATAAATACTCTTTGGTTATTCAATCTATTTTCATTGTTCATATGTTTATTCCTCGACACATGACAAATTCTCTATAAAAACAGATCAACATTTATGATGGCAAAGTGCTTTAGGAACTCTGTTTTCAGTTAGCCCAAGAAAGTAAAGGAAAATAGTTGGAAAACAGAAATATAAAAAATTGTCAATACATTTAAATGTGTTCAAATGAATTATCCCAAAATTTTAAGTTCTTTGGTATTTATGGGATTTGTTAAAAGATCTTGTAGACCTTGTAAACTAAGACATAAATTAGAAATAAATTTGAAATTATAATTGAATGTATGAAAAGGGATATTAGACCCCGCTTGTTCTTCTTGTTGCCATTCCCGGAATTTTGAATTGAAATTACTGAAGCGTATTAACGAAAACCTTTATTGCCGACTCTTACACTCTGTAGCAAGAACAACAATGAGTTTTTCGTTGTTGTGGTTTTGTTGTCGTTGTTTATTTAGCCGGGTCTGTCGGGTCTATCGCACAATTTTCGCCCGCTTTTTCGAGTGCAAATTCAAACGTCGTGCTGAAATGACGTCTTCACATCGCGTGTGTCTCTATTCGAGAACAAAAAAACAAGAATAAGATATAAAGCAACATATAGCAAAAAAGGAAAAATTAATTAAATAATTAACAACAGTTTTCGGTTGATTTTTCTCTTTGTATAATATGCATTTTTAATATTATTAATGGCATTGGCAAATATTCTATAAATAGAAACACCTTTATTTTCCGCTACGGTCCGTGCTGTATTTAAACGCGTTTCGTCATCGTTTTTCCAATGATGACATACTTTTAGTGCTCAGCCAAGAATGACCTACAACAACAGCAGCAGCAACAACAACGAATAAGAGCAACTGGAACAACAAAAGAAAATTATAAAATGAATAAAGCGCTGTCAACAATAATGAAAACAAAATGTAATACTTTATTTGTTTAGGTACATAGTTTATTATTGATTTTTCGAAGGAAAGAAACTAACTGGTTTAGTTGCTAGCTGGGCTTCTGTATAGAGAGAGAGAGAGAGAGCGGGAACAAGAGAGAGAGACTGACTAGCTGTTAGTTAAGCAATTTCCTTATTATATTGTACAATAAGTTAACTATAATTATAGTATTGTCTTTGTTACGCGCATGTTGCATTGCCTTAGACACACGACTTAAATTTTACTCTTATCCCTGGCCGCCCCCTTATAAATTATTCCATTACAAGTTCAAGCGGTGAGTTATTCATTACAATTGTTGAATAGAAAAGTTTCTCAGTTCAAGTGGTGAGTGTATCTTCTTAATTCGCATGTTCCCTTAGTTTTCTTTAATATGCTAATTCTTATCTGTACAATCAGTAAATTTAGATTAGCACATATTTTTTTTATCTTTTATGTTTATTTAAAAAACATATTTATAAAAAAAAAACACAAATGTGTCATGTGGGGAATTCAAAAGCAGTTGTTCTAAACAGAGCTAAACAATGGCTTTGTTTTATTCAGTTGCTTAACTTTTATTTTTATTTGTGTTGAAAATTTTTTAAGATTGTTTATTAAACAAAGAACTTATTAAGGAACCCAGAAGGAGATTACTTCAAAACTGATGTAACTAAAAATACATCTCCCTGCTTTGTTTTTATTGACATTCTAATTCGAAGAATATTCAAGATACAAGTAATACACTTTTTATCACTAAACAACACAATATGACAAATATGTGAGCATCACTACCTTGTTTTTTATAGGTTCTTAAATTAATAGAGTGTGGTTTATCAATTTAAATTTTATATCTGAATAAATTGTTTTATTTAATAATTTTAGAAGGGTATTTCCTAGTCGAGTCAGTTGATCTGTGCTGTTTTTCCTACATAGGTATACATGATAATTTGTTGCTTATTTAAACAATATTATCATTATTATGAGCTACACAGGGCCCAGCTCGAATTGTTTGTTTGTTTGTTTTTCCTAATAATTATTCCAACAATATTTCAGTAGTTTATGAACTTGAACTGCGACAACTGATAAGGTCGTTTTAGTTGCCTCTCAATTTGCATATAAATGGATGCTGTTTGGGGAAACTGGAAATAGAACTGCAAACTATGCAGTGGGAAAATAGGTATCAAAATTTATTCAGTATTCGTTGCGCTATTCCATTGTTTTAGTCGTTCTCTGATTCTGTTGATTTATCATCTAATAAATTGGCAGTCTGACATTTGGTACACTTATCATGAAATACATGTTCTTATCTGAATTGATTGTCAGCGATGTAACAATAGTAATTATAATTTAAAACATTGAGCGAAACTGTCAAAAATAAAACACGATTAGTTTTCTTATCATTAACACAAGACAGCAGTTCGTTTTCCCTGGGAGATTATCAAAGTGCGATTGTGGATAATTAGTTTAACAATTCGCAATTGTTATAGATGGCTAGAAAATTGTGCATGGACATGTCTCTAAATGTTTAATTAACATGTGAGGGAACCATAACATTTCATAATAGTTAATAGCTCTAAAAGTTGTCAATATATGTCTAACTCTATAAATAATTAGCTCTCTTAAAAATTGTGTACATCGTTATATTAACCCAAAACAGAAAGTAACAAAATAAACAGAGTTTGAATACAAATATAAAATTATAATATATTTAATCTAGGGGCTTTTAAAAAATTAAGTATTTATTCTTTCACAGAGAAATCTGATCAACAGTTTATTAATTCAAGATTAAATTCCAAATTCCCAGAGATTATTTAAATCTTTTACTAAGTGTTAAAAAATGGTTTTTTATTCCTTGATTAACAGTAGAAAACAGCTAGTTCTCAGATAGAATTAAAATTAAAATTAAAATTGTGGTTACCCATGTTCTGAGCTACTTCTTATTATTCATTGATAACGCATCTAATTTAAAAATCATAAAACAAATTTGAAATATACATAGGTAAACTGTCTCTAAATATGTATATTCATTCACCACATTCAACCAGCTAACATGATAATTTAAACTTCTTGAACGATTTCTACAAATTTTCAATTGTTTTTTGTTATTTTTGGAAAACTCTAAATTAAAGATTTATGAATATTTATCACTGCCACGCTAAATTACAATAAAACCGTGTGAAAACAATTATAAATTCAAATGAGCTTCAACAATATGATATGAGTAATGGGTAACGCTCTCTAACATGTAGATCCATAAATGAATTACTTTTTATAGTATTGGAGTATTTTAGAATTTTATATTTATAGTATCGTTAAGTAGATTCCACAAATTTGAAATGCTAAATTCCGTTGAATCGTGTTGCATCAACTAACTAAATTCAAATTTAATTTAACCCAGTTATTCTGACATTTCTCTCAACGTATTCAAATTGCTGTGGGAAAAATTATTTAATAATGAACCTAGAATGTTAAATGTTTTTGTCATGTTGTACAAGTTGAACAGCTGTCGAGTTAGATTTTATTATTTATTTATTTATTTTAATTTTCAGCAAGTCAAGAACTTACCGAATTTGAATAAAACTTAGGTTTTTCAAGTTCCTTTACCCCTCTTTTTTGGTTGAGCCCATGAAGCGTAAATACAGCTCTTAGTTTCAGTTCTTTTCACCTTTGCGCAACACACGTTGTCAATGCGACTTTAGGACTTTGTGTTTGTGCAATACGAACGAACACAACTGTAATAAGTATATGTACAATATTTGGTAACATCACATCGGATTAGGTAGAGAAAGCTTAGCCAAAGGTCTTGGCCACAATTCAATTGTTCAACGAGTTGTCTGTAACAGAGAGAGTATAAACATATATATGTATATATATCTTATCGCGCTTATCTGTGCGTCGACTTACTTAGTTATTGCTTTGGTGTTAGGAAATTATATTAAGAGTATGTGTATATGTTGATACGCACAGAAACACACCTGCATATGGCCAATTGATTATCTTTGATGTGAGCGAACGATTAACAATTATACTGAGAATTCATTTCCAACAAGCTTTTCAAACCGTCAACAGCTGGTCGATTGTGGGGCCAAAACATGGCCAAATATCAGTTAACAGAGCCCTACGTGGTTTGGTAAAGATAATAGACTCCTGTTATAGATAGCTGTCATAATTGTTAGGATAGATCCAAAAACCTGAAAGCATGTTCTTTTATTTTCTTTTGGTTTTTTCCTCTTTGCCATTTGTTTTTTATTTCCATGTGCATTTTTTTGTAGGATTAAAGATATTGATATAACCACAACAACAGCAGAAGCAGCAGCAGCAACAACTACTACAACAACAACAACACCTGTAGATGCAGCAGCAACAACGACAACACCAGCAACAACTGATATTGTTCTGAGCAACATTGAGTCTGCTAATGTTAATGCCAATGCCACAAACATGATTTGTGATGCACAACAAGAACAGCAGTCGCAGCAGCAGCAACAACAACCAGTTCAGGAGCAACAACAGCCACAACATTGTCCTGACACTGAACAGGATGAAAAATCCACACAAATTCCTAGCAATGGCGACAGGTATGTTGCTCTTGATTCGATCTTAGACAATTCTCACTCAACTCAAGTCAACTCCTTGGGCCCGGTTAAGTATAAGGCGCTTTTATTTGGTTTTTACAATACTGTACAAAATTTTTTGCATGACTTTTTGCTGTACTTTCCATATGCTCTATAAGGAATATAAATTCATAAAAAATTATCTTATAATAACTTGAGTTATGGAATCTATTCACATTTCTTGATTTCTTTTTTAGGCGTGATTCAATTAGCGAAGAGATCTCAATTACAACAACAAGCACAACAGCAAATAGCAAGCTATTGACCATACAGGAGGCCGTTGGCAACATTTCCATTTCCACATCCTTGTCTTCGCCACAAAACACTTCCTTTGTTGCCGCATCAACGACCACTTCCGTTGTTGCCACACAGGCGTCGGCAGCAGCTCTGCAACGTCGTGAATCTGTCAGTAGCAACCACAGCAATGGCAGCCACAACCTAACAACTGCTGTCAGCAACCACAACAGCAACTCGAGCAGTCCACAGGCCACGCCCACCATTAATATTATCCAGTCAGAGGCAGAGCAACAACAACCACAACAAGAGCAACAGCAGCCTGTGCAGTCGCAGAGCGTCGATTCTAACGGTTGTGGTGTCGCTCCCACCAACAGTTCCTCCACGGACAGTCCCAGCAGTCGGAAGAGCTCTACAAGTTCCAAAGGCAAGACAGCCAAGTTATCCACATCGAGCAGTGGACGCGATGAGGTAAGTTCCAAGCCAACGGCAGCATCAATTGATATAAATTTTAGTTAACTTCTTATTTGTAAGCATTGCTAAGCCAACATAGTAGTTTCAATTCGTATTAAATTGTTGCTTATCGGATTTGTTATTTGCAGAGTGCAATGAGCTTGTGTTATTATATATAATTATATAATCAACCCTATAATATTATTACTTCCTCCCTAATTTTATGACTCTTTATCGCATTCTTCTTACTCTGATTTTTATTGGTTTATCGCTTTCTCGAAGCCCCCATCGGTAGATTTGTTTTTAAAAATTATTAATTGCCGTTCTATGGGGAATTTTTTAATCGCTGATGCTTTTCTGCATGTATTAAATATTTTTTCTGTTTTTTTTTTATGAAGAAAATATAGTAATTAATTTAGTATACTCGGGATATTGTGCAGAGTTACATAGCCGACTTATCCATATTCATCAATTATTGAAAAAGAAGCTTAGTCAATTTAGGTTAAATTTTTGCAATCGCACTGCAATTAATTAGTGTAACTTATTTACTTAACGTATCTATCATTTTTCAAATATTTCAATATATTAATTTAACGTTTTTATTTAATATTCTTGAAAATTCAACATACTTTTTGATTGATCTCATAAACAACTGCACTAAACTTTAATTCACTTTACCGAAGCTTTTCCGCAATTTCTGAGGAATTCTTTTTTACAAAAAGAAACAGCAACAAAAATTGTTTATCTTATGCTGCTTTTAAAATATCTCTTCCATCTCTTTATATTACTTTAACGCTCTCTTCCTCACTGTTGCTCTCTTTTTGTCTCTCATATTCTCTGAGAAAGCTCGTGAGCTTTAATTATTTATGGTTTCTGCTCATTAGCACGTCACAGGTCACAAACAAATACGAAATGTGGTAAAAGCAGCAGAATTAAATATTAGACAGATGCTACGCATTTCTGATAGTAAAATGAGCGACAGTTTAATGAATATCTCGTGGATAATTTCAGAAATAATATAAAGAGCGAAAGTTTGTTGTATATCTTGTAGATTGCTTTGGAAAAAGCTTGTTCAACTATTAAACTTATCGAATTATCAAATTTTGGGCATATACTCGTATTCACCCAACGACACGACGCTGATTAGAATAACCCCACAATGTTGACATACGAAAGAGGAAACTGAAGTAATCGATTGTGATAGGCTATTCAACACCCTGCGGCGACTTCTTCGAAAAGTTCTATGTAGTTTAAAAATTCATTAGGCCTGACAGTATTATAAATTCAGATAGATACTTGGCCTTCTTTCATAATGAAAAAATGATTTCATCATGAAAATCTGTGTTATAAAAAATAAAAGTGTTGTTCAATAGTAAGCCGATAAGTTTAAAGAAATAAAGCTTATGTAGACAGGAGATTGTATAGATTCTAGAGTTTGCTGTTATTGTACTCATCATACACGCTTGAAGCCTCTTCACAAATACAGGGTATCAAAAAATAAAAAGAAAAAAGCTCATGGCGCACACAAAAGTTATTGGTAGAAGCTTTACCGCATTGATAAGGTGCTGATATTATGAGTTTGTCGCTTTGCCATTAGTTTTGGCTCTTATAGAGCGACGACAGAGTTGCACATTAGAATTCAATGAACGAAGCGCGATTCAGTGGCCAAAAAGTTGTCGAGCGCGTCAGATTATACAACACACATACTGTAAAATAATAATATTGCCGATAAACCGTCAATAAACGTGTGCGTTCCTCACATTGATAAGAAAACAAGCACCTGTTGAGCCTTAAAACTATTCCTCCGAATTGTATGACTCAGTTTTGATCGAATATCCCAATGAGTAATGGATTGTAATAAACTATTGAATTCTGGAAATATTTCAGGATGCCCAGAGCAAATTAAGTGATCCAGGAGCCATCAATGAGAGCAACTTTGTACGTGGCGAACAACACGTTAGCAGCAGCTCCACATCGAATGAGAAACCCGCCAAGAGCACATCACGACTCTCAGAGCGGGCTAAAAAGAAGTCTTGGTATAACGTCATCTATCCAAACTACAAGTCTCGTGCCGAGGATTTCAAAAAACTCTTCAAAGAGGTGCCCATTGATGAGCGCCTGATTGTCGGTAAGTTTTATCGAGTTATCTTATAATTTTATATGTTTATTGAAGTCATTACCAGAATTGTATTATCAGCTATGGAACATATAAAATGCTATTCTTTTCTGGTGATGTTTGATATTATATTATTATTTTCGATAATTTTCTGCGTTGCAAGCAGTTATGTGTTGCCAGATATATAATATATAGCACCTTATCCACAAATAGTTATTGAAAAGTCTTTTTTTTTGTTAGTATTGTTGTTATTTATGTATTAGAAAATGCTAATAAATTTAACGAGTTCTGTAAACTAATATTATATTGATATTAACTCACGAATCTAAATAATGACAGTCAATTTATAAAGCAGATCAATAACAAAGTTTAAAAACAAAACAAAGCGTCATCCAACTTATCAAAACTTCGGTAGATAGCAGACCTATGACGCAATGCAATTACTTTAATTACAATCGATAATTGTATATATAATGTTGTAAATATTGATAATATTTAATGTGGCAGCCTTGGAAGATAGTTTCTTTCAGTTTTATACATCAGCTTGAGTCGAATATTTATACGAACATATGTTCTTCAGATTTAGCTGGAAAGATATTTGGAATCGCGTTTGAAAATAGAGATTGTATATCTAGCAGGAGACATTTCGAAAAGTTGCCAATAAAATACATTCTCACACTTTTAGGGCTTCGTTTATATCCTCTGAATAGATAAATTAATGTTTCTTTATCATTTTCAGACTATTCGTGTGCACTACAAAGGGATATCTTAGTGCAGGGTCGACTATACGTGTCACAGAATTACGTTTGCTTCCATGCGAACATATTTAGCTGGGAAACATATGTGAGCATTAAATGGAAGGATGTAACAGCGATAACGAAGGAGAAAACCGCTTTGGTAATACCGAATGCCATTTCAATATCGACAGCCAAGGAGAAGTTCTTCTTTGCGACATTCTCATCGCGTGACAAGTCGTTTTTGATGCTCTTTCGCGTCTGGCAGAATACGTTGATGAATAAACAGTTCTCGCCTCAAGAGATTTGGCGTTATGTGCACAACTGTTATGGCGAGGAGCTTGGATTGACCACAGATGATGAGGATTATATAGATCCAACGCTGAATGCAGATACCGAAACGGATGGTGATTTTCAAACAGCCATTGACGATCTCGGTGGTGAACAGAGTAATTCAAATCAAAGTATCAACAATTCGTCGCAACAGCCACAACAGAGTGGCAACAGCAGTGCGAGCAGCGGTGGCGGCAACACTGCAACACGTAAATCAAAAACGAAATATTTCTTCAACTCTAGCAAATCGTCAAACTTGAATTCATCGGCCAACGCCTCCGCCAGCGGTTCAGATAATAAAACCAGCGACAGCACACGGAAATCCAATAAGAAAATGAAGGCCAATGCCAAAGAGCTGACACTCAGCTCGGTAAAAGCCGCGGAGCAATCGGTCGCAGTTACACTCAGCGTGCCCGCCAGCACAAGCAATAGTGGCACCACCAACTGCGGTCCCACAACAGCCACAACAACCACAACAACAACCACAGCCAGTGGCGGAGGTGTTGGTGGTGGTGGTGGTGGTGGTGGTGGTGTTATTGGTACCTCCGACAAAAAGGTCGAGAAAACCATTAACAGCATCGCAAAACCCGCAACAGGAACTCCCTCAGAGTCCAGCCATGGATCAGATATCAAACGGAAAGTTACCAAAAATCAGCGACAACGCGATGTGGAACTTGCGAGCAAAAATGATGAGGCTGGACCCACAGATGTGTCGGATTCGTCCGATTCGGAAGAGAACAATGTGCCGTAAGTAGAAATTATGAAACGAAAGTGAAACGCATATCAAATGCAATACATTATCGTTACAAAAACTATAGGAGTTATAAATTCAACCAAAAAAAACCGTAAACTAACCAATATATTCTCTTACATTCATTTTAATTCTTTTTCGGAGTAAAAATGATTGTAAATTTAAAAATTCAACAAATGTCTGAAGACTCAATCTTTCTTTTACCTCTTGCAGTTTTGTGCCCAGCACGGAGTGCACATCGACACACGAGGGCCGTCAGATTGTGCATACAATTCTACCCATTCGTGTAGATACGCTGTTCAATTTTTTGTTCTCGAAATCGAAATTCTTAACAGACTTTCATGAAATGCGCAAATCCACGGATTTAATCATGGGCGAGTGGCAGAAAAATGATGAGGGTCAAAATGTGCGCTTGGTTAATGTCACAGTGCAATTGGCCGCCTCCGTGGGTCCAAAGACCTCAAAGGTAAGTTAACTACAAATCATTAAAGCAGTCAATTGTCAATTGTTGTTCTTTCTTCTAGGTCACCGAATACCAAACGATGCGTGAATGCAGCAAACCGGGTGAACTTTATTCGATAGACGTGAATAGTGTAAATGCGGGCATTCCCTATGCGGATAGCTTCAGTGTTCTCATTCATTTTTGCTTGGCGCGGTGAGTGTTGATAACAAATTGGATTGGTATTCTTTTATATTATATTTAAATGAAGTCTATATAAACAAAATTAAAAATTGTAAATAATCAGTTTTATGTGTTTGTACTTATTGAGTTAAAGAAGAAAATTGAAATTTTGTAAATGAAAGATTTGACTAAAATAATAATGTTATCTCAACATTTTCTTCTGATTAAATTTAGCACTGTGGATGATCATACAATGCTGTCGATCCATGCCCAAATCAAGTATAAGAAGTCCATATGGGGCGTTGTCAAGGGATTCATAGAGAAGAATACATGGGCGGGTCTGGAGGATTTCTTTTGTGCTCAGCTGCATGCGCTCCAAAGCGAGACTTGCATACCGCCGGCGAAGGGAAAGGGACGACGTCCGAGACGCGGTAAGCATTTAGCAAATAATTTAAGCCACAACAGTACCAGCAACAACAACAGTAAGAGCAACAACAAAAAGAGCAATGCAATAATCACAACAAAAACAATACAAATACGATTACGATTACGAATACGAATACGAATACAAATACACTGTCAATGCCAAATGCCATTGCTATTGCTTCTTCTTACCACACAAAATGCACGCCACATCCCCACAACAAATAGAACAACAACAACAACAAGTAGTACATTTACCATGCAATATGTAAACAACAACAAAAGCTACAAAACAACACACACAGGCCTAAATCAACTGCAATTGGTTACATCAGCAACAACAAGCACAACAACAACGCTTACAGCGACAATACAACTACAACTACAACAACTACAACAGCAAGCAGCACGGACAATGACAACAACAGAAGACGATCGACTTGTCATCATTCACATCATCACCATCATCCTTCACAGCACCAGCAGCATGCTCATCAACAACCTCGTCATCATCGACATCATCATCATCAACACCATCATCTCCAACGGCATCCTCATCATCATCATAGCGAGCAGCATGTCCAGCAGCATCTACAGCAGCAACATATGAATTCTCATCCGCAGCATCGTAAGGCCAAATTGCACAAATGTCAAGGTATATAGCGTCATATCTGATACGCTAATCAATCTATAATTGCCATGCAATTGTCACTAAGCCTGCTGAAGAGTAAACTTTTGTAGTAATACAATTTATTATAATTATTATGTTAGAGCCAGATTTGAAAATGTAGATGGACATTGTAATTCATTTAAATATGTGATAAATATTAATAGCCATATTTGTATGTGAAAACATTTGCAACTAATTTGTGTATATTCCATAATACTATTGTCTTCCGATATTCGTTAAGAACTCTCATAGTTTTAGACACAGATATAAGAAACTGTATTTGCTTTATTTAGATTATAAATTTCCAATATTTAATTCAAATAATATAGTTATTTTGTAAATAGTTTCAAGTATTTTGAGTAGTGCTTATTTATCTATAGAATGCGTGGCATGTTTTAATACATACCTGTTCAATTGCTGACTTTAAAATATTTAGAAAATTTCAACTATAATTCAAAGTAATTTACATTTTAAAAAATTGCAAATTTTTGATACAATGTAGCCTTATATATTTCTAAAACTAAAGTCTTTAATTCCCATTTGAAACGATTCTCAATGAAGACCATTAGCCAATTAAGAACTGGTCCCAAGTGCAACTGTGCAACAAGTGTACAAAAATAAGACTAGCACTTTTATAATAGTTTCAATCAAATTGATGTTCAATTATGTAATATTATGTGATATAATTCAGATATGTGAAAATGTTGAAGTGTAATTCGTAATAACATTTCAGCTTAGGAACATAAGAAGCTTGTGGCAATCGCTGGCTCATCGTTTATATGCTTATTGCTTATTGTTTTGTTGGAGTTGTTGAAACATTTGCATGTATTTAATTTGTGCATTTAACTATTTTGTTTTTGTTGCCTTGGATGCATTTCATATTAACTTGATTTATTTTTATTTGTAAAGACTTTCGTTATTATTATTGTCATTTGCTGCGCCCCACGTGCATTTGTTGCAGGTACCGCCACACAAATACGTCCCTCGGAGGAAGCAAGCTGCGGCACGGCACAAACTGGCAAAACCGAAACACTGGAGAAATGGGACTCGAAATTAAAGTCCTCAGGCATCGTTGGTGGCGCTGGAGCTGCTGCTGGCCTGGCACATGGGGCAGCTGGTGGTGTTGGTGGTGTCAGCGGTGCGGCCAGTAGGCAACAGCAGCAGCAGCAGTTGGCAGCTCAGCAGCAGCAACAGTTGCTTGCTGGGGGTCAGCAAATGGGTCAAATGCAGGACAAATTTCGATACAAGAGCTTATCATTGTTTGTTATACTGTTGATGTGCTTGCTGCTGGCATTAAATGTGATATTATTACTTAAGCTCTGGAAGCTGGAAGAACACATTGACGTGGATCTCAATCGGCGGGCCCGCATGCCCAGTTTGGCATCCCTCAAGTGAGTTTCTAGATATTCATAATTCCCAATCAAATTTCACAATTTTAATTTGTATTCTCTCTATTCAAATCAGGGAACTACCGAATACGAATCAAGATTGGCTGGAGCTGTTGCGTCAGCAGGAGCTCTCGCATGAATCGGAGCTACGCAAATGGCATCAAGTGCTCCAAACAGCCATTGAGCTGCTGAAAAAGGTGAGCATCGTTTGCGAAAAGATCTATAACGATGGTCAGCTACGTCAGAGTATCGAGTCGATGCATACGGAATTCTAAGCATCATATTAGAAAATAAAAAGCAAAGCAAAAATTACATGTAATTCATATTCAAAACAGAAACGAATAGATAAAGAAAAGTTAATGAAAAACCAAAGAAATTGTTGCATGTTACTTAGCATTAGGTTTTACACACTGTACGAAGAATCTGAAGCAACAAATTAATTTTATTATTTTTGCATTTATTAAGTGTTATATAGTTTAATTAAATTAATTTTTATTTTTTATCATTTATCTAACATTGCTTTTTGTTTTTATTTCAGACTGAAAAGACTTTGGCTGAAGTCATGATACCCTAGCAGCCCTTTCAGCACAATCCTCCCCTCCAACAACACACTCTCAACAATTCCCGAAAGGCCTAGTTAATGTGCCCGATTAGTTCCTTTTGGCATTGGCTGTAAAAAAAAATGTTAAAAACAAAGCCACCAAAAATACTGAAATTGAATTTCAAAGCTATAAATAGAACAAAATGAAATTGAAAATGTTGTCACAAACACATATAGAACCAGAGCGAGAGAATTATTTGTGTTATTATTTAAGTAGTTTTTATTTTAGTTTGTGTAATTTATCAGTTAATGTAATGTAATAACGAATTTAGTCTATCTATTTTAGTAGAGCTCATACAATTTTAGTCGCTGCATTTATGTTTATCCGTTTTGAGTTAACGCTTTACACAAAGCTTTCAAAGTATTTCAGCAAACACACACACACACACACATACCAGAAAGAACGAATTTTGTTTTAAAAAATTCATTTAAATTAAATGCTACAATAAATTCCATGTCTGATAAGCGCAAAGTTGCTATGTCTAAAAGTCGATTTTTGTAAATTTGATATAAATTATACCCAAAAATAAAAAAGAAAATGAAAATGATAATATGAAAACCCCAAAAACACAAAGATAAAACCGATAATATTTATGTACAATATTTTTGTAAAACTTACCAATCCACTAACTACAACAAATGTGAGCAATGTTTTTTATGACGATATTTTGTTGGTTTTTGTAACACCTCTTAACTCTTTTTGGCGCCCGTTTACAGTCTAAACAGAAACTTCAAACTATTAAATATAAATGCTAAGCAAAGTTGAAAATACCGATGTCATACTATACAGATATACTATTTATATATATAAACACCTATATATATATATTCATAGACTACATAATAGATACAAGTATTGTTAGTTCGTAGTTGTTGCATTTTTATGTAAATCATCTCGCCCTTGCAACGTCTGCGATTCAAATTGGGCAACATTATGGCTAAGAATTTCAATGCAAATGAAATACAAAACACATCCACACTGCAGACATTTACTATATATATATATATATATATATATAGATATACATATATGGATTAATTGAGGTGCGTCAAATTATTTAAAGCCGTTGCGAATTGGCCTCAAAATTCTGTCACATTTTATGTGTAGTGAAACAAATTTGTTAAGCTGCTTTAATAAAAAGATTCTAATTTATTATAAAAAGGAAAATATAAATAAAAAAAAGTGATTATGTTATTATAAATATCAGCAATCTACTTTCTCAGTCTACATACATATATATGCCATGGATTCCAACGCATCCCGATTCATAAACGATCCATAATTTGAGATTGTATTAGGTTTTTGTAAAAATAATTCTTAACGAAATCGAATTCTGCATTTGCACATTTAAACAATTGCTATGCATATTTATATCCTTATATCCGATTTATTCTTATAATTTTTTAATCCATTGAGCTCACAATTTGGTCACAACATTTATAGTAAATTACATCACTCATATATTTATTTATAACTTTACATATACAAGTATTTCTGAACAAGGAATAACTAGAAATTTATGAACGCAGTCCACATGTAACCAATAGATTCCACGATCCAATGAATTCTATTGGTTGACATGCGGGCGCTCTAAGAATAACTGGAAAACGTTTTAATAGCCACCATAAGATTTGCGGTAATACGGTACCATCCTTAATAGAATTCAGACACGATAACGGACGACATTCTCATCTGAAGGTGTCTTAGTATCTTCTAACTTCGATATTATTAAAATCTTGGACTTGTTGGTCTGAAGACGTCGCTTGGCTCGCACACTCACGGTATTATCAGTGTCGGTCCTCAGGGCTTTTGAATTGCTGACAGCCTTAGGCTTAATGGGTTTCTCCCGCTTCAGTTTTGGGAAGCCCATGGTATTGGTATTGCGTGGCGATAGGGCAAGACGCCGGCGGGAATTACTGGATGCGCTGGCCGGAATTGGCTTCACATTCTTCGGTTTGAATTTCATTTTCTTAATCGAAATAATGGGACCATCGCTGTCGTCTTCAACTGGAGATGTGCCCTGACCTGAAGATTCATTGTTTACGGGCTTCACTTGGGGCTTCTTGGTAGACGTGGACATTCGCTCAATCAGCTGATTAAGAACCTCTTTTTGGTCAACGATGGCATAAGTATTCCCGTATACTTTTTAGTTAGATGTGTAGCAGTTATCACATTGCTGGACGTCTTTGTAGATTGTTTGTCCTTCAACTCGACACAAATCTTGGTACGACTCGTCTTCAATTTGGTTTTCTTTGCATCCACAAGGCTATTGGCTGAAATCCTTGTGGGATGATTACTTTGACGTCCGGCGGATCCTGACAGCAATTCCTTATGCTGCAATTGCTCATCCTTCTTCTGCTGCCTGTAGCGCTTCATCAACATGTCATATATCGATATAATAGGTGCATCCATTGCTTATCGCCGATTTTCTCTCTATTTATATCTAATAAAATGTAACTTATATAAAGCCAAAAATTTTATTGCGATTAAAAATCTCCGTCGCTGTTTGTTTGTTTGTTTTTAGTAAATAAGTGTAAGAATAAGTTTTCTCTAAAAATAGATTTGAATCTAACAAATGAAGCTTAAGTCAAATGTGTATGTCGGTTTCATTTTTCAAATTTTTTCAGTGCCATTCGAATGGATCTGCTCCGGAGAAAAATACAATCATAATTTATTCATGGAATACTTAAAATCTTACTATATACATTTTCTAGGTTATTGTAAATCTCACCTACATAAAAATACATATATCAAATATTATAAAAATTACCAAACGTTTCACAAAAGTTTTAAAATTATTGTTAATTATATACATATTCATTTTTTACCTGCTTATTTATTTCTTGTCTAATAAATACAGTCGACGGAAATAATTAAAGTTCAAAAATTAAATTTTATTATTTAACTGAGTATATCAATAAATTTTAAAATACAAAAATACATTCACAAATAAATATCTGACAGTAAATATCTTTATTATTCAAATAATCATGAAGTACAGGGTTAACTCTATCGACCCATTATGAAGCAATTTATTTTTCAGAAATAGTAGTATACTTTAAGGCTGTCGTAGAAATGAATAAGATTTACTAATATTCTTTACGAACAATCTAGGAGATCGCCGATCGCGAAATACGAACTTAATTGACTGTTAAGCTATCATCATTAACGCAAAGCTTTCACAAATGTATAAGTTTTGAGTTAACTCAATGTAACTGTCGTTGAACTCAATTGCAGCTGATATGGGTTAAGTTCAAGGTTAAGAACTCTTTTCAGGTTTCATACATTTTGTAATCTGATAATTCTACGGTCAAAAAACTGAATCTCCGAGTGGCCTTTATTGTATTTAAGACTCATAGAATGTGACTAAGCCCTCTTGTACTTTGAATTTTATTGAATTACAGCTGCCAAAGAAAACAAATAAAAATAAAGAAGGAAAACAAATTTTGATGATAAGAGTACAAAAATCACCAGAATAAAGAAAACACGCAAATCAAGAAATTTTGCGAATTAAAATTTGATAATATCTCAAAAATTAGCAAGACAAATTTTATTCTAAGATATCTGCATAATAAAACTATACAAAAATTCTATAAAGTACGCAAATAAATAACGGTGCGTGTGTGCCTTATGTGTGCGTGTGTTCCCAATGTGTGTGTGTGTGTGAAGAGCAACGAACGCACAAACAGAAATGAAAGAAAGCAACAACAAAATGTTATCAGCGCAGTCGAAAAGAACTGTACAGTAAACACCTACTAACACACCGACACACACACACACCGGCAGACACACGAATTCATAAAGGAGAAAAAAGTTGCGAGCACAGCAACAACAACAACGAAAAGCTGTTCAGCTTTAGCTTTTCAAGGTTAAGAGCAAGTGCGTGTGCTTTTGAGTGCGTATGTTTATCTGTATATGCGTGTGTGTGTGTGTGTGTGTGTGTGTGTGTGTGTCTGTGACAGTGCGTGAATGCGTGCGCTTGTATTGGTGCCTTCTGCTCGTTGTCGTCGCACATTTGCACAGTGCGTATGAATTGAGAACAACAAAAAGAACAGCAGCTGGCAGATATTAGAAACAAATTTACGACATTCTCTATAAACTAAATAGGCAAACCCCTTCACATAGTCAGAGAATAAAGGGGGTGGAGGGTAGATAAAATTAAATAATCATCGTTATATTTACAGATTTGGCATTATATTGTATCTAGACATGTACTGCGTGTTCGTTCCATTTGAGATTTGGTCAAGTGGTCTGAATGCTCAAAACAGCTGACACATTTTATGGAAGTTGTCTCTATGTGCGTTACGGTTTATTTCCCTTCCTGCTATAACGGGACACGCATAATATGCGTTGTTTGTTTTTGCTATTGTTGTTGAGGTTCCATAGTCAAGTTTAATGACTGATAAGGTTTAACAGTCGAAATATAAACCAAATTCAGGCATTCACAATGAGTTCTTGTCATTTCGCCATATAGATAACACCAAAAAGGTTTTTCATCTCGGATTAAAATACATGAGTATGCACATACATACATACATATACATATACACATAAATTTTTCATCTATTTCTGATTTTGACAATGCGTGCCGGAAATGTTATACATAATTCTTAAGAAACAAAGAACAACAGAAACGAAATCGTTACCAAAACTTGATAAACGTCAATCTGCAAACTTGTCAATTTACTTGAATTGTACACTGTAAGAAATTGGAACTCGAATATACAAACGGTAGCAAATTAATTTCATATTTTCTGACATAGACTCGTAAAAGCTTTTGTTGTTTTCATCGTTTCAGTGTTGACGACGAGATCACATTTGTTGTTGACTGATTACAGAGCTCGTTTAACAGACTGCGAATTACATTGTATGTAACGAAAGCAAAGAGCAGAAGAGCTGGTCGCTCTTAATAGCGTGTAAGCTTACAGCAAAGAGAGAGAGAGAGAGAGCGTGAGAGTGGGAGAGCATAAGCTTGATGCGCACGTGCAATGACTACTTTCTGCGAGCAGCGCTGCTTGAATTCGGGAGAGACAGTGCGCCCACAGCGCTGTTAAAAATTGTCATTCATGCTCTTTGACGCCGACAGCGAGGCGTTAGCAACAGACACAGCAACAGCAGCAGCAGCAGAAACAGCAACAGCAGCGTCAGCAGCAGCAGTCAAACAGCGTTTAACGGTGATCAGTACAACATCGAATTCGGCCGTTGTTGGTTGTTCGTAACGCGCCGTCGTTGCTCCGTTGTCAGAAAGTTGTCGTTGCGTCGTCGCCGCCGCCGTCGTCGCAGTCGAAGTCGCCGTTGCCGTTCAGCTTTCAATTCCAATTCAGTTAGTCGATCGGAGTAGCAGCAGCAACAACATGTACTGAAGCCTTTTTTACATCTTTTCATTACGTTTCGTTTCGTTCGCTTCGGTTTCTGTTTCTGTTTCGGCTTCGGTTTTCCCCGTATTCGTACTGTGTGTTCCTGTGCGTGTGCTAAGAGAGTGTTTATCTCACAACGTTCAAATCAAACAAATGCATTAAGTAAATGAAGAGAAAAAAGTGATATCCTCTCGCTTCGTTGATGTTGTCGTCGTCGCTTGTGTAAGGCGTCGCAGCTGATTTTAAATCAAATTTTAATAGCAATCAACTCGTCTCACCGCCACCTACCACCCCCGCCACCCACCAAACAACCAAGCAAACGTTCAGTTCCCTCCTCTCATCCTGCAATCCAACAACGAGATTCTTCGTCAAGTTGCCGATTCGCCGATTCGCTGCTTTTGGGTGCGTGTTATTGTTTGTGTGTGTGTGTGTTGTTGGTGTTGTTTCTTGACACTCGTTTGTTGTTTTTGCTATGTTTACATTTTTATTCCATGCACACAAATACAGTCAGTCACAGATATACGAACATATTCATATGTACAAACATACATACATATATGCACAAAATGTAAACTGACATTTTGCTCTGGCGCTTTGTTTCGCGCGGGCTTATTGACAAATTATAACTGAAGTTAAACTCCTCTTTCTCCCCCTGTCTCTCTCACTCACTCACTCTTTGCGCTTCTCTTTGCTGAACACTAGACGCGGCTTAGACAGACACTAAAATTTCATATATATTTTGTGTGTTTCAACTTTGCAATCCATTTGAAAAGTGACAGCTAAAAATACATATCAACAATTGTGAACAAAGAATAAACAATTCCTACAACGAAATATTGTATATAGACGTTTTTTTCCGCATTTATCACCATGGGATACAAACGCTTTTTAGCAAGTCAGTTTTAAGTGTACACATTAAGTGCAAAAATTGACAAACAACAAAATACATAAGTTGAAAATCAAAGTTGTGCGTATACATTGAAAAGTGCATAAAATAAAAAAAAATATTGAAAACATTTGCACAAATAAATGATACAGATTTACCATCTATATGATTTATAAGCTCTTATCGAGCTAGTTCTGATTTTAAAGCTCTTATTGGGATTAAAAGAAATTATTTGTGTATCTTAAAAATGTTGACAAGTTTTTATTTTTATGTAATTTAAATATTCCACTACAAAGCTAAAAAATAAAACCAATATTCATCGCATTTTTTGTACACCTTAATTATTAATGGCTATAAGGAAGCGTTTTTCATCATTCTAAGTATACACAATGATAATATTGAAGTAGAACAGAAAGTATATGTGTATATAAAAGACTTGAAAAATTCAACTAAATCTTCATTGAATAATTCCCATATTTTTGAACGGAGATGTGTGGTATACTATCAAAAACTTCTCATAGTATTCGCTTCAGTTGAAAAACGTTAATTTTTCGATTAACTTGTATGTTTTCAACAATGTGTAAAATAACTTTAAATTATTGAATAACTGTTGTCGCACTTTTAATCAATTTCATTATCTTTGCAACTCGTTTTCCAGCCAGCGAATTATGAAATGTGCGCAAAATTCCCAAAAAGATGCCATCGAAATAAGCAAAACGTGTTTTAATGAAATCCTTCGTTTCAATTAATGAAGAAACGTTTTACATTTACTATAGTAAAATAAAAAGAAACAACGAGAAAAGCAAGAGCTTAATCCATATCAAAAATAGCAACAAAATACGGCAAGAAAAAAGCGCAAGCAAAAATATCACAAAAAGGTGATAATGATTATTTCCAAGGATCTTTTCATATTTGGCGAACAAATTTTTGCAACAATTATACCAGAAGGTGGAGCCGCTCTCGCCACACAGCAACAACAGCAACAACAGCAACAACAGCAGCAACAGCTACAACATCAGCAGCAACAGCAACAGCAACAGCCGGCAATTATAAATACAACAACAGCAACAGCAACTCTAAAGGCAACAGCAACAGGAGCAGCAGCTGAACAAGTTGTTGAGGAGTCATTAAAAGCCGCAACAGCAGCAGCAACAGCAACAACATTGACTATAGCTCTGCCACCAACAGCAGTACAACAACAACAACAGCAACAGCAAAAACTGCTACAACAACTGCCAGCAGCAGTTAATACTAAAACGTCGTCATCGTCGTCGTCGTCATCATCATCATCAGCATCGTTGTTGACTAAACAGGAAACAGTTGCAGTTGTGGCTGCTGCCAACGGCAACATCAACAGCAACAACAACTACAATAGCAGCGTCGGCAAAACAACAGCAAAAATTCAAAAAATTCCAAAGGCAGCTGAAGAATTGAAAGCCAAGAAGCAAAAGGCAAAGTGTGAATCGTTCAAGTCGCAGACACATTACGAAAAAATGTTGGTGGTGGAAAGTGTTCAAAGGCCGGAGGAGGCCACAACCAAAACCAAAACTAAAGTTAACGCCAACGCGAATAACATGGACAACAACAACGTCCACGTCCACGTCAACGACAACGACAACGACAACCACGGCAACAATTCAAACAACGAATCATTAGCAATGGAACAGGTACCGTTGGTTGGCAGTAGCCGACGTAATCTGGCCAAAATTGTTACCGATTGTCGCCTACAAATCGAAGTGCAGCCAATTGCAACAGTCGCAGCATCAACAGCAGCAGCAGCAGCAATCGGCGTAACAGCAACAACTGCTACTTGC
The DNA here is from genome assembly GCA_018901795.1 of Drosophila sp. st01m. Classification (NCBI taxonomy): domain Eukaryota; kingdom Metazoa; phylum Arthropoda; class Insecta; order Diptera; family Drosophilidae; genus Drosophila; species Drosophila sp. st01m. The sequence continues at coordinate 3,615,267 of JAEIFG010000269.1, forward strand.
AGCTCTTCAGCAGCATTCACAACATCATCATCGTCGTCGTCGTCGTCGTCGTCGTCATCGTCGTCATCGTCATCATCGTCATCATCTTCGACGTCCTCAGACTTTACGCACACATCACAAACAACATTACCAAGTACGGATAATCTGTCTTCGGCCAATCTGAACAAAACTTGCATTTTGGTTGATGCCAAAAGGTGAGTTGCCTTCTATTTTTTTATTTCTTTTCTTTTCTTTTTATTATTATTTCAACAGGCTGACCCAATTTTGTTGTTTTTGGTTTATTTACTGATTACATGAAATCAAACAGAGACAGAGATAGGCAGACAGTGACAGAAAGAGAGAGAGAGAGGGAGACATAGAGCGAAAGAGAGATAGAGAGAGAGAGGGAGAGGGAAAGCAACTGCACCCTCCAGTTAGAACGACAAGTCCAGTTTTCAACGCCATTCAAACTCTCCCAAAATCCTCTCAAAACAGGCCAAAGTTTCACCTACTAAATTTGGGACACACACACACACTCTCATACACACACACACACACACACACACACACAGAGAGCAAACTGCATTCTGCTTTAAGAATAACTGAAAAGTTGCACGCAAAATACAAAAAAAAACAACAAAATTTATAAATTTGGTTTTATTTTTATTCTTTTGGTATAAAAGTAAAAAAAGAATAATAATAACAAATAAGAGATGCTGTGTAGAAGAAGCAGCGACAGAAGACGACAACGCAATGAATTCTGGGCAAGGAGCAGGTTTTCGATTTAAGCTGCAGTCGCTGATGTTGTTGTTGTTGTTTTTGTTGCTGCTGTTGTTGTTGCTGCTGTTGTTGCTGCTGTTGCAGTTGTCGCTGTTGGGGGGGATTATATTCGTATATGTATTAAAGGTATACACTTTTATTTGTGACTTGTCTCCCTCTCCCGCGTTCTCTCTCGTTCCCTTCCCTCCCGTTCCCAATTCCATCTTCATCGGTTACTTTGGTATTGGCCGTTGTTGCATTTGGTGGCTACAGACTTCAAAAGTAGCTGCCACAAACAGATGTAGTATCAAATGTGAATTTCCTGCTACAATTATCTTAAAAAACTTCATTTAATAATTATGTGTACAACTTCAAGTAAATCTCAGCAAATTTCAACAATTCTTATATAAATTTGTTTAGTTGCTTTTTTTAATTAAATCGAATTTGTAAATCCTATGAATGATCATGTATATAATTTACAGAATTAAGTTTAATCGCTTTTACTTTCTAAATAAATACACAAAATACACAAATGTTATGCACAAAAGTAGGAGTGTATTTTGAATTTAATTTTTCGTTTATCATATTAGCTAGTTTGTGTTTTATCACAATGCATATAGCCTATAGAGAACTAATTTCTTGAACAAAAAGAACGGTTCATAATATGATGTATTATTAAGAGAATATAAGGTTTATTAAAGAATTAAGTTTTCGCACCGATCCTTTTAAGAGGTTCGGTTCAGGTTCATGTACGCTGGGTTTATAATTTTAAAGGTTTGGTTTATTAAACACCCGAGTCGACCCTGTGGTTCGGTTTAGAACCGGTTTGCTGGCTTGTGAAGAATGTATAAATAATCTAAGAATCTTCAAATAATAACAAATAGTTTTTCATATTCTTTTAGCTTCTAATGCCATTAGCTTTCTTGAATACACTCACATGCACTCATGAATCTTTTGGTTTGACTGCTGAAGAATTGCACTACGTTTTCTCCCATAAATATTTCAAGAATTTCCCCCAAAAAAAAAGTGAACCACTTAACAAACACACGCACATGAGTGTAACTCTTTTTTTTGTTGTCAGGTTCTCTCTTTCCCCCTTATCCTCTCTCTCTCTCTTGCCCCTTCTACCGCAACACTCTCGCTCAATGGCTGCTCCACATTACGGGCAACATCTTGTTGCAGTTTTTGGTGCCAATCTGGTAGATATATATACATAAATTGTTTTTTGTTTGTTGGCAGCTGGTAAACAAGCATAAGATCCATTCTACTACACTATCTCTCTCTCTCTCTCTCTCTCTCTCTCACACACTCTCTCGTGTCTCCTTCTCTCGATGAAAATCGGCGACAAACACTACTACCAAAAATCTGGGTCAACTGTGAACCAATTTTCAAGCATTATTGCGACAACAGATGTACGAGATTTACTTAAAAAAAAAACGAGGAGAGAATAAAAAAAGGCAAAAAAAAAAGAAACTGCAGTAATCAGAAGAGCAACAGGCAAAAGCGAAAATAAAACGTGCCACAAAGTCAACAACAACAAGAGCAACAAGAACAACACTCGAAATTTTGCAGAACAACTTGAAACTTCTACAGTGAGTGGCAAAAGTGCATGCGCAGTGCACTTTAAATCGCATAATAATTGAAAATTTATGTTAAATGCACATAATGAAGTTGCACTCGGCACACACACACACACACACACACACTTACACACACAAACACACTGAGAGTTAACAATGTGCACATTGTAATTTAATTTACTTAATTTCTGTAACTAAATTGCCAATCCAAAACGAGGCTGAACTGAACAACTTCTTGTGGTTCAATTCAAAAACTCTCAACCTTCTTTTCCCCTCCACCTCATTCTGCCTCTTCGCCTTCTTCATTTTCGCTCCTTCCCTTGCCACATAATTGAACTGTGAGACTGCAATTCAAATTAACCGAAATATGCACTTGAATCCACTCAAAAGCCACTTTATGAGACTCCATCTCAAGTCTCTTAGCTATAGAGTATCTGTGTATGTGTGCGTGTGTGTGTATGTGTGTAAGTAAGTTTGGTAATAGACATCAGTCAGTTAGGCAGTTAGATTGTCAGTCAGTTAGTCAGCTGCCAAGTGACAACGACAACGAATTAAAATACAACAAAAAACAAATGAAATAAAATAAAAAGTAATTTTAGTTGCAATTGCAACAGCATTGGAACTAGCAATTATTACACTGAGCGCAAGGGGCGACTAAATACAAAGTATTTATTTAATGCAGTTAAATCAAACATTTTACATCACACAAACAGTGCAAGAAAAAGTTTGGTTACATTGCAAATAATCAACAACTATATAAAAATATTTTTATTTCTCTACATAATGTTGTTTTAATTTAATTATTTTTTAGTTGTCCTACAGTCTTAAGTTCTTCTGAGATTAACAGTATTAGCTACCTGAACACTTAAACTTTAACCAAATGATCATTTTGTATTACACTGTAATGCCAGCCTGTTTTAAGCTCTTTGCAATCAATTTAATCTTAGTTTTTTGCATTTTACTGCAGATATTTATTTTATTAGATGGCAATTCAAGATACACGTACAAGTTACTGATATCGTTGCATATTTCCTCAAATTGATTAGTTTTATTGTCTCGATCAATCAAATGAATAATAAAACTGGTCTTTAATTGCCTTTGAGCTGGTTTCTTGAACTAGTTTATTCTACTTTAAAAAACTAAGATGATAATATAAAGTTGATATTTTAAACTTCTTTGCTAATAGTTAATTAATTAATTGAATAAATAGCAACTTTGGTTTAATATTTACTTAACTACCGGAAAAGTTATAGGGAATTTGTGTCACTAAATAGTCACAAATAAGTCAATAGGTAAAATAAATAAAATAACAATAGGTAAAAACTAAAAGCTATTTTTTTAAAGTCAATTGTTAGTAATTAAATATTGAGGTAAAGCGAAACTCTTTTTCTTTTTATATTAAAATAGCTGAAATGTATTTTATATAAATAAATATTCAGAAACTTTGTTGTACATTTTTAAATAAATCATAGACTATATAGTTTGAAGTTATTCAGAAAACTATTTGCCTGACTTTAATTAGTTTGTAGAGTATCTGATAGTCTCAAGACTTATGCATCAAATCAAATTTCAAAGGCCCGAATGCTCTTATCTTTGTTTACACTTTGGAACTTTAGTTGATGCCGAAAGAGAATTGAAAATGCTTTTTTGTTGTTATCCAAAAATTGATGCTGATGCTGCCGAAGTTTGAAATGTGATTTGTGCGTGTGCCTCGATTTTATTTCCATGCGATTGGCTTGGATCAATTTTGAATTCGAGCGGTTGTTGTGCGATTAAAGTTTATTGAACCCGACAACGTACAAGAAGAATAAGAATGAAATAAAGGCAGAGAGAGAGAGAGAGAGGGAGAGGGAGAGGGAGAGGGAGAGGGAGAAAGGGAGAGCAGGCAACGCATTCTTGGCACACAAACAAAACACAAACATTTCGTTTGATTGTATTCCATTTTGTGCCTCGACTGGCGCTTTTGCTTGGCATTTTATTTGTTTTTGTTTTGATTTCATATGGAGGCACTATCGGCACAGGCCACGCCTCCAGCCACCAAACGCCCACGATCAACATCAGCGCCTGCGTCAGAATCCAAATGAATCCAAATGAAAACAAACAAATTGCAAACGAGATGAAGTCCAAGTTGATATCGGTTCACATCGAATTGGTTTGGATCGGAATCGACTACAGAATGAGCAATACTCGCGATATCTTAACTAGGCTAATGGCTCTTAGCCGATGCGAATGCTCGATTCGTTTCTATACTTAAATCCCCGCAAAGATGCAGAGGGAATTAATCATAAACAGCAACCAAGAAACCAGCAGTGAGTTGAACTGAGTTTCATGAAAAGTATTGAAGAAGTCGGATCAAATTAAACTCAGATTAAAGCTTATTATGTACATTATTCTTTCTAGAAGACAGTATATAAGATCTTACATTACATTGAGAGTAAAATGTCCTTTTTAACAGATCTGTTTAATTAAATTTGAATAAATAAATAATAAATAAGCTTATTAATTGCAGTGAGTTGAACTGAGTTTCATTGAATGTATTAAAGAAGTCGGATGAAATTAAATTCAGATTAAGGTTTATTTTGCATAAAATATTCTTTCCAGAAGACAATATATAAGATCTTATGCTACGTTAAGATTAATATGTCTATTTAACCAATTTAATCAATTTAAAAAAATCATTTCATTTTGTCAATTGTTGTTCATTATTCCTTCATAAATACGTCTAAAAGTAAACTTTTCCTTAAGGTTTATAATTTAAACAATGTTATGCTTTAATCCGTCAATTATTTATTTAAAATAAAGTCATTTTGTTACAGATAAGTCTTAATCAAAATGATTGTTTCTTCGTTATTAGCCATTTCTTTTGTATGTATTCAAATTTCTCTCTAAAAATCCCTTTTTGAATCGTTCCATATAAAAAAAAATCGTTGATTGTATGCGTAACTTCTAATCGAAAAATGTGTTGATCTTTTAATATTTTGCAACCCTTTTTGCTAACACAAACCGGTTAATAAACTTGTATGTAGGTCAAGTTTTGTCTTGATAACACACACTAACACACACACACAACAACTATTATAATAACAATAAAAGCAACAGGCGTGTCAAATGCAACAACAACATGAAGAACATCGACAAACAAACAACATAAATGGCGCATTTGAATCTATCTACTTTGAGTTTTGAGTTGGGTTGGGTTCGCTTTGGTTCGGTTCGCCTCGGGACTCTATCGCGGGATCGCGGGATCGCATCTCGGGGTTTGATGGGATTCGTTTTGCTATTCAGCTAGTTCTGTTTAGAGATTATTAGAATAGACGCATAGAATTTCATTGTTGGCAACATCTTGGGAGTTGAGTTTCAGCTAGTTCTAGGTAGATAAACCCATTCCAAAGGATAGAAGATAATAAAAGCCCAGCATTTAGCAGGTAGGGGCACAAAACTGACAATGGCTTTTGCCAAAATCAACAACAAAATGTATTTTCTAAGAAATGAATACACAAAAATGAAATGAAAGATGGAGTCTTTTTTCTTGATTCAATGCAGCTGTTCATTCGAGCTGTCAGTCCATTGTCTTTTTATTTTTTGCATAAATATATAATTATTATAATATTCATCTTTAGTTCAGTAATTATTACTGTAGTATTATTACATTCAACTTACATTCAAAGTTGACATCCAAGTTTATTTCTTCCTTTCAACAAAGTGCACAAATATCAGCATTATTAGGCAATTTCTACAGACAGTATTCGGATATTGATCTGAAGATGGGAAACAGGTAGTCTTTAGGAATAAAAATCTGTACTCCAATTTGCTGCAAAGCTGGCAACGTGGGGATCCCTACCTCCTTATTATAATTGCAAAAGAAAAGAACAGAACAATTAATATTGATTCAGAAAAATCTGAAATATTTGCAGTTTAAGAATAAACTTATTTGACAATTAACACAAAGCTTACAAATAAAACTATTTGTATATAGAATTTTAAAATATAGTTTTCACAAATTTGGATATAAGAAATCGCTCAATTTTCTATGACCAAATAAATATTCTCTAAGTTGAAAAGAATAGTCGTTCCATCAGCTAATCAAAATTTGCTAAAATACATATAATCGAGTAATAATAAAATCAGAAATGTGAATTGCAACAATGTTTATATATTTGGTGACATGTTCTAAAATATGACGATTGGCAGATATGGATTTCTGAAGGTATAATTGTATAATGTTAACCGATTTGTTGATCTAAATTACTTACGAATTAAGTTGAATGGACTTCTTTTGCTTCGATCACAAGTCAGTTTCAATGTATATATATATATATATATATATTTGCGTGTGTGTGTGTGGGCGCCTAGATGTCAGCATTAAGGTCTGGGCCGTCTGTTGCAGCTGCTCTGGCGGTCTTCGGAGCAGCCGCATTAGCATGCCACCAGGAGGAAAGCGCATTGCGCAATGCAAAATGCAAGAGAAGAGACAGTACAAGGCGGGGTGAAGGGTGGAAGGGTGGAGAAAATTGCAATTTATTATAATTTAATCTAGAATAGAAAATTAAATAGACGCGCATACATTGTTGCAAGTTATCGCCTGGGGCTCGTTTGGGTTTTATCTACCGTTAGGCTGCGGCAGTGTCAATAACACAGAGTGTGGGCATCGCGATGAAGGGAATGAAGGCAGCCAGGGTGAGGCGTGGAGGAAGGGGGGGAAGGGGGGGGTTTGCAGAGCAGAGGCACACGTGCTTGAGTGCGCGGGGGCGTCGACGTTGACTGCAATGGAGGGCAAACGACAGCGTCGACAACTGTCACTGTCACAGTCGCAGTCGCAAAACGACGCCAGCAGCGAAGCCAACTGTGACGCACAGTGGGACAATCTCGAAATGTTTTCTTACATTAAATTTTCCAACTATGTATATTCGAATTATTTTTATTATTGCATATTTTATATTAATAGGTCAAGAAAATAATATAGTTTAATAACTTTTGTAATGTCTATTTGCACTAAGCGATAAATACAATTATGAAAACTATTTTTATTTGGCAAAAATACACAATGACATTTTATTCAAATTTTTTCAACAGTTAAGTATAAAACAGATGTAACTCCACAGTGTTCTTTTTCTTCTACTACCATTTTATTTCGAGATTTCATCAGTATTTGGACTATAACATCCGTAGGAGCTTGTTTTTAACATATTCCAACATTAGTTATGTTTCATCAAAGTGAAAAGCAGTATTTTATTTAGATCGCGCACTACAAATTGTGTTGAGTTTGGTAATCTTTGTAATCTTTGAAGATTTTACTTTAAATTTAATATATTATTTTAACAATCGGTCCCATCGAAGATATAATTTCTTCTTTACAGCCTTTAGGTCTTCTGTCCCATTGTGCGATGTCAACGGCGACTCTGACGCTAGCAGCGTTTGTGGTTGAAAGTTGCATATCTATTGTTATTGTTGTTCTTGTTGTTATGCTTATTTGCTGCTTAGCAAACGAATAAAAATTAATTCAAAAATAAATTATTGTCATTGTCGTTGTTGTTGCTGCAAGTTATTAGTTTAAATTGCGGTTGCAGCAGCGGCAACAACGTGAACGACAACGGCAACGACAACAGCAGCTGTCAGTTTTCATTTGTTGTTGCCGACATGCTGGTGTTTGTTGTGGTTGTTTTTATTGTTGCTGTTGTTGCTGCTGCTATTGCCGAGTGCATTCACTTCTATTGCATTGTGTGACCTTTGCAAGTTCATGCAAAATGAACGTTCTTGAACTTTCCACATCATCATCATCATCGTCAGCATTATCATCATTATGATCGTCACCCATCATCGGTTCGTTCAGTTTTGGTGTTTATGACCCAAAAAATAATAATGTTTAAAAAAGTAGGAGAATTAAAGTAAAACACATGGCGTATACTCAATATGCATTTTGCATTTTGACACAAATTATGCATACGCCTAGTGGTTGTGTTTTTCTATTTTGTCTTAGGCTGTTACACGAAAAAAGAATTAGTTAAAGACGCAATTTTTACAAAATACTAAAATGAATGTCTGTCAATGTTGGAAAACTACATTGCTGTTTTATCAAAGATTTGATTTTGAAATTAAGTAGAAATCAAATGGGATCCTAAATAGCAATTTTTAAGAGTTTCATATGTGTAATAAGAAAACAAAAGGTTTGCAAGAAAGTTGAGTTATTTCAAGCTTTAAATTGACCACTAAATAGTTGTTTCTTTTGAAACTTAAATTTAAAGTGGAAAAATTTTCACTAAGCGATAAAAAAACGAAGGATTTGAATTAAGGTTATCAATTTCAATTGCTCAAAGTTTTCGGTTACAGTTTTCCTCAGCGCTGAAACAATCAAAAATATATCCGATTAAATTTAACTAATATGGAGTTGTTTGTAGACCTGGATAATCGACAAATTGCATTAGGAAATGCATTAGCCGATGACAATGTCAAATAGGCAATGTTTTTTTATGATTTATTTGATGACTCATTAAAAGTGTCTGGTCGCCCGACAGTTAATTTGTTAAGCTACACGGTTGACTTGAGCATACAAAAAACTATTGCAAATTGCATAAGACGCACATAAAACATGCATATAACTATCCTTTGGAAGTGGAACCAAACCGAACCGAACCGAACTGAGCTGAACTGGCACTCATTAAATCATACAAATTGCGAGGCTATAAAATGGCCAATGAATTTTTAAGGTAGCCAAAAGCCGAGCGGAAGAGAAGAAGGAAGAGGCCAAAACAAGAAACAGACCAAAACCAAATTGCTTTGTGTGTGTGTGTGTGTGTATGTGTGGGTAATCACATTAGACTAACATAAAAAAATAAAACAGCTAAAATACGGCATGATGCATTTGGATTTTGAGGCGCCACAGCATCAAATCAACAAGTTTATGAGTTGCAATTCTTATGAAACCAAACAATATATGTTTTTTTAGTTGTGGTTGATTCTCTTGCTGTTGCTGTTGCTCTCTTTTTTTTTCATGCTTCTTCACATGTACACAAATATTACATTAAGATCAACAGACAATGACAACAACAACCCCGACAATAAGCAAACGAATCGAAAAATTAACGAAAGAAAAGGCGGCTAATAACCTAAAGTTGCTCTGGCTAAAATCCCAAACGCCGCTCTGAACAATTTTAAGGCATACACTGAGAGAATAATACATTTTAAACACCAGAATAAGGCAAATCACAGCTGAATTGCAAATGGTAAAGCAACAATGGATAGTACTATCAATAAACCTATATTTCTAGAGATTTTTCATGTTTCCACAGCAAGAATAGTGGAGAAGGAGTTGGTGATTGAATAGTTCAAGCTATAATTAATGAGCATAATATAACAATATAATATGTGTATGTATGTATTTATTACAATCTTAATTTAGATGATTGCATTGATTAATCGCTTTTATTATTAAGATATTGTATTTGCGTGTATCTAGTAAACTTTAACTATCTTAATATTTTTGAAGCTTCAGTAAACTTTTTAAAATATTGCTATTCCATATCCACCTATTTCTTTCATAATTTAAGCTTTTTATATTGTAATTTTTTATTTAATAATAAATTAATTTTAAATTATGTTAAATTGTTATTAAATTCAACTCTTAAAATTTTTTTAAATTAGATCGAGTTTTAAGTTGAATGGGAAAATCGCCCAATATAAATATTGAGTTGTTGCTGTATCACAAAATTTAATTATTTTTATCGTTTTTAATCACGATGAAAAACATTGAGTTGTCGTTTTCATTTGAAAATCGATTTATTCAACTCGACAGATCGCAAAAATATGATCGATCTGATCGCTTTTGCCAAAATCGAGTTGTCGCTATATCGATGTATTTTTACATCACTAGTTATTAGGAGTTTTCATTGAATACACGTATATTGTTTGTTCACTGGTTTCGCTCGGTGTAATCGCGTGTATAACATTAAATTCCTCCAGACATGAACATGTGTGTAGCCAAATGATGGGGAAAAGGCATGTCGCGTTTAATATGTGTGTGTGTGTGTGTGTGTGTATCTGATATATCTGATGTTACTATTGTTGTTGTTGTTAGCCGGCTGTTGTTGCTGTTGCTGTTGCCATATTACTGCCCCCATCTCCGCTGCCTCAGCCGCTGTCGCAGTTGCCGTCTTCGTCTCCGTCTCAGTTGTTGCGGTCGCTGCTGCTGCGTCGTTTCTTTCACATGGGGTTTTCGAGAAACCTATAGACCTACATTTTAAACAAATTACGTTTTTCTCGTTGTTTTGTGTGTTTGTTTTGTTGCTCTCATGTTTGTGTGTGTGGTGTGTGTGTGTTGTTTTTCTTTCGCTCTTAGTTGCTGTTATTGTTGTCTTTTTATTATTATTCGGCTGCGTTGACTTTTCTTCCAAGAAGCGACTGCATTGCTGCTGCTGCTCTGCCGCGTCTCTGCTCTGCTCTGCTGCTGCTGCATTTAATGAAGATGAACAGCAGATGATGATTATCAATATAGTCAGTCAGTCAGTCAGTCAGTCAGTCAGTCAGTCAGTCAGTCAGTCAGTCAGTCAGTCAGTTAATCAGTCAGTGTGGCAAGCCGTTTGAATTGCTGCCATGCCTTGTCTTGTGTCCTCTGCCTTTTTCTCTTTCCCCATTTCATTCTCTTCCCATTGGCTGTTGCCTGTGTCTAATCGCACTTTGTTGTTTCTGCACCATCATCAGCTTTATGTTTTATTGTTATTGTTGTTGCCTTTTGACGACTGCGTCATCAGCGTACGACGATCGCATACTCTCACACATTAGCCAACTCCTACTTCTCTCGCTCTCTTTCTCGTGCTCTCTCTGCGCGCTCTTTCTCCCTTCTCTCTCTCTCTCTCGTTTGCCTGCTCACTCTGTCCGTCTGACTGTATGTCTGTCTATCTGGTTTGCGGCACTGGGTCTTCACTTTCGCCAATTCTGAGCTCCACTTGCCAGGTTCAATGGCCCCATCGTCGCTTTGCTGCTAACGCTGCCTCTGCCTCTGCCTCTGTCGCTGTCGACGTCGCTGTCGCTCACTTTGAGCGCCATTCGCACGTTTTTAACATTGTTTGAAACCTTTAGGCTTGAGGCTTTCGGGATTGAGCATTGCTGTCTTTTTCTGGCCAACTTGAGACTCGGCACGTCATTTGTACATTTGTACATTTCTTCATTTATTTGTTTTGTTTATGCTTTTTTAAGCGCACTTTGTTGCATTTGTCTCATTTGTCTCATTTGTTGTCTTTTTTTTGGAATTGCTCTTTGTTGGCATTGTTACTATTCTGGCCGCTCCTTTCTTCCACCCACCTCCCTTTCTTCGTTTCAATCTTTTAACAATCTTATAAACGTAGTCTTCCCGATCTCTTGGAATTGCTACTTGCTATGCCGACGCCTATGCAACGTAGTCTTCTTCTCTCTTCTTTATTTGAATTCTTACTTGTTTTACCTTTCCTTCTTCTCCTTTTGCCGTCTTACGGCATTCTATTTAAAGAAGTGATCATGTTCTGTATACTCTAAAAAATATTATCATTATGTCTTGAATATTGCGTGTTAATAAAGTGCCAATTATACACATATAATTTATATATATTAATAATAATTTGTATTTATTTCTCAAAAGTGTTACACTTGTGGATTTGTTTTTCTTTTAAATAATGTGTGGTGAACAGAAGTGCTATACTAAATATTGCTACAATAGAGAATATATATTTTGAATATTGATAAACATGTTGCTACAAAAAGCTGACATGGCTACATAGTATTAGAATAAAGAGTAATCCTTAATTGCTAATATTGTAACTGTGGAGGACATTAGCCCAGTTTAGAGTCGGAGCAAATGACACTTGTGTAGAAGAAAGCATGTGAAAGAAACGAAAAACGATTATAGTATTTATCACGTCTGTATACAATAGTGACTTAACACCTTCCCCCATAAAAATCTACGAAACTAGCTATTTTTAGCCATTTAAAGCCAGCAACTTATGCAGTCAAGCAGTCAGGTTATCGCTTAAACAGTTCAATGAACCTTTTCAACTTTCATAATACTAACTAAAAAGTTGACAAGAAACAAAAATACACAAATAAAATAAAGAAGAAACATTTTCAGCCCTTTGACTCACTGCGAACACAGTAGTTTAATAAAGAAAAATATTCCCACATTCAAGTCTGACATTACGAAACTTTGTATGTAATATACTCTTAAATATGCCCTAAAAATTGTCCACATTAAACAGTGCACACTGGTATATTGAAACTGGAAATGGAGATGACGATGATGATGGTGATGGTGATGATGATGGTGGAGTACCCCTCAATTAGGCTAGTTGAAGCAAAGTGACGTGATATAATAACACACATTAAACACATATTTGGAACGTCATAAAAACGCCCACAGAACATGCGCGTATAAACTCTATATTTAGGCATATTCGGCAAATTGGCTAATTGGCTAATCATTGGCTTGGTTTTAAGCCCGAAAATTATCGAAGAAACGAGTCGGAAAGTAAATTAAAGTATATTTTTTTGAGAGTCACTTTTTACGGAAAGTAAACTACAAATTATTGTATTATTAAAATATGTCTTTGTTTCAAATTCACAAATAATATCTGCAAAGTTTTCAAAACATAATTTACTTATTCATATACATATATTTATTTATATTGAAGCGCGTAAGTTTATTGGCTTAAAAAGTCCAGCAAAATCGATTTCTTCGAAGCATTTTAAGAATACTACACCAATGGTTTTTGTATTAATTCAAGACAATGTTAGAAAATTAATGTAAAATTCTAAATAAACCGTCAATTCCTACTGAATTGAACTATGGAAAATGTGGCAAACTATTTTCATTTGATATTTTTACACAAATTCGTAATATTTCTAAGAAATGTATATTTTATTAGATTTCCTAATCGCCAACTCTGCACAGAAAAGTCGCAATACAATTATTAGTTATAATGCAGTTTTGTATTATTTTAAAATTATTTTGTTACACATTTACACAACACATCGAGTTCAATGCATATTTAATTGTAGACTTTAGTATACATTTGGTTGACGACATAGGTTAACGGGCAGATAGATCCAGATAGATACATATGTAGATACTAGATACAAGATACAAGACCACGGCGATTGTTTTGTTGTTGTTGAGTGCAAAGATTTCACAAATACCTGAATCATTGACAAACTGAGGTATCAAGCAAAGTTCCATTATAGCTAGCTTCTCTCTTCACTCTTCCCTCCACTTTGCTTCCCCCTTCTCTCTATGCACCTATTTCCCCTTAAGCTTTTCTCCACCTTTCGCCTATTGCATTGTTTATGACATTTCGCCTGCCTTATTTTTCCGCAGTCAAAGACATTTTTGTGACGATCGTCACCGACTTTTTCCTCCAAGTTTCACTGAGTTTTCTTTTCGTCAGTATTTCTCTCATGATGTTGTTGCTGCTGCTGCTGCTGCTGTTGTTGTTGTTGTTGTTGTTGTTGCCTTGGTGTGGGTTGCATCTGTATAAACAAACTGATTATCACTTCTCGATGTTGCTGTTGTTGTTTCGCTCTTCACGACACGCGTTGTTATCACTCAACCGACAGAGCGCTTGTCACTCGACAGTGGGTGAAATTGCCAATGAATTTCATTTCAATTGCGGCCATTTTCCCCATCGATGGAGTCTGAAGGGCAGGGGTAAGTGCCATAAGATAACGTAGGGTCTGAACTGGGCACGCCTTGTCATTATATGTCAAGATTTGGTATATGTCAATTATTGCATGTGCTTTTTTTCGTTTGAATATATATTTCATATTAAGCACAACAAATTCCAGCCATTAAACTGGAAGACTTTCTGGGATCTGACGCTGAAGATCTTGAAAAACATTTCTTGACTTCAACAGCTGATGACTTTAATATACAAATAATTGATTTTATTTTAAAGTATATTTAGAGTCAAGTTTCAGCCATATTACTTAAGCGTATTCCAAAATTATAATAATAACTCTAGAAACATTTCATATTTATATCTCATTTGCTTACAATTTATATAATATTGTTTCAGTATTCATCAAAATACTGACACTCGAAATCTTAGGATGTATTTCTAAATTTAAGCATATGCAGATCTTAAGTTATTGATAATGAATACGAATGTTCAGAATATGATCGCTTTGATTAGTCAGATTGTTGTTTCCATTGATGAAAATAAAACTATTCGAATCCTGATATCAGTTCTAACTAGAAATTAGCCAGTTGAGTGAGAAAATAGGAACTAGGAAGGCAGAGCTTCCCTCTTCAGGTTCGCTCAAGACATTTCGGTTAAGTGTTTCTGTGATCTTTTTTGTTTTTTTGTGTGGCCGTATGTTTACTTCCGCTCAACTCAAATGCACTCAGCTGCACTTTCAATATTTGCGCAACTAATTCGCACACGAGTTTTCCTATTTTTTTTTTTCTTTGTTTTTCTGTCTATAATGGATATTTAACTGTTTGTGATGTAATGCCAAGCGATGTGTCTGTATACAGTCTCCAGTTTCAGCTAGACACTGTAGATGATTGTTTACCAAGTATAGTATAGTATAGTTTACTATAGTATAGTTAAGTGTTATATGGAGCTTTTTTGACCCAGTTGCAGTGACACTTTCAAATGCCGTTGCAATCAAATACAAGTCGATACCAACATATGTATATGTATACATTTAAGTATTAAATGCATTTGTGGCTTTCTCGTAACATTTTCTGAATTGCATTGCGAGGCTTTGCATAGTTCATAAAGATCTCATGAAGAGAAAGTGCGTAGAACTGCAAAAAACTAAAAAAAATAGCTGAAAAAAAGGAGAAAAAACTGGCAACTGTGTCAATTAATATGCTAAATTATACATACAAGTCGCCAGACACCAAACTGATGGCCCAGTTGGCGACTGCCAATCAATTGCAAAAAATAAAAAGGCGAGATAAATAGAGAAAGAGCGATAGAGGGGAGCGGATGAGAGGGGAGGGTGGAAACTAGGAAGCATAATTCCCAGCTAACTAATTACCACACAATGTGACGTGAAAGTTCGTGAAACCGGCAAGAAGAAAGCGCTGACTGTATATCTGTCTTTATCTGAATCTCTATCTGTATCTGTATCTCTGTCTCCTTCACATATTTATGAACTTCCTCTCGGTTAATGTCAAGTTGCCATCAACTCGCCCCCATTTTGTGGCACTGCCCCTGCAACCACCTACAGTCCACCAAGAGTCAGAGTCACCACCATTCAATTACGTAGCGCTTATATAATGTAATCTAGTGTAATCTTTGTCAGAGCCAAAGTTGGTCAACTCTGAAAGTAGTTGGTTGACTTTTGAGTTCTACTCGAGCGCCTGCTTTCTAAGCCACCTTTCAAATTCAATTTAGAAATATATATATTGTACATATATAAATATACCACCATATACAGAGAAACAGAGATAGAGAGAGGCAGGGAAAGGCAGAGAAAGAGAGAAACACCCACACAGAACAGGCTTAAACTGGAAATGATATGAATATGTATGAAATGTGCATGCATAAATTACGTATACGACAAGTGGCCAAGTTGAACGAAGCCCCTGCAGCAGCAACAACAACCACAACAACAACAACAACAACTCGACTTTAACTTCCAAGTCAACCTTGCACATTTCTCATGGCAATGGGCCAAAAGTCATGGAAGCAAAGCTAGCTTCCCAGGAAAACGAAATAGAACTTCAATAAATTATTAGATTGAAATAAGTTACGAATCAAGTTTTCATAAAGTCTGTATTATACAAATTAGCTTCTCTCACAATTAAAAACAATTACAGGGTATCAATTTATTAAGCATCACCAGCAGAAGTGGCAAATTGCCTAAATGACGACAACAAATTTGCATAGTCGAGGCCGCAAATTAAGTCAGTCATAAATAACAAATCAAAAAGAAATGACCAAAACTAACAAAGAAAAAAACGAAAGAATTGGGTCAGTAACACGCCAAAATAAAAAGAAAGGAAAAACAAAAAAAAAAAAAAATTAATATAAAATTAAAGAAAAGAAAGAAAAGATATATACAAAACGCAATTGAGCATGGTCATAGCTTTGAAATGAAAGACAAAGACCACAGACGATAAAGTCGATGACGAACCAAACGAATGGGAAGAATGCATAGGAATCTATTCCTATATATAAACTCATACTATCTATATAAGTATGTATATAAAGCATGTTCCGCCTTTGTCAAATTGCTAAGAAGGAAGTTCACAGCGCAACAAAAGCAAAATTAATTAAAAACAGCTGAGCAAAAGAAAAAAATATATATATAAAAAACAAAATAGAAGCACCAAATAACAAAAAACAACAGAGCGTAAAGAACATCAAATAAATTGCACAAATTTTTTTATAGACAAATAAAAAAAAAAGAAAAAGCAAGGAAAAAACTAATTGATGACCCAATTCTTTTTGTCAAACAACAAATACTTTAAACTATTAAACTATACAACTAAACAAATTTTTAGGCTTAAAGTATATACAAAAAAAAAAAAAAAAATACAGAGCATAAAGAACTTTGTGATTATTTATATAAATTCCCTATGAATCTAATGATTATACAGTTGAATTTTAGAAAGAGGCTCATAATAGTGAAAAGAAAAATGCTAGTGAAATATATAAACCAGTTGACTTTCTTAAAAAAAAGGTTCAGTTACTAAAATATAATACGAAATTAAATTATGACAGTGCTCGAAAGAAGGTTTTTAGGTGTCATGGTGAGAACCGAATTTTTCCACAATATTGTAGGTTATGCAAGCTGATTTCATACATACACTCTAAATATGGAGATTATCTGATTCACCTTATAATCAAAATGCCCGACGAAAGCGTATAAACATACAAATAATAACAATAATAGGAATAGACAAAACAAAAAAAATAAACACAAAACAAAAGCTGCTGCGGCTGTCAATGAACTCTGCAAGCCCTTAAAGCACACACAAACACACACACACACACACACTCACACGCACTCAGACTCAGTCTAAACACCACCACACACACACACAATGCACGTTGTTGTATAAAAAAGGCGACTTGTTTAATATCGGTCAATGTATTCCAAAAAATACAAAACGAGATAAGAATTTCAAAAATTTTTCTTTTGATTGCGTGTGTTTACTTAGCAGTGTATGCGTGTGTTGTGCGTATGCTTGTGTGTGTGCGTATGTGTGTGTATGTGTGAGTTTTGGTGTTGTATGCAATGCCAAACTTTCACGTAATTTTTGCGTGATTTTTTTTTGTCTTTGCTCACCTTCTCTCGATGCGAGTGTGTGTGTGAATTATATTATTTTTGCGTCTGTTTTGTCCGTTGTAAAGAGTCAACAACCTTTAGCGTATTCAAGAAGCGCCAGACCTTCCCCTAAGCCCCTCCTTCTCTCACTCTGACTCTGACTCTTCCTCTCCCCGTCTATCCCCCCAGCTTCAGTTAATAGCTCCCCTTACCAACTATCAACTACAACTAGAAAGCTGTTTGCCTTAGTGGCCTTAATCAACATAAAAATGGCATCATACGTTGATAGTTGTAGTGTTTTCATTATTTTTTTTACTTTTGTATTACGCAAATTACTTAAGTATTTTATTATGTAATTAAATCTATTTATATAATTAATTTTTTTAAAATATGGTTTATCATTTCTTAAATCGATTTACAGAGCATTTCATTTTCGGCAAAATATTTAAGTTTATTGATTTCTTTGTTGTGTTTTTCTGGCGCAAATTAGTTAGTTTCGGATTTTTAGTATTGGTTTATTATGCACTTTTTTTGTAGTTTTATTTGATTTTGGTAACAGTCGCTTCAACACTTTCGCTGGAGCGAACTAATGACGTCTATCAAATAGAAATTTTGGCTATAAGATTAAGCACTTTCGAATCGCCTTTGGATATAATATGGGATATGCTACACAAATGCATACATACGTGTGTATTGTTACTAGATGCTAATATAAAGACTTAAAATCGTAGAATAAAGATTTGAGTAAAAAATATGCGCAGATTCTCTATAAACTTTGCCATTGTGTTTGAGTCTCTTTATTTGCTAAAAAGTAATTGTCTACATGTATACTGAAATACATATATATACATATTAATATATATACATATAAACATATTGATGTATTATTTACATATGTATTTCAATATAAAATAAGCGCAGATTTACAGTCACTTTTTTTATTTTGCTGTTTATCAAATTTGATTCTTCTCAAATTAATTGATTCCGCTGCGTTGACAGTTTTTTTTTGTAATTAAATTCAATTTGTAGGTCTTGCATTTCTGATAACCTTGTACATATATAGTAAATGTGGTGTGGGGTTTACTTTTTGCCTTGTCATGGCATTCTTTTTCGGTTTGACCCACAAACCTGAACATTGCCCATATGGCACGCTTCCCAACTAACCGCAGAATTTGCACTTTTTAAGCTGGGAAAACAGCAACAACAAGCACTTAAAGAGCTCTGACAACACGTGACAGCTTAGAAAGACAACAGAAAGAAAAAACAGTGATGTGAAAAAAAGAAGGAAATAAAAACTTCAGAGTAAGCAACTTGGTGGGAGAAACTGTTGTCAATAAAAAATATAAGTACAATATATATGGTAAATGGTATTTCATATACGGCAAGTTTTTTTCACTTTGAACGAAATTTCAATGGAAATTCATGTGTATTTTGAACATTTCTTCTTTACTTTCTTTTAATTTATAATCGCTGACACATTTTTTAAGCTCCTGTTAGATTCAAAGAGTGTGTGACAAGGCTCACGTAGACACTAAATGTCAAAAGAGCTTGGCTAATGAGTGGGATATGTATCTAAATATACAGGTTTTTTTTTATTAGAATAGTGGAGATATACACGAAAGTGAATAAAAAAAATGAAATATTTATATATTTGTATAGTATGATATTTATTATATATAGTTTATATTTAAAATATATCCCGATAAATGTTTTCATTGCCTGGTCCAACAGAATCATAAATTTTAAATTGCATTTGTTTTTATTCTTCTTATGGTTACATCAACAATTACCACATTTCGCAGGTTTTGTATTTATTTAAATTATGTATATATACCATATATATTATTTTGTTGGTCTTCTATATCTGATTAAAGTATAAAAGTGTTCCAATTCCACATGTTTCCATTCAATTTATTTATGAACTGAGAACTGCTTGAAATGAAACAATTTTCAATACGGTTTTCAACTTTTCTGCCTATCAGAACCCGGACATTGCATTTTGTTGTTGCATTCATAATGCAGCTGAGACTCCTATTCGCTGCGTATTCATCAGATACTTTGCATCAGATACATGCAATACGATTCATTTAGTTGTGTGTGTGTGTCTGTGTGTCTGAATGTGTGTGTGTGTGTGTGTGTTTGATTGTGCGTGTGCGTATGCTTTGTTTGATGTTGTCTCTTGCTGACTGCATTGACCCCCACTTGGGGCCTGTGCCAGGCGTTGCTGTTGTTGTTGCTGTTGCTGTTGTTGCTGTTTCATACACGCACATTGCGGTTCATTGCACTCTCTATTTACTTTGGCTTCCCATATTTAACATTTACATTTTGTTTTTCCTTCTTTTTTTAGTAGAATTTTGGTCATATTCGTTTTAACTGAGGATGCTGCATTTTGAATTCGATATTTTACACTCTTTTTGTACAAGTTGCGCAGTTCGTTTAGACGGAGGGCGAGAGGGTGTGTGAAGAATGAAAATATTTAAATAATTTTGATAGATATACGACAATAACAAGAAGAGAGCGTGATAGAGTGAGAGCAGGAGGTGGGAAGAACTGAGGCTATTGACTCGTGCGATCTTCGTTGGTAATCGTGCATTTTGTGGAGGAGGAGGAGGAGGAGGAGGAGTATAAACCGAAGCATTGACCGAGAGTTAAGCAAAAGAACACAGAGAAACGGAGAGAATACAGAACATATACTCGTAAAGAGAGGAATGAAAGAGAGAGAAAGAGAGCGACGTCTGGTCGCTTACATGTGATATCGGCGATATCAGTTGACAGTGGAGAATCGTTTGTTCCTCCCTCAGTCCGTTGTTGTGTTTTTGTATTCCATACAAAGAAATAAACATATGTAAACACACACTCGCACACACAGTGATTTTACTTATGCCTCGAACTAAGGTTGAGACTGAAACTTTTGTTTCTTTATGCCCTGCACCAAACAATTGACTGCGAAAGGGTGTAATCAAGTTGTGGATATCTTTTGATAACGTCAGAATGAAATATATATGTAGATAATACTTACTTTCTTCTTATACTAATAGGGCAATTGACCTGCATGTGATTAACAGAGATTATTGTATAATGTGAGTTAAATGTTAGAGCTTTCTATATATGTACATATTCTTAATCAGTATCAACAGCTGAGTCATTCTAGGCAATTTATAATGCGATATACGCGATATTCATATACATAGTATGTAAGTGATGAAAGTAGTGATAAAAGAAATTTTTTTTTTTATTTACTGATATGGTTTTCTTTGTTCTTGTCTTGTATGATACACCAAACAACTGGTGAAATTTGTACAAATGGAATCTCTTCTTATATGATACTTTACCTATCTCAAGAACATACTGAAAATCGAATTTTTACTTAAGATTATACAGCAAGTGCTTATAAAGTTGATAACTATTGGGAATCTCCCAATTGTCGAAAGTCTAATTGCTAGAAAATAACGTAACTCATTTAATTAGAATATAATAATTTAATATACATATGCAATATATATTATAATTGAATTGAAGTAAATATTGTTAATACTATATTTGGAGTTTCACAGATACAATTTATATTTTCATTATCGAATTATTTCAGTGCATACTTATGGGCACAACGATTATTTCTATTCCATTTTAAACTTTATATTTTACAGTATATAAATAAGTGTATTAAGTTTTGATTTTAAATTAATCAATTTAGTATTATATATTTATTATTACGATTTATTAATTTATAAGCTTTCTTTATTGCAGTGCATCTCCAACGTCTTCTTTAACGTTTCCCTTCATGAATGCAACACAGCAAGAACAACAAATGCAAGCACAAGCAGTTGCAATGCCAAACCATCACCTGCAACAGCAACATCACCAGCAACAACAGCAACACCAGCAAACAGCAACAACAAAACAGCCCACATTACAATTGACATTTCAGAATTTAAACGTGTTGCACAACGAACGCAAAATACTTTCCGATGTGAGTGGATTAGTCAGGTAACAACAACAAACATACAAACATACAAACAAACAAACAAATAAACAAACATACACACCAACAAACTACAACAAAACAAACAGAAAATAATAACAACATAAAGTGCGTAACAGTGGCATAATAAAACAAGCAGCAACCAAACCCACTGAACCACTGACAACTAACAACAACTCTCACCATCTCTCTCTCTCTCTCTTTCCTCCTCTTGCTCCCTCTCACGCTGCAGTCCGGGCGAAGTGCTGGCCATTATGGGACCCTCGGGCAGCGGCAAAACAACATTGCTGGACTGCTTGAGCGGCCAGCGGCACTTTGATAGCGGCAGCGTTTATCTCAATCGAGAGCCACTTTCCAAGCGGTGGCGCCGCAAAATTGGCTACGTGCTGCAGGAGGAGATCTTCTTCACACAGCTGACGCTGCGCGAAACGGTTCTGTACACGGCGCTGTTGCGTCTACCGGAGTCGATGGCGCGTGTGGAGAAACTGCGTCTGGTGGATCACATACTGGAGACACTGGAGCTCACCTGCTGTCAGCAGACCAAGTTCGGGGATTACTTGAATCGTGGTCTCTCCGGCGGCGAAAAGAAGCGCGCCAACATCGCCTGCGAGCTGCTGACCAATCCTCTCCTCATGCTACTTGATGTAAGTACAACTCAAATACTCTATGTTTATTGGAAAGTTACGAATGAATTAATTAAAATTAAAATAAATAAATATAAACAAATATTAAAATTGACTTTGAAAAAAATTTGTATGTTTTTTAGTTAAGCAAATCTTTACAAATGTATTCATTAAAATATACATATAATAATACAGAACATCAAAATAATCTTCACTAAACACACGCTAGTGACGAAAGCAGCACCAAAGGTGCGTTAGGTGACAATAGGTAGAATAAAATATTTGGTACCAATGTCCGATTAGATCCAGTTATATAACAATCGAAAGTTATAATCTTAGCTGAGTAGTTGCATAGTAAGACGCTTCCTAACTGGTTCAGCAGATAAGAGAGTGTAAGTGGGAGGCACAAAATGTAAATGATTGCAGTTAATGGGGCCGTGGGATGCTTTTGATAAAATTTTGTAAGCTTTTAAATATTGTTCGGCTAGAATATGCTTTCATGACTAGACTTTTATCTCGTTTTGAGGTTTTTTTAAATAATACTAAATGAATATTCAACTTCATTAATTACATGAACAATGTGTACAATGTCAGAAATTATTCAAAATATTTGCAAACACACTTTTAGTTAGGATTACATTTGATTTTGAATGCTTATTGCTAACTTGTCACAAAAAATCAATTTTGTTATTGATACGCATAAGGATGTTAAGACTTCATTTAATAATTTAGAGCGCTAAAGCTAGAAAATTTAATAAAATAGTATTTTATTAAATAATAATATTATATAATCATAGTATAAATTTTCAAAGAAATAATATTGAATAAATTAAAAACAAATTGAGAAATTTTGTTCATTCTGGTCAAAAATATAAAAATATTTACACTTTTATACTATTTTATATTTGTTAGCAGTACAGTTAACATTTCATTAAGATCGAAACATATCCGTTTGGCATATCCATTAAAATTGAGATCTTAATTTTAAAGATTAAATTAATATTGAACTTTAACATTCATAGGAGCCGACTTCTGGTCTGGACAGTCACTCGGCCATATCGCTGATGAAGGTGCTCAAGCGATATGCGCAGCTGGAGCAGAAGACAATTGTGATAAGCGTGCACCAGCCGTCATCGCAGATGTTCCACATGTTTGATAAGCTGTTGTTGCTGCATCAGGGACGCACCGCGTATTTTGGGGAGGTGCATAATATCTATCGGCACTTTGAGGATATTGGCGTAACCATCAAGCCCCACTATAATCCCGCTGACTTTGTGTGTAAGTGCAGGAGATAAATTGAGTTTGAATCTGGTTTTTAAAATATTTCTCGTGTTTCTTTTGCAGTGGAACAACTAAAATCACATCCGGATATAAGGGAAAAGCTGTTCATTGCCGCCAGGGAATCACATGGCAACTATTTGAATCGCAATTGCATCAGCAGTCATCAGAGTTGCCTGGACAAATCTGCGAATAAGCAGCATGACAGCATTCTAATCAACGATATCATCAACAATTATTACAATCAACGGCATCATCATCATCACAATCATCATCGCCACCTTCACGATGAGCATCATCATCATCAATACGCCAATTTACATCACACTGCGAATGATTGTGAGGCCGATGAGGAGGCGGCTCAACATTTAGTTTGGTGCGGCGCCGATTCGCAATCAAATTTCAGTTCATGTGCCTCCAGTGATTGTCAATCCTATAATGCCGGCAAACATTGTGCTAACGACGATGATTGGCTTTCTTATCCGACACGTTTCCATACACAATTTAGTGTGCTATCCAGCCGTAACTTCAAGGAGGCCAAGCCACGCATGCTGTCCAAATTGAATTGGTTTCAAACCATTGGCCTGGCCCTGATGGCAGGTGCCATTTGGTTTCAGTTGCCGCGCACCGAGGAATTCCTGCATGATCTACAGGGCTGGATGTTCTTTTCGCAGACCTATTGGATGCTCTTTGCACTATTCGGTGCGCTCAATTCATGTGAGTCCAGTCGCTTTAACAGTATGCTTAATACCAGGATTAGGAACATTCAATTAATTGAACATTTATTCCCGACTTAGAGAAGAAAAGTAAAGATTTCATGAGCTTTTTTTAATTGTGCCCATAAGGGCTTAACACTCTTAATCTTATCAACAAGATTAACCAAATGTTTCCAGAAATTTCTATTTATGCAGAGATTTATTAAGAGAGATTGCATTTTCCATTAACAATAGATTTGAGCATTGTCAACTAAATATTAAATAAATCAAAATTAAAAGAAATATATTTATTTAAATTGATTCGATGCGTTTTAGTTTATTTTGTATTTATGTAATTGACAGAACTTCTATTATTTATTAAAATCTCTCAAGACAATATATTTTCTCCGATGAAAATTTCAATATTATCAGATAATGTAACTTAATTTATCTTTTTTTTCGTACCTGTTTGCTTGACTAACTTGGACAGTTGCGACTAAAAGAAACGGTTTTTTGTTCTGTCTTTGAATCTTTATTTAAATTCGCTTCTTATGTGTACTCTTTAGTCCCTTCGGAGCGTGAGGTTATCAGCAAGGAGCGTCGATCGGGCGCCTATCGTTTATCTGCCTACTATTTGGCCAAAATGTGCGCAGAGTTGCCTCTGGTGATAACTTTACCTACCGTCTACCTCATGATAAGTTATCCTATGCTGGGCTGTAGCAGGTAAGAAGCCAGTACATAGCAACTATAAGTATTAAAATTAATGTACAATATTTTTTGTTAACAGCTTAAAGCTCTTCTTTTTAATGTTGATATTTCTGCTGCTAAATACGATTGTGGCACAGAGTGTTGGCTTCTTCATTGGCGCTTGTTGCATGGATATGAATGTGAGCATTACGCTGAGTGCACTCTATACGCTTGCCACACAGCTCTTTGGCGGTTATCTTTCGTCGCGCATTCCGGAAGGTCTCAGCTGGATAAGGTATACATCGATGATACACTATGCATATCAGAATATGCAAATACTGGAGTTTCGCGAGGGACCAGCTATTAGGTAAGACATCAGAGTGTATTTATATTAATTCCATTTTATTTCATCGAAATTCAATTCGCATACGATTTCCGTCTCAACAGCTGCGGATCGCCGAGCAGCTATGAGATATGCAAACAGCAGACAACCGAATTCATTCCATATGAGGAAATACTCAAAGCACAAAACTCCACATCACCACTCTGGCTGAATACGCTGATACTGATGATGTTCTTTCTGGTATTTCGCGGACTGGGCTATGCGGTGCTGCGTTATCTGCGGTGCCCCAAAAAGACGTGATACAGTTGACAACGCACCAGTGATACGTAATTAGTAACAAGTGTATTCCTGTATCGTATGTATATCATATGGTATATGGTATATATCGTACGTAAATCCTAATCATTATCGAAATGTTGAACAAACTACACACAGAAATGTGCGCCAATTTTTGTGATTCAAATTTCAAGCCGCATCAATTCGTAATTACTATAATTAATTACTAAATATTTAGTGTATTTATATAAAAATCCTATCTATCTATATATCATTTGTATGTACATTAATATGGCAAAAGGCAGGCGCTATATCCAAACTTTGTTTGTTGCATTTTGTGAACAACAATTTTTGTTTTGTTTTATGCATTTTTAATTGTTAGCCATTTATTCTAAATCTAATTATTATAATTAATGTAAACATTATTATTATTATTATTATTATGTTGCTGCTAAAGAGAATTATTTGTTTTGCTTATGCGAACATAATGTTTTAATTTACGTTTTAAACCCAAAAGTAATGCAAGTTAACAGCTCATATTATTATTATTATTCTAAATATAATGTCTACATCGCACATTACTGTACTATATCTATATATATAAAATTCTGGATAGTCTTGTAGATTTTTTTTGCAAATTTTTTCACTTGGGAAAAAAACACTGTGATTTAGTATGCTAGTTTTTTAATTAGTTTTAAGATGGCTGCATAAATGATGAGCTATGTTTGCCTGAAAATCATGTAAAACATCAACCATTTGTATAAACATATGCAAAATATGTATTATGTTTACATTAACTAATTATATGTAATTAAATTTATTTAAACTTATTTGAAATATAATCGTTATGCGTTTCAATTTAAAATCGCACTATTAAATTCCTGTTCCGATAACTCGATATCGTTGAGCAATACATTATTTCATGGCAAGTTTCTGTCCTACCTTATGTCCTTGATCGACAGTTGCCCATAGAGAATGTATTTAATAAAACCACTAATCATAAAATTAAAAGCTTAAAAAATTAGTTATCATTTTTAAAAAAGACCATTGCATTTATTTTATCTTCTCTCTTCATTAATTTAATACAATTATGGTGTTTTGCCTTCAAAAGTTTTAAAGACAATAGCCTATTAAGTGTAAAGGATATTTCATAGTACACATTTTTTATGTTTTCGCTCACTGAGCAAGCGACGAGCTCTGCCAACCGACTGAAAGTCAAAATAATTTCCCTCGCTCATGGGGTCCACGCCAAAAATTATCCGTGAACTCAATGTCAAGGAATTTGCTTGGACACTTTTGCTTGTATTAAAAAAGTTCTCTATAGGTTATTTGTTTAGTGGTGTAACGCAAAACATTAGGTTCACTGTGAAATTTACTATGGAGCTCTGTAGGTTATTTGATTTATGTTGTAATTCACTAATAACATACGCTCCAATAATGTGGATAATGCCGTTTTTTTATTTTCAATATTTTATTCTGTTTTGTAAGTTCTGTTTTCATTCAAAACAATTAATGGTGTTTTACATAGCAACTACCTTTGAAGCGAGTATATTTACAGTTTATTATCGATAACATTAAGATTGTTTCATCGATATCATTCAAAATATGAGGCGTTAGCTTTTTGAATGATGTCAATCCTCAAGCATGGACTTTCCTTTGGTTTCTTTTAAAAATAATAAGAAGCAAGTAAAACAAAATGCTGTAATGCCTGCCATTGACCACACTGTGGTTGGCAAACCCCAGTAATGCATGCACAGTGGGAAAATGTTGAGCATAGGGAACACCAGAGACCTGCTCACAACAATCGAAATAGATGTTGCCTTTGCGCGGATCTGTAAAAAATAATATGTTAATTAAAATCTTCTCATCTTAATCAGTTTAAGGTTACGAGTGGACAAACCTTGAGGGGATACATTTCAACCAATAACACAAATAAGCAACTAACCAAGCCAATATTGGCCAGAAATATGTCAACTGACATAATAGCTGCTGGGACCCAACTCCACTGGCTCAGATCATACATCTGCGTGAAGTAGGTGAATAAACCAAAGCATGTTAAACTTAATGCCACGCCCCCAGAAGATACTAGCATCAGCACTCTGCGCCCAAAGACATCACACAAGATTGTGCTGACAAAGGCACCGATAAGTTGAACAGACCCTATGATTATTGTGCTCGTATTTGGATCCATGCTACTGCCCGACATAGCAAATATATCCGTCATATAGTTGACCATTGTAAAAACTCCACTGAACTGATTCGCAATCACAATGACAGCCGCCATGGCGAATCCTCTTAGCGCAGCTCTGGTGCCTATATAAAAATATTAATTTAAACTCGGAAATTTTTAATGTAAAGTATTGTCACTTACAAAAGTCCTTTAATGTGGTCTTGTCAAGCAGATTGTCTTTATTTGTTAGCGCAACTTTCATGTTCTTGAGTTCGGCCATGGCTGTAGCCTGATCGCTCAGGCTGTCGCTATCTTTTATATTTTTATAATATCTAAATGACTCTTCAGCTTCCGAAAACTTGCCTTTCCGTATGAGATGCATTGGTGAGTCGCGTACGAATAATAGAACAAACACAATAGTACTAAGTGGTAAGATGAGTACCATAAATGGTACGACATAATATGATATATGTGTGCCCAAAATGTAGCCTATAAGAATACCGGTGTTAAACGACAGCATCACCATGGTTGCACAAGTTCCTCGAATGCTGTGAAAAGAAAGAAAATATAAGATTATCACCTCTTGGGCCATAAGACATTAGTTCTAGTCATAAGTCTTTAAATAGAATTGTTTTAGATCAAATCCTAATCTAAGTCTCAGTCTTATCATGAAGGCAATTTACTTGGCATCACAAAATTCGCTGATAAATAAGGGATGGATAATATATATGCCTCCTCCTGTAATACCAGCCAGCAAACGTCCAGCGATCAGGAACTCCACACTTTTGGCAAAGTAAACCATAATCCAAAGGCACTACATGCAATTGATAATCAGATAATCAGACGAATCAAACATGTCAGTTTGCACACCTACCGAATGGGGAATGGCTATAAGGAGTAGACACATCTTGCTACCAATGCGATCTATAAGAATTCCAAAGAGTGAGTTTCCTATAAACGAACCAATGCCTAATGCCGAACCCACCCAAGAGACTTCGTTAACGTTCAGCGGGAAGCCGAGTGGAGACTCCGGTGTTTGCAATTTGCGTAGAGTTGGCGAAGTCCAACCAATGGCAATGCCTTGTGCTATACATATTATATTAACTAATGAGAATAAAAATGAAAATATAAAATAGATGTGTAGAGAATTTAGAAATATTTAAAAGCAATTTTCTACGCACTCAGCACTGTGGTGAGTAGTTGATAACGATTTCTTTTATTCACTAGACAATTCGGACGTTGTAAGAGTCTTTTTAACATTGCGATTTTCTTTTCTGCAGCTGTTTCTCATTGAATTAGTCTCTCAAGTGCAAAATTATATTTCTAACTGAGTCTGCTACGGGAAGAAATTCCTTTAAATGTATATTTCAGGTGCATCAAATCCGCAATACAGATAAAGAAATATTTACATGTATACGTATTTATGTGTTCACAAATGAAATAATATCAATCTGCGAAATGGAGAACTAGCAATACTCTAAAAGAAATATGCTCTGATAAATACTTTACAGAATTTCAGTTTAATTATATATGTGATATTTGAGAATTTTCCCTTTGACTGTTTTATGCCAAAATGAAAGATTTGATTGGTTAGAAACAATTTTAAAGAAAAAAAGAGATCTTGGCTGATTAATATTCGCTCATCTAGATAATGTATTATATTAAGGTATATTGTTGGATCAGATGAGCCTCAATTTAACTGCATATACTTTGCGATTAAGGTATATTGAACTCTGAAAGAGAATACAATTTGTATCTCACAACAAAAAACCTACGCAGCGACTGACGTAAACGATTTGCGAGCATAAGAGCACCCGTTTGCGCATCAAAAACATATATACACATATATACAATATATAGACAATGGAGAATATGCCGAAATGTATACTTAAGTCCGAGCGGAGACTTAAAGCGATGCAAAATATTAAAAAAAACCTGACCCATTGCTGAAAATACCGCATCAAATGCCAATTTAATCTTGTTCCATTAATTGAATATGCATAGATATCAATATATAGTATGTAGATGGATTGCCGAATCTCTGATACTCTTGCATTTTGTATATATAAATATTATTTATGGTTTTGCAATAGAAACTGAACATGACTTTAGGAAAACAGAAACATTTAATGAAACAACCTTTAGAACCAACCAAATAGAAGCAACTAACCAGTCCGATATTTCCCATAAATATACAGAGAGACATGAGTACGAGGGGAACCCAGCTCCATTCACTTAGATCGTACTACTGTGCAAAGTAGGTAAACAACCCGAAACCTGTGAGGCTGACAGCTACACCTCCCGAAGAGGCGACGAAGAATTTGTACAACTATATCTGACACAACAGCTGCAAAGCTTAAACTTTCAAAAGTCTTTGATTGTAACGTTACTAAGAAATTTTTCATCCTCAGAAAGTTTCGTTCTCATATCTTCGAATTCCGATATTGAAGATGCTCGTCCTGTATCTTTGATATTTTTATAATATCTGGAAGATTTCTCAGATGTTAACTCTCCTTTTCTTATGAGGTGCACAGGAGCGTCCCGAATAAAACATAACGTTAATATAAAGTAACTAAGCGGAAAAATCAGCACTATATATGGTGCAATGTTGAACAAAATGCTGCGTTATCTGCGGTGCCCCAAAAAAACGTTATACAGTTGACAACGCACCAGTGATACGTAATTAGTAACAAGGGTATTCCTGTATCGTATGTATATCATATAAACCATATCGTACGTAAATCAAAATCTGTATATATATAAAATGCTTTGTCCTCACTGACTGACTGATATATCACAGCTACGGCTAAACCACATGTCTTAAAGACTTGAATTTTTTTTTTTATTAAAATAATTTTTAATAGATTCGTATTGGTACTTTAAAAAAAAAATAAAAATATTATTTAAATTGCTTTTGATGCAAACTCGCTAAGCAAGCATTGAAAACGTTACATGCGTGTGTACGCATACATACACAATTTTAGCGTGAGCAACTGAGCAACTGAATGAGAGCCAGAGAGCAAGAGTTAGACTCGATTGCAAAGAGAGCTCTGGCATTTGTTTTTGTCTTCGCATTCGCAAGTGAGTAGGTGCAAGCAAGACCGCGAATGTTGTTGTTGTTTTGTTCCTGTGAACGAAGAATGATTTATATTGCGTTCTTCGTCAAACATACAAAATAGAGGGCTACTTGAATAAATTCACTTCGCCATATGAAATTGAAGTGCAGCGTGCACTAGAGAGCCTTATATAAGAAGCGGGAGTGGGCTGGATTTTAGTTTTTTTTTTCCGTGGACGTAATCGCAAGGCATTTGCTTGGACACCTTCGGTTGTATGATACGAATTTATCTTTAGGTTATTTTGCTAAGTGAGAATAAGATAAATATAGCAGTCTTTTTTTAAATTTTTACATGCAATTTATTTTTGAAAATAAAAAATTTTTTTCTTTAATTGAATTAAAAATGCATTTTCGAAAAATCTATGTACTATTTGTCGATCCGTGCTGAATTATGGGTTTATTATCAGTTGGCGGCATTTACAATAGATTGTGCCACTAGGTTAAAAAATTGCAACAAATGAAAATATGCATTTTACCTCTTTGGTGGTGTGGAAATGAGGAAATATTTAAAATAATATTATTTAAATGACAATTTAAACATTATTTAATTAAGATATTTCTAAAACTTTAATTGTTGGTCTGCGTCCGAACAATGCGAGGACGTTAAAGCGGGCCCTCTGTCATTATCTAAATGTTGAAGAAAAAGCACAGACAAATGTGCGCCAATTTTTGTGATTCAAAAGTCAAGCCGCATCATTTCGTAATTACTATAATTAATTACTAAATATTTAGTGTAGTTATATATACATAAGTCCTATATACCTATCTATCATTATTATTTATATTTATATGACATAAGGCAAACGCTATATCCAAACTTTGTTTGTTTGCAATTTGTGAACAACAATTTTTGTTTTGTTTTAATTTATGTTTTAAACCCAAAAGTAATGCAAGTTAATTGGAAATATGTATTGAGTTACACTGTCACCGCCAACGGGGTTAAACATGAAGCTCTAATAGCCAATTGGAGTCCAACATCGGCTCTGCACAATCTATAGGGTCTAATCTCAATTTAATTTAAGCAAAACTTAAGTTGGTAATTTGTGTAGCTGCACGCACAGAAGCAAACATAAACAGAACTGCACTTTTTTTATTATATATTTTTACTAGAGGTCCCGCTTATGCGTCCTTGCTTTGCTCGGACGCACACCCACACATAAAGTTTCAGAATCATTTATATTAAAAGGTTAATATAAATATTATTATTTAAATTATTTCGATATTTCCACAATACCAAAGCGATAAAATGCATATTTTCAATTATCGGACTAATGTGCGCGCTGCCAACTCATTCAATTCAGTATCAACACGAATGTCTCATATGTAAAATCGAGTTAATTCAAGCAGCCTATTTATTTTGTATGTATGACAAACAGTGTTGCCAACATTTTTTAAATAACGCCTTTTAAATAATGTCCAAGCCAAAAATTACCCGTGGACGCAATGTCAAGGCATTTGCTTGAAATGAGTTCTCTATAGGCTATTTATAAATAAAATTATGATAAAACTGAAGTGTCAACGCAAAACATTAAGTCCAATGTGAATTTTGCTATGGATCTCTGTAGGTTATTTGATTTGTGTTGTAATTCACTAATTACATACGCTCCAATAATGTGGATAATTCCGTTTTTTATTATCAATATTTTATTCTGTTTTGTAAGTTCTGTTTTCATTCAAAACAATTAATGGCAATTACATAGCAACTACCTTTAAAGCGTGTATATTTACAATTTATTATCGATAACATTAAGATTGCTTCATCGATAACACTTAAAATATGATGCGTTAGCTGTTTGAATGATGTCAATCCTCAAGCATGGACTTTCCTTTGGTTTCTTTTAAAAATAACAAGAAGCAAGTAAAACAAAATGCTGTTATGCCTGCCATTGCCCACATTGTGGTTTGCAAACCCCAGTAATGCATGCAGAGTGGGAAAATGTTAAGCATAAGGAACACGAGAGAGCTGCACACAACAATCGAAATAGATGTTGCCTTTGCGCGGATCTGTAAGATATTATATATTAATTAAAACCTAATATTTTTAATTAGCTTAAGGTGACGAGTGGACAAACCTTATGGGGATACATTTCAACCATTAGCACAAATAGGCAGCTGACCAAGCCAATATTGCCCAGAAAGATGTCAACTGACATAATGGCAACTGGTACCCAACCCCATTGGCTCAGATCATACATCTGCGTGAAGTGGGTGAATAAACCAAAGCATGTTAAACTTAATGCAACGCCCCCAGAAGAGACTAGCATCAGCACTCTGCGCCCAAAGACATCACACAAGATTGTGCTGACAAAGGCACCGATAAGTTGCACAGACCCTATGATTATTGTGCTCGTATTTGGATCCATGCTACTGCCCGACATAGCAAATATATCCGTCATATAGTTGACCATTGTAAAAACTCCGCTGAACTGATTCGCAATCACAATGACAGCCGCCATAGCGTATCCTCTTAGCGCAGCTTTGGTGCCTATATAAAAATATTAATTTAAACTCGGAAATTTTTAATGTAAAGTATTGTCACTTACAAAAGTCCTTTAATGTGGTCTTGTCAAGCTGATTGTCTTCATTTGTCAGCGCAACTTTCATGTTCTTGAGTTCGGCCATGGCTGTAGCCTGATCGCTCAGGCTGTCGCTATCTTTTATATTTTTATAATATCTAAATGACTCTTCAGCTTCCGAAAACTTGCCTTTCCGTATGAGATGCATTGGTGAGTCGCGTACGAATAATAGAACAAACACAATAGTACTAAGTGGTAAGATGAGTACCATAAATGGTACGACATAATATGATATATGTGTGCCCAAAATGTAGCCTATAAGAATACCGGTGTTAAACGACAGCATCACCATGGTTGCACAAGTTCCTCGAATGCTGTAAAAAGAAAGAAAATATAAGATTATCACCTCTTGGGCCATAAGACATTAGTTCTAGTCATAAGTCTTTAAATAGAATTGTTTTAGATCAAAACTTAATCTAAGTCTCAGTCTTATCATGATGGCTATTTACTTGGCATCACAAAATTCGCTGATAAATAAGGGATGGATAATATATATGCCTCCTCCTGTAATACCAGCCAGCAAACGTCCAGCGATCAGGAACTCCACACTTTTGGCAAAGTAAACCAAAATCCAAAGGCACTACATGCAATTGATAATCAGATAATCAGACGAATCAAACATGTCAGTTTGCACACCTACCGAATGGGGAATGGCTATAAGGAGTAGGCACATCTTGCTACCAATGCGATCTATAAGAATTCCAAAGAGTGAGTTTCCTATAAACGAACCAATGCCTAATGCCGAACCCACCCAAGAGACTTCGTTAACGTTCAGCGGGAAGCCGAGTGGAGACTCCGGTGTTTGCAATTTGCGTAGAGTTGGCGAAGTCCAACCAATGCCAATGCCATGTGCTATGCATATTAAATTAACTAATGAGTATAAGTAAGAAAATATAAATTAGAAGTGTTGAGAATTTAGAAATATTTAAAAGCAATTTTCTACTCACTCAGCACTGTGGTGAGTAGTTGATAACGATTTCTTTTATTCACTAGACAATTCGGACGTTGTAAGAGTCTTTTTAACATTTCGATTTTCTTTTCTGCAGCTATTTCCTTTTGAATCAGTCTTTCACGCGCAAAATTCTATTTCTAACTAAGTCTGCGACGGAGAGAAGTTTCTTTAAATGTATATTTCAGGTGCATAAAATCCGCAATACAGATAAAAAAATGTCTACATGTATACGTATTATGTGTTCACAAATGAAATAATATTAATCTGCGAAATGGAGAACTCGCAATACTCTAAAAGAAATATGCTCTGATAAATACTTTACAGAATTTCAGTTTAATTATATAAATCTTATAGATTTTTGGTAGTAAATGGGTCTACTATGAGAATTATCCCTTTGACTGTTTTATGCCAAAATGAAAGATATGAATGGTTAGAAATAATTTAAAAGACAAAGAGATCTTGGCTGAATCATGTTAGCTCATCTAGATAATGTACTATATATAGCTATGTACTGGGATCAGACGAGCCTTATTTTAATTGCACATAATTTGCGATTAAGGTATAATGAACCCCGAAAGAGTATAAAATTTGTATCTCACAACAAAGACTCGCGCAGCGACTGACATGAACGATTTGCGAGCATAAGAGCACCCTTAAAGAACTTCTGATACTCTTGCATTTTGTGTCTATAAATATTATTTCTGGTTTGTCAACTTAATTACAATTTTATTTGTTTTGCAATAGAAACTGAACATGATTTTATGAAAACAGAAGCGTATTCAGGTAGTAGAATAACGGACTATTGAATATTGCCTGACATATTACCATTAAATAATCACTAATATTATAACAAAATTGATATTCATTTCTTAAGGGTATTTTTCATATTAACTGATAACTTCAGTCTTCAAGCATTGATTTGCCTTTTGTTTCCTTCAAAAACAAGACAAAATAAATAAAGCCACATGATGTTATTGCCGCACATGACCACATCGTTGCCGGAAGACCCCATTGATCCATGCAGAGTGGGAATATGTTGAGCATTATAAACACAAACGAGCCACATATAACAACTGCTATCGATGTTGCCCTCGCTCGAATCTGTAAAACCATGAAATAGATTTTTCATTGGCCAATCTATAAATCATTAAAATATGAACCAACCTTTAAGGGAAACAATTCGACTAGGACCATGAAGAAGCATCCAACCAGTCCGATATTTCCCATAAATATGCAGAGAGACATGAGTACGAGGGGAACCCAGCTCCATTCACTTAGATCGTACCACTGTGCAAAGTAGGTAAAGAACCCGAAACCTGTAAGGCTGACAGCAACACCTCCCGAAGAGGCGACGAGAAGAATTCGACGTCCCGATATATCGCAGAGCAGTGTCGTTGCATATGTGCCCAGAATTTGGACAACTCCGATAATAATGGTACAAGTATCGGGATCCATGGTACTTCCAGACAGTTTAAAGATGTCCGACATGTAGCTGACCATTGCGAAGAGTCCACTAAACTGGTTTAAAATCAAAAGAACCGCTGCTGGAGCATAGGCCTTAATTGCCGATCTGGAGACTATATAGAAACTACGTTTGTACAACTATATCTGACATAACAGTTACAAAGCTTAAACTTACAAAAGTCTTTGATTGTAACGTTACTAAGCAGTTTATCATCCTCAGTAAGTTTCGTTTTCATATCTTCGAATTCCGATATTGAAGAAGCTCGTCCTGTATCTTTGATATTCTTATAATATCTGAAAGATTTCTCAGCAGCCTTTAACTCTCCTTTTCTTATGAGGTGCACAGGAGACTCCCGAATAAAACATAACGTAAATATAAAGTAACTAAGCGGAAAAATCAGCACTATAAATGGTGTAACATTGAAGGGAATGTGTGTGCCCGTAATGTAGCCAAGAAGTATGCCTATATTAACAGATAGCATCACCATAGCACCTAGGGTCCCACGAATTCTGTAGGTAAGAGATATAAAAATCGTGATATACTGGATATATTTTCTGATATTATAAAATATTATAAGGATGATTAAGTTATAGTTGTTGCATTAGTTAGCATTTAGGCTACGAATTTTTTAAAATTCTTTATTTATTTACAATAGTTTACGAATGAGTTAAGAGTTAGATTTATTTAAATTTAGTTGATAGTAATATATAAAATATATAATTAAGTGACAATGGAATTAATCATAAACTTTTTATTTAATTATTAAATCAAGTGAGGTAGTATAGGAAATGAAAATCTTGAGGATTAAACTTCTTTAGAATCCCTGGTCCCTTAGTTATGAAAGAATCATCTTATAACGTATAACGATGATCGTATTGCAGATAAAATACATAAGTAAATTAGTTATGTGATAACAATTAATTATTGATTCAATAACAGAGTGAAAAAAACCTCCCTATCAAACTAATCCGATATGTCTATGATGATCTCTCTAGCTGCATTATTTGTGACTTTAGCAGGAAATATTCAACACTCTTAGAGGATTAGCTTATAGAAAATTTAATGTACTTCAAAACATCTAAATTTGTAGCGTTGAGTAGTGT
Organism: Drosophila sp. st01m; assembly: GCA_018901795.1. Taxonomy (NCBI): domain Eukaryota; kingdom Metazoa; phylum Arthropoda; class Insecta; order Diptera; family Drosophilidae; genus Drosophila; species Drosophila sp. st01m. The sequence continues at coordinate 3,652,093 of JAEIFG010000269.1, forward strand.
AGTGTAGTGTAGTGAATGGCAAATATTGTATTTTAGAACACTTGTTGGAAGCATGTGCTTATAAAAGCGCGTTAATATTAGTATTATCTCAAAGGCAGGCGCCTCTGATTACCCAGTGTGTTAGTGTGTTGATATGTGTGATCTTTATATACGATTCATTGCTACTCACTTGGCATCTGAAATTTCGCTGAGAAACATGGAATGAACTATATACATGCCGCCACTCGAGATGCCTGATAGAAAGCGTCCCACATAAAGATATTCAACGCTTTCGGCAAAATAGACTAGCAACCAGAGGCACTGCAAGTATGAATGGATTATTTAGGAATATTGTCGAATCTATGTCGCTCACCGTTTGAGGAAGTGCCACAAAGAGAAGACAGAGCCTGCTGCCAACATAAGGATGTATTACTCCAATGAGAGCATTTCCCACCATCGCACCACAGCCCAGAGCTGATCCAATCCATGAGACTTCAGTTACACTAGCCGGAAAACTTAGAGGTGATTCGGGTGTTTGCATCTTCCGCATAGTCGGTGAGAACCAACCAATGTTAATGCCATGTGAAATGCAAATTAAATTAACTAAATATATGTGAGTGCATATAGATGATTCATTTAAATATTGTATGATAGATCATTACTCAGCAGTGTGGTCAGCAATTGATAGCGATTCCTGTGATTCAGAAGACAATTTGGACGATCTATCAGTTTTGACAACATTTTGACTATAGATGCCTCATTTACAAACTGCACTGGAATATTAAAAGCGTGGAACGGTTGCAATCGACTTTAATAGTTACTATCTCTTCTCTTATGTAACGAATTAGCCATAAAGATTAATATATCAAAGCCTTTGTAAACCTAATAACATCTCTGATAAAATTTCTAGTAGCCACTTTTATATACAACATTTGCATACGTCATTATTTACCAAAACCCCAACTGAAGTGTAGAATTTTGATAAGAATTACGTCACAAGTTGGTATCAATATATAGCGTCACTCGCAGTTTCAGAGAGACCATGGAGAGACAGTTGAGAATACTTTTAATTTTTAATAGTATTAAGTCATCTCGAGTGCGATCAAAATACTTTCATATAACAAATATGTATTGATAGAAACCACACCCAATCGATAAATTGTGATTTTATCTAAATTTCTCCAAACTTACATTTGAAGAACACGCGAATGCGTTTAAAGAATAAATTGTTAGACCCATGGACGTTTAGGATCCACAAAAAACTAGTCGAAAAGGCTTTAGTCGAGACCCGACTGTAGGATTATTCGTTGCATACTTTTAGGAACTTGTGTTTTTATTAAGTGGCATGATAATGATACAAAATAGCCGCTTACTTATTTTTTGATTATTTTTCTTTATTTAGACGCATTAATAATATATTAAATTATTGCTTACTTTGCTCTACTAAAAAGCTAAGATCCCATTAATTATCTAGCATCGATTTGCCCTTTGTCTCGATGAAAAACAAACTAAAGTATATAAAGCCAAAGAGTCCAACACCACTGGCGGCCCACATGGTTATCGCAAGGCCCCAATAATTTATGCAGAGTGGAAAGATTTTCAATGTCAGAAAAACAGTGGCGCTGAGGATGATAATAAATGTGGAAGTTGCCACCGAGCGTATCTAGAAGACGGGATTATAAATGTGATTTAATAAGCCATAATCTGTTGAATATCTATGTATAGAATGTAGACTTACCCGAGCTGGCATCACCTCAACCAGCACCACAAAGAAAATCCCCACCAGACCAATATGACAAAGGAATATCTCCAGTGCGAGTAATACCAAGGGCAACCAGTCAACCGCAGAGAGATCGTATCGTTCCGCCAAGTAAATATAGAAACCAAAGGCAGCCAAGCAGATTGATGCTCCGAGGGAAGAGAGCATTAGAAGGACCTTACGACCGTATCGATCGCATAGCAGGATTGTCGTTATAGTGCCAACAATCTGAACAACTCCAATGACAATGGTGCACATGCCCACGTCCAAAGTGGTATGGGAGATCTCGAAGATGTCCGTCATGTAGGTAGTAAAGCAGAAGGTTCCAGTGAACTGATTGCAAATGAGAAGGACCGTCGATGTGGCGTAAGCATTGAATGCTGATTTCGTAACTAAGAAGATACAAAGATATAATCAACAACCAATGGAAGACAGAACTTTACGCCTTTACTACTACTTACCAAAATCCTTGTAGTTAAAGGACTTCACCTTTAGCGCCTGTTCCTTGCACATCTTCATTTTAATTTCCTCAAATTCAGTCATCGAACTATTGTCATTCTCCTTGACGTTCTTATAGAATCTAAATGATTGTTCCGCTGCTCCAAATTTACCCTTCCTAATTAGATAAAATGGAGTCTCGGGCAGGAAAAGGGTGCCAATGAAGTAACAAATTGGCAAGGGGATGACGCACAATGGAGCCGTGAAGTAGCCAACATTTGTGGATATAATGTAACCCACCATGACGCCTGTGTTGACAGAGAGCATGACCATGGAACCAAGACGTCCTCGAATTCTATGGAGTACAACAAGATATATAAGGATATTGTGGGGGGATAATACGTTATACAAAAATACCACGCACTTGGCATCGCAGATTTCGCTTATGAAAATGGGAAGAACGATGTAACCACCGCCGCCAGTGATGCCTGCCAAGAGACGACCCAAGTAAAGGTATTCCACACTTTGTGCAAAGTAGGACAGCAACCAAAAGAACTGCAAAATGATGTCATTAACAGAATGCTTTAAGAAATTCACTATTATTGATTTACTTACCGTATAGGGTATAGCTAGAGCATATAAAATCGGCTTTCTTCCTATGCGATCCTGCAGGAAACCAGCCAACAAGTTCCCGATGATGCTGCCAATGCCCAACAGTGAACCAATCCAGGATATTTCCTCCACAAACACAGCAAAGTTAAGCGGAGAGTCTGAAGACTGCAGATCCCTCATCACAGGCGACATCCAGCCAATGCCCACGCCATGGGCAAAGGTTGAAATATTCACTGGAAGATAGAGAATAACATTCAAGTATAAAATGATAACTCAAGAACTTCAAAGTACATTCATATCCGTACCCAGAAACGTTGCCAGGAACTGAACCCGATTCCTGCGATTTAACAGGCTATTGGAGTCCTCAAAAAGGCTTAACTTCATGATGAAGCGATCTCGTATACCTAATGCCTCGACCGACAAGAAGCTTAGAGCTCGCGAGCTGAAAGAATGATTCGTCTAGACTGAAAATAGGGTTTGTATCTTTTACCTAACATCAGATAAAACCGTATTCAAACTCTTAATATCAAATAATAAAAGCTGTGTGCATTGGATTAGCTATGAGATTTAATTTTTTATCATTAAACATACAATGAAAGGTCTTACACTTAGTCTGCTACCATAGACTTGCCTTTGGTCTCCTGTAAAAATAACAAAAAATACACAAAGGTGAGTAGACTGGAAGCGGCCGAGAACCACATTGTCACTGAGATTCCCCAATAATGCAACATCAATGGAAACAACTTCAAGGTGCAAAAGATCAGAACACTGAGAACTACTACAGATATGGAGGTACCTATCGAGCGTATCTAGAACAATAAGAGAAAGGAAACACAAGTTAAAAGAAGATAGATTGACAAGTGACGCGATTAAACTGATGAATGAAACATTCAGTAAACAAGTCTGGTCATGACATAGGTAACATATATATAAAGTACTCCTTTACTCATTTATGTAAATTAAGTAACGAATCATATGAATTTCTTACCTTGACCGGAAACAGCTCTACAAGCACAACAAAGAAGCATCCGATGAGCCCAATGTTGCCCACATATATAATGATCATCATCAGCACCAAAGGCAACCAGCTCAGATGGCTGAGATCATAGATTTCAGAACAGTAAGTGAAGACACCAAAGGTAATGCAACTTAATCCGACGCCCAAAGTAGAGATCAACATCAGAATACGACGACCCAGAGTATCGATAAATATGGTGGAAGTATAAACGCCCACAATCTGAACGACGCCTGTAATTATAGTGCAAGTGTTGACATCGAAAACAGCACCAGATGCCTTGAATATGTCCGACATATAGTTGATAAAACTAAATATGCCGCTGCACTGATATCCCAAGGAGAGCACAAAAGATGCGGCAAAGGCTTTCAACGCGGGTTTGGTAACTATTTTGGATAGAAGATATACGGTTGAAGATATAAGAGAGAAGATTAAATTAAACATCATCATATCGATTACTTACTCAAGTCCCTGTAAGTCAATGCAATCTTATTCTGTGTTTTTTGATCATCCACCGCCAAACGAAGTTCCTCAAAGCTCGTTTTAGAAGCCTCCTCCATGTCAACCTTTTGATTTTGATAATATTTAAAGGAAGCTTCAGCTGCAAGAAGGCGACTTCTCTTTAAAAGATACGGCGCAGTTTCGGGCAAAAAGAGGTTTGCTAAAAAGTACGCTATTGGCAGTGTAATGGCTAGGAACGGGACGACGTGATAAGCCAGATAAGTGCTCATTATAAAGCCAACAACAACACCAAAATTGACAGATAGCATCATCATGGATGTCAAAGAGCCCCGAATGCTAAAAGAATCGAAAGTAACACAGTTTAAGAGAATACAACTCATGGAACAGTTAATTACCTGCTATCGGCGACTTCACTAATGTAGATTGGAATAACCACATAGCAAGCACCTCCGGTAAATCCGCATAGAAATCGTGCTGCATACAAGAATTCAACATTTACAGCGCAATATGTGAGAATCCAAAGACACTGGAAGTATTCCGTTGATTAGAAAGGCGCTTGAAAAGTCTTTTTCACTTCTACTTACTGCATAGGGTCCTGCTATAAAATAAATGCAAAATTTCCGACCCATTCGCTCTAGAAAAAATGCTATCGTCAGATTGCCACATACACTTCCCAAGCCGAGCATGGAGCCCAGCCAGGATATCTCATCGATTGTCACTTGAAAGTCCAACGGAGAGTCGGGACTTTGTATTTTGGTTAGGGTTGGCGACAACCATCCTACACCAACTCCATGACCAAAGGTTATAATATTAACTGAAGTGAAGAATCAACTCGATCAGTAGAATACAATTTATGTTCCTTGCTGCCGAGACTTACCTATGATGGTTGCCAGAAGTTGGTAGCGTGTTTTCGAATTAAGCAGGGAATTTTGCAAAAGCCTCGACATTTTGAGAGATATTTAGATACGTCTGGACTGTGATTATGCCAAGCACCGAATGACTCTTCACGTTTTGTAGAACTTGACATTTAGAAGGCTTGCTTTAAGGCCACCATAAAATTATAATTGTGTGGACTTTATTTGTGCATTGTTACCGCAGTTTTAACATTTAACAACTTTCCAGGCACAAACAGGAATGGGAATAATGGGCATAGTTAGAATCAATATTTACCTAACTTACGAGAAAACATTTTCGATAAGAACTTGCGATATAAATATATAGATCCCGCAATATTTGCGAGCTTATTATATCCGTCTCATGTGACAAGCCCACAACATCGTAAGAAACATATACAAATAAGACACATCAGCATCACATCTCTACACTTTGTAAAAGAGTAGTCATATTAATCCCAATTCATAAAGTATTTCAGTTACAAGCTCAAATAATATAACAAGAATCTTCCATAATTTATAACTTAGGCAAGCATTTTAAAATCCAGACATGAATTTAAGCAATGTCATTTTATAATCCACAGAAAAGTTGAGAAACTGAACTGAACAATTTTGAATTTCATCACATAGATAAGGTGTTACATAGGAAGATTTGCATTGGCCTTATGTTATCTAAGCACAAATTCGCGCGATGAAATATTGTTGGGAAAGGTCAGGTCGTACATGTACTATAACTAGAGATGCTTAATAGAGAAGTTTTCCGTTAATAATTAAATATCAACACAAGGGAAAGGTATAATGACAAAAGAGTTTTGAAGTCCAACTTTTCTGGTATTCGATTTTGTGACAAAGGATTACTTAAAAATTAATTTTAAGTAAAAAGTTATTACAAGGTGAGTTTTAGATTTAAATTGCTGATTCCAATGATAGCACATTATACATTTCATGGTCAAAGTCTAATTCAATATCGATGACATAACACCTAACTTATCGGTTGAATATAGTCTGAATTAAGCCTGAGATTAAATTGTAGTCATATATATATTATCCTTTTAGTAAGTAGCAGACTATCCGCGATGTTGTTCAAGTTATTATATAATATCAACACATTCGTTTGTTATTATTGTGTCCTGATTTCATTTTATTTTTTGGTTCACTTACCACTGTGAGATATTGTGTTTTAGAATGGCTCGAGTCAAACTAATTAGGGTCAAAATCTATCATTATGACCACGGTACAAAGAGTGAAACTGAAAGTGTGAGCTAATAAAATGCTATAAAGATATAGAGAGTGAATGCGACTTTTATTATTTAACTAGAGATCGCATTGCATAACTAAGTGAGTTTTTTAATTTCCCTCCAAATCCACCTTTTTACAAATTTGAACAATCAGTTTCAAATATTTTTATATCTATAAACTCTCTTGAATAGCTTCTATCGATTTTCCTTTCGTTTCAGGCACACGAATCGCAATAAACAGTAGAAAGACGAAAAAGGAAAAACATGGCGAACATTAAATCAATTCCAGGAATACCCATCCAGTCGCTCATCAAAGGAAAGATCTTAAATAAAATACGTGTTCTTAATATAATAAATTATAGTGTAATTAAACAAAATGAATTCAGACCTTGGCAATACTCATGTCTAGCACAAAATTCAGGAACATGTGCACTCTGATGACCTTGCTGCGAATCTTGGGAGGTGTGATCTCAGCTATTACAACAAAGTCGACTGTTAAGACGCCGCAAGATGCGGAGAACACCACGAGTGAGAAGGTAGCTATGGGAAACCAGCTGAAAAGCGTCGTTTGAAAGCCCAATGAGCCTAAGTCATAAAACAAAGCAGTTAAGATCTGTCCCAGACAAATGCCAGAGATCGAGAGGAGCAGAAGGGTCTTCCGACCCGCTCTCTCTACAAATAATGTGGCAGAGTACGTGCTCACCAACTGTATGGTAATCACAATAAGTGCAGAGGCCATAGATGAAAGACTCGAGCCTGCATCCTAGAATATCACGGTAAAAAATTTCAGCATGATGGATCCCAAATCCATTCAGCTGCTTCCTGAGCACAAGTCTTAGTCCAATAAAAAATGCTTTTCGAGCCTTGGGATGTGCTATAGATTAAAAGCTTAATTAATATATACTATACTAGAGGGCCCGCTTTTGTGTCCTCGCTTTGCTTGGACGCAGACCCACGTTTTCTAGTACCCATATGAATCAATTAAAAATAATTCTGATTTTTTTTTAAAAAATTTAAAGTCTGTCGGACATGTGGTTTGGCTATGGCTGTGATATATCAGTCAGTGAGGACAAAGCATTTTATATATATAGATTTATCACATTGTCAGAGAATAAGCTAAGCACTTACTGAAATCACTTCAATTTGGACAAGTATTACAAGTAGTTCTTTTCGTATTATCTACCTGGAATGCTTCATCTAGTGAATCTTTTAAGGACACACCACGATAATATTTTAGGGACTGTTCCGCCTGTGTCTTGTAGCGTTGTTCCAGAAATTGGGGTATTTCGTGATTGAAGACAAAGAAGCCGCAAACACTATAGGAAGAGCGAGCATTATCCATGCAACTGTTACATAGTGAAAGAAGTATCCTAAGAGATTTACTACAAGAAGTCCCATGCAGAACCTGAGGAATGATATTGTGCTCAAGGTACTCCGGAGTCTGTCCTCTGCAAGATCCGTAATGTAAATTGCGATAACTGTAAGGCCACAGCCCATCCGACGTCCATCCATAAACTCAACCATATGATATGCTCAGTACATTCGTTACAATAAAAGACGGTTGACCAAAAGTACTTAAATTACGTATACGTAACGAGTATTCCACTAAGAACAGCAGGAACAATAACTACACCACCTCCCCTATTTTATGTTTTGGGGTATTTTGTGTTTGATCAATTTTAATCCGTAGCCAAAGGCTCGAATATTATGTCTTGATTTTTGTCATTTCAGTCTTCAATTACAGTTTACAGTTGCCTTATTTTGATTTCGCGTGCACTTTCAACTCTCTGACCTCGCCATATCATATGCGAAAACACATATTTATGGGTAATATCTGTGGTTCATGGCTATTAATAAACAAATTAACAAATAAAGTCCGCAAATAGTAAATACTAATCATAAATATCAAATAATCACAGTTGTTAATACAGATCACAATTTGTCAATTTTTAACTAACCACTCAAAGCCTTTATTATTACAGCATTTATTATTATCGAAGTGGATGCATACGTATCGAATATAAAGTCGTTCTAAACCGACAAACTGGTCACTGGACATATTTTTAGACTATTGACTTACCTTTGAATGTATTGGGCAAACAAAGATCCCTTGTTATTTAGATCAATTTAGTACTAATATATGTGTTTTATACATAATAACTAAATATATAGTGAAGACCAAGATGTAATAAACAAACTTTTATATATTATATATAGTTTAGTTTAGTTGTCTAACTTTTCATATCTCTGAGTTTATTTTGCTTCTTAATATTGCAGGGTATTGGATCATCGTTGACGGAAACTCTTTGAAATTTGTATATGCCCCGTCAGGGGCTTAGTCAGACTTTTCTCAAAAATCGACTTTAAACAAGAGAGTCAAATAAGTAGAAAATCCGAATTTCTTCAAAATGCAGTCGGTGTACAAGTGATTTAATTCAACTGTTAATAGTTTAATTAAGTACATAACTGCAACTGTTTCTGTAAGAATTGTCTATACACTATTTATAAAGACAATAGCACCGTTTTTACATCAAATTAAGCACTGCTGAAAGCAGTTATTATTTGAAGTTTTTTTTTTGCATATTTAGTCCGTTTATAATATAGGGAGCAGCTTCCCCTCTTAGCTACGTTCTGTTTAACTTGTTTTAGATTTGTCGAAATACCTTGTCCCCTGAATTATTACTGATTATTTATGCATATTATTAGGTATACGAGTTCACGACTACCACATTATTTTGATCCACCTCTCGATATCATATGTGCGTCAGATTCTCAGTAGGTATTTACAAACGGGTTCTGCTGAGGAAAACAGTCAGATCTATTTTGATTTTAAGGCTTTTAAGTAGCTTTTAAATTCGTTTCTTTTGTGTGTTGAGCACTATAAGTCTCTTAATAAATTCTGTAAAATCTTAAAAGTAATACGAATGAAATGCTTACCAAATAATAAAACCATCAGATTAGATATATAAATACAGCATCTTAAGGAGCATGAGCATAACACGAGGCGACTGCACTTGACAGTCAGACAAGTGAAATATGAAACATAAAATCTTAAATCTGAAGATGCACTGTTAGCTGTCAGGTCATAAAGATAGTTGTATTTGATGCAATGAGTTAATCTAATCAAAGACAGCTTTTATACGTCAACAAATCTGCCTAAGTTCAAGGCAGCTGGTCGCCTTTGGAGGGTTAAGATACAGTTGAGGGGTTTGTTTGTTCAAATTTACAATTAAAACGAGGCATGTCTGAGCGAGAGAGAGAATGAGAAAGAGAAAGAATACATCAGATATTTTTTTGTAATTTTTAATAATCGTAAAATAGTAATAGCTAATAAAACAATGACTATAAGTTGGCTAAAATGATGTCAATGGTTTTGCCTTTGGTTTCGGGCACAAACAAGGCAATAAACAAGGCGGCACACAGGGAAAGGCTGGAAAATAGTGAGATAACTGCATGCATGCCAAATTTGCCACTCAACAGAGGTAAAATCTGCAAGTCAAGTTAAGAAAATTAGAGTTAAGTAAACGGATTACTGATTAGCTAATAAAGCTGTTTATTGCCTCACCTTGATGGTGCACGTGGATATGAGCCAAAGAACGGACATTAACAGCATGTTGGCCGTACTCCGAATCTTTGGCGGCATTATCTCAGCGATGACGAGGAAGGGCAGCGTCAACAGTCCCCAGGAGGCGATGAAGAGCATAAATGAGAAGGCTGCAACGGGAACCCAATCGAAGCCGCTCGTATCATAGCCAAAAGTCTTCAGGTAGCCGTGTCCTCCCATTATCACCTGACTCAAACAGATGCCCACTGCTGAGATGAGCAGTAACAACTTCCTGCCTGCTCGTTCCACCAACATGGTTGCCACAAGGTTGCCCACCACCTGTATGACGCCCACAATGATGGCCGCTATTGTTGGTGACAAGCTGGAGCCGGATTCGGCAAAGATCATTGCCGTATAGTTGAGCATGGCAAAGCAACCACAGCCCTGATTGGAGATCACCAAGCCCAGTCCAATGAGGCACGCCTTGCGTGCTTTAGGAGCAGCTAAAAAGGAGGATTATTTTATTATTAAATGGAGTCAATTGAATTGGAATTTGTTGGTTACCAAAGTCAGCCCAAGTCACGACACTGTCATCCACTTCCTCGCAACATTTCTCAGGGTTCTCCGGGGCTCGCAGCTTGTGCAGCTCCAGCTGCAACTCCTCGCTTAGCTCCTTGGACTGGCGGGATCGTATGTTGCGATAATAACGCAATGAATGTTCTGCCTTCTGTGGCTGCTGTCGGTTCATCAGATGCTGCGGAGTCTCCGGCATGAACCAGAAGCACACCACAAACACAATGGATAAAGTGGATACAATCCAAGCAACAGTCGCATAGTCGAAGTAGAAGCCCAGCACAAAGGCAAGCACAACGCCAAAGTTGCAAGTTAAAACGAGAAAGGTGCCCAAGATGCCACGCACGCTGCGAGTTCGAGGGAAATTAAGTAAATATCCTTTTGATGTTGATTTACTCACCTGTTCTCGGCCAGTTCCGCCGTGTAAATGGGAACCACGCCAAAGACTCCACCCCCTGCCATGCCACCCAGAAAACGGGCGCCTATGAGATGTGTTGGATTTCTCGCAAAAGGAATTAAAACCCAACCTAGCTAAATATGTTCAACAAAAGTATAGAGTTGAAATGCCATCGATTTATATGTATTTATTGAGATAAAGACTCACCAGCGATGGCAGAGTTGTCCACAACATGGAACTTCTTCGACCACATCTGTCGGCCAACCAGACGAAGAACACGTTGCCAACGAGGCCGCCGAGACAGAGAGCAGCTGCCACATTGCCCTTATCCTGATCGGTCAACGGACCCGACTCTAACGGACTATCGACACTGCTCAGCTCTAGAAAACTGGACGAAGGCCAACCGCAAAACGCGCCAAAGGAGATGGATACAATATTTACTGCAATATGCGAAGAAATTTCATAGACTATTAAACTGAAAGCTCTGATAGACACGGAATTTACTAAGATAAAATAAGTATGAGATGATTTCTTAATCACTAGGAACTTAATGCTTTTTCCATCCGTCATGTTTCGAAATTGGCTACAGTCAGACTTAAAAGTCGAGTGATAATCGCTACGAGTTGTTACTTGATTTGCATCTCACTTCTACACTGAATGTATATAGTACATATAGTAAAATATAGTATTATAACAGAATCGTTCAGCTTCTGTTTGATTGTTTAATTAATAAAGGCTTAAGAAATGGCATATTATATTTTATTGAACACTTTTATATTTTTTCCCTCGTACTACAACAGTTTTTTTTCTTTTTTTTTGTATAGTCTTCTCGATATCTACTATCGCTAATCCAAATAGGGAAGTATAGATATGTGAGCACTTTCATCACTTGCAATCTAGCTTTTCTGTAGCAACACATCCTGTCAACACTTCAGACTTCATTTAACAGAGCTATATTAACAGTCAAGTCCGCTCCGGTTTTCACTTTCACTGTTATCGGGTTTCATAAAATCGGTTTTTCACGTTACACATACGTTTAGAACTTCAAATCTATAATTTTTCACATTGACAGCCTTAAATTTATCAACTCAAAATGAGTTTAATACGCTAAATATTGCTAAAGCAAAATTATAACAGGTTAGAAATTTTAACTTGCCGAAAGTGAAAATGGCAACAGTGACTTAAGAGTCGATGGATTAACTTTATGTCATTTGATCACCAGCATACTCTACTTAAATTACATATTCTACTTAAATTTATTTACAAGATGACTTTCTCACTAATTGATAATATTGATTTTGTAGATTACTATTTTTATTTTGTGAAATATGGCAGCTTAGCCTTTGTATTAGTCGCATTAATTTTGAGTTTTTGTGTCTTAATTTCCAATTGAATGCTTTCTAATCTAAATTGACTGCTATAATTGATTTTAATTGCACATTAACTAGTGTCATTCACGTCAAATGATAATCACATTTGAGGGATTGTAATATTTCTTTACACATGATTGTAATTATATTTATGATATTTACACACACAGATACACACGCACACAACCGTAGACAGAATATTACTAACCGAATAAGGCAGCCAGATATTGAAATTTAACGTCGCCTGAGGAATTCATCGCGTCTGTTGTGAATGAAGCCAACAAATTGATAACTATACTGTGATTTAATACTGTAAGTTTAGTATGTCATTATCCTTTTTGGTCACTGCCAATTATTCAGTTATTCAGGGATGCGAGTATGCCCTAGTTAGCGTAGTACGTAGCAAACTAAACCAGCGTCGGATCCGCTTGTTAACTTTTATATGTGAGTACTTAAATCGCACAGTCTGAAGTTAGTACGCTCATAGATTGTAAATCCACCCAGATACAGAGACAGAGACAGAGGCAGAGATAGACACAGATATTTTCACACACACACATGACCACACACACACACACACACACGCACACACTCTCAGAAGTCAGCCGGGAGAACAGAGTGTGCGAATTGTCGTGTGTCGTTATCACTGTATTATTATGTTTCTCTGAGCAACAAGACCCAAGCAAATCCGCAGTGACAACAACAATTTTTCTAATTGCACCAGACTATGTCGATGCGCTTTGTTTTGTCATTATTTTTATATTTACTAATCACAACTGTATTTATTCTTGCATTCCCAATTTTACTTTTTTCCCTATACTCTTTCGCAGACAGTGACCACGAATTTCTCACCTAGGATGAGGGAAGTTAGGAAACCTGAGGGAACTTACCGGGTAGAATTTGATCAGAAAAGATCATCATGGATTGGGAAAACTCTTTGATATGATTATCTTATAGATATTCTTTCATGTGTCAGTTTGATTAAGAGCTAGAAATGGATATCAAGATCAGAAAACGGAATGATAATTATATTTTACATTAAAATATTAAAAATGTTGCCTTATTTTTAAACATGTTTCTTTTGAATGTTGCAAGTACTCAATTATTCAAGGGTATTCAGTATTCGGTATCCTCGTGAATAACCTTGCCATATTGTATTGGCTATTTTTAATTTTTATTATATTTTGATTATGCTGTTATTTGCTTTACTCGTATTTTCCTGATGTGATACGCGCCTGGAATAACAAATACTGCACATGTTCTGATTTTTTGATGAATGCAAGTTATAGAGGAGCGTCATTGGGCATTAATCACGTTCTCATGGTTCTTCAATCATATCAGTAGCCTCGTTAGATTAAGCAATCTCGTAAAAATAATTTATTAAAATAACTGTAGATAGTCAAAGCCAATATGTACCCATTTCTTCGATTATATATATATATTATATTATTATTTCGATATAAGCGATCGTTGCGGATCGTTCAAACTGATCGTTTGACTTGAACGCTCAGTTTTAATCAAATCATCATGCTGAGCGTTCGTGAGCGTTTTTTTCGATCGTGAACGCTCCTCGATCGTCAACAAAGAGTGGAGTGATTTGATCGAAGCATTTCCGAACGATCCGATGAGTTGATTCGATTGAACGGTTCGCACACATATTCATAGCCGTTGCAGCTCTCTGGTGCGCATATATTTCTATTTGGGTTCGCGATACTGGACTATCCGAACTGTACCATTAAGCGAACCCCTAAAACCTTTTTAATTCTTGAGCCTGAACCCAATCGAAACCCCTTTCCGCGAATTTAGAATCTACATCCCGACCTGTCTTATTCAGAACTTGCATAGAGTATTAAGAATTAGTTGATTATCATTGTGCTCCTCCTTCCTTTAAATGATTTACATTCTGTAATTTTACACGGAAATTATCTTATCTTATCCTATCTCAAGTAATAAGCTCGTAGTAATAAACTCTTTATACATGACCAAAAGTATGTAATTAAAGTGATTAGATAAGTTAAAGATAAGTTAGAAACGTGCTTTATACTCTGTGTGTTTTATAAGAACTCAATCCCAATACTAATCAACAGCTACGGTCGTTGGGCTGACGATTGTATATCTATTATAGATGGTTATTTCAGACTATTCCCAATAGACCCAATTTGCAAAATGAAAGTATATTTTTGTCATTTTTCTTAAATGTATTAAATACTGATTACGTACGGAAAGTTAGTACTACTAATTGGAAAATTGGCAACTGTTCATAGGTGAGTCGCAATGTGTTCGTTAATGACGTCGGTTGCCTTGGCCGCATGCCCCGCCCCCTGCTCCACATAGCCCAATTCCCGTTGAACGGCCGACAGGCGGCGATTTCGTGTCTCAGGCAGCAGAGGCACCGAAATGAGGCCTACGAATATCGAGGCAGCTGCAAAGACCAGCAGGTAAAGTAAGATTCCAGGATTGAGCGATGTCTTCACAGCATTAAAGCCCTGTAATTAATTAAAAAACAACTTTAACTTAATCAACGTCACCAGCAAATGCTTTCATTATCCAATTACCTCAATCATGCCAAAAAGAAGCAGCCAGGAAAATGCCGAAGCAATCGAATAAAGCAGGTCGTGCAGCTGTTAATGAAATGCATAAAGGTTGGATTTAAAAGAAAAAGAAAATATTTAAAGTTAGTCCGGACTCACGAAATAATTAAGACAATATGATTCAAACAGTTTCACATATTGAAAAAATGTGACTGCACACTTTTTGAAGCTAAATTAGTTAATTTATAGTCTACATTTTCCTACTCTGGAGAACATTAGGTGCATATGTTGATGCAACAGAAAAACTCACAATTCTATTTATTTTGTTCTTAGCATAGAGCAAACAATTATCGATAAATTCAGCATAATATCTGCGGACGGTAGTCCATACCATAGAAGCTAAAGTTATGTATAATATATATGGTATTGTTGGGTAGGTCTATTTATACTGTTATTTTTGCGTGAAAGGGTTGAGCTTCTTTATACGAAAGAATTAGGCGCTGTGCCGAATGCCGGCAAACAAAATTCAAAAATATTTTGTTAATTTAGACAATTATTTGTTGCATACTTTTAAGAGTTCTTTATTAATCTTTTCACAAAGAAACGAATTTGGGTTACTCAATTAGGAAGGACAATGGTAATCAACAATTTCAATATCACTACTGGTTCAAAAATAATATCAGTTTGCAATTAAACGTGGTCTTTCCAAAAACAGATAAAAAATTAAGTTTGTCTACTTATATCAAATCGTTTAGATTGCATAGATGTTTCAATGGGAATTATTACCCATCACCAAGCCAAAAATGTTGGTTCAAAAACGTTAAATGAAGTTGATGCCGACACAGTTTTCAAACTACCGAAACTACATACCTGTTTAATTTTGTTAAAGATGATTTTTTTTTTTCGCTTTTATGTGTTCTTCCAACCAAAAATGTATGATTGTTTTTTTTCTTTTCCAAAAGACTGCTTTTTCTACAATACCCCTGATAAATTGACTCATTGATTTTTGTGGTCGCTAAAAAACTTGGTTCTACGTATGCATGAGTATATTCAAAGTTGACCTAGTTTCAAAACCAGAATTGTTTTGTTTAAAAATAAAATACGATTCCCCGACTAGATTTTGTGTGTATTAAAATGCTCAACTATAACTTGCAAATTTGTATTCTCATAATAAATAGATTTAGTCAAAAACGCATGTCTATTCGTCTGATCGCATTTAAATTTTAGTGTGTCGATCTCAGAGAGTTAAAATGTTATCATCATAATTAGCCTATATATTAGGTTATCTGGAAGTATTTTTTATATTTAAATGCGGTGCAATAAATAGAATTTGCATACTTTGTGTTCTCCATATTCTACAATATGAATTCGGTCGAATAATAAATACAGAAGTTATTTTAAAAAGAATTTGGGGAGAGCTGTGTACACCGTATCTACTAGCTTAGCATAGTTTTGATAAAACATGTTTTCAGCTACAAAAGCTGATCCCACATTGGCCTTTATACTCGTGTCATGCTAATTATGAGTAAGCCGAAGAAATTGTGAAAAATAGGCTTACCTTTGTTGGTAGGACTTCACTGCTGACGACAGCGGCAAGAGGATAGAGTCCAAAGCTGACAAAGAGCAGCTGAATGCCGAGCAGAACAATGGGCAGATAACGTTCGCACCAAATGCCGAGAAGCCATTTATGGCCAAACTGCTTAAACAGGGCCAGGGCAATGACTGCAGCGGCAGCGAGAAGTGAAGAGAGACAGAGCAGGAGCTGCAATCAATTGGATGAGAATAAGACGACTATGAACAAGGATATTCTTACCTTGCGGGGCAGGTGCGGTCCAAACAGACGAGCCATCAAAGCGCCCACACATTGAGCCGAGGCGAGGATCAAGTAGTTCAACTGGATGGAGGAGCCAGTGCGTCCAAGGAAGTCAGCAGCGTAGTTTAGTTCGACAAAGACGCCACTCAACTTGGCACAAACGGTGAGCAGGAAACTCACACAGATGAGACGCACCACGTAGCTATGAGACAAAGGCGACGAGCCAATACTCTTACCCCCATCCTTCAGCTGTGCCTTGAACTCAGACAACTCCAACAGGTACTCCGGCTTCTCACGATCAACAAGATCACGTATGCCGCGATACCAACGCAAGGACTTCTCCAAACATTCCATATTTCCCATTTTCAGATAATAGTGTGGACTCTCCTGCACGAAGGGAAAGCACAAGGAGAAGGCACACGATGTGATGCAGCCCACGATGTTAACATAATCATAGTGTACATAGAAGCCCAGAATAATGCCAACAAGGATGCCCAAAGTGCGCCACAGTTCGATTGTGAAGGTCAAGCGAGCAGCCTTTTCCCGATTTCCGGCAATTTCATTGATAAAAATTGGTAAAACCACAAAGGCAGCTCCAGCTGCCACGCCTCCAAAGATGCGGGAGGCGTAGATGTGAACGATGTCGAAGCCAAAGTGAATGCAAAACCAGCTAAACTGTAAGAAGAGTTGAGATATTATTTTAAAAGCACTTAGGTCAAATTTAAACGGCCAACATAGGAAAGAGGAAAGGAAATGTTCGATTTCGTTTTGGTATTTTTGCAAAATCTGTACAAATTTGTCACTAATTAGTACATAGGAATGCATATGGCCTTAAATTCCGAATTCAGCACTTACAATCTGCAGCAGTCCACAACAAAGGAGCACTGATTTTGGCCCAATTCGCAGTGCCAGACAACCGGATATTGCGGCGCCAAATGCAGCACTTAGGAAGAGATATCCGGTTAACAATGCCGTGTCCGTGGGATCTGCGACTACGTTCAATGGTGTTTGAGTCTCGGACTCATACAGAGTCATATGCGCTGGCGTAATACCAAAAATGAAGCCGAAGTTGAAGCATAGAAGGTTACCTGTATCAATGGACGATATTAACCGAAATTCTGTACATTGATGGTGTGTGTGCCAGTCTCACCTATAGCCGTAGACAGGCTCTGTATGCTCGTACCGCTGACTCGCTTTGGCAGGCACATGATGCTGGCGTGATGGTGAAATCCAATTTGTTAGCCAAGATGTTATTTTCGTGCTGAACTGCATGCAAACTGAGAAGCACTTAGTGCATATCGGGCGCTATTTATGGTCTTTATTTGAGATTCTACTTCCGAGCTACCTCTTATCTGAAAGCCAAAAGCGATAAGAGACGATGCCTTGCCAGCCTATGTGTCGTTATGCGCAATGTTAAATGTTCCCAGCGTCCAGCTTGTTACGAGTATATCAAGTTGTTTTGTATACAATTAGATATTTGCACAACGTGAGTCTACAAATGCAAATGATGCCGTAATGAAATGCGACTATGACTGACTACGATTTAGCTACTGGTCTTGATAATAAAGAAATCTCCGTTAACCTACAGCGCAGATAACCTACCTTGGTTACTCAGCATGTTTACACATTCTGCTTGCCGCGAGGGCTGTTTTCAAAATTCAAAATTCAGTTAAAGCGAAGTTGCTTAGCATGTCTGCTTCAAAATATTATTAAGCATATGGAGTGGCTCTAACCTAATTTTAATTTAAAGTTTTCCATCGGGTAAGGCGTTGTCTTGTTTATGTTTTGAACTTCAAATTTGTTTTAACGACAATTCAGTTGATCAGTTGCTATCGATGTATCAAGCAACAAGACAATAGCTGATTGCTAGGGTGGTCAGCTATTAAGCCAGATTAGCACTGCTTATCGATTTATTATCGCCCAACCACCACTTTATATCATCAAATAGCCGGGAAAAGTACAATTTCTAATTATTGTTTGTTTTTTTTTTATACTGACAAAAGACAAAATGACAGTCGAGCCCTGGCCTGCGGCTTATGCTGCTAATGAAGATATATGGTTGAACAAAGACACCAGCGCTTGTGACAAACAGAATGCTTGGCGCGCACAAAAAATATTATTAGCGCACGCCACACGGTAAGTGGAAATCACAATTTCGATGATTTAACAATATTTTTTAAGATGAGTCTAATTTAAGCAGCGACTTCGATGAAGCAACGCAATATGAAGTTCTTAACGGACATCAAAGGAGACTTCAAGCATCCAACAGCACGGAAATATTCATTAAGGAACGTTTAGCTGGCTGTCAGCAGCTCTTAGCACAAAGTCGACGTCGTCGAAGCACTAAAATTTCCGTTGACTGGACGATGCCAGCTTCAATTTCATTTGAGCAACCCTGTCACGGCACATACGAAAGTTGCAAGCACGACGAGGTTGCTCTTAACCTACCCCAACGGGCAACACCAACAACAAAAGTCGACAAATTTCCGCTAAAGGAAATGGCAAAGCCAACGACAGCTCCGGCAATAAATTTTGATGGTTTCCGCACTGCACGTGAGCAATTAATGTTGCATGATGCACAGGTAAAGTTGTTATATTTCATTCGTTTCATGTTTCCAACCCTATAAAGTTCTTGTCGTAGTCATTTCCTATGTATGTCTCCCAGACAATAAAGTCTTGAGCAAACTAGTTGTTGAATCAGTCAAAACAGTAACATGACTAACTATTAATTTAAATATAACCGATATCTTAAGTTCACTGCCATAGTGCTAATGGCTTCTGCTTTCAGAAAAAAAAGCAAGACCCTGCAGCTGGAACTTGTGCAACTGGCGGAGTTGGCGTCAGTGATTTAATGAACTACAAGAAAAAATCATTAGGGGGACGAGGACGCGGTGTTAACTCAAAGTTTGTGCTACCAACTGTGCAAAATGATACGTAAGAGCGAAATGACGTATTGCAAAATAATATATTAACTTTTAAGTATATTTTCAGAAACCCTGTAAAGGCAGTTGCTCCTACAGTGGCGCCCTTGCCTGTACCGCCTTCCTTGGCCCACCTTGATGCCCTAATGGTCGAGCAAATTACGCGGGAGAGCATGCATAAATACAAACCTATTGGTAAGCAAACACGCTTCAATGTAAATGATTTTTATAGCCTACCTCTGAAAATGTACAAAAAATCGAGCAGAAGGAACATGTCAAATCCCATAGAGAACGTATATTGTTGATCAGTATTAAGAGATGAGTGGATTTGTCATGTGATGGAACGCGTCGATGTCAGATGACGTGCCATTGACACCATTGGGTCCAAGTGCCTGTGCGCAGGGTATCCCTCTGTCACTTTGTAACCGAATCTCACTTTTTTATAAATAATTATTTCAATCTACAGCTTGGGAGGATGTGGCCGGTTTGGAGTACGCCAAGTCAACGTTTATGGAGACTATAATACATCCATTGCAGCGTCCAGATTTGTTTAAGGGTGTGCGGCGTCCACCACGTGGTGTTTTGCTCTTTGGTCCGCCGGGAACAGGTAAAACATTAATTGCAAAGTGTATTGCTTCCCAGTCGAAGGCGACATTTTTCAGCATTAATCCATCATCTTTGACCTCCAAGTGGGTGGGAGAAGGTGAAAAACTGGTCAAAACACTCTTTGCCGTGGCCGCTGCACATCAACCAGCCGTAAGTACAATTGCTGAGTAGACTCTGACATACCTTAAATTTCATTTTTATGATTTGTAGATTATTTTCATGGACGAAGTAGATTCATTGCTATCGCAACGCTCCGACAATGAGCACGAAAGCTCGAGAAGATTAAAAAATGAATTCTTCATACAATTAGATGGCGCTGCAACAAACGAGGATGATAATATCATTATTATAGGCGCCACAAACCGTCCACAGGAGTTGGATGAAGCTGTGCGTCGTCGTTTTGTTCGACGTCTGTATGTGCCACTGCCTTTAAAACGAGCACGTCAGCAAATCATCGAGAAACTTATAAAACAGGTGCATCATAATCTTAGTGATGATCAAGTTGAAGGACTTGCTGAGCTCACTGAAGGATACTCGGGTGCAGACATGGACAGTTTATGTCGTTATGCGGCAATGCAACCACTGCGCTCGCTGAGCAGCTCTCAGATTGACGTAATTGATGCACAGCAGGTAAACCGCAATTCATTCTTTAATAAACCTCCTAAAAGAGTACCTTAATTTATAATATGTATAACTCATCTTTAGATTTTGTTATATGGTTGATAGTTATAATTTATTTTTACTTATGTTTCTTGAAAAGAGACAGGTCGAATCCCAATTATGTTCGTGCTTTCATTGACAAATATGTTTTCCTTTTTGGTCTTATTTACAGTTGCCACCCGTAACAATGTTGGATTTCATGTCGGCTTTGAACCACGTTTCCAGAAGTGTCTCGCCCGAAGATATTAAACGTTATGTAACATGGAATGAAATTTATGGAATTAAGCACTAAAAAAAGTAATTTCATAATAAATTTATAAACTTCCCAAGCATTGCAGCATGGAAACAAAAGCTTCGATTTATGAATAAATGTTCCTTTTGTACAGAATAACTGTTTAAACCGTACTCAATATAATTATACATATTCGGGATGTCACAGATGTGAAGCCAACGGATTGGTTTAGATTTCTGTGGCAACCACGAATATTTCTTTTAGCTCTGACATTAGTTTTAAAATACAACAAAGAAAGAAAATTATTCTTATACATTTATTTTAAGAGTTCATGAATAACGCTTAACATATAGGAATTATAAGGAAAGATATATAAGATATGCCCTGTACATTTGCTTGCACTTGTATTTGAACTTATCACATTTTTTCATTGTAGTGTCATATCGGGCTTTATGCATTACACTGTGGAATGCTATGACTTTAACTGACTTGTAGGTTTTTAATCATTATAATAATAAAATTAGTTATTTGAACTCACAGCACATCAAATTTACAATCGTATACATCAAGTTTAAATAACATTTAGATTACGACTCTTTTCTATGGGGTGTAAATTTAGGATCAGTACATTCAAACGTCCCCGGCCATGCTTTATAAAAGCAAGTGGCTGCATTCGTTTATAAAATTACATCTAGAAATCGTAAGATAAGATAATATATTAACTACAATAACATCTATTCTTTAATTGGTGGAAATACGTAGTCATCGCTCAGACTGTTAATGTCCACATAGGTTGTCTTTGGACTTAATACCTTGTAGAGAGCATCGAATGTGGGTCGTTCCTCGGGCTCCTCCAGCCAGCACTGCAACATTATGGTATAAACCTGAGGTGTACATATGTCAGGTCGCTCCAGGCGATTGCCCGACAGTAGAAACGGTATCAGCTCGCTGTTACTTATTGTTGGATACGGAGACGCGCCCAATGTGCCAATCTCCCAAAGCACCACACCGTAGGCCCAAATATCGCTCTTGCTGGAGTATAGGTTATCCCGAATGGCCTCAATTGACAGCCAGCGCAATGGCAACTGTATGCAAATGTTATTAATAAATAATCGTTACCTTTTTTACATCATCTTCAAATGCTGCCGTTGTTGAGACTTACTTTTCGTGTTCTTGTGTTAGTATATATCCCATGTCTCGACAGTCCAAAATCAGAAATCTTTAACATCTTGTTGTTGTCAATTAGCACATTGCGTGCCGCCAGATCACTGTAAATGGAAAGGATTTACATTCATTATCATATGTGGAAACATATCTTAGATGATTCCTCAACCACAACGAAAATAGGGTTAAAGTACACAACTTAAAGTACTTCAACTTAAAGTGAAGTGACTCTAGCAGACGAATTCACCGAAACATTACTATGACTACCACATCACATGTGATGTATGTATGTGGTAGGAAATGGATTTAAAAGTTTGTTTTTAACTTGTGTCTAGCGGAGTTGTGCTCATAAGCATAAGCATGACTTACGCAAAAAGTAGTGCTTATGACATTTCATTTCCTTAGTAGAAATAATAAAGACGTTTTGAATTTAAATTGAAAATTCAAGGTAATTTATATATTTCTTTTCAATTAATTATTTGAAAAAACTAAATTTCGGAAATTTTGGTAGATACTTAGGCAAAAATTTAAAATTGTAAAAAGTGACTTGCAGGCTGACTTCCCTTATGACTTCCCTTGACATTTTTATTTCTTTTCCACACACATGATGTTTTTTTAGTAACATATTGTAACATATCTTTCAAGCATATAATTTGCTAAATTACATTATAAGTATTTGACGCCAGAGAAAAATGTTAACTAATTAAGAATAATTTCTTTAGCACCATTTTGTTAATGCTACTTGTTTCTATTATCACTAGTTGCTTAACACTCGACTACTCAAATTATTAGGTGTTGCTTATGCCAATTTCGAACGTCGAACTATTGCATAATTTTTAGGTATTTCAAAGGTATTTCACATTATGTGTGGCTGATATTGGTGTATCTGGGATAATTTGTAATAGCAAATGGTATTCGTTTGTGATATGCATGAATTGTTGAGATGTTCTTGTCTGATGTGTAACTGAGTCAGTCCCCGACGACATAGGCTCACTTGCGGGAGAGCTAATTAATTGTAAACAGACCGAGGATGAACTAATGGTTCCGCTTTAGAAATTAACCATGTTTTCGGACTCTAGGCTGCCCCTCAATATCAGTTATTTGTGAAGCACGTTAGTGTAATAAAATGATGCAAACTGTCGAACACACAAAAAACAGTTTGTTACGAAACGCAAAAAACGGAAAATGTGCCTCTTTACTATTAAATCAGCAAAGGTTTGGCTTTTTCCAATCATTCCACTAGATCATAACGCTGAAACTAGGTAGTCAAAAAAAAAAAAAACAGTGACACAACTCATGATAAACTATCTCACTTTAGTTTTGGTAATGTAATCCCCGGATGCTTAAGAGATGCATGACTGCTGTTAGTTGTATTTCGATATTGTATCTGGATATGTGAAGAATATTTATTAGTGATGCCAGATCACCACAATTAGGGAACTCACTTCGAAAACGAACCGTTACTTTGCTTTCAAGTCTATGGAAAATTTCACCGTGAACTTAATGTTACTGAAAGGCGATCAAAGGCTTTGACATCCTTTCAGCGTAAGTATTCCAAAATGACTAAATTAATTAAATTTCCCTCTAGGGGGTCGAAAGATGAATTAAATTTTTTCTCTAATGGAGGACATAGAAAGAGGAGCAATATGTATGCTTTCGCAAAGTTGAAATGGTTGAATAAAGCATAAACGCAGCAATTTAATATATGTATATAATTTACCGATGCGTAATCTCTTGTTCCTCCAGAAAGCGCATTCCATTCGCAATTTGTAGAGCAAAGTTATGCAGTTCCTTGTTGTCAAGTACATACTCGAATGGTTCCTCATCCTCCACAATGGTGTAAGTAGCTATTTGAAATGCATAAATATTAAGTTTACATACTATATGTGTTTGTGGGGGTTTATTTGCAACTCACTTTCCGCAAAAGAGGGTTTGGGCAGCTTAGCGACAACATTGTTGCTTGTGGCATCACCAGAAGCTTCAAAGGTGGAAGAGTTTGAGGATATGGATCTATCCATTTCGTTGCTCTGGCTGGATGCTTTTAATTCGATATAATTAACATTCTGGGGCTTTGCAGCTCCTCCAGAGTTGGGCCTCGCAGTTCGACAGCTTGTTGAATTGGCATTACGTGACTTTGACTGTCCTAATTCCTGACGCACTGCACGCAAATAATTTAGCTAATAGAAGGTGCACATTTTTAAGAATTCGGTGAAAATGTGCCATCAATTTTACCAGATTGCCACGTCCCACATACTCCATGATCATCAAATAGGGCGCTCGGATGGTGCAGCAGCCCAAGAAACACACCACATTGGAATGAGTGCCCACTCCTTTGAGCATCTCGATTTCTGCGAGAAATTCAGCTACCTCATCCGCCGATGGATTTGCTAAATTCATATTGATGGCTTTCAGTTTTCAATGGTATTCCATATAGACACATTTTATTGACATAACTTACTCTTCAGCTGCTTTACGGCAACAATTGTTGTTCCTCGCATCCGCCGCAGGTTGATGGCCGTCGCCTCATGGACCCGTCCAAAGGCGCCCTCGCCCAACATTTGACCGATATGAATTGCGGAGTGTGGCACCTCGAATATATCCGATAATCCCAGGGCCTGTGATTGCTGTCGATAGTGAAATGTAATTTGATATTATACTAACTAGTTGAATTTCACTGCGTTTTTTGGAATATTAGTTCAATTAGTACTGATGGGCCTAACACTTGAATATTAATTAATCTATACGCTGAATTTTATCTTTGACTTTAATCTGTGACTGCCGACTTACCTCCACATACTTGTCCACATAGTTGATGTTGTCTTCCATTCTGGAAATTTAAAATACAGAATTTTGACAATGTTTAACTCTACGAAGTGAAGTAAAGACTGGGTTGACTCACTGAACTGGGGCAGCACCAAAGGATTGCATGTACATTTGCTCCTTTTGTATCTGGGCGTTTTTTCTGGCTCGTCGGCGACGCAACAACAACAGTAATAATCCCGTAAGTATGACGGCTATAAGCAAGGTGGCCATTATAATGAGGGAATTGTTCTGCAATTAAAACGAAATATTGAATAATTATAATCATCATTTTACTTCCAAATAAACATATATATATATGTAAGTATATTTACCAAATTTGCATCCTTGTTTAGTATTAGAGGATGAGCGGGCACTGTTGAGACATATATTCCGTAATTAATCAATTAATCAGTCATAAATGTAATCAGTTATTTAGTTATCCTGTTACCATAGCTCACCTGCAACTTTGATAAGACTTCGTGGCCCCTCACATCCATTGGAGTCTATAATAATCGCCTGAAGATTGAGGGAGGCCTTCTCCTTCAATTGTTTGTTCAGCTTTATCGTCATGTTTCCATCATATCCCTTGGACGTTGGCTTAAAGTGCGTTTCACTCAGGTTGTACATCCGGTTGACAAGATTCTTTAGCACACCACCCCAGGGCAGAGAGGGATTGCTTTCCTCATTGATTCTGTTGGTGATTAATTAACTTTATTGTATTCCATAATACTTTGGCATTCACCCGCAGACCCTTAACAGCTCAGATAATTGAAAAAATTAGTTAACTGCCAAAAAATCAAGTATTTCTTACATACTATGCACAGTAAAAAATATAAAAAAAATTATCAACTTGTTCTATTACTGATTATGTAAACCATGAGTTATACTAATCATTTGGTATGGATATGAATTTGACTTAATTTTTTATTGAAAGCACGTAACCTGGAATAACCTGGAATATTTTTAATATTTTTCTTTGCTCTTCTTTCTATCAATTTTCATGAAATTGTCTGCAATTTCTTTCACGCGATGAAAATAAAAATCAATTTGTAATCTGTATATCTATATGTATCATATATATATTATGAGATATATATTTAATAATTTAGACAAGGATGTACTCTAAACAGATTGCAAATTGTCCATTTGATCTTTGATCCAGCAATCCAAAAATATATACATCAGATTTGGTCTTAGACATCTCGAACAAATTTGGTTAAAATCGCTCTACTTTTCATATGTAACATACTATGAGTATGAAATTGGTTAGATATCTATAATTACATTCATATGTCACAATGTATAGAATTTTCTGATAAACATGAGTTATCTACAACTTTAACCTATATGATAAATACCCTCACGACCATAATATTTATCTTTTCATTTGTCAGTTGATCAGTAAATCTTAGTGTGTTAATGAATATTGTATTAAATAAATGTACACCAACAACTGGGCACAATGAAAAAGGATTCTTGAATGTGAATTAGGCCACATCAAATTAAGTACTCACTTGAGTTGCATTTTGTAGGTCTGTAAAGTCTCGTGGAGATGAGTCTCTTGCTCCTTGCGTAGTTGATCGCTGGCTTGAATGGTGAAGAAAATGCTTATCGTATCATTGGACTGCATTTGGACTCGGGCCAGGACTTTGGGTGGCATCGGTGACGTCTGGCAGGAGCATTTGCCGGCCACACAATCTGCAGGATGATTGCAACACTCATATGATATCGGATTGTGAAACCAAGCAGTTTCCACTTACGTGGTATAAATACGCGTATTGAGCGTCGAGCGAGTAAATTCGATGTCTCCACGGTGACATTGTATTGGCAACCGAACATATAATTGCAATCGACAGATTCCACATTGGGATTTGGACTCTGTGGAAGGTAGATGTATTTCGCGGGTTTTCCCTTGATTGTGTACTCACTGCAAGGGGCATCCGGGCAGCGAGTGCTATTCACAGCACTCACAAGTACATTGTACGTGGTGTCTGGGGGCAAACAAGGATCAATATCAAATTGGATTTTTTATTCAGTTGTAATATAGATTTATACCTTTATTCAAATTGTCCTGCCAGTTCACCTGTAGTCGAGGTATTTTTTGCATGAACAGTGTGACATTTACGCTTAAATCTGTGATTTCACCTTTGATGGGTTTAACCTATAAGAACAGAGATTCTCTAAAGTAAATTCCGGAAAACTAATTGTAGTTAATAATTAAATGTTTATTTATATGTTCTTACAAAGATTAATCAATAAATATATTATTGTTGCTTACATTCAGCTTGTTTATTTGCCCTTCAGTGCTGTCAGTTGATTTTGGTATTGCAATATTATTCTTCGCAATGTTGTAAGTTTTATTGTTGCTGCTTTTTTTGGTGACCGAAGTGCTCAATGTTGAAGATATTGTTGTCATTTTATCTTGATACTCGGAAACCAGATCCGTTGGCATAAAAGTCGTTAAAGGGTCGCCCCTAACATACTGATTGGCCATAAGTCCAGCCTCATTGCCTAGCAATAATAAGAGTGCCGTGCACGAGATGAAAGCTTTACAAAACTCCAGGTGCAACATTTTTAAAATTGCGTTTACTCATAGTACTGATTGATGATAGGCCGACGTTCTGTAATTAAAGTCAAAAATGAGTAATTTAAGAATATTATATATTAAATAATTAAATACATCAAAGTTGAGTCCTCAAAGTACACAAAAACCAGCAAGAGAAATGGTTTATTCATATTGTTTAAAATTCCAATTAAGGCTTGTCATTAAAATAAATCAATAATTCTCATTAATTGTAATCATTATCGGTATTTTTTTTTTATCACAATGAAATCCTCTTTAAAGAGACTCGTATGTAAATGACGTTATTAAATAGTTCATCCAGCAGTTCACTCAACGGAAGTAAAACGGTTTGCATAAAGAGCAGAAAAGTTGAAATCATGTATTTTTACATTTTATTAAAACTCTATAATGCTTGAAACTTAATACACACAAATATAAAACAAATGAAACCGATATGCACTTATGTACACAAAAAGACAGGCAACTACCAATTAAGAAAATTTGTGAAAATTAATTTTCTACATTCTGTCATATAGTCAACGAGGGTGGCACTTAAATTAAATTGCGTAGACGTCCCGTCGTGTTAGCAACCATTTTTCCATTTAGTTAGCATTGGCCGACCAACATTTTTTTACTAATGCTGACCAAAAATTACAAAATGTGAAGCCTATCAATTTTCTACGTGTTTCCTCGATTCAAATACTCTAAATACATTCGAATGGAGTTGCTTAAAATCCGATTAATGTAAGAAAACCCTGCAGACTTTTACTCGTAATATGGAAATTCCAAGGCAGTTAATTGACTGATTAGACTGCCTAACAACTAAGTACGATACAGGGTATCTTCGAGTCGACCACTCCGAAAGGTTTCGATAAGTTTGTCAGGCAAGACATTCAGCTGCACTTTGTTTAACATTGCTTTCAAAGTTAAGGCACTTGTGTGAACTAGACGAAAACAATTTAATATTCACTTAAGTAAGTTAGATTGTTAATATTGTAAAGCAAACATAAATAAAAACAAAAACAAACGAAAACGAAAACAACAACAACAACAACCACAATATCAAACAAACCTAAGAGCAACCCTCTCTCCCTTTCGTCACTTGCAACTTTTATTCAAGTATGATTGTTTGCGTGTGTGCGTTAGTACCTGAGTGTAATCTTTATATCATTAGGCGCAATGTCGTCGACAATATACAGTACATACCAGAGAGCTGCACCAGGTATGTTCGAGTATTATCGATCATGTGAGCGAACCATATAAACAAATCAATTCATCGGCTCGGTCGCAATGGATTCGATCGAATCACGGGTCTCTTTATTTACGACCGAGTAGCGGTCATGACTTTGTAAATTTCGAGCATTTTGGGTCAAGTAGCGATCCAGTCATGCGATCGTTAAGGATCGTGATCATTTGTGATCGTTCCTTTCTAGTCACGACCAAGTAGCAATGATCAAAATAATTGTTGAGCTTTCATGATCGTTCGAGTATGATCAAATACGAGACTGCCTTTTTGAATGGGTCTGATTCCTTTTCTAAGTGAATGTACACAAATTTTAATTATATATATTTATATTTTAAATAATTTTTTATTTATTTTTGAATTAAGTGTCAAAGATCCGTTCCGAACGATGGCCCAAAGTAATAAAATCATAGCGAGTACGAGTCAGCGATCGAGTCTGATCTAACATCTCATACCCGTTGCATTTCTCTGGTTCATACTTAAAGGCAACAGCCATACCTCAGGTATTTTGTGTATGGTTACCGAGTGGTCAGGGGAGTAACACAGCGTGTGATTGTTATTTCACTAACTCATTTAGGAAACCAACAAACATTCAGAACTTAAAACAAAACAAATATGAACTTAGGACAAGCAATTCAAGTCATTAACTCATTTATGTAATACAATAATCTTTTTCCCGCTAACTATTTAAATATTTAGGTTAAATAAAATTAAATAATTGTACTACAATATCAACACTCACTATCAATTTATAACATTTACTCTCATTAGTAAATATTTTTTGAAAGGAACAAGCCTTACGGGTAAAATTTAAACATTATTAAATCGAGATTCCTTTCAATCGAACTAAATTAAATCGCCTATTGATTTGTGCATTTTTATCAGATCAAGAGGAATCTGTAGTTTGCTATGAGTTTGCTATGAATATCATTTCCTTTTCATAACACAGTTTACCATATTTGAAACACTTCGATTCTAATACAAGCATCTGGCCATAATACAAAATTGGTAGGTTAAGTATGTTAGCTGCAAAGTAATCAAAAAAAAAAATAAATAAAACGTAGTTTCTTATCGGTTACTCGTTGTCACAATGATTCATCAAAAAATAGTAATGTATGCTTAAATGTTTTGTCACAATTTTCCAGTCATGGCGATATCAATAAAAAAAAATATGCTCATTGAACTGCTTTTGTGCAATTTTGAGAGGACTCGAAATACTTTTAATTTTATACATTTCATATATACATGTACACATTGTCGCAATATTGCCGCTTCCATTTGGATTTCCACAACGTCATTGACACGTCATCCCCCCCTTTTGCCCACAGTAAACATCGCCGAAAGACAACTAAGTGATTCCCAGAGTTGGGTGTATTCCGCGAACATCATCCGGACACTTGCTGAACGTTGAGTCGTCACTTTAGTCGGAGGGATTAATGCGCGTACTTATAAATAATAACGCTAACAAAGCTAATTGTTGACACGACATTAGCAGCAGCAAGAGGCAAGTGTGGCACGCTGTCAGGGGCACAATGCCAACGTCGGTAGCCGGCCACCAGCTAGCTCATAAATTAAGCCATGTCACAACGTTTTTATGGCTTGGTAGCAGTTCGTTTATTTTGGTTTAACGCCCATCCATCCACCCCACCAACCCCCCAAAAGTCTGTGGTCATAAATGAGAACATTTTATTATATGATTATATGTAGCTACTGCCTCATAGCTACACTCGCCCAAAAATCGAATGCCTTCATTCAATAATTTAATCAATTTCGTCACCTTTGCGAAATTTTATATCAATGTTGAATAACTACAGCAGTTATTAGATCAACTTTGACCTAATCAGGTAAATTCGGATTCATTCCGAATACTTTTGTCACTAACGTTGAAGTTTTATAAGTGAAAAACTTTGGTCACTGTCGTCACTAGTGTGTATGAAAATAACATTACAAATTGTCTATAACTCGAATAAAACTCGTTCATCAGATGTTCACTTATTCGCTGACATTTGCAAGACGAGTTTATTTGAAATTATCTTTAAACAGTAAATGCCAGAGATATTTATTTTTATCCATTCAACCACCCATTAAATAGATTTTGTGTTTTATTTGTTATTTAAATAAAAAACTTATGGGAACATCCTTTATTATCCTTTGTGTGATGGTAAAGAATATTTTATAGTGAATGACAAACGTTGCTCGAGAGAAGGCGAGCAAATATTGAAAATGAGAGCTTAATTATAAATGGATGTGCCCTTGGTCTCCTCGAGAAAGACGGAGACATAGAAGAGACACAAGGCACTGATCGCAGCACAGCCCCACATGGTGGCAGCTAGTCCGAAGTAGTGCATCATCAGGGGGAATGCTTTTAAGGATGTAAAGGCAAAGAAGCTCATACAGCCCAGACAAGCACTTGTGCCGAACGCTCTTATTCTGTGGGGCAGAACCTCCACCAGGACCACCATTGTGACGGAGATTACACCCACGTTGGCAACAAATATGATGAAGGCCATCAGCGTGACTGGCAGCCAGGCAGCAAATGCTGACAAATTCACATCCGTCTCCTCGGCGTAGAAAGCGTAGATACCAAATGCAGTTGTGCCTAAGGCGCTGCCGGCACAGGAAACCACAAGTAGTATCTTGCGTCCATATCGATCCACCAGATAGATGGAAGCCAGTGTTCCCACAATCTGCACTGCACCAATAATAATGGTGTTCGTATTGGGCTCCAGTTGGGTGTGGACCGCCTCAAAGATATTGGACATGTAGTTGATGAATGCAAATGTGCCCGTAAAGATGTTTGCAATCATTAAAACCAATCCAGTCACAATTGCTTTCACCGCAGTCTTGTTAGCTGCATACAAACCACAATTCGATTAGAATATCGAGAAGGTATATAAGTAGTATATGCATATATATTGTGTCTCTTACAGAAATCGGTGAGGCGTAAGCTCTCGTTGTTTGTCTGCTTCACTTGCTGTTCAATCGCCTGACGCATCTCGTCGAACTGCTTCTGATAGCTTCGCTGGGCTT
Organism: Drosophila sp. st01m; assembly: GCA_018901795.1. Lineage (NCBI taxonomy): Eukaryota > Metazoa > Arthropoda > Insecta > Diptera > Drosophilidae > Drosophila > Drosophila sp. st01m. Next base: position 3,683,938 of record JAEIFG010000269.1, read on the forward strand.
CATTACTGATCGATGGACCATCGCAGTTGCGGTAAAATTTCAACGACTTTATGGCATCGTCTTCTCGTCCCCAGCGTAGCAACTGTTGCGGTGGCTCCGGGAATCGTGTGGATAGGATGAGATAGAGCAGGGGAAGGGAAACTACTGCGCAGGGGATGATGTGATATGGCACATATGACGATATAATATACCCTATCATTATGCCAATATTCAAGAATAAATTGAAGAACGAGCAGAGTCTTCCACGTACGCTGCGGAAGACATTCCATCGTATTAGTTTAGTGACTCAATTATATTCCTTGGAGCTTACCTATTGTCTGCGATTTCGCCAAGGAAGATGGGGAGGACGACAAACATGCCACCTCCGGTTAATCCCGCAAAGACTCTGGCCACATATAACCACTCCACGGATTGTGCAAAGTAAAACAGAAACCAAAGGCACTGCAGGAATTTACCTCAGTTAATGCTGATAATCATTTGATCATAGAAAAAAAGGACAAACCGTGTTCGGCACCGCCAATCCATAGATTGAAACCTTTCGGCCAAAGCGATTCATTACGTAGGAAAAGAAGAAGTTGCCCAAAACACCGCCCAAACTGATGAGGGCCCCCAACCAGGAGGCCTCATGCACATCAATCACAAAGTCAAGTGGAGTCGCCTCGGCCGACTGCAGCTGTGGCAACATCGGCGACAACCAGCCCAATCCAATGCCATGAGCCATTGTAATGAGTGTGGCTACAAAGAGTCAAAGTTTCTTATTCTATTCATCCTCCATCTTATTATGTCCGCCCATCATCCATCAAAGCAACGACAGCTCTACTAAGGAGCTCTTTAAACCTGTCTGACTTCTGATAAACCAATTGCATTTCACAGAACAACATAAAATTAGATTTGACAAAAGCACTTTTATCTGACCCCTTAAATCTGCATAATTTGTAAATTTACTTATTTAAAAATTCACAGTTTAAATAATCAGTTGACCAACATAAATACAAAGCTGGCCAGAATTTAATTGAATTGTAGTTTAATTCTTTATAAATTGAATTTATTTTTGAATCAGATTCGAAATGTTTTTCATTATTTATTCACATTCCTTGCAATTTTAAAGTGCGCACTGTTTGAATGATAGTCATTGTTCAAATACAGCTTCACAATTTTCTCAGTGGCACCAAAGACTCTTATTTGGACAGATTATGAGCTATATTAAGCTTTAAGCTTCAAACTGATCTTTTTATCTTCTGTTTACAAATTCAGTTCATTTTCTTTCATAGAAAACGTAGACTGAAGACTGTATACTTCAAGGTGACCTGGTCCAAGGTGTACCAATTATGTATATTCTAAATAATACGTTTTTTGGCTGACGTCTATGTAAATCTATCTTCAATCACTTTCTTCTCTTTTTTAATTTTTTTATTTTCACTCATATATCTTCTGATGCGATCTGATTTATATCCTGCAGATAAACATGGAACATACCGCATAATGTGACCAGCAGCTGGCGACGAAAATCTTTATGAAAGATTCCCGAATTTAGAAAGTTCAGAAACCACATGTTTGTTAAATTTGTATAATTTAAATGTTTCTAATTGAATTTGTATCCTAATAATTTCTAATGCAATCAATTCATAAATTGAATATCACAGTTACGATAAAAGCAGTTTAAATACTGATTTATAGGGTTTCTTTGAAACTTTTTCTTGAAAATATATTTCTTTGATATTTCTTTGCCATGCTATTCACTTGGATGTTGAATTAAATGCGCGTCTGCTCCAGGTGAGCACCTTTTCTAGAGATTTTCACTGAAATAACTTGTGAAATAACTAAGACTGCCTCATTTTATACCTTCATCGCAACGCGGAACTTATCTAAATCTGTGAATAAATACGAATACGAATTTCATCTAAAACAATGACATGCGGGGTAATGGCAAAATTTCCAGTCTCCTCTTGTAATCTTAATGCAAAATGATTTAATCATCAACAAGCGTATCACCTAGTAATTTAATAATTGCGAATATGTAGGAGTATCTTGCTTAAGTTCACAACACACTCTCCTGAACTTGGAAAGAAATTGTAAAATGTTGGCATTTATTTACTTATGACGCTTTTTATAAAAACCGACGTCATTATCAGACGCCAAGTTTCTTGACCTACGCACATTTATTTGAATTTATAAGACGTAGATAAAACATATTTTAGCGGTGAAAGAAATCTTAAAGATACTCAATGCGAATCAACAAAAGAAATCCTTTTAAATGGAAAAGCACTTCTTGCTCCTACTGTATTAAGTTGTTAACAAAATGTCTGTTAAGCCAAAAGCGAGTTATTTTTACATAAGGATGCTTAATGCTCTTAACGAGGAAGGTCTAAATATGCTGTGGAAAATAACTAAAAGATCATTAGGAAAAGCTGTAAAACGACTTTAACATTGTAATTGCTAATTAGTATAGAAGTATATTAGTATAAGATGATAATATTTATGTCATTAGATTGAAGCTCTCCTAGTATTTAAATCCGAGGCATTAAAACTGAATCATAAATGCATTGAGTTTACATCGTATAATCGTTTTTCTGTAATGTTTTAAAAAGTACCAGGCTCGTGAAAATAATGTAAAACGATTATGCATTAAATTAATTAACTATACACCTTGTTTTCCAGCCTCCACTGTTTCAAGTTCTTAAAATGAAAAGGTAAATGCTTAGCGGATATCCTATGCAACTGGACCCTATAGTCGGGGTGCAACTAAAGTCTTTCGGGCGTGTTTTACTTGACCGAACTTTGCTATAAACGATTGCCAATTATATGCAGTGAATACAAAAGGAAACGCTTCTAATTTATTCCCCATTTCAATCGACTAAATTTGACTATCAAAGAACATAAAATAAACGCAAATGAAAATTCCTTAACAATTGTCAATTCGTTTGAAAAATGAACTTCTGTCTGTCCCTGACACTTTAATCTGTATCTAAGTCAACAAATTTTTAATGCTTTGGAAAAGTGCAAGAAAACACATTAAACATATCAATGTCGCAGCTTATCAGCATTTTGTCGATAACGTCGGCAACTTTAAGCAAATCATAGTCAGTTCTAGGAACATAGCAATCAGAATAACTAAAATGGAATTTAAATACCTTTCAGACTTCATCACAATAAGCCATGTTTAGTGATGACGACTCATGATCCAGAAGTTGTATCTAATTTATTAATTATTCAGTTATCATAAAATGTTTCTTTAAAACTTGGAGTGGATATTAAGCTCATTTGCTCTAGATTGCAGTCATGAAGTTCACTGCAATATATTGAAAAGCGAACAAACAATTTGCTATTTAAGTCAGCCGAATTAAATAAAAATACCACGCCAAAAATAGTTTTCCTATCACTTCTGCTATTGAAGAGTGCACTGATTTAAACTCTTTCAGCAATTTAAAATTAACTTGTTTAAAACTTTCTCTCTTAGTACCATTTAATAGGTGTCGCATTTGTTTAAAAGAACATTTAAGTTGTAATAAAACATGAAACACTTTGTTGGCATTAAAGCCATTCAATGTCATCGATTTTGTGCTGTGTATAAAATCCTATTACCAGTTGACTGATGAGAAGGGTTTCATAAATACGTATTTAACTAGGAACATAATATTTAAATTACAGATTAAGCTTTTTCTGAATAAAATTAATTTTGAATAAATTAATGTGTTTACTTACAATAATTTAAGATGTACAAAGTAAGGAATAAAATAATGCACGATAAATACATAAGATGCAGTAAAGTTCTCTTGCTTACAGGATGTCTGTTAGTCGATACACCCGCTCAATGTTGGTCCACTGTTGTTCACGTCACAGGGCCAATTTTTGTAATCGTTATCATGAACGCACTCAATGCTTTGATAAGTTCAATTTGTATTCTATTTTTTGTACCAATTTGAACCAACTGTTTTCGCTTTGGTTTTGGTTTCGGTTGCGGTTTCGGTTTCGGTTTTGGGATTATTTATTTATTTTCCCGGTCGTTGGGAAAACTAAACATAAACACCCAAAAGGCCAAATGTGTACTTCCATTCCACACCAGAGAAGCGTGTTATGCTTTTAATTTGTTGCTATTCTATTTTATTTTTTTCCGATTTCTGGATATCTTTTATCATGTGGCGATATTGATGAAAGTGCTGTTGAATTGTCACGCGACTGGGGAAAATGCCTTTTGAACATGGAGACACGCTTCTAAAGACGATAAGCGCAGTCATTAACAACGCAACGCAACGAAACACAACAAACTGCGCGATTTTTGTGTCCCACTTGGACTTTTGCACTTTAAACTTGAATGGGGGAACTACTTTTATAAACTCATTATACCAAAAGAAATGAACTGATTAGGTTACGCCAAGTTGTACACAGCATTTGAGTGATAAATTACTAGAAAGTGAAAATAGTAGTTGTTAGAGCGGAGTTGTCTATTCTACACACGCTAATTCTACTACTCTTTCTTAAATTGTACATTATACAACTGACAAAATTACCTGGAGACGATGTTGAAAGTGTTTGGCAGCCATGACGTATGTGTGATTTCTACACAAATCGTTCAAATGTTTGAAAACCATGTATAATATTAAATTTATTATCAGAATTCGATTTATTTCCTCAATTATTTTAAAGTTAACGCATAGCTAGTGAGCAGATTGAACGAGACATGAAAGACCCAATAGAGTATATATTTTAAATACATATATCTTTTATTTTAATCATTCGAGACAGTTGGACAAGGATATTTTGCTTCCCAGTGAGAGCGAGACAGATATTAAGATAACAGGCGTATATATGTTATTGTATATTGTATTAATTCAATGGTAAGTTCCTACAAAGCATGCACTTTTTTATTCATCTGACTTTGTTCAGATGTTCTTGGAAAAAGACTCTCATTATATAGTTCAAATGTTTTCTCCTTTACTTGCGAGTGTGCGTAGTTTTATTATCTGTGTGATTACGACAGCTGCCTCAGCGGTGTGTGCATGTGTGTGTGGGTGTGGGTGTGTGTGTGTGTGTGTGTGTGGGAGTGCGAGTGTGAAAGCTTATTTTTATTTATGCCTTTTGGAATCAATGTTGCCTTTTAAAGCTTCACTGTCTGCAAATTCTGCTGCAAATGTCAACAGCAACTAAACTAAAATTGATGGGTTATCAGCGTTTATCAACTATCTTTGAGTGTATGGTAGTGTTTGGCTGTCTGTGTGTGTGATGGCATAAAATACAATTAAATATAAAAACAAAAAACTACAAATCAACGTCTATGGTCTGTGTCTTATCAGTGCGTTCCCGTATCGGCGAGCAACGAAACATTGAAAATTTTGCACTCTAATTGAACGTTCTCTCGAAATTTGTGTTTGAATCAAAAGATGTTACAGACAAGCGCACCTGACGTCTTGATACCCTGTGCCAACGGAGTCGTGACATTCGTTTAGCACTTGGGTCAACATTTCATATTTATTTTTCTGTTTTTGTAACATCTCCTTTTTATCGGAAGTTGTGCTGGAATAAAAATGTTTTTACGTATTTTGCTATCAGCAATAAATATTATCAAAATAAATATATCAATAGAAAAGTATTTATTTGCGTTAGGTGTTAAATTTGACACAAAATCCCAGCACAACAAATAAAATAGCAGAAAAGAGATATAAATATATTAATAAACGTTATTATTATCAATCATGCTACTTAATTGCACAGCATCGGTTTTACAGAAAAGCAGTAATAGCAGCTTTAATTGTTAAATCAATTAAACCTCTAAAAGTGTGTAACGGTTATTCCTATAACTTAAAAACAAACTATTTTTCACTTGTTTTTCTTTGCATGTACGTATTAGTGCATTTTACAGAAACTAGAAATTCACATAGTGCTTTATTCGTAATTTTTTGATTGTTTCTTAATTCCATGTGATTAGTCTTCCATCTTTTGGGGAAATGTTTCGCAATTTGTACCGCTAAAACTTGTGTTTTGGCAAGCTAAGTAATTCGAGTTTAGAATAAGGTTTCTCTTGAATATTAATTATTTTCCTGCAGCTAATTACTTATTTGTTCATATATTATATGCATATAATATACACAAATATTTCAAAGAACTATCGGTAGCGATAATAATTGTAATTATATTTAACTTGTTCTAATTCATTTTCGGCAACATTTTCGCAAGAGATTGTATTTGGAGAACAGAAAGTATAGATCAAATATTAAATGATAATCACGTATGTTCTCATCTATATAAATATACATATATATATTTAGATACGCATGTTTATATGATTGGAAGCTGATTCGCGTGGGGTTTTGTTTTGTTTGTTTTTAATTCATTTATTACTTTCCTGCGTTTTATTCTCCTCAGCACAAATTCAATTCTATTGACGTGAACCATATGGGCAAGGTCTTTAAAACTGTTGTTGATTTCATGATGGATTTCTCGATTTGAACTAAAAGTGAAAAGTATCGAATAGTCATCGAATGCGGCATAGACTCTGTTAACTTTGTAGACTTTCGAAATTCAATTGTAGTTCAATTGAAAAAAAGGTGGCATAGAATAAATCGTGTGTGGTTATCAATTTTTAGCGCGAGTTTATTTAGATTATATGTGCCTATAATATTGGTGTATTAGTGTGTGTCTGTGTGAATGAGTGCTTACTAAATAATACTTTCGATAATAATAAATAACATGCGTTTAAGCAGTCCAAATAAACAACAACAACAGCAACAATAACAACAATGCGAGAGAACTGCGATTGTGTAGCATGTGTTGTTCTTTGTTTAAGGTAGCTGCCAATTCGATAATTAATCGAAACTCACAAATACATATATATGTATATATAATGGAGGCATAGAAAATGGCGTCGCTTTGCTTATCACTTGAAGTGGTCGCCGCTTAATTTGTCTACACGAAATAATAAAAAACCAAATTTAATAAAATAAAAAATACTAATAGTCGAAAGCTTGCGCAATAAAAGTGTCCGAAAAAATGCCATAAAGAAAATAACAGTTATTTAGAAGACGCCATTGTCCCTCCCCTCTTCAATCTAGACATTGTATTTGCTGACATTTGTATTGGTGGTCAGTTTGAAGGGGGTTGCGGGGTTTCGGGGGGTTACTTATGGGTTCAATAGTCCACAATTACGGTGTCGAAATATCACTTAGTTGTACCTGATTGTAGATATATAACCCTCTTTCCACTCTCACTCTTTTCAATTTAAATCCCTCTTCCCTCTCTCTCTCGCTCTCTCTCTCTCTCTCTCTCCCTCTCTCGGTCTCTCTTTACCATATTTTGAAGGTACATTTGATTGGGGCCAGTGTTCAGAGTCAACTGAAAATTTATTGCGCAGTCAAAGTATTTGTATCATCAATCAAATGCCGATTGATGACTGATAAGAGAGGGGGGTGGCAGGAGGGGTCTCAAATGTAAGGTGCAGGTCACAACATCCCCATGTGACAACTTTCTCTAACTAAAATAACTTTTTGCAGAAAATTTAAATTTAAATTGATTGAAATTTTTGATTATGTCACCTACTGTAAATGTTGCTCAAATTTGTTCCATTCGCTGTCTTGTCTTATTTTTCTATAAAGTAAACCAACTTTTAAATGTATAGTATGTGCCAGGTAATGTCTAGTCGAAAGAGCATTCAATCGCCTGCCTGTTGTTCGACTCAAGTTGTTTCGTTCTCTTACTATTATTTAATTTTTTTTGTGCTTCTCTGTCGCTATCTTATCATGGCCAAGTTTAACCTTCGATGGTGCCATTTGACACTCCAAGAAAATACAAAAGAAAAAAAATGTGCACTCAACTATCAGTATCCTATTTTTCGTAAATGTTTATAAAAACTTACAGAAAGATTCCGGAAAAAAATTTGTAGCTAACTGAAAATGTACTTACGCCATAAATTGTATCCAAGATCCGCTTTAAAGTTGTCCAAATTCACGTATTTAATTGAACTCAGCTCTTCGCAAGTTACCAGAAATATGCATTAGGAATTATTGATTCTTAGCCAACAGTCTACGTATTTGATTTTCCCTTATTCGTTCATTGTTTCACTTGACAAGCTGAGTACGCAACATACTCCAAAATATCATTCAAATAAACTTTTCAGCATTTGTGAATTGCTTTTCCACTTAACTTATGACACTTTTTGTTTCAAACACTTCCTTTTATTTGGATTCATGTACTTTTTTATGCATATTAACATATTAATATTCTTTAAATCAAAGACTTTGGAATAAATTGCACATACATTTTTTGATTAGTTTGGACTACAACATATGCTGAGTGATTCTTATTGTTGTCTAGTGGTCAACATTTCGTGCACTTGAAATATTAGTTATTTCTTTAAATTACTTTAAATTTTTGGAATGTCTTTACACTTCACTTCACACTCGTCGGGCAAATCTTATGTTGAATTCATAATTTTCCGGAACTTTTCGAATTTCACAAACTCTTTATATGCCAACATTTTTATAGATGACTTCGAAAGCAAATTTGCATTTCCTTTTCCATTAGCAATTCTGGATAATTTCCTTTTTTTTATTCTTGACAATCGTAAGTTTGTCAATAATGCAATATTCCCTTTGAATATGTCACGCGCGCCAATTTGAGCTTTCTAACCGATCTTAATCTTTAATCAAGCACTTTGGCAATTTACCGTTGCCGTTGCCGTAGCCGTTACCGTCGCCGTAACCGTTACGGTTGCCGTTGTTTTCTGCCGACGCATCAAAAACACACGTTGAAGCAACAAGCGTTTGCCCCGGAATGATAAAAGTTGTTAACGTTGTCGTTTGCCAAGTTCCAAGTGCCAAGTGCCAATTACTTTGAAGTGGTAAAAGCTTCGGCCAAAAGCTCCGACTTACGCATCTTCGTGTGCGCGTAAAAGCTCCACATCTCTCTTTGTGTGTGTGTGTTTGAGTGTGTGTGTGTGCGATACACGTGCATACGAAGTGTGCAACAAGTGAGTAAAGTAACAATAAGTTCAATGAGTACGAGGAAGAAGCACCGACCATGTGTTTACTGGCCTTGAAAATCTTTTCTAGTCTTGAGCACAAAAAACTACTTTTTCAAGTCACTTACAAAAAAGTAGTAGTAATAAAATGGCATGAAGGGCGCTACGCCGTCTGCTCGTTTCGCTTGTCGGAGACATCGTATTAAGTATGGGAAATGAAAGGTCTGGTGATAATTTAACTATATTTGGGACTGTAGGATAGCGTAAATTAACTTGTACCAAATTGGGTCTCGAAATATTAGACAGATACATTTTCTGACAGTTTGGTTACATAATCACAAAATAAACGAGCAATGTGAAAATTTGGTGTATTTAACTCTATTTGTCTCTGACGGATGGTCATGGCTATATCGAGTCGGCGGTTGAAGCTGATCAAGAATATATATATATTTCTATGGTCTACCACACATTTTCTTTAAGCTAACATCATTTACCAGAATTTTTATAAAATAAAAAAAGGAAATCTAAAATTCTACAAAGAATAATAAATAAATAATCTATAAAAACAAATTCAATTGTGACCATTATTAATCGAATTTCTATCAGAAGAACACATTACTTTCAAGATGTACTCCTTGACTGTAAAAAGTCGAATATGATAAGGTAAAAAATATGCTGCTCCTTAATGTGAGCAGGCAACAAGCCTGGAAATAAGCTTCAACTACATTCATTGTTATGGCATCCGTTTCAAGCAGACAGTTCCCATAACATTCTATATTTTGGTACAAAACAGTAGTCCTGAGAGAGATCTTCAGTTTAAATATTTATAGTGATAAAATTGTTGCATTAAAATTCGAATATACATTTGAAGACATTAATTAATCTATACAATAAGTTGAGGGTTACATGATGATTGATTTCACATACAAGGATCTCATAGACGTGGCCATTGGCTCACCGGAGTCGGGTCACGTTAATTTCTATGCTCTCCACGTGCTGCTGTCGAACTTTGCACAGAAACTGGAGTGTCTGGACGAGGTTGTGGAGCAGGATGATTACTTGTTGGCCAACATGCGATTTCAGAGCAGTCTGAGTAAGTGCATCCAATATCCAATGGAATAGGCGATACTTTGTGTCCGAGTTGAAGTTAATTTCTCCACAGTTGGCAAGTCATCCAGATATCGTCTGCATGCTGGTGGTGATGATGAAGAGCCTCCGACTGAGGCTCCCAGCGAGCCGGCACCTGCTCCTGCACCTGCAACTCCAGCAGCAGAGCCTGACGCATCCGCACCACCGCCAGAGGCAGCCCCAGCAGAGGGAGCAGCCGCAGAGGAGGCAGCATCCGCACCACCAGCTGCAGGAGGAACGGATGTCGCTCCGGCTCCTGAGACTGAAGCACCGTCGGCACAGGCGGCAACTCCAGCGCCCGAGGAACCGGAGCCAGTGACGCAACCGGCACCACAACCGGAACCAGAGCCGGAACCAGCGACAGCCGTAGCCACACCGCCTCAGAATCCCTCACGTGCCTCCTCGCGCACCTCGAAGCTGGATAAGACGCCGTCGCGGGCTGAAGGCTCCATGATTGGGTCCCTGGCAAAGCTGGAGAGGCGCATCTCCAAAGTGGAGCTGCAAAAGGAGCAGAAGGAAGCGGAATTCCAGAACTACTTTACAGCCATGACGGGACAATTGAAGTTGACCATGGAGCAGCTGAACAATGTGACCCACTTGGTGCTCGATCGCAAACCGGATCCGGATCGAATGAAGCTGCTGCGAAACATTGCACGGCAGTTGCGAGTTCTGATGCGAGTGGCGGATGACGAGGTGTCCATCAGCTGGAGCAGCGGCGAGGCAGTCGTCGAGGAGCTGGAAAACGAGGAGGAGGAGGCGGAAGGGGAGGAGTCGGCCCCGGAAGAGTCCAGCACGGCCACTGAGATGGCCAAGCCGGAGGAGGAACTGGAATTGGAGCAGCATCTCTGCTACTCCCCGGAACGCATGCTCCGTGAACTGCTGGAACTCAAGTCCGAGTTCTGCTCCCTCACCAACAAGGTGAACGAACTGGCCGCCGAACTGCTCAAGCAGGATGCCAAGCGTCTCTTGGAAATGATGCAGGACATGCAGATGACCGTACGGGATGTGAAGTTGGGAGCAGCCTCCAACAACGAGGCCAACCAAGGCATGCTTTCCAAGCTGACCACGGCTCTCCACCAGATCTCCTCTTTGAAGAACTCGGTGGCCCATCTGGATGACATTAAGATTGACAAGGCGGATGTGGAGCTGCTGCTGGCCGAGAAGGTCGACTTTCCACAGCTGGCGACAAAGGTGTCTCTGGAGCAGCTGGAGGAGTACAAGGAGCGACTGGAGAAGCAGTTCTGCGAGGTGCGCTACATCATCAATGTGAACGAGAAGAACGTCCTGCAAATCATTGACGGACTCCGCATGACCCTCGGCATTGACTCCCTCGAGCTGACGCTCAAGGATTTCCGGGAGATGATCGAGAAGCGAGTCGCCCTCATTGCCGAGGCTCTGCACAAGTACATGGAGATGACGAATGACGATTGTGCCGCGGCTGCTGGACGCGTCAAGGTCATGCAGGAACTCGCCTGCATCTCCTGCGACACTCCGTGTGTCATGCGGACCGTGGAGCGCTCCAAGCTGCCCGTTCCCGCCTCTGCCCGTGCCTCAACGAGCCTTGGTCCCTTGGTCACCTATGAACTGGGCCAAATCCGCAAATCCGGCATCATGGGCTACTATCGCAAGGATGAGTTTCCCCATTCCACCAACGCCTGGACTCAGGGACTGGGCACAGTGCCCGTTAGCAAATGTGTGCCACGTCACGCCGGAGGACTTCACACCATTCACACCGCCGATGAACACATGCAGAAGGTTGTGCTCTCCAAGAAGAATACGGGTTGGGCTTAAGCGTCCGTTTCCGGCCGTTGGACATGCCTACGTATTCCGTTTAGATCTGCAAGTATCTTTACTTTAAATTTATGAAAATACTGTGAAAATCCATCAAGTGCAACAGATTGCACAATGGGAGATTGTGGGACAATCTTAAGTCTTGACCAAAAAAAATAGAAATCCACTTCAGATTAATTTAAACGTGATGTGTTACCAAAACAATAAATTCACAATTACAAACACTTTAAAATCCCAAACTGATCGAGTTCTTACTAAATTCGTTTAATATTTACAGACATGTCTTTAAACATTAACTTATCGTGTAAACTTCGAACTACTTTCCATTTCTTCTCTCTTGGCGCATAAAAGTATGCAACATTTTATTCAATATAACTGAAATTTTTAAAAGCGTTTCTAAAAATAGAAACCAAGCGACTTTAAACTTGTCATCCCAAGAGCATGCAATATACTTTTTAGTCATGACATTCATTAACTTAAGTTTTAATTATGGCTTAATTTCAAGTGTTTTAGTGTCATCATCTTAATTTGCATTTACATTAACAACACAGCAGGTATTATAAGCCGCATTTAAATAATTCACTCATTTGTGTTAAACAATTGTCGTGACTCACCAAGAAACACTCGCGTCCCATACTCACTTGCTAGCCAAGACACAAACCTTGCCTTGTCTGTGGATTACATGAAGAACAACCCTGTTTGAGGTGAAGGTAGTAAGTACAGGGAGCAAAACAAAGCTGGTAGCATAAAGTAAGTTCGGAGTAGATAAATAAATAGGTGACATTCCACAGTGGTTAAGTTCAGAAGTATAGAATTAATAATAACCACAATTAAATAAATATGACTATGGAAGTTGCCAATAGTTAATAGTATTAATAACCTGAAATCGAATACTTGCAAAGAAATTTCTATGTATTTCTAAAAATATTTTTGTAAACACCGCACAAAAGTAATTTTGTTAAAACCCTTTTAAATGTATTTGTATGAATAGAAACATATTGTTCGCACTCGTAGTTTTCTCCGAGTGCAACCACTTGCGTACCACATTCGCCGCTGTGCGTGGTGGAACGTCGCGACTCGCGACTCTCGAGTCGCGTCACTCCGAACAGTTTCAATTCGAACGCGCAGCCGACTGGTTGTGTTGTCCCTCCGTGTGTGCGAGTGTGAGTGAGTGTGTGTGCTGCGACTCAGCAACGATAAAACAGAAAACCAGCTGGTACTGGGCGATATCATTATACTCATCTACTGCAATAAGTATTACCATTAACTGGCGGCCCGGCCCGAACAAGTTCTTGCGATCGCCAAATCGAATCGAAATATTATAAATGTTGCCCATTGTCGGCGATACGCGTGTTGTGGACTTTTGTATTTTTATTGTGTTCGCTTCCTTTTAACGCGTGTGTTTCGTCTACAAATTCGACGAAATTCCATTAACATTGGCAGCCAATTGGCAAAAATAGATCAATATTTTTCGTGATCTTATTATTATTAAATGTGAACACACACAAATACATATTTCAATAGCTCGGCCTCAACTTGTCGCGATCTAGCAAAGTCGGCAGAAAGACAAAAGATAAAAAGAAGAATATTTAAAAAATTCGTGGCGAACAAACAAACAAAACAAAACAGAAGAAGAAAATAACATAAAAAGGCTCTGTGAATTATACATTGCGTCTTGTTGTCGGTTCTGCTTTTGCCACCTTTTCGTATTCTTCTTGATCGTTTGGCATCATCCTCTTTGACGTCTGTTTCGTACCTGAGTTGCCCTCTCAGCCGGCAATTAATTACGTTATTCGACAACTCGCTCTCTTCCTGCCATCCTCTCCCGCTCTCTCTTTTTTTATTTCTGTGTGCGTCGTGAGCAAAACAAAAAGGCGCAAAAATGGCAATGCAACGGGAGGCGGGCGTGCAGGACTTTGTGCTCCTCGACCAGGTCAACATGGAGAAGTTTATGGACAACTTGCGCAAGCGGTAAGTGACAATCGATGTCGCAATTTGTTGCAACTGCAAACAACTGCAATAACCTTGGACCACGTTCAAGGTTTTTATTTAGATTTTATTGCCAACCAGTTTTTCATTCCGCTTCTCACTTAACTAACTTGATTTCCATCGGCTTTTCAATTAAACCAAACAAGCCCCAAACTTCACAGCCAGTTATTCTCAAGATTCCGCTCAATGGAGCTATTTCCATGCCTCTGACCCACTGACTTAGCGTCAGTGATTGCTGATTTCATTAAGTGCAATTTCCGGAGTTAACCGAACCATAGCGAAGCGCTCTTTGAATAATTAAGGGAATTGTCTCTATCGACTTAATGAGTTATGTTTTTAACGGATCTGTTCATTAGAAGTCAAATATTGTAAGAATTTTCAAAATTACATGCATTTTTAAAGTAGATGAGGGAAATTAATAATGTTTCTTTAAAAGTTTTTTTTAAGTGTATCTTTCCTTTTACAATAGTTTATCTTGTTTATGAAAAACGTCTTTTGATACATACATAAAATACATCTTTTAAGAGATGAACAACAATTTTGCATAAAAAGCCTATTTCTTTAAAATGGTTCACTACGATCATTCGCAAATAAAAAGGGGTCGATATAATGTTGAAACTACTGCATACTGAGATAAGTATTGGATATTTTCAAACTTTGATTTCTTCAATAAAAAAGAAAGCTAATTTAAACAGTTATAGATATTTTCAAACAAAAATTTGTTGTATGTAAGGTCTTTACTTTAGTGCGGAATCTTCTAAGAACAAGTCAGTTTTAAAATTAAACTAAAGAACAAGATACAAGTAATATACTGATATTCTGACCTATGTTTCTTTTGATAAAGCAAAGGAACATGCTACATTTTTTTTATCTTTATTCAATTAAAATTAAAAAGTTAAGACCCAATAAATAAAATAAAACCTTAAGCTGATAAAGCACTTTCTGTATGTGATTTTTCCAATTCTCCTAGAATGTCGGGTATTTAGAGAAATGATGCAATACTTTTATTTACTATATCGTATATGTATAATAATGACTTTGTTCCTCACTTCACTCGGTCCGCGGTGTTGCTCAGCTTATCATATCGAAAAACAAATGTTGTGCCATGATTTGCTTGACAATTGTTGTCAACATTATTGACAATTGTCTGTGAATCAGATCTAACTATAGAATCGCTGTCAAATCTCTTTAATATCTCCCAATGATTCAGTTGTAATACTTTAAAGGCAGAGCAACTTAGGTTGAGTAATAGGCGATTCATTTTGAAACGAGTCAATTAGCATTTGAATAGATGGTGCTAACTAAGTGTAGATCATTGTCATTATCATTAAAAGGAACGTAATGCTGCGTAAAGTGCCGCATAATGTGGTAAAAGCGAAAACTATTTCGTGACGCACTGATAACAAAGAAAATAAACAAACAGACAAACAAACCGAGCAGAACTCTGAATGTGTCTTTGGTTATGATAATGATCTATCGAAGCATCGAACCACAAAGAGTGGCAGCAGCCCAGCGAGCCGTGCAACGCAACGACCCATGCCACAGACGACGACACAGCCACATTGTCAATGTTGCATGCAACAAGTTGTTGACACACGCTGCCTGAAATCAAATACGGCCAACTGAATGTGGCTAAAAATAATAACAACAAAACTGACCAACAGCAACAACTTCAGTGACAACAATTGCAGCTACATTCCGGGCCAGTTCAATGTAGACATTTATTGAAAGAGTACGAAAATGTTTAAACTTATAAAGGGTATTATATAAGGAAATTCTTGATATTCCAGGTCTTTTTGTTTTCAAGACTTGTATGACTAGTATGCAAAAACAAATTGCAGGCTATCGATTTCAAGTAAATGTAATTTTTTAAAGTCTCCTATAATTAAAAATACATTCAAACATATATCTTACAACTGCACTAAATCCAATCTGATTAAGACACTTTATCTATGGCTTATACAAGTCTATGGGTGTTGCTAGAGCGTTAATCATGCAACCCTCGCTATAAAGCGGCAAAACAGTGCGATAATAACACGTATTCAAAATCTCATTTACTCATGTCCGAGTGTATTCACATAATCATAACAAATTCGTAACATAACACAAATCAATTTGCAAAATGAATTTATAGACAGCACTGAAAATTACAAAACCCGGAAAATTTAGACAAAACAAATCGCAACTGCAATTGAAATTGCATTATAATGATGGTGATACTGATGATGACGATGATTTTTTTACAAAGTTTGAAGAAAAACCCATTGAGCAAGTCCAATGAGGGTCAGAAATGCGCCAAATAAAAAACGAATTGAAAATGGATAACGAGCCAAAAAGTTTAATAATAAAATCAGACGAAAGACAAAGGCATAGCATACCAAGTGATAAAGCCAAGAAATGAATAACTCACTTTCGTTTTTATTTTTTGCCCAGGCAACAACAAACTTAAACAAAACATAATGAAAAGAAGAAAAAGATAAAATGAAATGAAAACTGAAAAATGGCAAAAACTGCATTTTATTATATGTAAGTCTTATGACCAGACATGACTTTTATTTCATTAGGTTTTACTTCTCTCTGTCTCTCTCTTCTCGCTTATCCAAAGTGATTCGTATGACATCATGTGCTGTGAGTATCCCCCCTTGTTTGGCAGGGGGTGTTATAACACAAACGGGGCAACAGCAACATCAACAAATAACAAACAACATTGAAGAACATTCATAGAATTGCATAAACCGAAGTATTGTTACTCTTTCAACGTGATAATGAAAACCATTTCAATATTGTATTGCGTAAATAAATATTTGTTCGATTTATCTTATATGATTAAATTAATTAATACACATAACAGTGTATATTTATTGAGCACAAATTTAATTAATGTAAAAATTAAGCACAACTTTAATAATAATTATAGCATAATTATATAGTGTTTATCTACTATACATTCAGACTACAAACAGAGCTCCCAAGTGGCAATAACCTTAGCAAAACTTAAGTTATTTTCAAATCAAACTACATCAAGTGCTTTTTTTGGCACTGTCATAAGAATTTCTGAATACGAATTTGTATTTGAATGCCAGTGCGAGTGCGAGTGTGAGTGTGAACGTGAATATGAATGTGAATACTCTGCCCCGCAGCGAGCGCGTCAACCCACTTACATGTATATAGATATGAGTACATATATAAAACGATCCCGAAATAGCTGCACGATGCGCACAAAACTTTTACTTATACTGTTGTACACACAAACACATAGATGCGCATACATACACGCTTAAATTGTATATGTATGTGATCGAATAAAATATGCTTTTTGTTTTTGAAAAATGTATCTCGAAAATGAAATGGAAAGCCTTGCGCTCGGTTGCAGGCCGAGGATTGTGAGTCATGACGCTGTGTATCTTGCAGATAATTTTGACGCAGGCACACATACATGCACGCATATGTGTGTGTGTGTGTGTGTGTACTATGTACATTTAACAAATACTTGTGAAAATGACCTGGCATTGCCGAAAGACAAACCGGTTGGTGGCGTCAGTTTGCAAAGCAGCCCAAAAGCAATGAGGAACCAAAAACTAAGAAAAACAAAACTAGTTTCTTCTTCTAAACAATACACCGCAATAAATACCTAAATAATAAAAAAAGTCTATCTTTTTGGGTTGTTAATATCCTCAAGTTCAGAGAGTTCGAAGCGATTTTTCTTTGGTTTTCTTTCTCGAGAATCGGCGAAGCTTTAACGATCCATTAAGTCAAGTGTCCTGGAGTTGATGGCTCTCCGCTGTGCTCAGGTCGTTTGTTCTGGGGGAGGAGTACCTATAAATGCACTCAATACTGATTGATTATGCTATTACCGAATGCACTTCTCTATTTGTTAATGTAGTTAGTCGATGCTGATAAGTTTACGTCTAGTTTTTCGGGCTGCCTTTGTTTATGCGCCGCCTCTCCATTGATTTGGCCTACATTTTGTGTCTTGTGTTGTGTTCTATTGTGTGTGTTTGTGTTATTGTTTGCAGTAGCTGAAAAGCATCTATAGATGCTCTAGAGTATCTATCGATACGCTGTCTGTCTGTGTGTTTATTTACCCAACTGTGTATTCCCATGAACTGCCGTTGAACTCGCCGCATTGCAGTTCATGAGTTACGCACATGAGTTACAGGTGGTTTCACTGAACGTACTCATGAGTACTCACAGCTTTATAGCTTAAAGGAAAGTATACTCTTCTCAAGTGGCTCGCACTTTTGATAGCTTAATCAAGTGCCAAATATTTCCAAGACAATAACAAAATTGGCATATTTTTAGTGCTCATATCTCTAGTCTAAGGCTGAATCATCCGTTTCAATGCAAACACCTGACAACAAACATTCAAATGCTTTGAAAATACGTTAAAGTAATAATATTTCAGCTGTTTTTGTCTGTACCCTGTAGCTACAAACTCACGAAATGTGTTTCACATCACATATTTATTGAAATAAGTAAAAAAATTAATTTTATTGCAATTTTCAATAAATATAAAGTTTTTTTTTGCATTGAGGGACCAGTATCTTACAGTCGAGCAAACTCTCTTCAGCCTTCTTTTGGATTGTTCAATGTGCATTTTTAGTATGCTTATTTAATTGTATTTATTTTTATAGTTGAATTGTTATCAGTCTAGTCTCAAATTTATGATTATTCCAAATGCATTTCTCGACATTTTAATGAGTTCGCCTCAGGCCTAAAATATACCTACTTGTTTGTTAATTCAAAATGTAACCCTTGTCACGTTTTAATCTTATCTGTTTATAAAAATCGATTTGTATCGCTTAATATGTATGCTCTTGTGGTTGGTTCTCTTTATTTTTCAATCCAAACATTTATAGGGTATATAAAAACTGCGTTTGCCGCCATACGATTAATTATTTCCATTGGGTAAATACCCCAGACACGACTCAAAGGCTTGATAAGATTGCAAGACCGAAGAAGTGTCAAAGTTAGCAAGGTTTACATGTACAATATATACAAACTCACACTTATACTCATACTCACACTCACACTCATGCGATTACAAGTACGAGTACTCGTATTTGTCGATATAACCTTGGCTACAACTTTGAGTACCCGTATTGAGTGGGACACACGTAGAGTCCGACACCCGATAGATAAGCAGCTCGGTTCAATTTGTTATGCAATAAATACCACAACAAAACGTAGAAGAAACATTACTTGAAATATCTATAAAAATATTTGTGACTATTCATGTTTATTGATACTATACATAAAGATTATAAGTACATATATATATATATTGTTTAACATTTTCTTCAAGACTTTCAACCCATCTGCTAGTCGAGCTGCACGTTCTGTCCAAAATGCAATTTTTATGACAATACACGATTACAAAGAAGAAAGAATAAAGAAATTTAAATAGAAAATTGCTTGGAAAAGAATGGGGGAAATCTGTTTAGATTGCAGGGCCACGAGACTATTAAAAACATCAAGAATTCTTTTTCAATTTCCGATTGCAATCGCCGATTGTCTGTTTATTTGTACAAAAGGCCAGTGTTGCATTCTAGACCTGGCCAAGACATTACAGAACCCAGAGTTCAAAGCAGCTAGTGCTCATAGACGTAGTTTCTTTCACTTTCATCTAGAATCTAGATATTTGTCTGGCAGTCTGAACATCGACACATTCCATATGCCTCTTTCGATAAGCGACTATCAAATGCCGCCCCTTTGGCTCTTTGATAAGCCTTTCGATAATGTCACGCTGCGGAAACCGAATCATTTACATAACGACCAGTACTCGTTCCTATTGCCATTGGTAAGAGAACCGTTTCTGTTCTACTAATTGAGCCACGTTATTTGCGCTAATGTGCAAATTCTACAGCACAGAGAACTAATGATCTGTGCAAATGCAAATGCAGTCACAGAACTATTCAACTGTCTTAATGAATACGTAGTTAAGAGTTAACAGATGTCGAGATGAAAATACCCTGTAAAAAACGTTTTTTCATACGATATTTTAAGACTATTTGGATGAGAAAAGATACATTTTCACAAATGAGAAAACGGAACCTCGAAATAGACATTGCTTTAATCTCTTATTTCTTACTGTTTCAATAGTACTTCTGGTCCAGAATTGACATACATATATATATTTGAAATACTTTATTTAAGTTTTAAATTTTAAATAAATAAATGAATTAATGAAGTGCTGATGAATTTTTGAATATTGTGTGATTGCGTGGAATATGTTATAAATTCTATAGTTGGAGTTATAATGTTTACATTTCCATTTTTGCACTACCTTTAAGCCAATTTTTATGGCTGCAGGGTATATAACGTACAAATCAGTTAAACAGCTACTGAACGAGTCAGAAACTCAAACAGTCTCCAGACCGAGAACTCTTCCAGTTCAATCCCGCGAGCTTGGTGCACCTTATGGATAGAAGTCGTCGCTGGCTGTCTGCATTGTTGTTTATTTACGCTTCAGGGAACGTTCATGTTTGTCATTTGCGTTGCAATAACTTTTACTTAGGGGCATCTGCAACACGTTTACAGCTGCCACACAACAAAGCAACAACAACGTCCAAGTTTACACAAAAGTTTATGTCGAGTCCAATAATCTAGCGCCTCTGTTTAGTCTTGCAACAAATGGGGGAAGGGGCAGAAGAAGAAGGAGCGGGATGCAGAATAGAGAGAAGACCGAGAAGCTATGCTAATTGATTTGCGTCGGCCCCTTGGCAAATGATTCTTGGTGTAAATTGAAGTTAATTTGAAAGCTGCAATTGCATTGCGCAAAAACAACTGAAACTGAACTGAAAAGAAACCAAAATGTAGTGGAAAATCTAAAGTGTATTTGGAAAAGATTGCTGTCGTCAGTTCTTAGTTATATATTCTTCATTTGTACGCCCTGAGCTTAAGCAGATGTGATCAGTATTTCAATATAATAAATTGAATATTTGTGGCCAATCTTAAAATGGTTTCACAATTTCCCAGGTTGTATGAGATTTTCACGCTTGATTTTGTATCATATTATTAAAATTTCATCATTATAATTTTTATTTTCTTAGCTTTTAATCTTTTCTCATCCTATTCGCTATGATAAGTTTACTAAAAACTGAATTAAAATACAATTTATACAAATAAGTTATTTAAGTTATTCTTAGTATTGAATATGTCTGTCAAACTTGTGGTATGTCCAAAACAGGCTCTTCTCTGCGATTCTCTAAAATGTTTGTTTTCGTCACGCACTTTCTGCTGTCGGATTTACTATGCCACATCGATAAATCGCAACAAATTCAATTAAATCGGCAAAAAGCAAATAAAACATTGACCCACTTTAAGCCAAGTCTGTTGGCCATTATGACGTCAGCTGGCAAAACACTTGGCACTTTGTCTACATGCCTCCTGCCACTTCCCAACCTCCCCTTTGTCTCTCCCATTTGTCTGTGGCGATAGGCGCAGTAATCGCTGTGAAAAGTGCAGCGTTAGATGAGTAAACATATTGATTTTCTCGATTTTCCTAGCCAACCCCCTCAAGTTTTTCGATAAAGTGCGTTTTGTAAAAAGATGATTCATCAGACGACAAAATATTTATGAGCAAATGCAATTTGCATGCGAATAATAGACAGAGGCAATTAAACAAATGCTTAGTCAGCAAGTGTCTCACAAGCTTTATTTATCGATAACTTGCGTTAATCGTTCCACAATGTGCTCAGAACATTTGAATGAATCACTTACAAATACAAATGCTAACAGCAAATAAATAATGTAAACAGCTAAACACTAAAAAAAATACAAGCCTCATCTTGCATATTTGTATTTTGGCGCCTTTTGACTTCTAGTTTTCTCTGTTTTGATGACGCCATTCGTAAATCCGAATCAAAGTCAAGCGACAATAACAATGAATAACGACCTTTATTGTGAGTATGTGCGAAGGCGACGAGCATCGAACACTTAATTACTCATAACAATCACATAACAGAGTAGTTCCGAATTCCTCTAAACAAACCTGTTAAAGGGGATGAGTTTCTTTGAGACTGTTCTATAAAAATTACAAAATAACATTAAAATAATTTAAACAATGCCAAATCATGTTGCAACTTAAAATAAACTTCAAGATTAGACGACACAATTCGCGAATGCACATTAGTTTCTGAAAATAAATAGATTAATTGATTCAAAAAACTGAAATAGTATAGTTGTTTCTAAATTGGAATTGAAAATCTGTGTAAAGTTGAGGATTTGTATATGTTGAAATTAATCGTTTGTTAAGAACTCAATCATTTAGGATTCTGCGTTATTATCATAACTTTATTTGAGAAGTTTACAAAATTGAATTTATGTAAAAATATAATTTAAGATTTGATTTACTTGTCTATATTTATTCTATAAAAGCACTTTGAAAAGCAAGAGAAAAATAGGTTACGCATATTCAAGGCAAATATATCAATGAAAAATTGAAACACTCTATAATCCTTTACACGAAACTTGAAAAACCAAAATACAAAAGGCAAAAATAAGTCGAAGTCGAAACCCGGAGGAGGAAAACCATATTAATTTCGGCCAATAAGATGCTTGAATATATATGAAAAATATGTTTCCACTTGAATTACTTAAAGGGCACTCTTGACAATTATGTATGTGCCAAGTTGACAAGATGACCCAATAAGTAGCCGATGGGGAATAAGAGTCTTTTAACTTGCAGCTCAAAATACTTACAAATAAAAATTATGACATGATTTATTAGTGCATTGATCTCAACAGCTTCCGAAAATGCTGACAACTTTATTCGAGTTGTCAGCGATTTGAAATACAGAAATGTATGTGTCATTCTGTGGCAAGATCATATCACATACATGTACAGTGGCCGTCAGCTTGTTTGACCTACTGCTCTCTACATATTACAAATATTAAATGAATTTATCTTTTGATGGCCTTACGATATACAAGATGTATTTATTGATAAAGATATTTGAAAACATAATTAAAAATATATGGGTAAATAAAGCTGTGAGCCACTGTATACCTGAGATTATGCTTAAGCACTTTGCCTTAAGCAATTTCTATAACCTCATTACATTTTTGACAGTGACTCGTTTCGACTGTCCGTCAATCATACGCCACGTGGGCGGCTCCCACACTTGATTCTTAGGTGTCAATCAGCGCACTCTCGTTTTATGGGCTAGGGGTGGGAGAAGGAAAAAACAGGGAAATCATAGAAATCACATTTGTTGGCACTCTTTTAAGCGGCTTGCTGACTGCCCTTTTGCTCTTCTCTCTCTTTCTCTACCTCAATCTCTGTGTGTCTCGCTTTCCGATTACGATTCTAATGCCTTTTTCATATTTGACCCGCTGTGCTAAAAAGTCAACAAGCATGCTAAACGTTGTCTCCCCCTCCCCCTTCCCTTCACCTCATCTCCCTCCTGTGTATCCCACTTGGAGTTCAGTAGTTCACCTTCTGGGCCAACACATTCGTCATTATCGTCATCATCATAATCATGATCATCGTCGTCGTCGCAGCTCTCACATCTTTGTCGCTGTCGTTGTCACATTTTGACCCAAATGTGGCTGAAAAACTTAAGTAAAAACATGTGTTGACTGCCGTTTGGCCCACAGACGGCTAACTAAATAACAGCTATAACAACAACAACAAATACTAGTATTAAGTGCTTTGTTTTTGTTGTAACCTGCGGGCACAAACAAGAAAAATAAGCTGAAAAACAAAACTTTGTCTTGTTTTCATTTTCAACTTTGTTATTCAACAATTTCTCTAATTTTAACACTTTTGTCTTTGACTTTTGATCTCGTTGTTGTTTCAATTTAGCAGTGTTTTGTTGTTGCTCCGTCTGCCAGCTGTGGCCAAGTGGGCGTGGCCGTTTTGTAACAGCGCCTCCACCTGTTGCACAGTCTGTTGCCGTTGCTGCTGTTACCAAACTCTAACTTTGCGGCTTTTTCGCTGTAATTGTAATTGTAACAGTTTGTAATCTCTTTAAGTCAGTGTATGATGTACACTCTTATTGTTGTTGCTATTGTTGATTTATAGTTGTTTCTTTTCGGAAAATGCAGCAACATTTGTGCAACTTGGAAGCAGACTTATTTTAAGCCTTTTGCTCATGTTAAATAATATGTTTGATTTCGTCTCTCTGTGTAAATAACGATACTTGAATGTAGCATAGTTAAGCCCATTAATAAATAATTATCCAAATTTGTAAGGTTGTTTAGTATCGCTTGTTGGTTTGACAGTCATTTCTTTGGAATTAGCTTAATCGCCAAATTGAATATCTAAACACAAGTCTATCATCTTTAACGATGCAGTTGACACACTTAAGACATGATTGTTTTTTATTCTTACATAAAGTAGGATAAATATACAGATAAATATACCTTCAAATTGCTTCTATTCTGATCTTTTTTGAGCTTCTTAACCAAATCATAAATCTAGAAAAGATACTCAGCTTCTATTTATCTCGAATATAAATAAATGATTTACTTTCCTCTCTTTTCCTGATCTCAATATCAGACTTAATTTATATTTGTAATCTAAGTTTGTAAGGCTTTTCAATATCACTTTAAACTTTAAAATTGTTCAACTTAATTGATCTACATTCATTTAAGGGAATCCCCAAAAATTAAGACAGTTAAGAAATAGTTAAACTTCTTAATCCAACTACAAATCATAGTTAAAATTGATTTAGTTTTCCGCTTGATTGGACTTTCTTTAAATACTCTGTTGTGAATTAAATCTCAAACTAATCTTAATCAAATAGCTTTGCTGTCTGTTGTCCATTTGATCGACAGGCATCTTGCGATATAATCTACCTATAGAGCCCCTTCCCCTATCCATACTCCCTCTTTGGCCAAGTGACCCACATTTTGAGGCCACACATCTGTAGAACTGTCGATCTAAATCTTTTGGCGCCTGATAAATTGCACACAAAATAAACACGCGCACAACAAACTACACTGCAGTTGGGGCATAATAAACGCAGTCGATCAAATGCAACAACAACCTAATCAATATGAGCAACAACCACAACAACAGCAACAACAAACTGCAATTAATCGATTCACTGCCGACTGTGCAACAATGCCTGTGGCGTCTCCGAAAAATGCTTAATGTTGCCCCTTGTTGGAAAACAAATATCGAATCAAGACGACAGGTGCACAGCGGCGGGAACAGCGGGCAGTTGATAGTTCAGTTCGATACCCACTGTAAATTCACTTCGAATTGGGTTATTCGGAATATGAAATCGGAAACATGGAAATTTGAAAAACTGTTGAATGCATATGAAAACATTGGCAATGCATTATCTAATGTGAAACTTTTATTAAATAGATTTCAGGTTGGCTCCATCTACACATACATTGGCGAGGTGTGCGTCTCGATGAATCCCTACAGACAGATGAACATCTACGGTCCGGAGACCATACGCAAGTACAAGGGACGGGAACTGTTCGAGAATGTACCGCATGTATTTGCCATTGCCGATGCCGCATACAGGGTGCTCAAGCAGCGTCACCAGGACACCTGCATTCTCATATCCGGCGAATCCGGAGCGGGAAAAACAGAAGCCTCCAAGATCATCATGAAATACATTGCGGCGGTGACCAATACACAGGGCCAGAATGAGATCGAACGGTGAGTACAGAGGTGAAATTTCTAAAATTAAAAAAAATTCTGTTAATAATACTGATATGTAAGCACGAAGGCGATAGAAATAGGAAATTACTACGAACTAGTTTTAGGTACAAATGAACTGAATCATTTAATCAATATTTCTCATAAAGAAATATTTATTGGGAAGGATAAAGTCAAAAAAAAATAAAAACGACAAAAGCAAACAACTTTTAAAACTCCAAAAATACCTAATAATCAATTATAATTAGAAAATAGTTCTGCTCTAACGTTTTGTATAATTAGAAGTAGTTGAAATTTACACCGAACCAACTTAATAACCACCCGAACTAAAGTTCACTTAACTGTATTGTCAAGCGCACAGTTGCAGTTAGTATGGAAATATATAGATCAGAGAGCCAGCAATGGGAACCAAAGGGGAACTTGACAATGGGATCCGAACTGAACACAAATACGAAGACATGACGAATTCGCATTGTGTTGCATGCAAATTTTAATGAAAGTCTCATCAGAGAGGCCTCATTAGAGCATACCTTAAAGTCCCCAGACACAAATGCCTCCCCAGATACTAGAAAGCAGATACTAGAAAGAAGTGTAGCTATTCAATGACATCACGGCTTATACGACTTTATCATAAAAATGTACCAAATTAACTGACCCGCTAATTGCTCACGCTTTCAACTACAGCATAGTATAGTATAATAAAGTATCTCCACGTTTCCTCGGAAAGCACTTAGTTGGATCGTCTTAAATCGTTTCGAGGACATAGAGCGACAGGGGGGGCGACCAAACCCAAGACAATGTCCAAACTTAATTGCCACTTTGCCAATTTTTAGTGCCCCAACCTTACGATTTGAACTGACATTTATTTTGTGGGCGATTAAAGCTAGCTCAATTTTCCTAATTGGATTTTCTCAACGCAATTAAATCCATTAAACATTTATATAAAATTATGTAAAATTTAATATTATTTCTTTAATAGCGTGAAGAACGTGCTGATTCAAAGTAATTCGATATTGGAGACTTTTGGCAATGCAAAAACAAATCGGAATGATAACTCGAGTCGGTTTGGCAAATATATGGACATCGAGTTCGACTATAAGGCGGATCCAGTGGGAGGAATCATCACCAACTATTTGCTGGAGAAGTCGCGTGTGGTGCAACAACAGCCTGGGGAGCGCAATTTCCACAGTTTCTATCAGGTGAGTGAGGGGTGTGGGCTTTCCTCAAATACCCACATATGGGTAGTGAGTGAGAGTTGTGAGTTGTGAGTGCTGAGACTGAGACTGAGACAGTGAATGTGAATGTGTGTGGGCGTAGTCGCTGTTATTTACTCAAGTGAGTCAGCGGGACGACGGCAATTACGCGGAGTGGACGGACCACAGCCTGGTGTGTGGTGAGGGCATTTTTGGGTGCGGCTCGATTCGGGAATGGGAATCATATAAACTATACATAAATATAACTAGATAGATATGCCAGCTATTTTCGAAGGGTTTCAAATTCCCCATTAATATTTATTTACTATATTACTTTACGATCATTGCTGTTAGCCGAATCAACGCAACGGCAGTAAACGATCAACGATAAAAGCCATAAAGGAAACCATTAACCATATCGCATATTAAGCAAACTTCTGATAAGTTTTAAAGCCATTTACATATGACGAGAAGGCAAATCTGATTTTATTTTTAAATATCTGTGAGTCAGCGACTCAATAACAATTGATGAGCTTTCTGGAAATCCTAGACAAATTTCAGCAGTCAAAAGTCAAATGAAAACAAACCCATTCATTAATTAATTAACTTAAGAACCAATTTATCAACTGTCGGGCCGAATCTAATGATATTGATGAGATCATTATAAAAGTTATACCAGATAACACTAAGTCTCAGACGACTCATTCACAAGAAAAATATATCGTCAGATTTAGATATACATATTGGTTCTCAGCTGTAAAGAATTGAATGGGAATTTTGAATTAAGAACAAAATATAATTTACAGAGAGTCTAAAATATAACAGTGTGAGCTCTAAGTTATTTCTTATGAAATGAATAATCTCACCCGCAGATTTTATGCAATTTATAGAGAATTCGTAATAATGTTCTAGTAGACCCAACTAATTTCTGTTTGCAAATCTTCTTAATAAAGTAGTTTAAGCGTACGTCTGTATATAGAGTACTTGCTCTTGCTCATTAATCTTACCCACTTCAGATTGGAATTCTTTTCGGAATTATTAAGCAAACACCAACACACGTTGTTGTTCTTTGTTTATCAAACTGCTAAATTTAGCTTGAAGGCGTTAATTGTTTTATACCATTTCTATAAGCCAGAGAATTTCTAGCTTTATTTCTCCATTTAGCACCACAGATTAATAATAATTTCTAAATTAAGCGACACATTCAGTAATTGGCTTATAAATATTTTTTGAATAGAATGTAGTTTATTTGGTATCTTAGAACATATGTCTAAGATGTCTATTTATTTACCATTGTATACAAATTTAGATAAAGTCGGCATATCTAATGAAGTCCCAAATATTTTTATGAACTCAGTGTGTAAACATTTCGCACCTTTTACCGACTTATTGATGGAAACTTTTTACTATATGACTTGAAATGCCGAAAGGTTCCATCATTTGTTCTCTGTTCATATTTATAAAATACTACTATAATAACAATGTCTCGAATATTGTTTTGAGGCATACTGAAATTCCATGGATCAGAAATGGCAAACGGCTGCAATTAAAGCGGAAGTTCAATTACGGTTAACAAGTGTGCTAATTGTCTGGTGTACTAAATAGTTGGGCATTCAGTTTGGACATCGACACGCCAAATATAAAAAGTGCCAAGCACGAAACATGCTAATAATAATAAATATATAGTGAACATTTAAATTTAGATTCTAGAACTGCAATCTTGAAGCTAAGTATTCGATATAACTATTTGTCACTCCGTATTATGTGCAATTCCTTAAAAGGAACAAATCAGTTAAATTATTGTCCTATGCAACGTTCTATGTCCACTTGCCTGCTGCTTCTAACATCCTTAAAATTATATTCATATGTTTATATGGACACCTCCTTGAAATGTAATGAAAATATAAAAGAAGTAATTAATAATTAATTACTCCACCGAAGAATATATTTATTTTTCGAAAATTTTGTATGGAACAAACGATATTTTCTAGCTCTTTCCAAAAGAAAAAACCTTCACAATTTCAATTCTATCGTAATTGACAGTAGAGTTTGTGAACTTTACAAATCGTGAAAAATTCAACTTCTTGATATGTCGACAATTATGAGCAACATTATTTTTTTTATTGTTAATTACGATCCTACATCGAACCCAATCAAATTGATTATTGGCAGACATATATATAACCCCTTAATCATTATGTACTGAGAATTTTAAAACAATACCATAATATACCGAAAAGTTACTTAAGAAAAACTAAAAAGTACATATTCTGAAATGGCTGATGGTGTTTTATTTATTGTATTTTAAACAGCTTCTGCGTGGTGCCAGTGACAATGAGTTGCGTCAATATGATCTGCACAAGGAGACCAGCAAGTATCATTATCTGAACCAAGGCAGCATGGATATACTCACCGAGAAGTCGGACTATAAGGGCACCTGCAATGCTTTCAAGACGCTGGGATTCCAGGCGGATGAAGTGCAGACCATTTGGCGCACAATTGCATCCGTTTTGCATCTGGGCAATGTGGAGTTCCAAAGTGAGTAGACTCTATTTATACAAATTGGAATATCGATTCTAATCTTCTAATGCATTTGCTTAGCAATTGAGGATGAGCTGGTGATCAGCAATAAGTCGCATCTACAGTCGACGGCCAAGTTGTTGCAGGTGACGGAATCGGAGCTGTCGGCGGCATTGACCAAACGCACAATTGCCGCTGGTGGCAATGTGATGAAGAAGGATCACGATGCCACACAGGCGGAATATGGCAAGGATGCGTTGGCCAAGGCCATCTATGATCGACTCTTCACCTGGATCATATCCCGCATCAATCGCGCCATTCTCTTCCGCGGCAGCAAGGCACAGGCGAGATTCAACAGCGTGATTGGAGTGCTGGACATTTATGGCTTTGAGATCTTTGATTCCAACAGTTTTGAGCAGTTCTGCATCAACTATTGCAACGAGAAGCTGCAGCAGCTCTTTATTGGTAAGTTGTTCCCACAGAATATCTCTAGAATCAATTTATTTAATTGGAATATTGCAATTCCCATTTTTAGAGCTGGTGCTGAAACAGGAGCAGGAGGAGTACCAACGCGAGGGCATCGAGTGGACCAACATTGATTACTTCAACAACAAGGTAAGCAACAGACTCTTGCAAACTCTTGTCAAGCACAATTCAAGTGTTATTCCTATCAAATCAGATCATCTGCGATCTCGTGGAGCAGCCGCACAAGGGCATCATTGCCATAATGGATGAAGCGTGCTTGAGTGTGGGCAATGTCACCGATGACACCTTATTGGGTGCCATGGACAAGAATCTGAGCAAACATCCACATTACACAAGTCGCCAATTGAAGCCCACAGACAAGGAGCTAAAGCATCGCGAGGATTTCCGCATCACGCATTATGCCGGCGATGTCATCTACAACATCAATGGATTCATTGAGAAGAACAAGGATACGTTGTACCAGGACTTTAAGCGTCTGCTGCACAACTCCAAGGATGCCAATCTGAGCGAGATGTGGCCCGAGGGTGCTCAGGACATCAAAAAGACCACTAAGCGTCCTCTGACCGCTGGCACACTCTTCCAGCGCTCGATGGCCGATCTGGTGGCAACGCTGCTGAAGAAGGAACCCTTCTATGTGCGCTGCGTCAAGCCCAACGACATCAAGAGCTCGACGGTGTTCGACGAGGAGCGTGTGCAGCATCAGGTCCGCTATCTGGGTCTCCTCGAGAATGTAAGGGTTCGTCGTGCCGGCTTCGTGCATCGTCAGCGATACGACAAGTTCCTCTTGCGCTACAAGATGATCTCCCAGTACACTTGGCCCAATTTCCGAGCAGGCAGCGATCGCGATGGCGTCCGTGTGCTCATCGAGGAGAAGGGCTTTGCCCAAGATGTGAAATACGGTCACACCAAGATCTTTATTCGCTCGCCCCGCA
This sequence comes from Drosophila sp. st01m, assembly GCA_018901795.1. Classification (NCBI taxonomy): domain Eukaryota; kingdom Metazoa; phylum Arthropoda; class Insecta; order Diptera; family Drosophilidae; genus Drosophila; species Drosophila sp. st01m. The sequence continues at coordinate 3,714,550 of JAEIFG010000269.1, forward strand.
CACTGTTCGCCTTGGAGCAGCAGCGCAATGAGATGATACCCCACATTGTTACCTTGCTGCAGAAACAGGTGCGCGGTTGGATCGCCCGCCGCAACTACAAGAAGATGAAGGCCGCAAGGGTCATTATGAGCGCCTACAAGACCTACAAGTTGCGCAGCTATGTCCACGAGTTGGCCCAACGTTTCCGTCATGCCAAGCAGCAGCGGGATTACGGACGCAGCATTCAGTGGCCACAGCCTCCACTTGCTGGTCGCAAGGCTGAGGCGAAGCTGCATCGAATCTTTGATTTCTGGCGCGCCTACATGATTCTTCGCAAGTATCCACGCAGCGAGTGGCCTCAGCTCCGCCTGCAGATCATTGCTGCAACGGCCATTGCCGGTCGTCGTCCTTATTGGGGACAACAGCGCAAATGGTTGGGCGACTATTTGGCCAACTCGCAGGATAACAGCGGCTACGATGCCTACAGTGCCAATGTGCGCAATCTGAAGAACAGCGGTGGTGGTGATGGCTTCCGTCAGGTGCTCTTCTCAAGCTTTGCTAAGAAATTCAATAGACGCAACAAGCAGGCGGACCGCGCCTTCATCGTCACCGACACCAGCATCTACAAACTGGAGGGCATCAAGAAGAAGTTCCGCGATATGCAGCGCTCAATTGCCATCAAGGAGGTAGGCACTGGTTTTTCAAAATCTTCCAGAACTTTATTAAATTGAGTTCTTTTATTATGCAGCTTACTTCCATTAGCATTACGCCTGGCCGCGATCAATTGATTGTCTTCCACTCGCCCAAAAACAATGATTTGGTCTTTGCACTGCAAGGCGAAACTGCGCCATTGAAAGAGGATCGCATTGGTGAACTGGTGGGCATTGTGTGCAAGAAATACTACGAGTAAGTGTCCATCAGTAGATTCTCTTGTTCTCCAATTTAATTCGTTTTTCTCTTTTAGCGTCACTGGCACCGAACTTCGTGTTAATGTGGGCGCCAACATTGCCTGTCGGCTGGGTGAGAAAGCACGCACCATAGTCGTGGAAGCGGCATCCAATGTGGAGACTCCCAACTTCCGTCATTCAGCTGGGAACATTATTTTCGAGGTGCCTGCCGCGTATTGCGTCTAGAGTTCCACACACACAAAAAACTCCCTTTGTAAATTATGCATATTAATCTTAAGAGTCGTTCTTATGTATCCCCGATCTATGTTAACCACTTTTGCAACCCACTTTGGAGTCTATAGTAAGTCTTCGCACTTCTTCCTTTTCCTTTAATATGTTGTATGTTTAATATCCCTTTAATTGTGTAGTAACTTAACGATTTGTACATTTTTCTATTAATTTATTCTTAATTAATATTATATTTAAATCTAAAGTAGTACTCTCTGTACTTCGTCAGTTTGTTGTAATGCTGGTAGATCCGGTCTGATTAAAAAAAAGTATTAAATGTACTTTGTGCATTTGTTAACTTTAACTTTTAAGCACACATGTACTTGAAAACAATTTCAATAATGTATGTAATGTGTTTAATCAAAAAGCACACAATTCACATTTCGTACTTAATGATAATCAAAAGTGTACTACAGTGTTCGCTCGCACAAACGAATGTTTTATTAAAATCCTAAAAGAAACTGAATTTGATTAAGTAATTACGACTTTCTGCAGGTTTCTGTTTATAGTTTTGGCATTCACCTTTGCGAGCGATCACTGTGTCACAATTAGAGTGTGCCATTATTTCATAAAGTCTAACATTACTTTATAATTACAGTACGCTATTTATATTTATAAATAAAATTTAAAAATTATACAAATAAATACTTTTTTTTCCAATGCAACTTTGTTAAAATAATAGTTTAAAGAAATCTACATTTTACCAAATTGTTATTTATACTTACCTGCAGGTCTATTATATAATATATATATTCGTCATTAGTTTAATAAAAAGTTGCTTAAAAGTAGGCTGCGACGTTGATTGTCAGAGCACATATCTGTATAGAGTTTCAGAAATTAGTAGAGCCCAGATAAATAGTTGGAAGCAACAAAAAACATACATATTTAATTGACAATTTTGACGACCACTTTCTGAAATGGAAATGAATGCTGCAGGGACACCGAAAACTAATCCATTCCAAGACTGGCAAGAAATGCTTACATCCTTGCCATCTCAGGGGGAGCCTCAGATAGATCAGCGGCCTCGTTCGGCTCTTATGCGCTATCAACAACGTCGTGATGTGCATGGAAGTCAAGCGGGAGCAACCAACAACGTTGTCGTTAAGAGACGCATCAATAAACGTGGCAGGTGCAACAAGTGTCGTCTGCTTTGTCGCAGGAACAAGCAAATGAATCGCCTGGTGCATCGCCTACGTGCCAAGTTACATCGACTCGCTGAGAATCAATCGCCGGCCAACGACTCCTAAATGCTCGTATTGTTTATTTCGTTGAAAAAAAATTTAGCATTTGCCCGAACATTAAATCCGAGATTCTTCGGCAGTGTAAATACATATTTTATTATCAATATAAAGGTTACTTAAAATTATAAAATGACTATCGCACAAAATAAAAACTAATAAAAATTAAACTCATTAGATTATATCTCGATTTTATTTTATTTTTTCTAATGCTTGTGCCTAATTTATAATTTTGGAAAAAGGAAAAACCAAATCTTATGTTTCTAATGTATGGTGATCAAAATTATAGATATGATTAGAATCCTTTGAAAGTAATTTTAAGGAGGCACATCGCTATAAATGACTTTTCGATTCAAAAAAAAAAAAATAATACAATCATTATTTACGGTATTTATAAAGACATAAGCATGTATGTATCTTGTGGTCGTCTCCCAATAGCCAATCCAATGATCGGCAGAGACCAAAATAAAGTGTACGGCACGGCGTTGAGCATTGAGGCACATGGCCCAAGCGCTCTGCTGCAAGTGGACGCCAATTGATAAAAGATAAAAATAAAGAGTACTTATTCAAGAAATTTGTAGTTGCACGTCGCTGTCGTTGTTGCAAATGCAAATGTAATTGCAATTGCGGTGAGCTCGATCTCGATCGCATTCGCTTGTAAATTCTTGAGACGAACGCGCGGCACGCGTACATTGAACGTATCCAAGGCGATTACATAAATCCACCTATATATATATACGCATATATACATATCGGAAATTATGCAGAAAACGCTCAAAAAGGAGCTTAGCTTCTCTCTGGACACATTGGAGCGTTATCGTGCCAAGTATGGACGCAGTGCATCGCTGGATACAAATAGTCACAGTACGGTGCCGGAACTGCAGCGAGAGATGACACAGACAACAGCGGTAGCTTCAGCTAAAGTTCGATCGCCTCCACCTTCGTTGTTTAAGGCCAATTCGCCTCCAAAGATGACCAAACTGCAGGAGCTGCAACAGAAGAAGGAGGCCTATATGCGGGCACGGGAACACGAGCGGGAAATGGAGCAACTACAGCGTTCGGACAAGAAATCCAGCCAAAGCAGTGCCAGTACGGACAGCACTAAGATCAGCATCAGCAGCACCTTGACAACCAACAATGGCAACAGCACCGCCAATGAGAGCAGCACCAGTCTCAAAAGCAACGCATCCTCTACGCTTGCTGCCGTCACGCAACAAGCAAGCAAAACGCCAGCGGGTTACAGCAATTGGAGCAACAATCACACAACTCTCAGCTCACAGCCGTGGTGTGCGATCAGTGATCTCATGTACTTCTGTGACAAATACGAATTCAAGACGCTGAGTACGCGGGATCTGAAGACGCACCAAGAGATTGTCGCCGAGGTGCGTGCTCTTCTGTCTGGCAAGGCTCCATTTGATCAGCGCACACGCTTCCCAGGCAACATACACGATCCGGAAAATCTGTGGGTCTGCATTGGACGCTGCGCCAGCGTTGAGTATCATCTGCAGCGCATTATTAGCGTCTTTCGGAAGCCGCTCAATCAGCTGACGCCGGACAAACAGCGGACGGTGCGTCAGAACTTTCATCTCGCTGTAAGTGAGCTCCGTCTGGACATCTCGGCACGCATTAGTGAGGTGCGTCTTTATGATCGTTTAGTTTTTGAACGGGAATTTCGACTGGAGTGGCAGGAGGACTCCTAGAAGTATATCAATGGGAGCACTAATAGATTTCAACAATCACAACAATGGACAACATTTTATTTCACATTAAATTTGCTTGGAATTGCTTTGTCTTTTTGGTGCGCTGTGGAATATGATTACAAAAATACACGAAGGATTTACAGAATACACAGATACATGATACTGAGTGGTCCTCGACGGCAGGACTTGAGACATGGAAGTTCTTTTTGTGAAGATTCACAGATCACAATATATACTTGACTGTGAATCCCTTAACAAATGTATATTAATTATATATATATCTAAATATTGCTCTCAATAACTAAATCTATAAATTATTGGCTGAACTGTGCAATTATTGAAGCACAAATAACATAGACACGATCATAGACAATCATTCGATCGATCTATTCATAATTGCTATAATTGAATTGAGTACATTGTTTTAGTTACCAAAAAATAAAGCACTTGGTGGGCAATGTTAATCGGTTTGTTCAATAAGCCAACAATTTGCATTATGAAATGTTGCTCATGAAGCGAATGTGCGTGTGCTTTTGTGCTTAGATTACTAGCGGAAGATTTAACTTCTATATCATAGTTTAACTGGAAGTTGAACAACTTTTTGGCTGTTTTCAGTGGGCTCTAAGTACAATCGTACAATCGCAACGTGTGCTTTTAGTTAACAAGAAAGTTAGCAACAATAACAGCGTGTTAATGCTTTGACAGTCTAACAGAATTTCAGCTTCATTTTGCTAGTCTTGGGCACATTGCGTATTGTTAGTGAAATGCGTGGACTACGCCGCACAAGATGATCCCCAATCTTGTAAGTATTCTCGCAGAGATCGTAATTACAGATGCGATCGCATAGAGTATCCTCATTTATCTCGCAGATCCCATGCATATAATCACTGTACAGTGTGTCCTTCAGTATGAGCAAACTGCGTGGTTCCAACAGCAGTTTGAAAAGCACCTCTCTGGTCGCTTCATCTCCAGAGGATTCGCGTTTGGTGAACTCCAGCACTGTGTGGGCTCCACATGAAATTGTTGATATAATTGGATAGAACAGGGGTCCATCTGTGTGTGGCAAGATGCCTTGATCAGGCAGGTACTCATTCACAAGTACATGGTTGGCTTTTTGCGACTCAAAGATCCCCAAATTGTTTACCTTATCCACATAGCTTTGTAGCCAGTCTGGAATTTCTTCGGCTATCATACCATTTGGATGCGGAACGCCTCCATAGTTGACCAGACGACGATTGAGCAACTGCGTCCAGCGAGGCTTCGGTGTGCGTTCAATGTGACTTAGTATTGACTGCTCCTGATCAGAGGTAATAAAATTAGGAATGTACATCACTGTCGGTGGGCACTAAAAACATATTCGATTCTATAGTAATCCGTAATCATTGAATTAGAGATCATGCAATGCTGATTACCTTGCGCACTTCGAAGTCTGTGAAATCCATGTTTATTGTGGCTTTATAAATCACTTAACTAAGTTCTTAATTGCAAATATAACAAATCAATAATTGTGTTCTTTTGCCCGGCCATTTGGCATTGGATGTGCTCTCTGACAGCTGTCAGAATGTGGTGGCTTACCGATATGTTATCATTTTGACTCTGTTGCGTACAAAATTACCTAGATTATTTGCTTAGTGGTACAAGGTTTGGCTGGGTAAGTCGCATTTAATTAGAAATAATTTAAGAATATAATTCATTCTTGTGCGCTAGTCTGTATAGCATTAGCGGAGGCTTATGATTTTATGAGAAATGCAGCCTATAATCAAATTTACATCGGTTAAAATCCGCACTAACCAAATAACTTATTTGCTTAGTGGTGATACCCGGCAGCATTGCTAACCGAAGGGATGCCACCTTTCCCAGAAAAAAACATGATCTGGCAAATCGTACCTAGCTAAAAAAAAGGGAAATTAGATTATAAATACTTTTTAAATTATTTTCAATTTGAAAGCTTAAATTTTTGATGAAAAATTTATGTAATATTTTTTTTAGAGCTTCGTCGATTTTTAGAAATTTTTAGAGCTAAATTTTTTGTTATTTATTTGCATTTTAGAATATTTTTACCTAAAATTTAAATTAACGCAAAGTGCGCTTATTACTGCTCAAAGTGATCAATCAACGTTTTGTAGCACTATTATCGATAACCAGTGCATAAAGGGCGCCAATATTATCGCGTCTGTGTGCTTTGTTCTCATTTGCGAAATTTTTTGGTAGTGCTGAAAGCTGTGCTCTAGACACGAATATTAATTAATAAAAACTGATTACAGATGCCATCATCCATTGTCGACGACACTCCAGCTGCAAAGAAAATGAAAATCGATCAGAAATGTGTCTTGCGTTTCGCAAAACTCACAGCTCACGCATTGGAGCCTGTGCGAGGCTCTGAACGTGCCGCCGGCCTTGATTTGCGCAGTGCCTACGATTTGGTGGTGCCAGCGCGCGGCAAGGCCATAGTTAAGACAGATCTGCAAGTGCAAGTACCGGAGGGCTCCTATGGACGAGTGGCGCCACGTTCCGGGCTGGCTGTGAAGAACTTCATTGATGTGGGTGCTGGTGTTGTAGACGAGGATTATCGCGGCAACTTGGGTGTTGTCTTATTCAATCATGGGGACGTCGATTTTGAGGTGAAGCGAGGAGATCGCATTGCTCAGTTCATTTGTGAACGCATCTTCTATCCGGAGTTGGAGCAGGTCGACAAATTGGATGACACCGTGCGCGGCGAGGCTGGTTTTGGTTCAACTGGTGTCAAGGAATTGCCGGAGGCCAAACAAGAGCATAATGGCTCAGAGAAGGAGCAAAATGGAAAAGTTAAGGAACCACTTGTCGAAAACGAGGCTAAGCCGATTTCTACCTAATTTTAAATGATACGCTGAACGTTCCACTTCTAGTTAAGCTCAAATTGTCACAGTCCAGCAAAATTTCATGAATTACATTGTTAGTATTATAAGTTTATAATAAAGCAAACAGTCAAAGCACAGAATGTGTACGTATTAAATATTAATGTAAGCGCTGCCATTTCTATAAATGAAGAGAAGAAATGGAAGCTCCAGCCAGACAGATCATACTTGGATAAAGAATGGAATATTTCTTGAATCCTTGACCATATGTTGTACTTACTAGATAACAAGGAAATTCGTTGCACTTGTCTTTGATATTGATTTAGACCAAGTTGGGTGGCGGAACGTGCAGTTAACCGGTTGCAGAGTCAGCGAATTATGACCAAGTGCGGAGGTAAGTTTGGGCCACCACTCTGTTAATCAGGTGGTTGCGTGCCTAAGGTGTATAAGTGCATATGAGGATTTTAATATGATTAAATTCAATGACTCCAATTTGTAATTAGACGTTGAAGTGCGCGCTGCGTGCTTTTAATTGGCCTGCAGTCCATCCTTCGTTGCCTTTTGGCGCAACGGTTACGCTTGACCCGATTGGGGGTCAGTTGAGCTCCACAGCCCACTTAGTACCAATACAGAAAAGCAGCGGCAAAAGTGCATATTGCAGTTGGAAGACGATGTTGTTTGTTTTGTAACTTTTATAATTTATTTGCTTGTGAAAAATAGCTATATATTTGTTTATAATATAAATCATTTCTTTTCTTGTCTAACATTAAAATTAAATTTTTAAGTTCACTGACGCTTGGTCAGTTGCTGATGCCTACTATAATATAGATATATTTATATATAAGTAATTATATAGTTAATAACTAAATATATATGTAATTAAATAAACAATATATACAATGCATTTGTTGTTTTTTTGTTTTCTTTTTTGTGTGTGTCTTCAAGTCTTGGAGCTCTTAAATTTCTAAGTTTTATTCTTCTCTTTCTAATATTTTGAATTTGGAATTCCAACATGCAATGGCCGCAAAAATAAAATTTTAAACAACAAAAATTTTAGGGATGTTTTCAACATAACATATTGATACCAAATTTAATAATAATATATTAAAATAAAAAATAAATAGCCTTTTCTTTGCTAAACAAATAAGGAAATCAAGTTAAAAAATTTGAAATTAGTTTCATTTAAGTTCTCTGAATATTATTAAATAATAATAATAATAATAATAATTATAATAATAATATATTTACTGACTAGCAGTTATAAACGAAATTTGCGAATATATTTAAAAATAAATATATAGATAAATGTAATTAAGTACGTAATCGTTATGGTTGTTGTAACTGTAACTCATAATAAAAACTCATTTAAATTGACTAATTTTTTTGATTAAATTAAAAATTATTATTGATTTAGATATTGTTTGTAACTTTAAGTGTGCTTTTTTTCTCTTTTCGTATGCAAATGGAAGACTTTTGCGATTGTTGTTGCTGATGCTCAAAGTTTACAACTTGAGCTAAAATATATTATATTTTTATTATATTTAATTTAATTATGTCTGTAATTTTTTTTTTTTTTAATTGAAAGCTCATTTGGTACAACATTTGCAGTTGAAATGCAATTTGTTAGCATGCATAAGTATAATTAAATTAATTTTATTCGTTATTTAAATAAGTCGCGATTGTGACAAAAGAAAACTAGCTGGCAGCATCCTTGTTGCTGTTGTTATAAATGTTGCTGTTGCTGTCGGCAGCATCAAAGCTGCAGGGCAACATTGTTGCGGCAACATCGATGACCATGTTGCTGGGGCCATTGAAGTTATCTGTCGTGTTGTTGTTGTTACTGTTGTTGCTGCTACTGTTGAACAAACTGCTGCAACTAGTTACAACCGTTGCTGTTGCTGCCGTTGTTGTTGCTACTGCTGCTGCTGATGATGTTGCTGCTGTCGTTGTGCTGGTTGTTGCCGCCGCTCCACCCGTTTGCAACGCCAACATCTGTTGCGCCTGCGCAACACACGCAACACACGGACACGGCCCGCCCAATTTCTTCGCCAATATGGAGCGCAACTTCAGAGCCGGCCCCAGTTTTAAGCCCAGCGAGCTAACCAAATGATCCTCGGTTAACAGCGGCAAGCCCGTGCCATCTATGCTCTGATCACGAAAGTGCTGCAAAGACAGAGACAGAGAGAAAAGTTGCGAGTGTGAGTGCGAGTGAGACACAGATAGCTATAAAGGGGAATAGAGGCAGGAATTAGTTATGTTGCTGCTGCGTTTGGTTGCTCATAAAATTTATGCATCCAGCATGACCAACTTGCAACGGGCAACGTGCAACGGAGGGCGTCTATACTGCCAGTGTGTGTGTGTGTGTGTGTGTGTCTCTCTGTCTGTGTGTATTTGTGGGTCTGTGTGTGTGTGATTAATGCGCAGCTTTTAAAATTGTTAATGAAAAACGATTTTTAGCCACAGTCGCTGCAGTAGCATTTTCATATTTGCAACGCACGACGCCAACAGCGATTGAAAGTGGGCTGGCTGTCGGTTGCAAGTTGCTGCTGCTGCTGCTGTTGCAAGTTGCAAGTTGCTCCCTCCACATGAGATTTCTATTATAGATTGGCCCTGATTGAATTCCATGGCCGAGGCCGAGGTTCTTTTTTAACCTGTTTGCCAATACACAGCTGCCGGCTGATGTTGCTGCTGTCTGCCAACTGAATGTTGAATGTTGCCACTGTGCAGCAACCTCAACTTGGCCGTCGTTTTGCCCTCCACGACGCGTCGCGACGGTCACAAGCACAGAAACACTAGCGAATGCGATAAGTACGAGCTGGTAAAGCTAACCCAAATGCTTAACCAATTAACAGCATGATCTGGATCTTATACGATCTAAGAATCTTATAAACAAACTGAAGCAATAATACTTAGAAGTCATCACTGAATACTCGTAATATCATATGTGTATGTAGTACGAATTGCAGTTAAAACAATGTTAAAAAACTGAACCAGAACACATTTAATTCAATATCCCATCAAATCTTTATGTTTTATTACTCTAAATTTTAATTATACTTTAAAGACGATTTAATATGAATCGAAGACATATACAACCTCTAAATATGTGAATATTTGAGGTAACTACCTGGACTTTCTCTGACAGTGCATCTTCTTATCGGAACTGCATTTAATGATCGCGACAACTAAATTGAACGCAATCGTAATCGATTGTCTCGGGACCAAATGCGATTGGATGCGATTGGAATCGGAACGGTGCTATATCTATATATAAGAGAGGAAACCAGGCGGCTGCTGTTTACAGTCTGTTGAGGATCATGAGGACCCGGCTGAGCATACACATAAGCATTCTCGCCTTTGGCCTGGTGCTGTGGCAGCTGCAGTCCGTGCTGGCCCAAAAGTACTACATGAACTTCGCGTTCAACAACAACAATCCGGATGCCAATGGCAACGGAGGTGATGGCGGAGAGTCGCAGGACTTGGCGAATCCCCCTCCCAGGCTCGACGGTGATTCCGACCAGACCAATACCCGTGAAAGTGGCGGTGACAGTGATGGAGACAGCAATCAAGACGACGACGACGACGACGACGACGAAAGTGGAGAAGACGGTGGCAACAGTGCATCGGAAGGAAGTGGAAATGACGGCGATAGTGGAGGAAAAAACGGCAGTGGCGACGACAGTGGGGATAGCGATAATGATTCCCAAAATAGCGGTGTGCCCGGCTTGGATGATGATAACGATGATAGCGATAGTCATGACACACGACCTCGAGCTCTCATGGATGAGATTGATAGTACCGGATCCGAAAACGATCATAGTCACCACAGCAGCTACGAAATCAGCATAGATGACAGCTTCGGCGGAAGATATGTTCGCTCCATTTACGAGAGCTCCGAGAGCCATGGACACTCGGGCAGCAATGCCGGCTCGGGATCCATGCGTTTGGACCAGGTCGACAGCTCGGCTAGCGAAGAGACTGGAAATGCACGGACGTACGGCGAAGATGACTACGAGGAATTCAATTAAGATTAGAGCCAGGTCAGGTCTCTGCTACATTACAATTAATGAAAATTGTCAATGAAAATTTTACAATAAATTAGATAAAATCCATGGAAAACCGGTGTTTTAAGATTTAGGAAAAGATTTCAGGGATTTTTTGATTCCTAGCTGATTTTTGGTGGAGTGGCAACGCTGGCAAGAAAACAGTGTTGTTAAATGGGCTTTAAAAATTGAATCAAAATGCAGATCTTAACTAAACATTAATAAGTTTTTGAAGCTTTATTTGTGTTTGAGATTAGCCTCATTTACAGCAACAATGTTTAATTATATATAATATATAATATCAAAATCGCATCAGTTTCTCTCAGTGTAAGGCATACGATACGGCCACACTGATCTTAATTTGAATTCGTCTATCCTTTTTTCACCATCTTGCTCACATTTATAATGTGAATACGTTATATTTCCTTTAAGTGTAAATATTACCATTGAGATAATTTAAGGTCAATTTCCTACTGTTACTTTCGCACCGCCTTCTTCTGATTCCTCATTTCAAATAGCCATAAAGTTTAATGAGTTCGCGACATAAAAAACCAAATGCGATAGGAAAATCAGCACTGGTTCAAATGCATCGGTTACAGCTACCGAGCAAGTCTATAAAGAGACCCGCGAATGTAGCGTGTCAATCAGAGAAGAATTGGGTGTCTTGGTGGCTGTCACAATGTTGTGGCATTGCCTTTGGGCAACAATATTACCCTTGGCTGTACTTGGACAGACATATTATATTAATTTTGTCTTTAATAACAATCGATATAATTCTGGACAGGATTCTGTTCAGAGATCCAAGGAAGCGCACAGTGGGGAGGAGAGCGAGAATGAAAGCCAGATGTCATTCCAGGATGGGAAAACAATGGAGTCCATTTCGAGGGAAAATTCGCATCACGAATCAAATACAAAGCACACAACTTTCAAGCACCACATTATAAATAGATCAAAGGTGTTTACGGATCGAGAGAAGTGTGATAATGTACCCTCTAATACGGACGAGGAGTGTGAAGAGTCTGTGGACGCTAGTGAAATCGAAGAAAATACCACGAGAAAGCTGGAAATTGATACCACTACAAGTCCAAATGAAATCACAACATCCAGAGCAACAACAGCAGCAACAACAGAAACGGAATCAGTCACTCAGAGTAAGGAATCAATCGAGGAGCCAACTATCAAGTGGTTGTCACCAACTCCGCATCCGCCGGAATTTTTTGATTATCCGCAGGCCAAATGCCACGAAGAACTGGATTTGCACGAGCTGTTTGGCATCATCCTGGCCAAGGACCGAGGATTACCGTCCAAGGTATTGTGTGAGTTCGCCAATAGCTGGGGCGGTCCCTGGTTGCTGATGAACCGCATGGAGTTGCCCACTAGGATCCATATGAGGCATTGGTTCTTTGGCTACATCACCGATGACTACAAGGACATGAACATTAACTTTTTGGCACTGGCTCATATCATAAATAACATGCGGCTGGCCTTGTTGATTATTGGCCAGGACAATAATAATCAATTGGTTTATAATCTATACGATGACTTCGTGATGTCGGGATTCAATGATCTCTTCATGCTACGCAAAGCACATCTCGTCGAGGCGAATACCACGGATCTCATGTTCATTTCCATTGGCGAGGTCCTCATCTCGGATGCTGGTCGCAATCGATCGTGTCCCTTTCGAGTCCTTGGCGCCTGGTGGGGCCCCAAGTGGGCAGAATTCCATCAGGGATTTTGGTAAGCTGGAGGAAATAATCATAATCTTGCATTTACTGATATTCTTCTCCATTTTTAGTGTGTTCCCTGTAGAGCGGGATATTCATCGACCTGGTTACATTGCCTTCTTCATCAAGCCAAGTCCCTTTGAGGTGAACAACACGGCTTTCTATAACACGGCCATAACCACACGCCGCCCTTGGGGCTCCACTGTAGATCCCGCCTTAATGGCACGGGCGAACAATGATCGCCTTCTGTACAACAGATTGAAGGAGGAAGAGTTCCTCAGCAACAAGATGAGAGTGAAGGACGAGTTGATTCGTCGAGAGGCTCATTACAAGTCCATAGAAGCAAAGCGCAGAAATGAAGTGAAAAATGAACTAGATATCGACATCTTAACTACTGTTGATCAGTCAATGGCTAAAACGTAGCTGAGAAAACTCAATGCAGCTTTACTCTAAGTAGGAACATCTAAGAACACATATTTTAGACAATTTACTCATTAGTTTAAGTCATTGGACTAAAGATCTAGTTATTTTGTAAGAATCGAAATAGAATAACAAATTGTAATAAAATTAAACATGATAATAAATTTGTCGTTTCAATTAATTCAATTTAATTTCGAGCATATTAATATATTAATGCAAAATTCAATATCTTGTTCAATTTTAAGTGCTGACAACTGAATAACTATAAAAATATTTCCAGTTGCCAGATCCATTACAAGTTCAACAGAACTTCTACAAGAAAAGTTTAAAAAAATGCGTAAAAAGCTTCATTTGTTCAGCTCATAGGAAATGAAACTTGTAACTAGAGCAAGTTCAAACAAACCTCAAGATACAGTACTTACTTGAACAATTGCTTTGGGATAGCAAAATTTCCCACCCATTTCAAATAATATTTTTGCACTAAAAGGGGAGAAAAACTTCAATGAACTGAATGCATACCGGAAATTGGTGGCTTTTTTGTATAACTTGGATACGGATTCGGACTCGAACTCGAACTTGGACTGTCATAACTCGCTGGACAACAACGAACAACGACAATAATAATAGCAACATAATACCGTGGGGAAGGGGTTTTGATTTGCTGCCATTGTGGTTAGGTTAAGAAGTGTATTTCGCGTTCTAAATTCTGTTCTACCAATAATTGACAAGGCAGCGCCAGAGCAACAATAGAATGAAAGGAAAATATAATAACAAAACCAACTGACCGTCAACAACAACAACTACAACAACAACAACAACATCAACAGCAACAGCAACTACAACAAAAAACAGAAAATGAAGAAAGAGAGACTGCTTTAACTAGACGCCAATAACAATACTACCCAAAAGAGATTTGAATGTGCACCTCGGTCTTGACTTTGAACTCCAATTTCAAGTAGAAGTCTAAGTCCAAGTCCAACTTCAGATGCATTTGGAGGCCATGTGTGCCATGTGAAGGCAAGTTTGGAGCTTGGAGCTTGCAGCTTGCAGCTTCAAGCTGCCACTGATGTTGCACGCAATGTAATTGGACTCTGCGGCAACAGGCAATTTACAAAAAAAAAAAAAAAAAAAAATAGAGAGAAAAATATGGAAATATGCAAATCATTTTGGTGCATCAAACAAAAGGCATACAAACTTGTTAGTCACTAGAAATAGGCCCAGAAGATTTGATCAGCCATTTTCAAAGATATAAGCCAGAAAAAGGTTATGAAATCATTTGATATATTGTAAATCGCAGCCAACTTAACAAGACGGAAAATGTGATTCGTGTTGCCAGATCAATGTAATTTGCACTAAATTGTTTTAAAATTTTCATGATTTCTTTGAAGCCAAGATAGTTATTCAATGAAGTGGTGAAAACCATAAATACAAATTTTATTGTTCTATAAATCAGTTTAAAAATTGGGCTTCTAATTCGTCTTGAACTTCCCAACAATAATACGAATATCTCATTATAGAACATGTTATTTAATTCCTCGAAACAAATTTAAAAATTAATATAAATTAATGATAAATGCTCTTGGTTGACAGTTTGTAAATCTGATAAATATTTAAATGTAAATTTTGTGTTGTGACTGAGAAAGAAACACTTCAAAAATAGAAGCGATTGATGCGTTCCACACCAAATTAAAACGTTTTCAGCCGTTTATCTTTTGGAAGCCTAAGTCGAAATGATATTTAACATAAACTACACATTTCTAAGCGTGTGCCAAAAATACTGAAACTGATATTGTACACGACGCGAGGAGAGAGAATAAAAAGCAATATGAATTGCCAACTAAACAATAGACCCAAAAGATATAAAATTCCTCAGGTTTCGATGGTTGTTGATTAGGTTTATGACCGAACAGCTTTGGCTTATCCCTGAAGCCTCGCTAACTGTGAATGCTCCATTAGACGAGCATCAACTGATTATCATATGGGCCCCTCGGGCTATTTTCCATTAAACTAATCAAGTTTATAGTTCAAGTTTGATCCATCGAGGTTTCCCAAATGCTGTTCGTGAACTTTTGATTTGACTCTCAAGTCGTAAATATATTTGAGTTTCGGGTAACGATATAACATTTCAAGTTAGTTAATTCTGGTTTGTATTTTTCTGTTTCTGTTTCTGTTCATTGTCTTTAATAGATCAATAAAATATAAGCGAAATAAAGTCATTTTGTTGTGCAATATTTACATAGAACTGGCAAGTTTCATAGCATCGTAAAAAGTCTATAGAAAACCATCATAGAAAAGATATAAAACACGCGCGCCAAACACTGATGAAATGACGATCAAAAGCCACACTTGTATTTTTATCAAAATAAAATTGAATAAAAGACGATATCACAGTAACCAAAAATGCGAATTTCCAAATAAATTAATAGCTGTCCGTGATGGAGTTAAATTTTGACTTCAAGCCACTCGTTCAAGCGTCAAATGTGAAACGTGCCACATTAAATGAAAGCCCTTTTTCGCAAAAATAAAAAAAAAACTAAATAAACAGAGAAAATAAAAGTAAGAAGAGAATACTAAAATATACACAAGGGCGCACTAATAAGCAGCTACAAAAGTGCTTCTGGCTGCTTCTGGTCACCGATCACAGATGTTGTTGCTGTTGCTGTTGAAATACATTTTAATTTGATCAAAGAGAAAGAGAGAGAAACAAAAATGAATTTCAAGTTGCGCATTTTCGGAGCGCAGCAGCTCAATTGTATTTCTGCGCTCAATTTAGTTGTACGGATTTTGACCTGCTTAACCTTACAGAGCCAGTACCCAACAGCAGCAGCGAGAGCAGCAACAGCAAGAGCAACAGCAACAACAGCATTGAACAGGGGGTAAAAAGCGAAGACAACAATTTGAATTCTAAATTGAACAGCTTTTTGTGCTACCTATGCCCGGGAGCACAGTCTGTCCAGAGAACGTGGGCCGACCTGCTGCCAAGACAGCAGCAACTGAGGCCTGTTGCTGCTGCTGTTGTTGTTGTTGCTGCGGCAATTGTGCCCAACTACCTACTCATTGTAATTCTTCATGTCTGGCCAAAAGCGACTTGGCTCGACTTTGGCTCTGGAGTTCGACCTGATTGCCGTCAGCAGCAGCGGCAACAGTCGCCGTGGCCCATCAACAACCTTTGGCTGCCTGACTGGTGCTGCTGCTGCCCATTTGTATTTGTTGTTGTTGCTGTTGCTGTTGGCTCGATCTGCCCACCTAAAAAGTTGACTTGTTTGGCTCCACTTCACTTGTGACTTTGGCTTTGATTTTGGTAGCATACGAAGTACGAAGTATTTAATGATTTTGTATTTTTATTTTTGTTGTGTCTTCTTGGAGTTGTTCTTGTGGTTACTGTTGTTGCTGTTGCTGTTGCTGCTGTCTTGACTGACTGTCTTGACCGTAGCAAAAGCCAACAATTACGCTTAATGCCAAACATCCTCTGCGGTGGCTGTGGTTTGATCTTGTTACGCATTGAGCAGGCAAAGAACCACTAAGGTGGGCTCAACCACTTGAAGGGCCATTGCATCCGACAACTGTCTGGACGGTAGCAACATCGGGAACATCGGAAACATCGAAAACATCAGCAACTACTGCAACTGGCCTAAGAATTCGATCGTCGACTGAGGCACGTGCAATAGCCAAAAAGGTGTTGCAAATTACCGTCACTCTCTAGGAATTTAGACAAAGTTTAGCTCAAGTCTTTGATTGATTTGCACTCTACGGCAAATACTCTTGTAACAATCGACTTTAAACAACAGCTCGCTGCTTATTATATTAAATAGTTTAGTAAATTACACAAGGAAACGCCTCCAAGCGCCCAGCGAACTTTGCAGTCAGTTTCTTGTAATAAATAATGAATATCTCTCTCTTTTATTCTCAGCTACTGCCGCGGGACTTTTAAAGTCGTGTTACTGTGGATCGAGCGAATCGCGATAAGCGCTAAAAGCATCGATAAATTATGTAATTGGCATAATATTGAGTAAAAAGTTTATATTTATTTAAATAACTTAAATTTTGTAGGAAAAGTTTAAAGTTAAAACTTAACTGTGCAACTTTCAGATAATTATTAAGTTATCGTTAACTATTTATTCATTACATACATTTACACATTGATAATATGTATTATCAATAATGTTTTGAAATTAAAATGGACTTTTTATTGACAGTTAAAGGCAATGTTATCAAAAATTAAATATAGCTTGATATACATTCTGTTTTCGTTGTCAATATGAAGATAAAACGAAACATAAATTTTACACATATATGAATAAATTATTTAAAATTTAAATAATCTAGACTGGTTATATATCTCACACTAACTCACACTTCTTTTACAAGTTGGGATATTAGAATCAAAAACACTTTTGATTCAACTTGTCGTTAAAGTTTAAGCAAGAATGAGTATGTTTGTCCCACTGTGCAATCACGACCAGCATAATATTATATCTTGAGGTCAAAATATTAGCAAATTTGATGTGACCCGCTGGACAGCAGCCAACAAAAGGCATCAACTGCAGTCAAGACGCGCCCCGAAAGACCCTTGAAGACCCCATTGAAGACCTCTCAGAAGACCTCTCAGAAGTCTCCAACTGAAGACCCTACAAGAAAGAGACAGAGCAAGCACGCTGTTAATTTAGTTTGGCAGCAGCAGCAGCATCACTGGAAGTCCCCTCCATGGAGTCAAGGAGTTCGCGAGCGGCACATAATCAGTTTATTTTGGTTGCTTTTGTTCATTGTTGCTGCTGCTGCTGCTGTTGTTGTTGTTGTTGGTGTTGGCACAGGAAAAGGAGAAGCAAACGTAGAAGCAACAGCAGCAGAAAGTGCCCCGGGTTACACGCCAAAGATACAATTTTAGATTATATGGCCAACTGTGCGCATGCGCATAATAATAATGCATGCAACAAGCTGCAAGTGATGCAGGACGGGGGCAACAACGGCACCAGCAACAACAGTAACAGCAACAACGACGACGAGTAGCCAATTGGCAATGGCTAGCCTCAGCTTCCTGTAGGGTATGTTGTTGCTGCTGCTGCTATACGAAAGAGGGTGAGGTGGCAAGTGGACTGGAGAGGGGGCACACAAAAAAGGCGTGCAAGTGGGTATAATCATCATCAGCTTTGATAACACACCACGAGCGACGACGACGACGACGGCGACGTCGACGTCAACGTCGCTGTCGACCCGACTGTGGACTTGTTGCCCCAAAACCCGAACTCGAACCCGAAGTCGAACTCGAACCAACCATGATCTCTGCTGCTTGGCATTTGACTTTCCGTCGCGGACTTGCTTTTTTGCTTTATCTTTTTTCTATACCCTTTTCAGAGTGTATTTAGACTTTCTCACCAAATATGTAACGCATTAAGGAGGCGTGGAATATATATATAGTTCTTGAGGATGCTGACTTTTGGGAATGTGTCAGAAATATACAAACCAGCCGAGAGTCAACCACAAACCCATAGATTTTCGTTGGTTATCAGATGTTAAGATCAGTATATCACACAGTATATCAGTCGAAAATCACCATTTATTCATATTAATTTTTTGTTAAGTTTCTCAACATTGCAAGGATTGATTTGTTATTTAATTTATTTAATCTCAATCAAACGCACGGACTGAAACTAATTTCACTGTAATGTCGTATAGCTGTCATAGGAACGATCGGTCAACATTGGAATTAAAGGGTATCAAATGCCGTTGACAACCTTTCTATCTGTTTATTTTTTATATCTCCCACTTTTTGTTGCTTCCAGTCATGCGCTGCTGTTGCAATTGTATATTACTGTGCCCTCTCTCTCTCTCTCTGTCTCTCTTTCTCTGCTTTTCTCTGTCCCTCTCTGTTGCTGCCTGTTTTTGCTGCCGTTGCGAGGCTGTCAGTTAAATGGCAGACTCTGTGTGTGCCGTGGCCACCTCTTAACCTTCGCTGCATATAACCTCTGCACCAGCATGCGGAGCTTGCAACTGCAACGCTTGGCCTGCAGCAACAGCAGCAGCAGCAGCAGCCAAGTTGTTGCAACAGCTTCTCTTCATCGATTGCAATCATTTGCTTTCGTGCTGTGATTTTTGCCCCAAAGTTGCCAACTTTTCAATGTAGGTGATTGTTCTAACTGCCCTGCTTGCCTCTTTACCTGCCTGTCTTCCTGCCTGCTTGTGTTGGCCAGGCTAACATCATCAAACAGACGACATCATTATCGTGCTACAATATCAAAAAAAAAAAAAGAGGAGAACAAAAATTGGTAGGAGGAAAATGCTGAGGAAACAGCAAGAAAATTGCTTGTCGTGGCGATTTTGTAGGCGGCCTCCAGCGGCAGACAACGAACAAGAGCAGGAGAAGAAGAAAGAAGGGAGAGTAGGAAAAGAAAGAAGACAAGAGCTGAGAAGAGAGGAGAAAAGAGAAAAGAGGGAGAACTACGACGAGTTGCCAATATATTGAAATATGGCGGTAAGCGGGCAATTTAAATGTTGCCCCTTTTGTGGGGCACGCGGGGCATGGAATGTGGTTTTAAGTAATTCATGGATTAATGGCTAGCATATTGCTCAGTGCCCCAGTGCATCCCAAGCATCCGGAGCCAACTGAGTGACTGAAAAGAGTGAATGGTCGTCGTGTCTGTTGCTGTTGCAGTTGCCGTTGCCGTTGCCGTTGCCTTGGCTGTGTTGTGGCCGTGGCAAGAGTAGGAGTTGCATGTTTAGCACGTGCCTCAATTGTTGTTGCTGTTGTTTGTGTTGATGTTGCTGCTGCTGCTGCTGCTGCTGCTGGTTGTTGTCTCGTGTGCGGTAGTTTTGCCGTTGTTAGCCAAGAGACTAGAGCTGATAATGCGTTGACCGCCAACGCCGCAAAACAACAACAACAACAACAACAACCACAACAATCTTGCAAAGATCGTTAAGTTTATAATCATTAGGTCCCTGATGATTTGTTTTAGTTGATCCCCTTGCGGCTATGAAAGCTCAATCCCAGTGCAAGTACAGTAAAAGCACCGTTAAAGTGCATGGGCTTCAGCTACGAAAACGGAACTTGAGGCGCTAAAAGCGGCAATACTTTAAATATATCCCCGTCGATCGGATCGAATCACTTTGGAAGTGATCAGCCGGCGAAAGGAAATTGCAGTGATAGCAAATTCATCTAAATCTATTAATATCTCAGAACAAATCTGTTGGGGAAAGCAAATTGTAATGTGATAACGAAATGGAAGAACTATAATAATGATGTAGTATATAAAATATTTAAGGTGTAATACTTAAAAGATCAGATCAGAGTCGGAAACATAATAGAAACTTTGATTATCCATTTCATATCATACTTATTTACATATTTTCAATTAGATAGAAAGAAAACTGAAATTATATCCAACTAGAAGACTGATATATCAATAATACTGATATATAATAATAATAGAAAGGAAATGTAATTATTTTAGTAATAGTCTTTCAGTCTTTGCACATTCCTTGGAATACATACTAACTAATTAGATGAGTTCAGATTAATATAAATAATACTAACAATCTGTCTATCTACAGTCTTTGTAATATGGTATAAATTTATCAGCTCAGGTCAGCATATTTCAAACAAAATATTATAGTTTATACCAAAGATCCAATAACAATCAATTTAGACCGAAATAGCCGATTAATGTGCAAATTTTCGCACAATATATTCTAATTTCAGATGCAATCTCTAGAAGCCATTTGTTAAGTGTAGCCAAATCAATGAGCATATATAAATGCGGCAGAGTTGATAAAGATCTAAAAAAATATCAAAACTGGTTCGAAGAATATAAAGAAAACGAGAACGAAATCTCAAGATCTTGCTAATGTGATTAACAGTTGAGATAACCTATAACCAGTTAACAGAATGTCAAGTCATATTGCGTTAGAAAATTGATTTTTAAAATGGAAAATGCACTTGCTGCCAAGTCATTTCCCGGTAATTCATTTTCCCCAAAACTCAAACTCAAATTGCATTTTAATGCAGCTTTCCCCAAACTATTGAGCTAAAGAGAGAGCAAGAGATAACAACAATCAGCTTGAAAGAGATGACCATAGGCATAAAAGAGCATGCGCCACAGAAAATCGAAAAAAACGATGAAAATGATAGTAAATAAATTAAACTTTAGCCAGCTTGTGACAGTTATCGATGGGAAGGAAGGTAGGAAGAAAGGTCTCCGCAAAAAGCTTAAGTATCGAGTGGATTGTGCGATAAAAAGCGAACTTTAATACAAACTGGGGATAAACAAATAATTTGAAATGGTGTTGGAGGATGGCAATCGTATTATTGGTTGTCTCGTAGTCTATAGATACTCGTGGTCATAGATCTGTAGATCTGTAGAATGTAGACCTTTGGGTCCAGGCTCAAGTGACAAGTGCGGCCCTCTCTCTAGACTCGACAATTCGCTTTAACACTTGTGCAATATAATAATCATAATGATGACGATGCTTGTTTACATGTACTGTTGTTTATAATAATGCTGAAATATGAAACTGTGAGCCTAATAATAGGGTCGACTTTGAAATGCATACGAGAGAACGAAAATGAGAATGAGAGACACAACAGCAGCTGAGGGACAAATGCAACACTGTTGTTGGCGGGGGCGTTAACAGTGCAGTTATATCTAGAGCTAAAGCGATCTCCATACATACATATACACTACACACACACACACATCCATATTCGCATGCTCTTGTTGTTGCAGTTGTGTTGTAGTTTTTTCTGCCCGCTTGACATTTATGTGAACCCAAGCAACAATAACACGTTGTCTTGTGCCTCGACTCAGTCCCTGTCTCTGTCTTCATCTCCTTTACCTTCTCCTTCGCCTTCCCCGTCTCCATCTCCATCTCCATCTCTGGCAGAACGTTCGACTCTCTCAGCGATCGCGACACGACACCGTGGGCTTAAGCGTACCAGATTTTTACAATACCCTACCTTAAAGTATGACAAGTTGATCAATAAATGTGTCAAACACTAAATTTATATGTAAATTAAGGCTTCACTTTAGTGTTACATTATTTTATCTGCGAACTATGTTGATGAAACTGAAAATGAAATATTTTTGTTTCTGAAGAGTTCCCTACTATAAATTCAGTCAAGTTGAGAATTCCCTACAGTTCACAAAAAGTCACTTTATTATATAGAATAACTATTCTTACGCTTTATCATAAAACAAACATATATCTTTACTCATTATTACAAGTACAACCATATCATTTGAGAGACTGAAACAGATTTATATGTTTTTATGAGTTAAGCTGTAGGAACTCTCATTTTTGTTATTTATGGATGCTTGCCTCAACTCTATTATAATTATATGGTAAAACTTAACGTCTGTTATATTTATTTTTAAAATCGGTTGTCATTTAAAACTCTTTTAATAACAATATGGTAGGATTTACGATCGATTTTTATAATTATTAGGTGACAAAATTTTGGTTAACTTTGTTAAATATTCAATATTAAGATATTTAAGATATGTTAATACTATTATTACTGTAGGTAAACTCAAGGATCAGTTGAATAGTTAATTATATAGCAAAACTTTAAGCACTACTCGGAGTTTAACTATTATCATAACAATGGAAATTCTTTAGGGTATTTTAAAGTTGCCATAGCGTAGTTAACTGTTCTTGTTTTTTATATTTATTTTTTCTGTTAAGTTTTGTATTTTGGTTTTCATTTTGGAGTTCGAGTTGGAGTCATGAATCTTATGACGCCTACGTGTACTTTTGGCATTTGGCATGTCAAATACAATAAGTACGACTATGACTATGACGGCCTGATGGCGACGAGTACAAGTACTTGGTCGGAACGGGACCCCAACAACACCGAAGATGGAGATACTACCAAGCCAAGACAAGCAGGCCAAAACAACAGCATCAACAACAACAACAACAGCACCAAAATGGCTAAGACAGGGGAGGGGGGGTAGACAGTTCCGCGTTGGTTGCCGTTTTGTTGTTTAGTTTTTGTTTTTTGACAGCTTTGTTTAGCTTGTAGCTTGGCTTGGGAAACATTCCTGAATGTCATCGCTGTCAGGCAGTGAAAAAACCTAATTCGGACCATTTAGGGCAAGCAAGTTCAAAGCTTAAACTTTTAGGTTGTGGCAAATGACTGATCATTCAAGCGGCAACATAACAGTATTACATTTTGATTAAGTACACAGACATTCACACGATATCAGATACATGGAAAGATATGAGTAAGTGTGACCATTAGTCAACAAATAATTACAGACATACTTGTAATATGAGAAAAACCTCAACTCTCTTCACAGGAATCACATCAAATTAATTGGCAGAATTGCTAAAATACATACAAATTGATAGTCATATTTATATATTTATATATATATATAATATATATTATTATATTATACTACTTATCCAAATATTGGAGTGTTTTATACACAAATTTTCTCTTTAA
Source organism: Drosophila sp. st01m (assembly GCA_018901795.1). Taxonomy (NCBI): domain Eukaryota; kingdom Metazoa; phylum Arthropoda; class Insecta; order Diptera; family Drosophilidae; genus Drosophila; species Drosophila sp. st01m. The sequence goes on from JAEIFG010000269.1 coordinate 3,738,104, forward strand.
GAACGGAATTCCTTTCATTTTATCAGTCAGATTTTTAAGGATTAAGATATGAAAATGAAAGTAAAACTTGAGATTTTAAGGTTTAAGCAAATATTAATCAACATCAACAATTTGAAATGCATTTGAAGGGGATGTGGTTAAAACTTTATTGTAGATTTGATAAAGTTTGTCCGATCTGAAGAAATATATATATATAAATTATGTGTGTTTTAAGCAATTAAAAACAAAACATAGTTTATAATGTAGTGTGTTAGAAAATTTGTCAGTCTCTGTCTGTATTTAGTTTGATTTGGAATATTTTTTTTAATATATAATTGAAGCAAGACTTGATCGAATAATTGAAGAGATCTCGGCAAGAAACCTGCACTCTAAGGTCACTTAATCAATGCATAATTCCAGCCAACACACACTCTAACACATACACACATGCACACGCATTCGACAGTCTCAATCTCAGGCAATTTAATAAACAAATTCTGAAATGCGGCACGCGGCAGAGGAAATGATAAAGACAGAGGCAGAGACAGGAAGAGAGGGAGGGGAACTGGGAGTTGGTTGCAGCTGCTGCGATCACGCATAGAAATTATTATTGTGCCTTAATATAGCCATAAATCAGTGCATTTAAAATGCAAAAAAGGAAATAAGAATAAAAATAAAAAAGACAGATATATAAAAAAAAATGGAGGAATATATAGTATAGCATCCTGCTGGCATAGAGCTGTAGGGTGCAGCTTATGGTCAACTTAGTTATAACTTCATCTGCATTTTAACGTTACAGTCCGGGGCGATAATAATAAACCGTCGCATTGAGCCACCCATGCGTGGTCAACTCAAGCCAACTCGTCTCTCTCATCCAGTTGATACAAATGTGGCAATATCTTGTTTGTTTGTCTGTTTGTGTGTGTGTGTGAGTGTGTGTGTGTTGTCTTTCAGTGCATGCCAATCTGTGTTGGCCAAAGTCTGAGCAATATCAATAACACTTGCCAAGCGCTCTTGGGCCTGGACTGAGACTGCAACATGATGCGACAAGCGGACCTCGGTCTAGGCCCAGTTCGAGGCCTGGTCTATGGTCAACGATCGTCGGTTGACGGTGGACAGTCGGCGATCTGCGATCTCCGATCTCTCGTCTCTGGTCTTGGGTCTGGGCAATGTCACTGAACCAGTTCTCAATGTCTTCATATTGGATTGCGAAAGCAACCTCTGCACTAAATATTTACAACCTCCGCAATATCTCAAATGCTGAGACAAGCCAGCGACAAAGTTTTCTAACGTGCAGCGTCTGGAACAAGTTCATGCAACTGTTGCAACTGTTGCTGTGTGCAACGCGCGCCACAGCGCCACAAAAGGTGCAAGTCTGGAGAGTCCAAGAGTAGAAAACCTGGCCAAGTGTCGATGTGGCCATAAATTCAATTGAATATTACGCCAATTGGCTTTTTGTCTATCGCAAAATGGGGCGGAGTTGTTGCTGGTGTTGTTGTAGTTGCTTCTCAGTTGCGAATTGCATTGCTCTGTACAGATATATATATATATATGTATAAACTGGTTCGCACATATCAGCAAAATGTCTGCTTTGGACAAGCTAAGCTGATTTCAATGGCCTATGCTGTAAGCCGCTTTGGGCCAGCTAATTAGACAACTTTTGACGCATCATCAAGAGGCTGAATTGGCGAAGGAGGCTGCGATGCTGATGGTGGAGGTTATAGAGATGGAGATGGAGATGGAGGAGAACGATGGCAATGTTTGTGGCTAATATGCATCAAAATGTGTCAACACCTAAAGCCAACTTCATGTTAATTGTTAACGCTATCTTTTGAGCCAGGCGACGGCAGCAATTTTGAGTCGAGGCCATGGCCAGGGACAGAAACCGAGACAGCGACAACGACAGCGACAGAGTCAGAGTCTTGACCAGCTCTTGTCTTGCCTGGCCGTGTTTTCACCTCCATTAACGCGTGTAGCAGGATCTGAGACTGGCTCGCCAGTTGATGCTGCTGCTGCTGACTGTGACTCTCTGTCTCACTGGTCGCTTTAATGACGCCTGACGTTGACCGATCGTCGACCGCAAGCGGCTGACCGATCAAAAGTCGTTCAACTTGCCGGAACTGGTCGTAAAAGATCACCTGGGCAACAACAACTATGTGGAGCAGAAACGGACCAAAGCAGAGCAGAGCGGAGCGGAGCAGTCGACTTGCTAGCCAAGTTAGATACTCGTAGATGCCGCACTTGGTCGCATTCGCTGCTTTATTACAAGCATTTTCGCATTGAGTCCGCCGCTCGCGTGGCACACACAATATTAATGGCCGCCAATGGAGTTCAGATCCCGCTGCCCAACTTCAGTCTCAGTCTCGGTCTTGAGTTCCAGTTCGAGTCTGCAGTCTCCAGTCCACAGAGCACAGTCTCCAACCCATTCCCATTCCCATTCCCATTCCCAGTACGAAGTTCAAACGAATACATAGTTAATCTTGCGGAATGCCAATGTTGCTATTGCTCAGACCTGGACAGGAAGCTTCTTGCCGCAAGCTCCAACTCGCATTGCATGACTTTCAAAAGTGCGAATTGCCATTGGGTAAATGAACTTTGACAGTAATGGGGCAACTAAATGGATGATGTAGAGGCAGCTCATTGCGATTTACTGGAATGGCAGAACCGCGTTTTTACAGTGGCATCTCTAGGATCATTTGAAAAAGTATTTTACTACATGAATAACCTTAACAGTTGTAAATACTTGTATGTTATGTTAGTTTTCTATGCTTTGCAGTATATCAATGCAGTGTATGAATTATAAGTCTTTTATAGTAAAGAAATGTATACAATTTTTACGATATATGCCACTCATTGAAACTGTTTCAAAGTTTAAGAAAAGTACAAGATTTTTGGTTTAATTTGCAATTGACGGCTTTAACAGATTTCGTAAGTAATTTCGTAAGTCTTCCAGCAAACACATTTTTCGTAAACTATCTTATCTCTAAGGGATTTATTAAGTGATTAGGTTGGTTTACTATCACACTATTATTTGGTGGGTGATTCACTGATAAGCTCAGTTTCGACCTACTATCCATTTCAGATTGTTGCTAACCAATATGCTTAGTTTTTAAATAGTTTCGGACAATTTGATGGATTTTTTCTTTAAGTTTGGAATATTATATTTAAAGAGAAGGGAATTCTTCTTGTTGAGTGTTTAGAACTTATCGGGAATTTCTGCAAATTTTTTGAATGAGAGGTAGAAAGAGTCGACACTATTTATTTTTAAGCTATTATATTATGAAACCTTGCAATATTCGATCTCAAGTATAACTAAATCCTCGACTTCTAGTTATTCTTAAAAATGGATCAAAACATACAAAATTTTATTTTTTTTTTTTTTTGATACTCAAACGTTTATTTTATTCTATTTTAACCTTAAATTTTGGTTTAAAGCCCAACCCTTTCTTTAGATTGATCATTTCCTGATTAGTTATGCACTTTAAAGAAATGGTAATTGGTTTCTCAGTTATTGCGCTGATTTCTAAACTCTGCCTCTAATCGAGCGTAGGTTGTTTTTTATCTAGATAGAGTTACAAGAGTGTTGTTGTAGTCCGGGGACCATAAAACATTAATTAGGCGTGCGGCAATTTAGAGCAATTTGCATGTGCCACAAAATCAAAGCTTAATCAAGTTTCGGGTGAAGTGAATTTAAGTGGATTTAAGTTTGGCTTTGCTGTTTGGCAATTCGAGACTTACCTGTACGTATTCGGCGCATATATCAATTCCACCCACAAAGGTGCAGACATCGTCCACAGACCAGGAGTTAACCTCCTCGCTCTGTGCCTGACACTGACGCACTGTGCCCGCTGGCGATGTTGCAACTGCGTTGGCGTTGGCGTTGCTATTGCTGTTGCTGATGCTGTTGCCTTGGCCCTCGAGTGACTCCAATGTTGGCTTCTGCTCTGAAAGTGGCGGGGATGGTGTGGAAGATGCTGTTGTTGTTGTGGTTGTTGTTGTTGCCGTTGAGCTGGCACGACGTGCCGCCAGCAATCCCAACGTTGCACTCGCAGTTGCAGTTGCACTCGTTGTTGCTGCTGCTGTTCCAGTTGCAGTTGCTGCTGCTGCTGCTGTTGTTGTAGATGATTCAGCCTTAAAACGTTTGGCGGCTGGCGGCTGTGAGCTCAAGTCTAGCGGCGCCGCCGCTGCACAAGTTGAAACATTCGATGCCGCAGCAGCCTCCGCATTGGAACGTGGACTAGACTGACGCGAGGCGTGATGCGATTGTTGCTGCTGCTGCTGCTGTTGTTGCTGTTGTTGTTGCAGTTGCTGCTGCTGCAGTTGCGCCGAATAGATTAAAGCGGGTGTAACAAATTGCGCCGCCTGTTGCAATGCCGCATTTAAACTGGGACGTGGCGTGCCCGATGTGCTCGCACTGGGCGATGAGGCATTGGAGCTGCTACCTTTCAACTGCATCTGCATCTGTTGCTGCTGTTGCTGCTTGCCCCGTAGTATCTGCTGTATCTCAGCATCCTTGGCAGCACGCGCCTGCGCAATTGGTAAGAAGCAGCGAGAGGTAAGAGGATAAAAGAGCAGATTAGAGACAAGTTTATACAGAGAGAAAAATGGTGTACTTAAATTTAGTTTGAAGTAATTATACGTGATTAAAAAAACAAACACAAATTGCATATTTTAACACTATTAGGCATATAAGAAAATACAATCTTGTACTAAATAAATGTTGCAAAATAGCATCAAATAAATTCTAAATAAATTTTCATTTATTTCACATTCACAAAACGAGTTTGGAAAGTTTTAAATTGTATAAACATTTAACATATAACTTTAGATTCTTAAAGCCCACAATTAAGACTTACAATTACAAATTACTGAAATTTAGAATGCCAATTGTTTAACCAACTACAAAAACTCTTTATTGAAATAGGTAATTGAGCACCAGAATTTTCGTCAGCTTCAATTTTCAATTTCAAGTAACCAAGTTGTGGGTTTTAAAAACGAAATACTTGATTCTTTCGGTCAGTGTTGGCCTTTTGGGTGGTCAAGTCAAAAAAAAAAAACTTACCAGCGTGAGCAGAGCTTGTGTGCTGCTCATGTCCATCAGGGGGGAAATATGCCCCCCGAGAAGGGCAAAAAGTTGGTCATGAAAGGAGAAACACTTGCGGCAGCAACCACAGCGGCCATTTGGCTCTTGGCCTGCTCGGTGGGTGATTGTGCCGCAGCTGGCAGTGGCAAGCTGTTGCCTGTTGCCACAGCAGCACCTGGCAGAGCACCACCACCACCGCCACCACCTGGCACACCCACTCCGCTGCCAACAGCCAGTGACGACGCCGACGACGACGATGTCGATTCTTTCACATCCCGCAAACTTGCCGCTGAGAGTTTTTTGGTTGCGCTACTCGCATTGTTGTTGCTCACGTTGCAGTTGGCATTGCTCGACTTGGCGCCACCTGATGCTGGCGTTGCAGGTACATTGATGCCGCCGATGCCGATGCCACTGCCACCGGCACCGCCCGTGCTGCTGCTGCCGCTGCTGTCGTAGTAGGAATTGCGACGAGTTGCGCTGTGGCTGTAAATTAACATATAGATTTGTTAGAATTCTACTCTGACTATCCTTAAAGCAAGCTTTTATGCAATTTAACATTTAGTTCTTATTAACTTAAGAATCGTTTTTATCACTAGTAAGCTAGTTTAATATGATTGTGAAAATATAGAAAATAAAAAATAAAACTTAAAACTTTCGACTCTTTTCCAAGTACAAAAGTTTTCGACCGAATTTCAATTATAAATTTTGTTTTAGCTTTTTTCTATTTCTTGTATTAAAAATTCTGTGTAGAAAGAAAAAAATTAATTGGAAAAAAACTGACAACACTTAACGGCAATTTATTATATAAGAAGAGGGGCAATTCTATAGAATCTGGATGGTTAAATGTTCGCAATTCAAGCTTAAATTTAATTAAAATATTCAATAATATCAAGATTTCTGGTTGCGAGTAATCCAATTATAATTATAGAACAATTTATAATGAATATTATGATAGTACAATATCTATATAATGAAGTGATTTCCTATGGCATGTAATCCAAAATAGAATGTGTGTCGAAAAATATAATGCAATATCAAAATTAAGAATAGGGAATTTGATAATAGTTATATGAATTATAATCTATACCTAACTAATGACAACCTTTGATGCACTTACTCATTGGGATTGTTGTTGTTGTACTTGGCTGCAAGACAGCGCATAAAATCTGAATAGTTGCGCGTGGTGAAATCTGCGGAATTCGTTGTTGTTGCGGCAGCACTTGTTGCGGCCGGGCTGTTGCCAGCGCTGGTGGCGCCACCGCTGGGATTGTTAACAGTGCTGCCAGCAGAGGAGCGTTGACTGCTTGCCGCTGCCGCCTGCTGAAAGCTGTTCAACAGATTTGTGGACAGATTGTGGAGGGGCATGTGGGTTTGGGAGCTGGGCGGGCTCAGGCGTTGCTGCTGGGGCGTCTGTTGATTGGGTGAAATGCCACCGCCACCGACCCGATATGACGCGGATGAGGGCGTGGTGCTGCGAGATCTGCAAAAATTTAAAAGAGTTGAACGAACACCAAATTAGTAATGGATTAAGTCAAGAGGCTGACATCATTTTAAAAATGTTTACAATATCGATGAACTAACTAATTTGTGGCCCATAAATTAGCATTAATATTTAATTAATAGTCAGCAGCCTCTCCTCTTGAATAATCTATCTATCCATCTAGTTGGGTGTCGCATACAATTGGATTGTTTGTCATTTGCTTTGCCACTCTAGAAGTTATCTAGGAGGCTGTCGTTCCATTTGACATGCTAATGAGTGGCTTCCGTGAGAAGATCGAACGTTGGAATCTAGCATCTGGTAACTGGTAGTTGCCCCAAAGCAACTGATTTACTCCGTGTTGACGTTTCATATTTAGCCATTTATTTTCCAGCACGATACGCTGCGAAGGCATTTAATGCGATTACGATTTATGTTGTCTTATAGCCAATCAAAGTTGACATTCGAAAAGTCGCCAAGAACGAAGCCCAAGCATAGTTCCAGGAAATGCAAGATTCTTCTTATTGAGTATATTTCTCTTTTATTAATTTATTTTCTTAAAAAATAGGTTTTACTAACAACCAATTATACCATTTCAAAATAATAATAAATTACTTAAGTTATACTAAACTGCTGACAAAAATTTAAAAGCGCGTAAAAGGAAAAGGCTTGCCACATTGTTTGTGTTTTTAAGTATAGTCGTAAGATAGTAGGGTAATTACTTCCTTTAACAGTCTGGCAATATTATTAAAACAATTTACAGTTTAGGCACGGCTGATCATTCACAATATGAACAGCCAATAAACTGAACGAAATCTAAAATCAAATCATTTGAACGATAAGTGGAATCAAATGGACGCTTAGTTCGATTATTAGTGAACTATTTTAATAATACGAACTAGTCCGTTATTCTAGTAATTCTATACTTTTTATTTGTAATGAAAATTTTTTAAACAAAAAGAATATTAAATGCAATTTGAACTTGACTTGAAAATTGTTTTTCGAGACTCTTGGTATTAAGTTGACTTCACTACAGCCAGTGATAATTCACCAAAAGGGAAATAGAATATATGTAAGTTGGTTTCAGCAAGCTCCTAACGTGGCCATAACTCAAAACATGCCACCAACATGGGCCCATGCCCAGCATTGCGCAGCCTGAAGTCGCCTAGTCGCCCCAGTCTGGCAGTCACCACGAGCCATTGCTAATAATCAGCAGCGGGTCAGGCCAACGGCAGCTGCAAGTGGTGCTTGCTGCCTAGACTTGCATGCAAGTGAATCAAGTTGGGAGATTTTTAACGAGGAGCAAAAACAGCGTGAGGAGCAGGTGGTGGAGCAAAAACAGCATGAGGAGCACGGTATGGAGCAGCAGCAGCAGCAAGAGGAGCAAGTGAAGGAGTAACACAAAGTGGAGATGGGGGAGTGGGCGATGCCAACTCGTGCTGCACGTCGTCGGTCATTTCGTGTTGCTTTTGGCTGCTGCTTCTGAGGCTGCTGCCTGCACAAATTTATATATATAAAGCAGGTAAATTGTTGTTGTTACTCTCGTTGATGTTGTTGTTGCTGGCTTTTTACAGCCATTGATTTATCGTGATCTGTTTGGCTGTCGATTTTATGTTGCTGCTGTTGTTGCACTACAACAAACTCTACAACGTTTTTTGTTGTCGTCTCTGGTTTTTTTTTGTTTGCTCTTGTCTTTTTTCGTTTGTTTTGTTTTGGTTTTTTGTTAAAAAAAAATGTTGATTATTGCAAATTGCTTTGGCGATTGGTAGCAGCTACTTAGTTGTGTTGTTGTTGTCTGTTTTGTCTTGTTCTTAGCAATTGTTCAAATTGTTTATGGTGCGATTATGTTGCCAGATCTGCAATGCCCCCCCTCCCCACCTTGCTGTCGATGCACCTACAGCAGCTACTGTACGATCTAAATATTTGATTTAACTGAGAATGTGTGTGTATCTAACGGTTTTGATCTATGGCATGGCTAATTGGCTTCGGGCCTGAATTGGGTGGGGCGGTGTCATACATACATACATACATACATACATATGTACATACATACATATGCAAATGGTGTCTATTGTTACGCCTACGCGTTTCAAATAAATCGCTTATAAACAACAATAAGATTTCCATAAAGAGAATAGAAAACATAAAGAACTACAAGTTTAAGAATCAGAGAATAAAATCTGCATATACCAGCAAAAATATATAAAAAATGTTTATCAATGAATATGTCTGGCAAACTTGAGAACTACATGAAACAAAGGCCAACGATATACGATACATAATCATAAAGTTCAACTTATACAACAACAGCAACAAAAATCATATTCATAAAAAGATCCCCAAATAAATTTATCACCATTTTTGGAAAGACAGACGAACGCTTCTTGTGCCTGTTTGTCTGAACTTGGCCCAGAAGTGGCATCAATCTTGGCAACATTTCAGAAACAACTTCTACGATTGGTAAGTCAACTTGAAGAGCATCTTGAACTTGACTAGTCGCTTGATTTGATATGCCGATTTAAAAAGTTAATGTTACTTGTTTTGGAGAGTTGCCTTAACTTCAAGAGTGCAACTCTAGACAGAGTTGTGTTTAGACACTTAAGGTTAAGAGTTGCCTCAAGTGCGGCTTGCAATTGAGCTGTTCTTGACTGAACCCTTGAGTCGATGCCGATATTAACACAATGTAAACATTCGGGATTCAGTGAATACTAGAATGTGAGTATTTAAGTGAACCGTAGCTTCGTTTAAAACAAGCGCTCCAGGGTAATCGCTCTTAGTCGAGTCATTTGAATTGCAGAATATTCATATTGTTTTATTCTAAAAGTTGCATCAATTAAAACGATTTTCTGACTCTCTTTTCCTTCAAGAAGTCTTGACAATGATTTAGTTAATTAAAGTACTAAGAGGATCACAAGTGATTCATATGAGAATAACAAAATTATCAGTGTATTTCCGACCTATCCTCACTTAATCAAGGTAAAAGGTAACAACCCAAAGCGTTAACAAGCTCATTGAAAATGCATAATTAAATTGAAAAAGACTCACGCTAAGCATAGTTAATCATATTTAGCATTCATCACGTATGATTTAAAATTATTCACTTAATTTATCGTTAAAAATTTGGTTAATTGAGTTGACTCATATAATTAATATTATTAAAAGACAATGGGAGTCTTTATTCAATATATCATAAGCAACTCAATCAAATTTATTGAACCCCAAACTTGAATTCGCTTTGGTTAATCTGTTCGACAAGCTCGTTCAAAGGCATTGAAACAAGATAGACTAGCTAGATCGAAGACCACCCTCTAAGCGAGACTTCAGAAGATGTGAAGATACAAATGGAATGTATTTAAGGCAATGACAACTATCGTGACTTTGTCTAAGAAGATTTAGGCACACACCTCAGGTGCCGAAAGAGCCAAATAGCATGTCTCATTAATATTAATAAGCTAATAAGCCAGGCCAACAAGACAACCATCTAGGCCACAAATACATCTGTATCTCGTTAGGCTGTAGGCCGTATCTCTAAATGTATCTTTAGCTCGCTTTGTGCCCATAATTTGTCGTCATTTAGGCAGGGCTTAAAGTTTCCAGTCGTTCTTAATATTTGTTTTATTTTTTTCTTAATTTTGTTTTGATAAATTGTTTGTATTAGTTGATTTATATTTTGCAGCTTAACGCCATTAATTTAGTTGTGCGTATTAATTACTTATGATCTTTCTTTTTCGTTATAAATATCTATATTTTTTGTTTTAGTCTTTTTTTATTTTAGGTGCCAGTAGCTTTGAGTTTATTAATTCGATTTATATTTAAATTTGAAGTTTTCAGCGTTTTTCTTTTGGCCTATTCGCCTTTTGTTGTTACTGTTGTTAGTAGTATTATTGTTGTGCTTGTTGTTGTTTATATTTGACAGCAATCGTGTGCGGTATTATGTTTAACTCTTTTGATTAATTTGCTGTCAGTTGGACCTTTGAAAACAGTAGCCAACAAACTGATATCGAAACGAACTTTTCGTGGCACCAATTTGTTCAAATGTTAATTAATTTGTCAGGTAAACGACAGCCCAACAAAACCAACAAATAAATTGATGGAACAAAAGAGGCGTAGTGGGTTGAAGAAGAAAAGTTTCCTTAAGCTTCTCTTGTAGTTTGAAATTTTGGATTTCATTTTGCATATTTCGCTGGATCATTGAGGCATTTACAAAATTGTCAGTTGACATTTTTTGGCTATTCAAAAAGAAAAACCAAAAAAATTAAACCCACATTGATCATGGATGCCAAGAAGGATCAGAAATGTGAGATAAATTCCCGACCAACGTCAATATTGCGTGTCAGTGGAAGCTATCGTAACAATAACCTGGCCAACCATCCATCTATAACCATCAATTTACCCACGGAGTTGGCCACCAACGATACGGGCAGCGATGCCAGCGACGCTCAAGCGCAGCAGCAGCGACGCCAGCGTCGGGAACACTTTGAGCAACTGCGTCGGGATCATTATCACAACATGTACTCCACTAACAGTGGACATAGACAAAGCTCGTCTAGCTTGGCCAGAAGCTCAATGAATACGAATGAACGCGAAAGCACAAAAAGCTCCAAGCAGGAGCAGCCGGCAAAGAAATGAAGCTTGTTAAGTTGTTGTTCTTCTGAAAAGCTTAAAAGCATTCGTAAAATAAAAACGTATTTTAAAGATTAATTAATTGTGCAAAGCTTTTTTAATACTCGGGAGAGAAGAGCAAAAGTGTATTAAAGCTGGCAATACTTAATTCTGCAGAGAACAACACTTCATGTTGCAAGAATGCAAAACGCTCCAGATCATAGGCATAATCTTAAACTCAAGCATGGACTGTGTATTGAATTCAAAGTGAACATAGGAATAGTTATTCGGAACTTTCTTAGAAGACAACAAAAAAAGCATGCAAAGACTAAAATAAAAAGAATGTTTTTAAGTTAAGGTTTTTTGATTATTATTTTGCATTTTAATTATTTTTATATTTATTCCTACTGAGGTTTATATTGCACTTCAGGTTTAACTTAAATAGTCTTATTTAAACTTTAATAGGAATAGATTTTTGTACATTAAATTTGTCACAATACAATCAAAATAGAAGAAAAGGACTAAAATTTGTGTAGGAACAATTCGAAACTACGTAATTGTAACTTGTTTTGGACAACTAAATTGCAGTTAAAGCTTCACGAGGAATCATTAATAATGTTGCCACAACTCGTAACTCACCTGGCAAATGCCGCTGAAACAGACACCTCGCCGTTGTTGTTGTTGCTGTTGCTGCTGTTGTTATTGTTGTTGTTGTTGCTGGCGGGACTGAGACGCTCCCGTTTAACGTTGCTGCTGTTGATGCTCAGCAACTGTTGCTGATGATGTTGATGATTGCTGTTGCTGCTACTGCTATTGTTGTTGTTGTTGTTGCTATTATTATTGTTGTTGTTGTTGCTGACTGTTGACAGATTGTTGTTGTTGTTGTGCATATGGGATATGACTGTTGATTCTATCAGCGCATCCTTCAATGTATCCATGGGCAACGACGACAGCTTCTCCTGCTTCGCCTTCTCGAAATACAGCGCTGCATATGCGGCAGCTGCAGCAGCAGCATTGTTGGTTGCCGCTGCCGCTGCTGCTGCTGCTGCTGAGGCCGATGCGGAGGCGGTGGAGGAAGTGGATGAGGAGGAGGAGGAAGAGGACGATGATGTTGCTGAGCTTGTTGAGGTATTGCCTGCTGCTGTTGCTGACGGTGTGGCAGCCTGCATGTTGCTGCTGCTGTTGCCGGTTGCCGCTGCTGCCACAGTCGCTGTTGCTGTTGTTGGGCTGCTTGCCTCACAAAGCTTCTTGGCGCTATCAATGCCTACGTAGCCGCTGAGCAGCAGTGAACGCTCGCTGAGCATTTTAGCCGTGTTGCTTTTGCTATTGAGATACTGTTGCTGTTGGCGTTGGTGCTTCTGATGCTGATGCTGCCGCAAATCGCTGGCCAGGCGCTCAAGATGCTTCCGCTTTGTGGCCGCCGCCGCGGGCAATGAATTAAACTGTTGCTCCTGCTCCTCGTTGTGGCTTTTTACAGGTGTTGCTGTTGTCGCCTTTGCTGGTTTCTGCTGCAATATGTCAGTGGGCGTGTTACCTGCAAGAAAGAAAGAGAGAGAGAGAGAGTTTGACAATCAGTGTGAGACAGTGACAGAAACGCAGTTTACTTTCAACTTACAGCTACGCAGCTACAACTTACGAGACTTTCGCTGTAAATAGCTGGCGATGACATTGTTGAACCAACGCGAAACAAATCGAAATCGAATACGTATTCACACTTACGAATACAAATAAGAATCCCCAACAATTGAAGTCCGAGTCGAGTCGAGTCGAGTTGAAACGGTTTCGCATGCAAATCGGCCAAAGGTTAAAATTACTTATAATAAGTTAACAAAACCGTTGACCTGCAATGTTGAACCACTAAGCTAATTATCGAGGTGAGCCACGAGTGCAAAAACAACCCCAACAACAACAACAATGATAAAAATTACACACTCGTTCAACGCAACTATGTGGACAATGTATTTAAATTCATTATTGCTCAGTTTAGTTTTGTTTCTGTTCACTCTAATGCTCAAAGTCGTAATAAATTGATTAGATGATATTAAATATGCTTTATTCCTAAAGGTTTTGCAAGAAATCCAGCCCCAGGGTAACTATCAATATATGATATCATATAAATATTTGTGCAACTTACTGCTTCATTTTATTGTTTATTTTTTTAGGCTCACTATAAAACTCTGACTCATAGTTGAAGGGAAGATATTTAAAATATAAAATGTATACTTTAATTTCAGTGATATCTCTGATATCTTGACTACGTTAAGCATTCTAAACATCACAGTGATATAATATTGATACTAAACTTATGCAATAGATTTATCTTATGTCGTATGTAAGACAATGTGGATCATGCGCTGATAGTGAAACGTTTACGAATGCTGCACAAAGCATAAGTACAATAAAAGAACGTAAGCGGGCAAAAATATCTATATGTACATACGTTAAACAAAGAAATAAATCTACATAAATATTTAAGTCATTAATATTGAATCTAGTTAGGATTGCTTTCCAACATTTAAGTTAATTTTTCTATATTTTGCTAAAATCATATCATTATATTCTTTAGCTGTAGTAAATAAGTTATATTATATACTATTTATAATTAAATTACTAAGTCTACACAACTAACATTCATATTTCAATTAAATTTTGTAAGATGAAGTAAAAATATTTCATCAATGTAATAGCTTAATGTACAATCTAAGACAATAACTAATATGCTTTATCTACGCAATAGTAGTGTACACAAGATGGAGTAAAAATGTTCCATCAATGTAATAGCTGAATGTACAATCTAAGCCAATAACTAATATGCTTTATCTATGCAATAGTAGTGTACACAAGATGGGTAAAAATGTTCCATCAATGTAATAGCTTAATGTACAATCTAAGACAATAACTAATATGCTTTATCTACGCAATAGTAGTGTACACAAGGCACACACACACATCGGCACACACACTCGTTTATAGGACTGACCGTAGTGGCATACATTGAACTTTATGGTGCGGTTGAAGCTTCCGTCGCACCCATCGTATAAGTTGTTTATTTACATAGCACAAACATTTATTTATTTTTCCCCTCTTCTTGCCAAACTCTATCTCTCTCTTCTACCTCTTTCTCTCTCTCTGTGACTTTTGACGCACATAAATAATTTCATTGAAATTTTACTGGCAGAAATTAAATAAGCGAATAACGAAGATCAATGTGGCAAAGCAGCTTAATGCATAAGGCAAAGACCGCGCCTTGCAAAAACTACCCAAAACATTGACCTTTTACACATGGTGCAAGCATAAAGCCAAGGTGTAAATTAATGGCAGCCTAGCCTTCCAGTTGCACACACAACACCGCCAATAACAACAAAAACAACAACAACAATAGCAGCAACGTCAAACCGCAGCATAAATAATTAAATAAAATATTTACAAGCGAAATTAACAACAATTTGTAGTTTAGGCTCGTTAAGATCGTCGCTATATTCCAAGAGACTGTCAGGAAACCAGTCGAGAATCTTTGGCCTGTGGCCAGAACAGAGACAACACACACAACACACACACACACACACACATTGTGCACCCCCTGTAGATCGAACGTGGATCAAATTTCAAAGATTGCTTCCACACAATTGTATATAAATATTGTATATTACTTTTGCGTTTCTTATCATAAAATTGAGTTTATCATTGGTTAGCACTGAAATAAAAGTTGACTTGATTTTCGACTTCAAAATGTTGCTACAGTGGTATAACGATGGTGAAAAAAGCTGAAAACTTTCAAGTTATAAGTTATGTTTATTTTGATGCAAAGAAAATATATTATTCTCATCGCTTACATTTCATTTTTTGTTGGTAAACATTCAAAAGTAACTTTAAAATTGTAAAAGTTAAATGAAATATTTATTCAAATACTTAAGGACCATTGAATTTAATTTATGAATTTAAAGAGTTCTTCAAATATTTTTATAGAGTTTTAATATAAATTGCAATTCTTATTCATATAATAAACATTACACCAGAACAGTCATTTCTGATTTGATTTAACTATTTTATTATTATTATTATTTCCTGAGAACCCCTAGATTTTTACATAGTCTATAATAAAATATTCGGAAAAATTATATATAAATTATATATAAGCGAAAGTGTTAATCTTAAACCTGTTGAAATTTTATTTTATATATATTTTGCATATTGGATTTCCTTTAAGTTGGTGAATTTAAGTCTGACAAAGTGAAATAAGATATTTTTTTTGTACTTAGCATAAATGCAACTTGAGTGCATATTTATGAAATCCGGTGAAAGTGGAAGTAAATACCGGAAAAGGCTTAAATATGATCTAAAATATTATTTGAGAAATATCTAAGAAGTTTTAAAATTGTTTTGTTTTGATATTTAAACCGCATAAAATATGAAACTATCTTAATCTCGTTATAAGAATTCTTCTTGTGTTACAAATATTAAAAATGTCTGTCACGAAAAAAATACGGAAAGATTATAGATGAACATATGTCTCTGAAATCTAGAGTCTAGTCTAGAACCACTGTGCCATAAGTTGTGGTGCTTTGGAGCGAGTAACCGTCTTCTGCCCCCGTTATCCTCCCCCTCTACAACCGCTTTGCCGGCTGCTGATTGGCATCGCTTGGTGCCAATGGTGCTAAGTGCCGAATGCCGAATGTCGAATGCCCAATGAGTGAACGGAGAACAGAGAACGGAGACCGTAAACCGTAGACTCTATAGACAGACTCTTTAGAAGATTGTAAAAAACGTAGAGTCGACATCGCGACACACTGTTGACTTTTCCAGTTGTGGCTTGTGCTGTACTATTATTTTTTTCTTTTATCACACACACAGACACTCACACATACATGTGAATGTGAATGATCCGCACAGTGACAGGCCGCATGTTGGGTCGACAAGTGTCAATAGTACTAATAGACGACCGACTACGGGTTGTCAGGGGCTAGGCTAGGCTAGGAGACGTGTCTGGGCACGTTCGCGGCGATTGAGAGAGTTCTGGAAATACACAAAAGCAACGGTAAAGTTCATTGCCATTTGACTGTCGACTATTTGGCTTTTGGGGCACGTCACGGGACCCTCAACTACAACAACAACAACAACAACTACACACACACATCGTCACGTTGGCAAACACAGCTGCGAGTTGCCCTTTTGTTACTGTTGTCATTGCTGTTGTAGTTGTTATCGTCATGTGACCATTTTTCATAGACCTCTCGTAACTCCCAATCTCAATGCAACGTCTAACCAAACTACAAATTCCAATCTTTACTGTAATTTGATTTTAATATGATAAATCGTAAGATTTTTAGCAGCTGTTGATGATGGTTCGTCTAGACCTTTTAAGACCTTGTGGAATTTTAACTTTCAAAGTCAGGCCATGGGTTCGTGTTGGGGTGTTAAAATTATATATACACACTCACACACATACACACGCCCACAAAGAGAGATACTCACACACACACACACACACACACTGACACATTGTGCTTATCAGCTTTTGACCTCATTTAAAAACCAAATAAAACGCAACGCTCGAGAGCAAATAGCGCCCCACCGATTTATGCGAACTTTGAGACGCCTCACATTTCAGTATTGTTGTTGGCCTTATCGCCTATCCAGAGATCGCGAAGGGGCAAGTTGGCAGAGGGGGAGAGAGAGAAAGAAACAACGTAGTTTCAACTTTGTACCGCTCAGAAGGAAGCAAAAACTATTCGGAAAGATTCGAAGTTGAAATACTCTTTCTTTCATTTTTGTTTAGTTATAATTTTGAATTGTTGAATTCTTATACAATTGAGACTATTAATTGATATATGTTAAGTTACTTATTGTTCTTTTTATTCTATTTGCGGATAACGCAGCTTTTAAACGTTTAGTGGTATATATTTATTTTAGATCTGTTGCATTAACTCTTTTCTTAAACTGAAAAGACTGAATATCTTATCAGAGGAAATTATCTCTGAGATACAGATATTTAGCTAAAATTCAGATTAAAATCAATCTGCATATTGTGCTGATATCTATGGATATATAGCATATACAAAAGGGACACGATATAAATAGTTGCAATTCAAACCGTTGATGATAGTTTATTAATATGATTTCAACAAATTATAGATAAAATTACAATGAATTTTGACATAGGCGAAAAAGTAAAACATTTTGTTGGTTTGACTGCTAATTAAATTCTTAAAGATGCTAAAATATCGAGCTATAGTTTTTGTTAAATATTATCGATATTAGGTTGACCAATTCATACGCTTTTTTTTTGTTGTTTTATAATAATATCGCGCTTGAAAGTCAAGTTAATTTCTCTGGTTGCTTTTGTTGTTTTGTTTTTGTTTTGTCACATTTCATAGATAAACATTTATGGGTTCTATCAGCAACTGCATCAGTTTGTTGGGTTCTCAGAGTTGCTGGCTCAGTTTCAGTTTCTGATTTTTCTGTTTCTGTTTCATTTTCAGTTTAGTTTCATTCTGTTGTTGTTTCCTTTATTAACGTGATTTCTTGTATCTCAAGTGTTCGGTCGTTTCGGTCGTTTTGGGGTCTTATCGCGGTGTTTGTCCAAGTGCCAGTTGAACTGTACAGTGTACACGTAAGTAGTTCATATATATGGCCTGCCTGGCACTGAAAACGACACACAGAAACCGTATGGGAGACTGGAACGGGGAGGGAAATGGAGATTGGGACTGTTACGGACTCCGGAGAAGGGGACGGTGACGGTGACGGGGACGGTGACGGAGACGGAGACTGAACTGTTTGCCTGCTCTTGTTACTTACTTATTATTGTTAGACTTTTCAGTTTTCAGTTATTGTTATTTTCAGTGTGTTCTTAATTTTCGTTATGGTCGCATTTTTGTAAATCATGTCGCATTTATTAAATCATCAAGGTGTTAAAGATTGTAGCCCACATACATTGTGTGTGTATATGTGTGTGTGTGTGTGTGTGTGTGTGTAGCGCGTTTCACTGATAATATTGGGTCTGACTCCCTGGCCTTTTGTGAGTGTTTTTCCCTCTTGTTGTCGTTGTTAGAAAGAAAGTAATTCAAAGTTCATTAGTGTCTGATTTTGATTTTAATGACACGCCCTCAATGTAAACAATATACGCCCAAATGCCTGATTCATGTTGCTGTATCACATATTGAATGAACCCCTAAAAAAACAGAAACAAAGAGAGTATAAAAATCCCAAATTATTCTTTATCTTTACGATGACAATATCTTGGTATGCAATTTTCATGTGGGAATTTCCAAATTCTAAGTTGATATGCACCAAACAAATTTTTAATTTGCCTATAACAAGGAAAAAATGAAATATTATAATAATCCATAGACTATTTTAGTTTTATGTAATTCAATTAATTGTAATTGTTTATTTTTATATTTAAGAAACCTTTAAATATGAATTTTGCAATGTTTATTCCGATCTATAAACCTATAACTCTGCAATTAGCAGAGTTGGCGTTGTATAATTTCGCATGAGAATTTATTGAATGAAAGACACAATTTAACTGTTATTTTCTTATTGAACTCGGTATCGTTAGACTTATCAAATTTAATATGTAGTTCCCTTTTGAGGATTGTATTAGGACTAAATGTTGTTAAGACTCCCCGGTAAGTGAATAAAACGATTAAAGCAAATTATATGTATAATTATTATTATATAAGGTCTGTCAATTCTATGGCAATTAACCCAAATGGAAGCAATACAGACTTGACTGAAAGATAGTCTTCTCGCTCGCCGTTACCGGATAGTTATGAGCGCTATAAACACATATCGTAAGTCCCCTCCATAGAATATGCTGGATACTCGACATACCCAACAAAATGTTTATATACAGACATACTTTATATAGAGAGAGGCTATTATTTGATATATTATTATGCTCGTGAGCAACTCGCGTCACACATTTGGCCCAGTCATAAAGCAGCTAATTGCAGCCACTAGATACATGCCACACACACACACACACACACGTGAACGAAGTGAGTGATAAAAACCGAAACGGTGTGCAATTAAAGAGAAGAATAACCAAATAGATTGAGGCAGGCAAAGGGATGGAGACGAGGAGTAGAAATGCACCAAAAAGGAGCAGGGAGCGGATCATAGAAAGATTTGATGGATGCGGGGATGGGGGGATGGGAGGGTAGGGGAGGGAAGTGGGCCTATGTTGGCATAGCGCACACGCGAATCTTCAGCCAAGCAGCAACATTAGACATGCAACCTGCAACGTGCCACTGCAACAGGCAAACAACACAGAAATCAACGAATCTCTCGTAAATTTATGAACCTGAACCTGCGGGGCCAAAGACAAGCAGAAGGAGAGAGCAAGAGATGCATAGAGAGAGAGAGAGAGAGAGAGAGAAAGGGAGAGGGTGTGATCGAGAGGGAGATGGAAAACAATATTGAAAAGAAACGAAACGAAACGAAACAAAACTTGAAGTAAAAATCAAATTAAAACCAGAGCAAGCAAGCACGAAATTTCTAAGGAAATTTCACCCCGTATGTGGTTTGGTTTGGCGGTGGCATGCAACAAATGGCCGACTGCCAAGAGATGTTTGCGGCTTACAGCAGCAGCAGCAACAGCAGCAACAGCCTGTGGTGAATGACCAAAGCGCAATAAGGCAGCCAAGCGACCAACCAGAGCAAGAGCAACACCAACAACAAACTACTAACAAAAAAATAAAACCTGTGCTAATTATTATTTAGTGCAGTTCAAGCAACAAGCAAGAGGCAAAGCCAAAGCCACTGCCAATGCCACTGCCACAAGAGTCTGACTAGGAGTGAGACCAGCGAGCAGAGACTAGAGAGACTTGAGACTCGAGCTGCCACAGCAATCTGCACCAATTTAACCAAATAAGGCGCTTTTAGCGGCCAAATGCATTGCATGCAACTCGCGCCACAACGACAGACGCATTGCAACAAGAGAAATCTGCACTGAAAAGTTGAAAGGCCTCTAGCTCAAAGAGTTACCCCAACTCTCTAACTTCTCCCCTCTATCTCGGGTCTCTCTCCATCTGTGTGTTGCACCTGTTTTACTGGAATTCAGAATTCAAGCGTCTGTCGTCGTCGATAATAAACTTTAATGCTAATAGTAGTTGTACATCATCTGCAATGGACCAAAAAGGCCAGAGACAGTGCCCACTATTCCAGAGTGCTGGAAGGGGGTTGTGGTGGAAAGAGAAAGGGGATTGGGGGGAGGGTATGCTGCTAAAATCAAATTCCATTAAAGCAATTATATATGCCACAAGTCCAGCTTGATGGACTGAGAATCGTCGAGAGGAGAGCGCGTAAATAGAATTTTTTGATTAGTCAACTCGTCTTCAAATCCCCATTTCCTTTCCCCCTCTAACCCTCTATTCCTGTCACCCTCTCGCTCCCGCTCTCTTCTTCTTTTCCAGTTTGTCCAGTTCAAATGGCAGAAGGTGTTAATAATTTATGAAATTTTCGCCTTTTTGCACTGATTTCCTATTCTCAATTTGTGGCATCAACTGACAGTCACCGTTAGATTCTGTCTGCACTCTCAACGGGTTGCACATTTACTTTACGTTCGCTGCATTTTTAATCAAATAATTGTGAATTGACTTGAGTCAAAGCAAGACCGACAATTCAGCAGTAAGTTGCTGCAAGTTGCATACTACAACTTGTGGAGCAAAGCGAAATTTTGTTGACTTTTGAGACTCTGGCAATAGATTAAAGAGATCTCTGTTTTCTACAAGTAGTTAAACTCCCAAGAGGACCTGGCGAGTTTAAATTCCAGCTGAATTTATTAAAATTAATTTGTATGAAAATTAGTATACAAACTTTTGATGTTGAAAGAGAAAATAAAGTATTTCTCGGATAAGTAAAACATTGTAATTATCGAAAAATTTTACATATCCAAACAATAGCCATCAACATTTCTTTTACATTTTCAGATATTAGTTATAACCAATTTTGATAAAATAGATTTATGGCAACCAAATTTTGTATATCTGAAAATATGTCAAAGTAATAAAAGCTCTGACATTTCATTTTACTCGGTTGTCTTCCGAAATATCTGTCCGAAGTAAGAAATAATTTTATTCATTAATTTTTAATGGTCGTCACTCCAAAAAATCTTCTCCTTTGCAATCTCAAAGTTTTCTCTCTGTATGACTCGAGAATAAGAGAAAAATGTACTTTCTGACAAAACAGAAATGTCATCGTTATATCCAAAATAAAACTGAATTAATATATGTAAGAACTAAGAACTAATAACAATATTTATTAGCATTTTTTTTCAATTTCAATAAAATTTGACAAGCGAGCTTTGGTTAAATTAAGGGATTTAAATTGTAAAATAAAACAAAATTGAATAGAATATTTCCCAAACATGAAGACACATTAAAGGATCAAATATATCTATTGAAATAAGAAAATATATGGAAAAAGTTATCAAATTAATTGATGGGGAAGAGTTTGATAAAAAGTCGAAAATAGTAAATTAAAGTTAACAAACAATTTGCCAATTGTTTCTGATATGGGAGGAAGGAGGAGAAGGAGGAGGGGAGGGAGGTGAGGTAACTAATGCTAACACTGACTGTTATGCAGGTTGCAGCAAAAAAATAAAGGAGCAACAACAAATGAAACCAGCTGTGCAACAGGCAACAAGAAGTGGCCAGAAGAGGTTGACGGGGGACGGGGGGGACGGGGGTAAGTTGAGAGCTCAGCTTGGTGTCTTTCCCTGTGGCAGCCACAGACTGTGGCGTAAAAAATCAAGTGCAGATTAATTAAATTCGATAATTAAATGAACGTAGCGAGTTGAGATCGTGTCTGGTTTGTTGTTGCACAGTTGTTGCTTTGGTATTTTTTTTTCTCTTATTTTATTTGGCGGCGGCTGCTTGGTTGCACATTGAGGGTGCCCCGTTGGTTGTTGCTCGTTTGGTTGTTGCCTCTGCGCCTAATGCATTTCTGTGATTTGGGCGCAGCGAATTAATGCGCAGCGCTCTATAAATTTGTCAGCAATTAAATGAGGCAGCTGAAGGATCCCCCCCCCACACCTCACAAGCTGCAGCTTTTCTCCCTACACTCCACACCTGTGCAACATTGGGAAAGTCGCGACTCCACTCGCGACTCTGAAGTCTCCGCAAAAGCTGTAAACTTAGACTCGTGCCATATATCAGAGTTGCAGCGAGTTCCTTCAAATGTTGTTGCCACAGCTCGGCTTCTTCTTTTTGTTTATTTGTTGGTTTGTATATGGTATATATATATATGTGTGTATGTGTATGTATCGTAATAAAAGCCACAAACTCTGAACTTTATAGACTGTCTCTGGCATTGGCATTTGGTTTAGGTCTCGAGTCAACGATGCAACTAATTCCGCATGCAACTGCCAAACACTTGATTGATATTTGGCGATAAAGATGAAAATGCCGCTGCAAGTCTCAAACTCAAGCAGCTCGCAGCTCGCCAACATGTGTAGCATGCAACTGAGCGAGCGGCAGCTTCGAAAATGTATTAAACTCGTCCAGCTGGCAGAAACGGCGCATGTTGCACATAAATTTATCGAGTTCAAGCGCAGTTGTTGCAAATTTATGGCAACAGCCAATGTGGCAACTTGATCGCTTTTTTTCTTTCGTTTTTTTTTTTTTGTTGTTTGATTTTTTATGTTTTAGTTTTTCAGTTTTTTTTCAGTTGCAGACTCCATTTGGTGGGGCGTGTACTCTGTGTGTGTGTGTGTGTGTGTGTGTGTGTGTGAGTGCAACAAGGTGTGTGTAAGCGTGCAACTACAAGCTGATCTTTGGAAAAGAGATTCTTTCAGATGCAATTCCAATCAATCATTTGTGAGCTTTTGTGAATTTTAAGCGCGATTAATACTGTCATAAACAACACCAGAAATTATATATCGTATATTTGTTTACGAGACTTGATAGATACTTTAAGAAGTATTAAAGTTCGTTAATGCTGCTTAGAGAAAGAGTTAAATTACCCAAAATAAGTGATATAATCTTTAGTTTAATGAAAAGTGATCTATTAATTATACACATTAAAATAAGCTTAAAGAGCTTACAATACTAATTCTTCTTGTAATTTAAGCACGCCTATAAGTATTTTTAAAATCTGTTATTAAACTTGTTATGCAAATTTATGATGTATAAGAATAAGCTCATTAAAGTTCCTTGTGGAAAAGTAATAGAAATTACCATAAGTAATTTATAAAATCCTAACCAAATAAAAAATATAATTTATACTTGATTTACTTACTAGACTTTTTAGCATAAATTTAGATAGTTTTTACTATATAAAATTCTTATGTTAAGCAAAATGCTATTATTAATATGTATATAAAGCATTTAAAGCTAAAGTTTGATAAAAGCTTACAATGCTTTGAAAGCTGCAAGTAAAAATCGTGTATGTTTAGTAGATTAAAAGCAACATTCAGAAATTTAATCTTATTCATGTTTGCATAGTAATATCGTTTAAAGTGCATCAAAAGAAATCGTAAATACTTTGAAGCAATTTGAATTAATAAACTACTTGTAACACACTGCGTATACTTGATGGCTAAGAGCTCCTATTCAAAATTGTTTCATAGACAATGTTATAACTGTAAACCTCCCCCTCCCCCTACCAAGCACTTGACTTTATACATTACATACATACATACACACATAGATACATAGGAACGAGTGTATACGACAGTCTATAGTCTTTTTGCCCGCCCAAAGGTTCTTTGATAATTTCCAGTTATATGTACACATAATATATAGGTGGCATACATAATATATAGCAGCCATATATTATACAGAGTCGTTGTCGTTGCTGCCGTTGTTGTTTTGCTGCTGCTGTTGTTGTTGTTGCTGCTGTTGTTGTTGCTGTTGTCGTTGTCGACGTCTGCGCCTTTCTTGGCTTGTGTTCAACAAGTTCAAGCAGTTCAAAACCTTTGCACGCGAACTTATCGCCGATGTGTCGGGACTGAATGCCTTCCCGTCGTCGACAATATTGTCTGGTTAGAGTGGCCCAAAAGCACATACAAATAACTACTTGAGATTTTTATGTAACCACTGTTATAAATCGGGAAAACCATTGAAAGTCAGGATTACAATTTCATTTCTTCTTTTAAATTTTTTAAACAATACTTTTTAACATATTAATGTGAAAGATGAGTATTGCAATTGTTATTGATAAATAAAATATACTCTACGCAGCAGTAACTAACTTGTTACTGTTCATTCCCTAATTATATATCGATAACACTGATACTTAAAAAGAACTAAGCATTTGAGATATTCCAATTGTTATTTAATAATTAAAGAGAAAAATATAGTATGTGTTAAGTGAAGTTTTTTACTTAACGAAACATTTTTAAAGCTATGAATGTGACACCGATAACACCAATACGTGTGGTATTGGTATTCCAAATTATCAAACAAAAAATATGTAAATAAAAATCAAAATAATTTTAAATTGTTTCTGAATTAATCAATTTGTTAGCTATACTTTATCCATCTTAAATTGATAACACCAATTCTTATGATCAACGTTATCAAGAAGGGTATTCCCACGGTTCCTAAGCAAAAACTTAGCAAACGATATGGAATACATCCGCTTTGAGCCTTTTTTTCATTTTTAAATTAATATGTACAGCATGTGTATTTTGATTGTTTCATATGTATATAGATTCTTTATAATCAATAGCATAACAATAGCAAAACAACAACAAAATCGACAATCAACAAACGCGCAACGATGTCGCGCCTGATTATATAAAATAAATATCTTTGACTTGAACTTTTGCTGTGTTGACTGTTCCCATTTTGCCTGTACACACACACACACGCACAAGCACACATACATGCATGCATATGTGTGTATGTACATATTTCAAAAACCGAGCAAAAAGTCAAAGCAGCAAAGCGGTCGCCGCGTACAAAACTCAACAGCAGCAAATAACAACAACAATAAAAGCAGCAACAACAACAGCAACAACAGCAGCAGCAACAACCAGCAGGCTACATAAAGTACACAGATCAGCCAACAGCAACAACAAATGTATACACAAACGTCAAAAAAGTCAACTGCGCCGCTGCCATTTGATAAGAGGCCACAAGTGTAAATATAGACGACGACACCAAAAACAATAACAGCAACAACAACACCAGAAACGCTGACGTCGACGCCGACGCCGACGTCGCCGTCGACAACGTCCACGACCGTTGACTGGCCGAGTCAAACGTGGACGCCTCTCTGCGTGCAGTTCGTGTGCGCACGTGTATGTGTATGTGCCAAAGTCAAAGAGACAACGCTGTGAGAGTGAGCGCAAGAGAGCGCGAGCGTGAGCGCGAGAGCACACGATTCGTATGATTCGTATGACTCGTATAATTCGCTCTTTCGGCCTTTGGCGTGCCACACGACGTATGCGCAATGAGCTTCGCATTGATTGAATACGAAGACGAGAGGAGCATTCGCCCATTTGCCTTTGTGTTCGCTGTACTTTTGCTTTTATGCAGTTCAGCTGAGTTCATTTTAGTAATTTGCTGCTGCTTCTTCTTTTCTGTTTAATATTGTTATTGTTGTTGTAATTTTGTGTGTTTTTTTCGTTTTTTTTTTTTTTTTTTTTTGGCATGTATGCAAATGTGTGCAGCGCGTGCGAGAGGGAGAGCATGCGTGGGTGGATGGGGACGTGTCACAATGCGGGCTTCCTTTATAGCTGATAAAACTCGAGCTTTATTTATAACTGGGTCAACTTTGGGGTGCAATTTCGATCTATGGTATATAAGGCGACCTTAATAACAGTTGGAATAAACTTTAAAATTGAAATAATAACCTAATAGCAATTGATAATAGTTTGTGTTTGCTTTGAATATAAATTATGAAACATTACATTTGAAATGTAAAAATAATCTATATATAATGATATATACAAAATTAAATTGGCAGCAGATTTTCTATTTTCAATCGTTGGTAACAAAACAACGAATTCAAAATCCATAATATTGTAGGAAAATATTTAGATTATCTGACAAATTTTCTAATAAAAAGACTAGAAAGGCTTCATTCAAAATAAATGTTTAATTTTCTGAAAATTGCATTAAATATTTGAAAGTTATATAAAGCTGATTCCAACAAACTTCAATTTCCATTTAAATATCGAAGTGTCTAAAATGTTAGTATACAAATAAAATATATTGATATACATTTCATGTCTTATATGTCTTAAGTAAATGGAAATTAATAAGACAAATTTTAAAACAGTGTTAACAATAATAAAAATAGCAATAATTACAGTTATCAAAATAATAATTGAATTTTACTGTTTTGGCAGATGTCAATCGGACTTTTCTTATGTTCCATAGCGATCCTCCCATTTTCATTATTATTATGTTTTTTTTTTTGCATCAGAAATGACAATCAATTTTCAGGCAAGTGAGAAAAGTTAAACGCCGTAATTTATGCAACATTAATGGTCATAATAATGCACACACAACAACAGCAGCGACAACAACAACAACAACAACAATAAAGAGGCAACAAGAGACAGCATTGTTCGGGCCATCGTCTCTTTATAAAGACTTGCAACAATGCGATTAAATGACGCGTGCACCATGCAATTTAACAGCTCAATATTTGCATAATAACAGCGCGTGACAACAGCAACAACAGCAACAGCAATAGCAACAACAACAACAACAACACTAATCACAACAACAAGCCTTAAGAAACAAAAGAAGACGGAATCCACTGAAACCGCCAATCGAAGCAATTCAATTGCAATTGCGAGTTGTGAGACAAACAAAAACAAAGGAGTCACAAATATATGTATGTGTGGGTGTAAAGGAGTGGTGGGGAAGGGGAAGGGGGAGGCGGAGGCAACATTTGGTATTTGAGTTGAAGCTGATCATAAATTGCACTTGGCAAAACGGCGCTCCAATGACGGATTGACAAATCGGGCGAAGGTTTCTGTCTTTCTTATATTTATATATTTTGTGACAAATTTATGACAGACTTTTGTCTCACACACAATGATCATCATGAGCAGGATGATGACAATGATCATGTTGGTGCTTGTGATCGTGATCGTTGTTGGCTTGTGGCACGTGAAGACGCGCCAATCTTTATGACTCTGGCCAAGGTAATAATTTGCCAACAATTTTTCAACAGCAACAACAGAACACACCACACAGATTGAAGGAGGAGTCTCATGAGGAGGCTGACTGTCTGCCAACCGAATGAGAATGAGAATGATGATGATGTTCGTGATAATGATGATGATATGCAATCATAATGATGATAATTTGCATTTTAAATGCGCGACAATGCGGCACGTGAAGAGGACACAAAAAACACAAGATAGGAGACGAAGCGAAGAGAAGAGCAAAGGAGAAGAAGAGACGACGACGACGACGACAAGCGTCCAAGACGATGGCATCTTTTGAGGCCATTTGAATACCGAGCCGAATACTCGTCTGAAACGTTTGCATTTTGGCATAAAGTACTAGCCAGGTCGAGTCGGTCTATCGTCTTCTACTCAAGACTTGGCTCAAAGGAGTCGCCTTATTTGGCCATGGCCCAAAAGATCGTCGTCGTCGTCGTCGCTTCAGCCATACAAATTTGTCACACGAAATTGGTGTTTGTGACAAATCGAGTAGAAGTTGACAGACAGAGAGAGAGAGAGAGGGAGAGAGATTGGAAGAATTGTTAATACTAGGGAGTAGAATCTTTTCTTATGTGGTGACAAGTGATTGAACTATTATACTGCGCTTATATGGCTGCATTTTCTTCCTACTATTTTCTTCTCCTTCTTCTTCTTCTGCTTCTTCTCCCACTGCCTTGGATAATGTATGTTTATGCACTGCTCATATGCATTTTTGTACAGTTAAGTTTTAGGCCAGGCCAAAATGCATTGAAACGGCAATATAATTTGAAGTTAGGATTGTCCCCCACACACACAGACATTTGGAAAGTGGAATAAAAAGATTGTACAATCTAAAGAGAGTGTGAGAAAGAAAAGTCCCCGAAAATATGTGCACACCAAACTGGGAAACTCAATATGTTTTAGACTCGAGTTGATTATAAAGATAAATTATATTCCACAACGATTCTGAGAATAAAACTGATATACTGTTAAATTTTACAATACAATTATTTTCTAAATGTTACACTTTTTAAACCCATTACTTAAAAATTAAGTAAAATGGTTTATTGTGTTTGTAACATTCTTTTAACAGGCGGATGGATCCTTCTCCGACCATATAAAGTACATATTTTGCTGATCAGACTCAACAGCTTCTAGATCTCAGAGAATATAAGAGCTAGAGCAACCAAATTTGACAAACAGATCAATTTGTTTCAACTTAGCGATGAAATAGCTAACAGTATCTATTTTTATTAAGTGTTGTCTAGATCGGTTAAAGAGTTGAAAACTGTTGAATACCAAAAAAAGCTTTCAAAAGTATGTTTCGACTTTATTCTATTAATAAAGAAATTCATTCTTATAATGGTAATGATCTGAAACTTTAATTTCTAAATTTTAAAAATATTTCCCTAATTAAGGATAAGTTCCAATCTACAATAGGGTAATAAAATATTTAATACCTATTTCTATATAGGAATTAATTCTAATAACATAATATTATCCAACCAATTCATAAAAAATATCTTAATTAGTCGATTGCGAGATTCCATCACGAACAAAGATGAAAGCAACTGATGTCAAGTTTTAACAAACAAATGAGATAGACGATAGCATAAAAGAAGTTTAACAGCTTGACTTCAATATGTTATGAATAGACTAAAAGTATGAATCGACTTCTGTTTGTTAGTAATCCATGAATCAAAAGAATCTTTAGCTTTTAAAAACTCTGAATGGTTATTATCCATATGAAAAGACAGCACGAATACATGAAAGAAAGCAATCAGCAATTCTTTAAAATTAACCCGTGCAAATTTTTATAAAGAATGAACGAAATAACAAAGAATTGACCGAACGACGGAAAATGAAAGAAAAAGTGATCTTCTTTAGAAACTGATAATCGCTATGATCAGTTTAAATATGAAAGATAACGGAGAAGCGAGAATTGCATTTGATAATGAGGCTGTTGGATTTGTTGTTGAGTCATGCGATCTTTTTGTAATCAGAGAGCAATCTTAGAGTTTTCTTTACTTTTTTAGTACTTTTTGATAGGTTCAAGTTCTGATCTATCAGATAAGCCAAAGTAAAACTCATTTGCTCGGATTGCAATAGTTCGGTTAATTCAAAAGTCATTTTAGATTTTCTACCGGCGGCAGTTAACCACAAAAATCCACAAGATACCAACTAATTGAGACATCATCAGTGGTAAGAGGTTGCAAAAGAGATGGGGGGAGTGAAATAGACTCGTCTACACCCAAGCTAAGTAAGTAAACATAAAATACACACAAGAGGCAAGTAAAAGGCAAGTGTAAATAGCGCATAAAGCGCCAGAGGAAGTCAGCAAATGATGCCAAATTGAAAGAGACAGAGATGGAGAGTCAGATATGGTGAGATAGCGATGAAGACAGAGATAGAGATAGAGAGAACGCTGAAATCAGAAAAACTGAAAACAGAAAACTGAAAAATCCTCCAACCCAAACATAAAATCAGCAACAATTTAATAGCAATTTTACAGCGTGTGCGCTGCAACTCTTCCCCTTCCCCCTGTCCCATTCTCCATTCTCCATTCCTCCAGTCGCAGTCTCCAGTGTTGAGTCTCGACTCCAGCTGATAATGAAGATTAGATGTTGCTTCGAGAGCTGCTGTTAATTTTTGTTGTGTGAAGGACTCGAACAGGAAGTGGGGACTTCATTTAATGGCAGCTGCAACTGTTGGCTAATCTTGCAACTCTTAAAGAAGTTGTCAAGCCAAGAGATAGACAGAGATGGTGTGATATAGAGAGCGAGAGAGAGAGGGTAAGTCGTTAAAGCCGTTGGCAAGTGAAAAGTTCATTAGACGACGTCATAAAAAAAAAGCCAACTCGCAAAATGTTTTCAACGTGTCAGAAATTCAATTTGTAATTGTGGCCAGTGTTTGAAAATTTCGACTGAAAAATACACAAAATGAAAAGAAAAAAATCAAGAGACTAGAGACTAGAGACTAGATGAAGAAGAAGAGGAAGAAGTCGATGTAGAAGTAGAAGAAGAAGAAGCAATCCCCATGTGAATGCCATAACAACTGTCATACGAACATTGACCTCCTATTCAACTGTGTAGGTTCTCTCCCATCTGTGAGAGTGTTTCTGTTTCTGAGTGTAGTCTGGGTACTCGATTGGTAGCTGGGCGTGCGTACGTGATCGAATAATGAATAACTTTCAAATTGAATGATCAAACACGACCAAAGACGTCCAAAAACCCATCTGAGAAACGGTTGCCTCGTTCTTCTGTTGTTGTCGTTGTTGTTGTTGTCGTTGTTGTTGTTGCCGTTCGTTGGTGTCATAAAGCTGGCGAGGCCAGCATAAGAATACCTTAGTAAAAACCTGGCCAAAAACTCTTAGAGCCAAGTCGAGCTCAGTTGAATGCTTCTTCTTGGGGGTCACGCGTCTTGCGTCGTGTAGGAGCCCGGGGAGGAAAACAAATAAAAATTAAAAACTTGTCAAAAACGGCAGCAAATACAGAAACATTCGTAATTTAAACGAAAAAGAGAAACATCAACATCTCTATCTTAAATCTGTCTAGTCTGAATAGTATAAAACTAATCTAGAAATCTGTTTTTGTTCTCCTTCACATTTCGATCTAGAATCAAAATTTTCAAAAATTTTAGACTATTTAAATTTATTGTAATTAGTCTACTGTCAATATTTTCTCCATCTGTTTAATAATTTCTGTGTTAAGCATTAATATTTTAATTGTAGACGAGACATGGACTTGTATTGTTTAAAAACGATCACGGCTTTTATACACAAAAAAAAACTAGCATCTGAGAAGAAGTGTAGTTTCGAGAAATGATATTGCAATTTAATAAATCTATCACTTAATGAGAATAAGAGTTGTTTGGAGATAGGTTAATGTTAAGCTTTTTAATAAGTCTATGTAAAGTATTCTAAACATGAATCATGTTTTCTTCTTGAAATTGGTTTCTACATTAAATATTGTAAAATTATCTTCTTTTTTTGGGATTTGTTAAGAATTTGTGTTGTTCGCAATTTTTAACATCACTTAACTAAGAGAAACTATTTCCATAAGGTTAAAAACTAAGTTGTATTTGACTGCATTTAAATGTACTAAGATCGGAATTCAATGCCTTCTATAGATTGAATTTAACAAGTCAAATTACTTATGCCATAATATTAATTTTACATTTTTACATTTTTAAATAATTTAAATAATTTAGTGTTAACATATAACAACAACAATAATTTCCTGGAAAATGTTTTCAGCATATTTAAAGTTATTTATTTCATCTCCAAACTGAAACATGTCAATCTTGTTTGCCAGTTATTTTTTGTGCGATCGTGATTTGTTGGGGTCGTAAAAGACCTCACCTTAGCAGGTTCTCGGCTGTACCGCACCCTCTGCACCACCGCTCCCCCTCCCTTCCGCCCCACCTCCTCTGCCCGCCCAATCAGTACGAATTTCTCGACGTTCGACGCACTGAGAAATGTTAATAAACGTTGAAAATTTTAAGCGGCGACACATTTGGGATACACATACAAAATAAAGACGTTTCCCCTGTAACCCTCTCTGAGTGTTCCTGCAGTACGGCATATTTTATGCATAACTCTCTCTCTCTCTCTCTCTCTCTCTCTCTCTCCCTCGTTCGCTCTTTCTGTGTGACTGTGACTCGATTTGCCAATTCTCATCAATATTTTGCTCACGTTGCGACATTTTGTCAATATCTGCGCCAATGATCGTCGCATGTGCCGCCTTCGTAGCTACCTCCGCCTCCGCCTTCCCCACCCCCTCCCCAAAGCCCTCTAGCCCCCTACCCCCTCCTCTTTTTCTTGTCTCCTGTTTGTTCTGTGTAGCTTCTCCATGTTGCGAGTATCGTACAATGATTCGTTTTTAATTGAATTCTAAAAGCGTTGTCAGTTCTTTTGTTGCTGTGATTTTTGTTGCTGTTGCTGTTGTTGTTGTTGTTGTTGGGGTGCTACGCGTTGGTATCTACATATAAGGAGAGGGGTATACCTATCAGGTATATATGGTAGTGCCAGAAGGTGCTGCCCCCAAACCAAAGACAGACAGACAGATAGACAGACAGACAGAGAGAGAGAGAGAGAGAGAGAATTCAACCTTGTGGTATGCGTTTGGATATTCGTTATTGTTGTTGTTGTATATTAAACATTAAACAACTTGAGTTGGATCCACAATTTAATGGACAAGTATTTGGTGTTGCTGTTGTTGCTGTTGCTGTTGTTGCTTTTGCTTTTATTGAGCATTTTTTTCGCGCGCTCTTGGACTTGACAATTACACGGCTATTTCTGTACTTTGTTTTTTAGTTTGTTTCAATGACGTTCGTTAAATTTGTTACAGTCATGCTTAACACACACACACTCTCATATATACATTTGTATTTTTATGAGCACCCAAGCGTGTGTGAGTGTGTGTGTGTGTGTGTGTGTGTGTGTATTGTGTGTGCTTCTCCCGCCTGTGTTTTATTAACTTTATTATAAATATTCATATTATTATTATTATTATTATTTACAAACGGCAGCAGTTCAAGTTCAATTGTTAATGTAATAAGCTACTCACACACACACACACACACACACACACACACACACACACACACTCACACCGAATCATCCATTTACATACAAACTTAACGCCATTAAATTTGTTTGTTTTTTGTTGAATTATTTAATTATTTTCCGTTTTGTGTGCTCAAAATGTAAAAGGTATAAAATATTGTAAAACTGAGTGTGACCGAATTATGAATGCCCTTTTACATATACAAATACAATTGGAGACTTTGACAATATGATCGTAAGGTATCTAAGAAACTGACTTTTGATTTAACTAATTTAAGACAATTGTATTATTTTATCAGTTAGGTTCATTATAAATATATTGTATAGTAAATTTTAGCAATTTTTAAAAGTCAAATTTGATTTCGACTTCATAAAATACATCTACAGATTCCAGTGCTAACTTAACGTTAATTATTTATACCCGTTTTACACACATTACAGGGTATGCAAATATGTTATGAATAGCATGCAGAAAAATTTCTGACTTACTGAAAGTCACCTTTTGATGGGTCTCGGTGAAGACAGTTTATTTAATTAATGTCAATTATTATTCAATTAGAGCGCACTCGAAAGTTCACAAAAATTAATGAACTTTTGACACTTGAACCAAGAAAGCGGTAAATGTTTAATGTTTGGCGAAATTAAAATGAACTTGCGACCCTAAACGATAAACGTTAAAATGAAATTGAATATAACAGAACCGCTTTCAAATATGTATTTAAGAAAATTATATTGCTTTGATGTAATTAATCGTAAGATTTACTGGGCTAAATAGTTATTAAATATAAAATATAAATATAATATAATTTATTAAATGAATTAACCTTTGGTTCAAGTTAGGCAAATTAATTGCAGTGATAGAAAGTATATATTTTATAAGAAGTATAGTTTTATATCAATTCAAATCTTTTGTTACTTGTATTGAATTAAAATATTATATATTACAACTTATTGATTTTTACAGTTGCTGATCAACTTTGACATCTGTTTAAAATGAAAGCCAACTTCCATTTTTAAATAATAAACGAAATGCGAAATTTTATTCTTGTTTGTTTATTTTCGACTTCTTTAGAAATTTGTGGCATCTAGGACAAGAGATTTCAATTGAAACTTTACAACAGTTTGGGAAAGCTCGTTCTAAAGTTGCTCGAGCTGAGCTTTGGGTGCCGTCCGTAATGTCTAGGTAATTGAAAGGCTGACCTTAATGATGGATAAGTCGACAAGTTGGCTATTAAGATAGATGTGATGCTGCTAAACCTTTGACAAAAAACTAAATAAAGGGAGGGGAAAGAGAGAGGGAGAGGAAAACGAAATAAAACAAGAAACGCCCAGGAATGCGAAAACAAACAATAAACATAACTCAAGACATGCTGCTAAAGTAAACGTGAGGTGAGAGGGTGACGAAGACGCAGACGCCAACGACGACGCCAACAGCGACGTCAGCAATTCCAGCGACTTTGACGCGTCAACTCATTATTGATGTGGCTCAGTTGAAGCTGATGAATAAATGTCGCGACACGTCGTATGAACTACGAGCTCTCTCTTTGCCTCTCTGCCTCTCTTCGCAGAGCGTAAAAGGCGCGGGCGTCACTTTGGGTGACAATGGCGGCGGCTGCGCGTCGTAAAGAGCTCAGAGAGCAGAGCTTCAACGACAACAACGAGAAACCGACAAGTAGGAAACCTGCGACGCCGACGTCGACGTTGACGTCGCGACATGTGCTTTACTGCGTTGGCTGTGACCGCGACGCGTATAATTTACACGTTTTGCTCATTTGCGATTCTAGGCTCGCAACTGAAACAAAACAAATGAATTAAAATCGGAAAAGGGGCGCAGGCAGCCAGGCGGACACACAAGGGCAAAGCAGGTCCAAGCATGTCCAAAACTGAAGCTCGAGCCAAGAGACAAGATACAGGAGACAAGAGACAAGAGACGAAGACACTCTCAGCCAAGTCGAGTGAAATTCCAACAAGTGGCGTAATTGCGCCCTGCGGCGGCTACCGTGCGGCCATCGATAGTCATTGCGGCGAAGAGCCAAGAAGTGCTTAATAGGTGGAGGAGAGCGAAGAGAAGGGGCAGCGCAGTAAAATCGCAAATCATAACTACAACAAATAATAAATAAGTGCGGCGACTGCGACGCAGACGCAGACGGAGACTGAGGCCGAGACCGAAACACAAAGTGAAACTGCATGCAATAAGCCAAAGAGCGAAAGAGCAACAAGTGTGCGTGTCTCAAGTCGTTTAACTGCCGCTGCTGCTGAGTGCAAAGTTGAGCAGACATAATGGATGGGGACGAGAACGAGAAGGAGAGGCGAAAGCAGAGGCTAAAGCAGCAGCAGCAACAGCAGACGCGACTGCGCAGTTGTTGCTGCTCGTCATCGACAACTGCACGCCATCGGCATATAAAAAGCCACAACAAAAACAACATTGCGCTTTTAGTTTTGTTAATGCTGCTGCCGATGCTCTTGCCTAAAGAGAGAGCTTTGACATGTGCATAGCGCATGCGACGCTAATGATTAAAGCTTCTCTTTTGAGACTATTGAAAATGATGTGAAAAATAAGGGAATGCATGACCAGTAGAGTGATCCACGAAAAGGCTATTCATATCTTGCTTTATCATTTGCAAATAATTTTTAAGTACTATTTCTGATAATACATAATGCAATTTACTTAATCTATGTGTATGCTTCTTACACCTTCTACTAGACAGTTGTGGATAATTTATATAGCTTAGCTATAGTTTATAACTTTTTGTTCTTTAAATGTTAGATTTGGAATAGAATGTTAGTTAATTTTAGATTTTCAAATTTAATTTGTAATATTTCATTAATTCCGTTTAACTGCTCGTAGTTTAAAGTAAATAAATATATACTTTATAAAAGAAAGAAAAAGAGGTCTTATTGAAATATTTAGAAAAATAAATGATAAAGTCGGTATAATGATGTTAAATATTTGTTGTTATTTTTATGAACTAACAAATCGTAATACTTTTGGTTTATTTGACTTAGAGGTTGAATGTTTAAATTGTGGAAAAATTGTATTAAATTCTCTTGAAAAATACCAAAATAAAGTATGTAATTTTCTCTAGAATTTTTTGTGATTGCCATTTAAGCGTAAATACATTTTGATATAGTAAATATTTATAACTTTAAAACAGTTGATATCAGAAAGTAGTTCAAATATTGCTAAATATTTACGTTGTATTCGATATTGATTAAAACTTGATTGAACTTTGATTCAAGTGTATTGAGTATTCGTCATAAATGGCGGTGCCTGCCCCGCTTGCAACTGCAACTGCAATTTGAAGTTCTCAGTTCTCAGTTCGCAGTTCTCAAGTCTCAGTTCCAGACAAGTCAACATTCCATGGCCATTTGCAGGGCATAAGTTCGCGTCAAAGGTTTCGAGTTGAAGAAAAAAAAAAAAAACAAAGCAAAGTAATAAGAAAAAATAAAATGAAATAAAATAAAATACAGAGTGCCAAAGAGAGAAGCACAACAACAGACAACAACAACAACAACAACAGCAACAACAACAACAACGGCACACAAAAGGTTATAACTGCAACGTTGCTCATATTGATATTGTATAAGTAAGTAGATGTTGTTGTGTTTGTTGTTGCTGTTGTTGTATTAGCCTCCACAAGGGGGCACCACTGATGAGGACGGGTCGCTTCTGTTTCTCCGTGTTGCATGTAGAGGAGACTGAGAATCTTCTTCACCTTCCAGGCCTTCGACTCGTTTTGCATTTTAATTTTACTTATGTGTTTTTGTTTCCCGCCCGATCTTTAACGTCATCATCCTTACGATCATCATCATCATCATCATTGCATGCTTGTTTATTTTCATTTTTATATATTTTTTTGTTCTCTTTATACTTTATTTTTTGATTATTTTAATTTTAAAGCCGCGCTGCCGTCTCGATACTTTTTATATCGCCACTTGTCGGGCCATTTGTGTCTCCCTCTTCCCCTTCCCCTCACCCACCAAGTGCCCATGTATGTGTGCCTGTGTGTGTATGCCTGTGTGTGTGTGTGTGTTGCCTTTTTTGAGGTGCCGGTCAAAGTCAAGTCGAGTCCCAAGTCAAGTGAATACGCGTCGGCGCATTGAAATTGCGGCTTTTTCGGGCATTCTCATTGCGAACTCTCCATGTGTGCGTGTGTGTGTGTGAGAGTATTTGTGTGAGCTGTGCTTTGTTTTAATGAAAATTTGCATGCTGAATGCTTAATTTTGCCAGCATTTCACTTGGGAGTGGCAGTCACTGCAATCTTTTGGCCAAAAAGGTTGACCAAATGCAGCAAAGATGCGTAAAATAATAAAGTTAAGCGATTAAAACTGCCTAAGCTGTATTGGTGTTAGTGAGCTTTTTTCAAAGCTCTTAATGCTTGACATGCATGTGAGCTGTCTGTGTAAAAGCTTTGGCTTTTATCTTATCCTATTCATCTCTCCGATTCAAATAATAATTCTCAATCTTTTTTTGGTGTGCAACGAAAACAATTCTGGTTTTGTTCTCTTTTTTTTTTTTAAACCAGATCAAAAGCCACATAAAAGTCAAAGGTGAGTCCATGGGCCATATGACATCATCATCATCATTATCATCATCGTTGTTGTGATCATAATTATTAGCAAAGCAGCTGCAGATACTTAAGTTGTGAGCAACATTTGCAAGGCTAAAGAAAAAATAAAACAATGCAAGTTAGAATGCGCCAAAAAAGCTTTAACGACATGAAAATACTCTGTTTCTTTTAAGATTCATATTAAAAATATATTTGATAATACCAAAAATGAAGTCTATATCTAAATACATAATATAGCACTAATTAAAAATAAGCTATGAATGATACGTAGATTTCTACTACTAGTATCTATTATGTCAAAAATCAACCTTTATTATTTAGGTATTAATAATAGGATATCTTAGATGTTTTCCACTTAATAACGGACTATTTTAAATTGTTTAGTAAATACGTTTAATGTATCATAATTTAAGTTTTCCTAACTCTTTGACAGTTATGACAATTTTATTAAAATCTTACAATGCATTACGCAGGTAAAATAATACATCAATATCAAAGAGTAAGATAACATAAATGAGATTGATCAAAATATGTCACAGCCATAAATAAAGTCGACAACAAAAGATCCCAAACAGAGGTCCGAGTTCATTTGGGTCTCACTGTGAGGTCTGCACAGTGGCAATAAAAAGTGAGTAAATGGTTTACAGTGGACAAAACAGTGACCAACAATACGTGTAGAGGCATAGAAAACCAAAGGGGGGGGGAGAGGAAAGTGGGAACAAAGAAAGACAAACCGAAATACAAGCAAAGAAACAAACAAACAAAAAAGTCAAATGAGAAATAAATACAACAAAACAAAAGCGTAAAACGATAGTTGAACTTTCAACACCTATTTTTTTTTTCATCCAGTTGTTTAAGGGGGTCTGTCTTTTGTAGATTGTAGAACTGGAAAATTAGCGGGGAGAAAGGGAAGTCAGTCTGGTCTCGGTCTACCTCTATTCAATGTAGTTAAATGCGATAAACACTGTTTAGACAAGGGAACGATTGAAACAGCGAGTTGGAGCATCCAACAGGGAGGTCATGCTGTAAAGGGGTGGAGGGAAGGGGAAGGGGGGGTCACTTACCGGAATAACACCAGGCTGGCCATACTACTGTTGTCTCGGTATCAATTTCCTTCATTATGGTGGGCTCAACATATTGTCAAAACCACACCGCACCGATTCGATTTGTCGTCTCCTTCCTTCACGCTCTATCTCTCTCTCTCTCCTTCTCTCCTTTGGTCCGGAAGTGAACCGAGAAAATAAAAATATTGTTGAAAAGAGAAATAAGTGAAGATTAGTTATAAAGTTATTTAAATGAATTTTTGCAGTTATCATTGCGGTTGTTTTTATTTTTCCTCTTTACTTTTTGCATTTTTTGCTTAGCCAATTTTTCAATTAAGTTAAAGGCAACAGGTTGTTGGCCATTTTCATGTTGCTAATTTGTCTTTGTATTAGACTCTGTTTATTTTTTATTATATCTTTCTTCTTGTTGTTGTTTTTCTCTTTATTTTGTTCATCTTGCCTTAAGTTGTCTGCGTTAATGTCTTTATGTATTTGGCCTGGCCATTAAATATGGCTATAAGCATGTCTCTCCGCATAGGTGTTTCTTTAATTAATTCACTTGTTGTCAAATGTACAGCTGTTTTTCTTTGCTTATGTTGTTGTCAGTATACCCTGCACTCATGCAATTGATTTTACCGGGTATATATCATACATAACAGAGACAAATCAATTGATATTTACATTTACATCTAATGAGACATCTAATGCGATATTAAATAAGAAGCTCTATCTCAGAGACAGAGTATAGTCCCGAAAATCCCGATCAATTAGCGTCTTTATATGATACTAATTTATCAGAATATATAAAGATACTAAGAATAGTATCGTTTTTTAATCGATTTTTCATCACTACTTAGAATAAAAATTCAGTGAAAACATTGAATTTCTTAATAATTTCAGGGATTGGAATTAAATATTTACTTTTATTATCTCAACTTATTTAATAATTATAATTGATCTTCATTAAAATGTGATTAGGGTAAACATTAAGATGCATCGCATCTTCTGGTTCAAATATTATACAGATAAACTTCACATAATTTAAGCAATATATATAGTCTCAATTCAATCAAAATCGATTTAAGTTAAAACCCTTAGTATATTGAAATGCATTATTTTTGATTTTGCCCACTAATTATTATTACATATTTAAAAATGTAGTCGGAAATAAGTGCTCAAATAATATTTTTATTATCCATATCTCAATTTCTTTTATCTTTAATTAAATCCGACAAACACTTCTTATCCATTCCACTTAAATTACTCTAGGGCATTCGTCTAGTCGTGGGGGATTAGATTAATCACAGTTCTTGTTTGCTTAGCTTGATCTTTGTTAAATTGAATGCTATTAAAAGCTGCCAAATTGTGTTTAGCACATATATTTATATTTATTATTATTATTTTGCTGATAAGTAAACACACACCAAATCTCACAGGTAGTGCAGCAATGATTCTCAACCGGTTTAAACTCTGTGAACTTGTTTCAAATGACTAAATGTCGCGACCGTTCGGAAAGATTTGATTTCTAGATTACTATATATTGAATAGGTTCGTCAAACTGAACTGAAACTGAATTGAAATTGGATTAATCCAAATCTCTGTCGATTTCTGATGTCAAAGACTTGAGACTCTCGAGAAATCAAATAAAAACTGTAGCCTTTTTCAAAAGGGGAAACAAACAATAAAATATAAATAATACAGAAAAGTTTAAGGTCGCGATTGGCTATCAAATATTTGTGAACAGCTTTTTTGCATTTGTATACAACAAAAAAAAAAAAAAAAAAAAAACAGAGAAAAAAACTAACACATATTTGAATTTACCTTTTTTTTATTGATATTTTTTGTATTTGTGTTTTATGCCGATTGTTTCACGTTGATTGCCGCCAACGACTTCTATTGTTATTATTGTTGCTGTTGCTGTTGCGATTGCTGTTGTTGTTGTTGTTGTTGCTATTGTTGTTATCGTAACTGCTGTCAATTTGTCATTCCAATTGACAAAGTAGCCGCAAAGGCAAAAACAAAAACAAAAGCAGAACCAGAGGCAAAAACAAAAACAATGTCAAAAGCCGCCTGTTAATTTTTGTGTTCTCTAAAGTAAGCGATATTTGTGTTATTATTTAAGTATTGCAATTACATATTTTTATGTGCTTTTCAAACTGAACTTATGCAAAACAATCACTTCATAATTTTACTGCTGCCGTTGTTGCTGTTGTTGTTTTGGGTGCAGCTTTTGGATGCGCTTTTAGCCAGAATTTGAACTTGTTAACTGTTGTTGTTGTTGCTTTGCTTTTATTGCTGTATTTTCGCTGCCTAAATGTATTTTTAAATCAATTTTTTATATTTTATCAACATTTTTTTGCTGGCGTTTTAATTTTTTATGTTTTCTTCTCTTTTTTTTCTTTTTGTTCTTTAATGAACAACACACGCGTAAAAATTTGACTGCTTTTGTTGCTGTTGTTGTGCAACAAAACAGCGACTTTATTTATAATTTGTGATGCTGCAGCTTTGACCTTTAAGAGAACCTGAGTTTTATTCCAATTGGAACTTTAATCCAATTGACATTCACTTTTCGCCTGATTTGCATTTCACTTTTGCACTTTTAGCAGCTACTTAGGCTACTTGTTCTGAGATACATTTGTATCTCGAAGCTATATTTACTGCTCTATTTGGGATACTTTGTTTAGTTTAATTTGTTTGTGTTGGCGGCTTATTAATTGCTAGTCACGTGCGTGTTGACGTTTGACATGATGACACACACAGATTTTGTATCTCACAGTTGTCGCTGTATCTTTTGCTGTGCGCATCTAAACACGTGAGTTTGTTGCACAATTTTTTCAGTTGTTGCAGCTGTTGCAGCTTAATCCTTTGAGCTTTTTAGCCTTTTGCACCGTTTGACGCACGTTGTGTTGTAACATATGTATTTGTCTAATTGGAATTGGCGACTTGCTTTCTTGTCTATTTGTTTGTTTGTTTGTTTGCTTACGCGCTTAAGAGGTGACGATACGAATTTGTTTATTTCATCGAAAGTTTTGCGATCGCGATGCCTGCGCAGAAAATAATGTGATTTTCTTGTACTCAGCAAGCGCAATTCGCACGTCTCGTCAACGCAAACGGGAACGTACTGAGCATTAAAGCCGCAGCAGCGCCCCATTGGAGCCGCTGCTCGACACACACACACACACAGACACAGGCACACACACACACGTTCACTTAACAACAGCAACGGCAAGTAGACTGAGAGAGCGTGAGAGCAAAGGCGTTAAAGAGCGCGCGCAAGCTGTAAGAGCAGCCGCTTAGCAAAGAGTGCGCATTGAGCTTTATCAGTCAGTGCAGGCGCTTCGTTACTCTCCCGCGCACGCTCTCCCTCTCTCTCTCTCTCTCGCTCTCGCTTTGTTGCTGCGTTGTGTTGTGTGCAGTGCGCGCAGCTGAAAAAGGGTTCAATGAAGGTCAGCTGGTTCAGAGTTCAACGCATACAAAAGCTGCACTTAACTCAACTCGCAATACGTGTAAGAGTGTGAGTTTCAATGTATGTGTGTGTGTGTAAGCGTGTGTGCGTTTACTTATTTCTCTGACTGTATCGCTGGCCATTTGATACTTTGGCCTCGTCTGTCAATTGTTGTTGCACTTTTCGTATTTGCCCAGTTGTTGTTCGGCCGAAGCTCTGTCTGAGGCAAAAACAAAACAAAACAAAATAAAATAAAATAAAAACATATGCATATTAATTGCAGTGGGGCACATTCTGAGTAAAGCCACCTCCTATATATATATATATATATATATATATATATATATATATATATATATATATATATATATATAAATGTGTAGACTGTAAAATACGAGTGCTCGTCATACCCATAACAATAATCTAATTCAATGTAAATCAATAACATTTGATATCGCAACGACCCAAACAACCTTTAAAGAAAAACGCACGTACATATATGTAGATATTTATGTATATTGGCCCAAGATACACAGCTAAAGATACAGCAATAAAGATACAGATACTGTAAGATACAGATACAGATACAGATGCGCCGCACACTTAACCCAAACGAGACCAAAAGCGAACAGGCGGCCATCGCGACCGACCAAACGACCGAGCGACCTGAAATATTTTTAGAACTGCGACTGCGACTGCGACAGCGACAGCGACGTCAACGGCGACGGCATGCATATATTGTTGGGTGCCATATCCCCATCCCCTATCCCCCATCCCCTCACAGCACCACAGTCTCCCATTCGAGGCAACTTTTTTAGTGTCAGGCCTTTTCTCCTTCCCCCTACCCCCTCTATTTCTCCCTTGCGCCCCACACTTGTCTTAGGGTTGCGGCTCTGCCCAGAAACAGAGACGCAGAGGCAGAGAAAGAAACAGAGACAGAGAGGAAAGCGAAAGCGAGATGGCTATAGAGTGAGGTCAGAAGGTCTGTGATCTTTTCTGCGAACTGCAAGAACAAAGCGCAGCAAAAAAGCAAACAAAAAACGCGACATGTGCTGTGCATACTACTCGTATTCCTTATGGAGTTGCCCTCGGGTTCAGTTCCCCAAAAGGCGATTTCGATATTGTATGCGGGAGATACGAAAGTTTCAAAAAGGTTGCGAATATTTCTGTTATCTTTTGGAAAACTTTAAGAAACAATAATATAAGACTACTTGATATATAATATAGATTATTGCATTTTTAATTATTATATAAATATTCAAAAAGAATATTTCCATATTAATATGATTCAAAACTTACTTTATATATTATCTCAATTCTTTAAATGACTTGAGGCAAGTTGCAGTTCTGGAACTCTCCGTATTATAAATTAAAAACTACCTTGATATATTGTAGCCATCCTTTAAAATAAAATTTATAAATATACATTATCTATCATATCATGTAATTTCAAAGTAAAGTATGTAAAGTATTTACGTTTCAGATTCCTCTAAAAATTTGAACATAAAAATAAAGAGCTTTATTCTTGATTATAAATTAGTTTAAATTAAAGTTGAAATTTGAATTTCCAAGATTTAATTTTTACAATTTAAGTTTTGCCCAATATCTCAACATTTTCCGGAACGTCAATTTATCTCATATGTTATATGTATGTGATATTTTTCGATATATTTGAAACGGTTGATGTGTTGCCACAACTTTGGTTCGGACATATTTGAGCAGTCGGTCTCTTGGCCAGGCAAAAGCCAAAAAGTCAAATGACAAGTCGCAAAAAGAGCGCAAATAAAATTGTGATTGGCGGGGCTGTGTGACTAACGAATACCCTGTAAGCAGTTAATAAGATAACTTAAATGACTTGATGTTTTTGTAAAATTTACAGGGTAGGTGGTAAAAGTGCTTGCCAAGACCAATAAGGATGTAAAGATTCATTTCTTCTAAATTATTATATAAAAGAACAAACAACTGGCCTATCATACCCCCTCTGATTTGCAGGGTATTAAAAGCAGCGCAGGGTAGATATGTACTCATAGGTGCATATACTTGCGCACACACAGAAACACACACACACACACACACACACATACACAGTCTGAACGACATCCACGCAGCACATCAATGAATCAAAAATACAAGCAACAACAACATGAACGAATGCGACGACAAGAGGAGAATCAAGAAGAAGAGGATGAAGAAGCAGAGGCACAGAAGGTGAGAGGGCGCAGCATCTTTTGACGTTGACAACGCGACCGAAACAGTTGCAGAGGGAGAGGAACTGAGCGCGAGAGAGAGCGGGAGAGGGAGAGAAACGCTAAAGTTTGTCTGATGGAGGGGAACCAAAAGGTGTATGTGTGTGTCTGTCTCCCTGTGTGTGTGTGTGTGTGTGTGTGTGTGTGGGACGATCTTCAATTTTGCAAAAAGAAATCAAATAAAATAAAAAAAACGAAATATAAGTTTCAACAACAACAACAACAAACATCGTTGTATGCTAAGATGTCGACTTGTTGTTGTTGATATTTTTTTAATCATTTT
The DNA here is from genome assembly GCA_018901795.1 of Drosophila sp. st01m. Classification (NCBI taxonomy): domain Eukaryota; kingdom Metazoa; phylum Arthropoda; class Insecta; order Diptera; family Drosophilidae; genus Drosophila; species Drosophila sp. st01m. The sequence goes on from JAEIFG010000269.1 coordinate 3,782,510, forward strand.
ATTTTATTTTTTTTGTTGCAGACAGTTCGTCGGCCACACAATTGACTCGCTTGCCAACACGCGTCAAAATGTTGCAACAAGCAAAAGCTTCAACTCACACACACACACACTCACTCACACAGCATTTAGATACTTTCATTGGCAACCTGTCAGTTTATGGTTTAAAAAAATGGTTCTCAGTTATCAAAAGATGCATCAATCTGTAGATCCAGAGATTAGCGATGTTAATGAGTTGCCTCTCAAAAGGGGCGTCTCTAAAGACAGATACAATATAATGCGATGTTGCCTATCAATAACCAGTCAGTTGTCAAATCTCAAATGTCTGCTTAAATACATTTGCATAAATGGAATAAAAATTAATTTTGCAGAAGTTTAAAAGTGGAGTAAGTTAACAAAAATGAAGTCTGAAGAAATATTCCAACAGCACCAGAAATAGAAAAATTATCACACTAATGAAAAATTGATCAAATTATTACAAAATTCTAAAAATGTCTTACTTTATGTAAGAATTAAAGGTTTTACATTTAGATAACATGTGATTGATTGTAATGATAACTATGAGAAACTTTGTTAAAATATTCCCTCAAATATTAAATATATTAGAATAGAATTATTTGTTGTAAAGCGAACGAAAACAAGTATTAAATTGTTTTGGCAGCACTAAAGAATTTTGAAACGTTAATTCATTTAATTCAGAAATTCCTAAAGCTATAGTATTGCTCTTTTATATAATCAGTATTCAGTTAGATATTAGTAGTATATTATTGTTTCAATTTTATAAGAACTATTAATATATTAAATGTAAATTAAATGTAATACATTTAATTTGGAACACTGTTTTGCAGGACTTGAGTTAATTTTTTTTTATTTTTGTACTACTTTCACATTGCACTTGCATCTTATTGTTTCCATCAAGTGAGGAGTGCATTTGAGGATTAAAAGTTGACCTCCATTCCATTTTGGAGACGCATGCAGGTGTCAGTTGACGAGTACAGTTGCCACACGACCTGACCTCTTAGCAGTTAGTTTAAGACCTCAAAGAAGACAACGGAAGAGAGTCAGAGTCTGCATCTAACTCTGAGTCTGAACCGTAGCCAGAAACAGAGTCACTCAGTGTCGATCTTTGTCGCAGACTGTGCCTTGTTTTTCTCTTTCTTTTTTCTTTTTTTTTTTTTTTTGGTTCACGTCCCAGAGACAGACCCCAGGCATAACTGGTGCAAAGACTCAACACGCGCGCGCTGCCCACACGCCCGACTTGGGACTTGGGACTTGCAACTTGCAACTTGCGTCCTCCCTTCCTCCCTTCCTGATCTTTCCGTTTTGGCCACCAGCTGCAGTCTCTGCGAATATGTCTGTGACAGAGTTGAGTTGTAGTTAGTTGAGATCGCAGGCCAAAGTAGAGAAAAAAAACGAAACTTTCGCAACGAGCTCATAAACACACATAAACAAACATATATGTATATATAAAGATCCTAGACAGAGGTTCGCGTACAGCGTGTGCCAGACTACACTGAACCAAATTAACAGACATTTATCGAATCGAATCGATCTTAGCCTAAAGCTCGACTTAAATGTTTCAACTACTCTATCATTGGTTTTTCTTAAAAATATTGAAAACAAATAGTAAGGAGAGACTTTCATGATTTAATAGAAAATTGCAAGGTTTTTCTTTTATGTAATTGTAATGTTTCTGACTGTTATATATGTGTAGTCCTACTAATATTTTTATATTACTATCGTATTGTTTTGCCAATCTCTGCTGGAAGTGCAACACTCCGACCGTTATCTAATTGAATAGATAGGAGACAAATATTTGAATTTTTTATTTCAGTTTCCATTTCTAGACATCATGACAAAACAATTTCCCCACACTGTTTAGTGTTTCATATTCATGAAGTTCTTTACATTTTGTCTGAATAAATGGAAGTGGGGCACTTGGAAATAGGACAGATCCACGTAAATGGAAGTGAATTTGGAAATATAACTAACTCATGACTGAACTTAAGAGACTGGAAAAACATATATTTATCTTTATTTATTTAATGGAAATAGAATCCCGTGAGGTTGACAAAGTTTCAGCTAACACAATTTCAAAGTTTAGTTGTTTCGTGGATCGGAAATTGAATTGTAAGTAGGATATTAATTAAAAATAAATCTAATTAAAAATGAATGACATATACATAACACACAACTAATAAGTTAGTAACAACACTTATTCTAATAAGTGTTTTCTTTGTTTTGTCTCTCTCAGTGTATGGGAAGTATATTGGAGGATAGAATACGACTATATTCAGATCGGTTCAGTGTTCAATTTTCAGTTCAACCAAATAAAGTAAACTCGACGCCGTTTGACGCTGTCATTTTGGGCTGTGCGTATTGGTGTGTGTGTGTGTGTGTGTGTCGCAGTGTCAGTGTGTGTGTGAGGGCAAACGGGCGTTCGTTTGAGGTCTGGCATCGGTCGACTCGATGTCGATCGGTCGCTCTGTCGGTCGCATGGCATTAGCATTTTTCAGTGTTGTTTTATTTTTAGATGCGCGCAAAAAACTCACACACACACACATAGAATTGCAACTGTGTGTGTGTGTGTGTGTGTGTGTATGTATGTCTGCGCCAACGCTTCGATGCTTGGAGGTGACTGACAGTCAGTCAGACTGACTGTCGGACGCACTGACGGCATTCCTTTTTTTTTTTTTATTTTTATTTATTTTTTTTTTTTGACAAACGGCTCTGACAGTGCCCAACGACAGTTTGCACCACATTCACAATCAGACTCACATTCGTATTCACATTCACAAACACTCGTTCATAATACATATTTGTATTCAGTTCAGTTGGCGAATTTTTAATCCTTTTGTGAATGCCAAGTTCAACTAAGTCTAAGTTTGATAGCAAACCTATGTTTAGTTCATATATATGTTATGTTATTAAGAAATTGGCTTCACTTTTACTGATAGTATAATTCTTAGCAGTTCTCACTTGTAAAATGGGTTTTCGATGTGATCGGATTTACTTTCTAGTAATCCATATACATAAGTATATAAAGCTCATATACATATATTAGTTCTTTCCGTAATACAATTACAGTTCTGTTAATTCAGCTTTGTTCCGGATTCTCGCATTGCCGACAATTTATATGGAAGCACCTTATCGACAGTTTAACGTGAAGATCATGTGTTCTTTTAAGTTCAGTTTAGCTTTCAATAGTATTTTATCAGATTTCAAAAAAACGACAAAATCCAGACGATCCTTAAGTGATCTATGTCAATAATTATATTTGGTTTTCAATCATTCTTAAAATGTCATCATGATCGAAGCTCTTAATTTTCTTTCTGGTTTTAAGTTGTCTGTTTCAACTGATCCTCGTTTTTTATACATTAACATTTACATAAAATAAGTTAACTTTAATAGACATTCTGTATATTGAAGATATATACATGACGATCATGCTGATCGCAGGAATTCCTCTTCCTAAAAAGAGAATCTGTATTCCCCAATACATATACCATTTAAATTAATTCACAGTATATATTCTATAGGTTTGCATACACAAATATTTGTGGCTTTGAATTTATTCTGAGCGGTGATCAACTAAGCTCATATTTTAATTGCTTTCTCATAATTTAGATTGCTAGTTGCAATGTTGTATATATTGTATATATATCTTGATCTCCCACCATGATCAAACCTGATCTTGGCTTTTGTTGTTGCTCGTCACAAAGTTCACATTTTGAAAACCAACAAAAAAAATACTAAAAAAAATTCATTCGCGCGCTTTAATTAAAGTTCAGCACCTACTCAACCCACTCGACAATATCACGACATTTGCAATCATTAACAGCGCCCGACTGAACTGAACTCGAGATGAGTAAAGTTGAACCGATTTGAGCTGAGCGTATTTAGTGTGGGCGCCAGGGAGCACACAACACTGACAAGTGGTAAATAGGCAACACTGGCAACTCAAAACTGGGCAACTCTGCCGAGTCTGGCACAACTGAACAATCATCAGCAACTACGAAATAGTTTTCGTGTTTGAGAAATCACCGACAAAGTGGGATGCTTTATGGATTTATGATTTCATTCGGGCGGCACAATTCAAACGAAACCAAAGTAAATCAACAAAACTACACAGCGAGAAATAATGCAGTCAAGTTAGTCAATTAATATAGAGCTCTTAGAACATATGTATTAGAGTCATCTGCTGTTTTCTGATATCTTATATTTGACATGTTCAAATTTAACATGCACTTTTCTTTATTATATATAAGTTTTAATAGCTTAATGAAGTTTACTTGTTTCAAAATAATTCTATTATTATATCATCACATCTGGTTTTTGTCTACTGTTTTCTTTGAGTGTATAGTAAGAATTCGTTGCTGCGGTCAGCGCCAATGATTAACCCCCGACCGAACAGAGCACAGAGTTAATAAACAAACAGCAAAAAGTTATTAGGAATGTTCTTATGGAGCGTGTTCGACAACGAAATACCCTGGAGAAATTGTACAATCTGTGCCCTCGACGACTTTTGTCGAATTTTCCGTACCTCGAAGGAAACGCACAAATATCGGAAATGGATTTATATTGGAAAATGATTATATTAGAAGGGTTTTTTTTATATCGAAAGCATATTTCAGTATCTCAGATCAGATAAAAAATATCAAGTCAGACTCAACTTGAACACTTGATACAGTTAATAGGTTGCAACCTTTGACATGCATTAACCCTCTTAAATCACTTTATGGCGGATGGGTATCAAAAAGCAACAACAAAAAATCAAAATAAACAACGGTTAACCGAACGATCTTTGATCTTTTGTTAAAAAACTGTCAACGGTTCAAAAAATGCAAGAGCATGACAAATGCCAGATCGTAAGTTATAACGAGTGAATCCGTTGCTTGATCGCTCGATCGATCGGATGGTCAATTACAAAGAGTGATCAAACAAACTGTGGCTGTGATTTCTTTGCTTTTCCTTTTGTCGTTTGGGGATCGGCAGTAAATAAAATATGAGCAAAAACTGCTGTCAGTGCGAAGTGCGAGTACATAAAGCATCGTCAGGTTTCAGTTTCAGTTGTTCAGTGTTGGGAGGATCGTCGGCGATCGTCTCTGTCGCAGTTCAAGTGACAAAAATGTCGCAGTCAGCGAAAAATGAAAAAGATTGCGATATTCAGACTCATCTTAAAGCACCACATAACGAGAGTGCGCGAGATCTTCACAATCTACAACACCCCCGTTCCTACCACTCCTCTTTGATTTCTTCTTCTTCTCGTTTTTTTTTTTTTTTGTTTTTTGGGGGAAACGAGTTATGATGATGTTTTGTGTACGTTCGTTTGTCTTCGTCAAATATTTGCTTTGGATACCGCTAATGACATGAAACGGCAAAATGTGAGGCACTTTGACTTCTTTTCCCACTTCTCCAACTTCTTCCCTATCGCATCTTTCCCTAAGTCCCGCAATAAAGGGAGAGAATGGAGCAGGAAATTGTCGAATTTGTTATTATTATCATGTATATTATTATTTTTGTTTTTTTTTTTTTATAAATGATGTCTGAACTTATCAAGTGACAAACGAGGACGTGTGAGGTAAGCAGTAATATTATATTATTATTATTATTGTATATGATAAGGGACATCTGATATCATTAGGGAGACACTATTTATGCTGACCACTTCAATTCAATTCACTTTAATCAACCTATTGTTGTTTTATTTTCACTGGCAAATTCCATTGACAAAGCTAAATCGGAAGTTGTGCTTGGGTTTGGTTTGAGATTTTAAGTTGGAACCTTGCCAAAGGTCGTAATGGTCAGATGCGTGTATACCAAATTAAGAAAATTTCGCAGCATTTTTAGTACGTTTAGTACGTTTTTATTTCTTCAATTTAGATATTTATGACCATTTGTTGACCTGCCAAAATCAAATGCCTGACAAAACAACTAACAATAAAATCAAATCATAAAAAATAATATAAAAACTAAAATAAATACTCGTCTAACCTGTCACAATAAATGAACAAAAATTTGATATTTGGATTTCGATTGTACAATATACAAATAAACGAATACAATGACAATGACATGCACTGAAAAAAATATGATAATCATTTCGGGAAACTTGCCAAAAGTGAAATCAATTAAATGTCAGAAACAAAATTAACTTTTCAACGTCAATGTTAAAATGTGTTTACGGATTTTGTGCAGTGTACAAAGAGATAATCTTAATGCTAAACTTAAACCATTCAAATTCTAAACCCGTTGACCCGAACTTGTTGATCCACTTTCCATTAGGTTGAGCCAAAATCCGAGAAGGTTACCATTCAGTTCAGTTCATATCAAGGTCGCTGCTGAATATTTTTGACAAAGTTCAAAACAACGCCTGTCACAAGATTACAAGTATGTTAATCAACAAAACCACGTCACACATTGATGTTTAAAAGGTTAATTTAAAAGAAAAAAAATAATAAACTTATCACATCTATTAGGTCAAAAGATCGCTGAAAGCATTTGCATAATACTCAATATGCTCTGCAAATATTTCTTTAGTAGCCGCAGATATAAGTATCTAAATAGCCCTATATTCAAATCAGTTCGTTGTGCTCTCAACTTGTTTGTTTTCATTAATTGTTTTGTTTACCATATTTTAAATTATAGAATATTGTGTAAATATCGTGTGTATTAATATTACCATCATATAAATTGTTTTCTGAGACATAAATTAAAAAGTATTTTATTATTAATAATTTTCTAAGTAATTTAATTGCACATCCGTTTTCATATTAAGGTTGTAAGTTCAGACTATTTATAGAACTTTCCTATATATAAAAATATATATCTTTATATATGCAAATCTGATATGGACTGTGGATTAAAAGGCTAAATATTTTATTTAGCCTTTTTTTGGGTTTATAGACGAAACGTGTTAATGTGCGCATAATTTAGATTCCAATTATAAATATTTATATTAATTCGGCTTTTGTCTGAACTAAATGTTGTGAGCCGAGCTTTGTTTTTGATTATCGTGTCCATATTTATGAATGAATACACGATATTAATATCTGAGAACACATCTCTTAAGTGTTAATCGCTTAAAAAATGGGATTGATCGACACGAACCATGACAAATTTATAAACTAAATCTAAGTTTAGATTACAGATTATTTGCTATATAAGAAAAGAACATAAAAATCCCTATGAATATGCAAAGCTTAATAAATGGCTTTTGTTGCTTAAAGAACGTTAAGGGTGAACTTTGTTGTAACTCGGTACTTAAGATGAGACCTTATCGTTTGGTTAACGTATAATACATATTCGAATCTTGAGAAATTAATTAAACTAAACAAGTACTTAATACGAAACCAAAATCTAAAGGAAATACCATTTCAAGATCAATTAGGTAAACCCAAATATGAAACAGAATAATTAAGAAGTCGAATATTAGGATAAAAAAAATAATATGGGAGTCCTCTCATAAATATTGTGAGTCATCTTGTTTAAAACTTCAAAATGATCATAATTCTTGTGTTAGACATATAGATGCTGCGATATATATGTCCTTATAATACATAATTTAAACTAATCCTAATTAATGCTTTCAAATTATGTTTTTCAATAATCTTGTCTTCCGAACTTTTTTTTCCTTATGTTTGTATTCTGAATATTTTTTGAATTTGAATTTTTATTGCATTTCCTTATTTATGTATATCTCTTTTTGGTCCTTATCTTTTCTGGCAAAGTGTATTTTTTATCATATTTTTTGCCGAACCTTATAAAATATTCCGAATTCCGAATATCGATAATATTAATTAATATTGAAACTGCAGAGCTTTTTATTCGGTTAGCGAGGCTGCGTCCTGCGTCTTTTATCACTTGACTGCGTTGTCAGTCTATCGCGCAACACTTGAAAACTGCACAACAAACAAGTCTCAAAATAAAATAAAATATGTTTCGCTAGAATAAACACTCATTGCACACACACACACACACACACACACACTCACCCTTCTGTGAACAATTTGGCAAAAACAGTTGCGCATTAAGCGCACTGAGAACTGAATCATTCGGTCAAAGCAAAAGCAAGAACTACAAGTTAACTCGGAGAAGCTGCGACCGAAGAATGCAAAGAAATGTGCAAATAAAATGCAGACAGGTAGCGCACAAACAACAGCAACAACAACAACAAGAACACGAATGTAACAATAACGGCAAGAGACGTAAGTGACCACAGCAACAACAGCAGTAAAAAAAAAAGATGAAGAAGAAGCAGACCGAAAAGAAGTACGCTTATCAGGCAAAGCAAGCAAACGCAAGCGCCGGATATGAGCGCCACTTAAAAACTGTAAAAACAACACAAGCAGCAGCAGAAGCAACAGCAACAAGTGTGTGTAACACAGACTGAAAGACAGAGTGAGAGAGAGAGAGCGGGTAAGTTTGAGTGGCACTCAAGAGCGGGAGCAGCAGTAGTGTGCTTTCTGATAGCAGTAACAAAAGCTGCCGTGTCAGGTAGCCTGAAGTCGCCGTCACAGTTGCCGTCGTCGCCGTCGTCGTCGTTGCCGCAACCGTTTTTACACAGGCCAATTAATGAAAGCGACAAAATGGCAAATAATAATAATAATAATAATGTGAAGGGTATGTAAAAGGCGTAAAGGCAAACACGTAACACATTTATTCTCGCAGAGACACGCGCACACTTAAACATTAGCACTGCAAGAGATAAAGAGAGAGCGTGAGTGCGAGTTTGAGAGAGGAGCATGCGGTCTGCAGGGGAGCAAGAGCCCAGGCATTTTAATTTTTTTGATATCTATGCGCGTGCTACTTTGTAACAACAACTGCGTCGGCGTTGGCGTTGCCGTTGACGCTGAATTTGACGTCGCTGTTGGCATCGATAGGCAGCGACAGCAACTCAACAATAATAACGCAGACTAATTGCAAACATGCGTTCATTTTGATTGCTGGGCAAAAGCTTTGTCACCGAAGCCCACAGCGATGCTGACGCCAACGCCGACGCAGACGCGTTGTTCAATCAAAGCAGAGCGGAGCAAAAGCTGCAAGTGTTTTTACAATTTACAGTTGTTGCTGGTGACGGAGCGACAATTGCTGAATCATTTGTTTATTGCCAAATCAAGAGTATGTTTGTATTAATTACCGTTTTAAGCCGTTGCCGTTGTCGTCGTCGTCACCGCTGCTGCTGCTGCTGCTGCTGCTATGGATGCCGTTAGTTTTATATAGTTGCTGTCAAACACTTCAATGAAATTTTATGTGGAGCAATTGATTAAGCCGCCTGCTCACACACAAGCACACACACGCACAAAGATACGAATACGACAACGAATATAAGCTACAGCTACAATTACAAGTAGAAATATATATAAACACAACTACACACATACACTATTTGTACATAAAAATTAAGTACAATAATTCACTGGCACTTGTTGCTGCTGTTGGTTTTGTATAAGTTTCATTGATCGCCGCGTTTTGATTAATTGTTTAAATTACGTTTATTATTATTGTTTTCTTTTGTTTTGTTTTGTTTTCTTTGCTTATTTGTTTGCCTCGGCACTCGTGTGAAGCAGACAAACTTGAAAGAAAGCTCCGGCATAAAGCTTCGCTCATCCAACCGTAAACGACCCGCACTCGAGAGCGTTGCAAAAATAACTGACTGCCGATCGTTTCGTGTCGTTTCGTTTCGTCTCCATCAATCTGTCTCTTTGGGGCAACTTTGGGGCCGGCCTAGCTCGACACGTTCGGCTCGTGCTCAATGCACTTCGCCAAGCGTTCGTGTGCAGAGCGAGTGTCAGTGTATGTGTACATTTTGTATGAATGAATTTGTGGCGTCATGTTTAAGAGCGCACGCCCATTTAAGAGATCACTTCTGCCTGCCTCTGTGTGTGTGTGCTTGTGTTGGACAAAGAGAAAATGTTATGTTTCAATCTAGCAGGTTGTTTGCTCTGTGAAGTGATCAACTTTTATTATTATTATTATTATCATTATCATTATGCGTTACGCTGCTAAATAAAAATATAAAAAAATGGAATTTGATTTGTTTTCAATTAAGAATGATGTTGGTGATTATTGAGTAAAAGCTTTTAGCATGAGAATTTACTTGAAAGAGAGTAATTAATATGTGGACGAGGGTAATGCACTATTGATAAAACTGAAGCTTAGCAAGTATTAGAAAAAATATTATGTAAAAAATTATATATACAGTTTCTCAATTAATTGAATTGCCAATAAAATAAGAATCTTAAATAAAGAAGTAATAGAAACGGTTCGAAGCTGAAAAGAAGTTGTATAAAATACATACAAATATAGTGAAAATATTTCAGACTTTAAATAAACATCAAAATATAGTAAATAGTATCTAAATGATAAAATTAAGTTAAATTAGTTGCAAAACATAAGAATAATTTTATTGATAAAAGAAAATGAAATATATTTTCTAATAAATTGCACATGGTTCACACCAAATTAAAATCCCAACAAAAATATTTAATTTTCAAATATTTTATATTTACTTTTAAATATTGTTTATTTTGACAAATCGGTCACTTGTCTGCACACTTCATTCCATGGTAGCTAGCCGACAATCGACTAATTCATTTTCCATTTCCAACTATCAAAAAATGCAAACAATTAAGAAAAAACAAAACGCCGGCGCCTGCCGATTTGCCCCTTTGCCCCGGGGGCAGATAGAAACTGTCAAACAAAACAAACTACAAGATACGCCAATGCTGAAAGTGTGCTGTGATTTCTTTTCATTTCTTTTGATTTCATTGCTTTCCGTTTGTCGTCTTTTCTTCTTTTTATAAGGTTTCTTTAACATGCAATGCAAATGGAGCTAAGTACGAGGAGAGGCGTCAATGACGTCGCAGCGCTGCTGCTACTGCGCAGCGACGCCAGCGACGCCAGCGACGACCTTAAGCTGAGCAGAGCAAAAGGAAGCAGCAGAAGCAAAAAGCTCACAGTGAGAGAGGCAGCGGCGAAGAGAGGCAAAGGCGGGGAGAGAGAGAGATGGCAGCGAATATAAATTAACTGCCATGAAAGAAGTAATGGAGCAACAACAACAACGATAACAACGACAACGACAACGACAACAACAACAATAGCAAAAGGCAACGAGGTAACAACGAAGGTTGCATAAAAAGGCACAAAGCAAAACGGCAAAACTGCAACAGCAACTTCGCAGCCAACGTCGCTGCTGCAGTCGCTGCTTCTGTTGCTTGTGGGCGTTGACGTTGCCTCTCCCATTGCTGCCGCTGCTGCTGCTGCTGCTGCTTAATCTATGCCTGCGATCGGCCAAGTACAAATGGTTAGAGATGCAGCAACGGCAGCAGAAGCAGCAACAACAACAACAACAACAACCACAACAATGATTGCTGGCGAGGTCAAACAGCAATCAATAAAGGTCAGCGACTACCGCCGCGGCACGCCTGAGTGCCTGCTGCCAATGCCAATAAAGTGATGGCCAGGCAACAACGCAGGCAGGCAGTCAACCCACGCCCCAACCTGCCCCAACTGCCCCAACTGCCTGCTACCTCCTGCCACACACCTTCGCTTTGACGTTGCCCATTCATGCGGCCCACGATGAAGATGCTTTATGTTGCAAATTGAAAGCTGGACGTCCAATAATCGAGCCGACTGCTGACCAAGTTGAACTCCACACCGGACAAGACAACGCTGCTGCCTCTACCTCTGCCGCTGTCTCTGTCTCTGTCTCTGCTGCTGCTGTCTCTTTTGCTGGCTGGGAGCAGCTGTAGGCAGCCAGACAAATGTAGACAGTTGCGACTGCGACTGCGCAGCAGAAGCAGCAGCAGCGTCGGCCTAGACGCAATTAGCTTAACCCCACAATGTCCCCTAGAAAGTGAACAACTCAATATGATAACGGTGACAATTTGTGTTTTCAATAAATAAGACTTTTTTAAGTTATGCGTAATACCTATGTGTAATACTTAAGTACTTGCCATACTATATTTTTTATTGCTAAACTAATACGCATATTTTTTCATTTTGTTAACACAGATTTATTCGGCTTAATTTCCTACCAAATTAACTTAATTTAGATTTAATATGTAGTACAATTAATACAAGTATTTATTTATTTTTAATCTTAAAAGATTCTCAAACTGTCTTTAAACGTCGATCTTAAGTACATATTTATATTATATATTTACATATTTATTTATAAAATATGCATACGAATATATAATAAAATAAGATGCAAGAAATTTACATCTCCTCTAAATTAATAACACATTACACACTGAACCATTGAAATATTTTACATCATTTAATCAATTATCAAGGTTGTCAAACGTGAAAGTTTTCAAAGATCTTAAAACTCAAATTCGAGATATTAAAATCATGTGAAATTGGTGTCTGTGTCACCTAGAAAACCTTGTTAAGTTGATTTTTAGGTTTTATTTTGTTACAGTTTAATCAAATATGAGTTTTTAATTAAATAAATAAATTAAGAATTATAAATCGAATTTATTTCAATATTTTGTCAAAAATAATAAACAAGATATATAATATTTAATTGTCACTTCCGACAACACATCTCCACTTTATTTAATCCAATAGCTTTATTTTAAATTCATTTTCATATTTCCGTCTTTGTTTTAAAGTGAATTTAAGTTGAATTTGAACTGTGTGCATCAATGTATGACAGTGATTCCCATAGGGGTTAAGAAGTTAAATGGCGGATGTCGATGGCAGTGGCATTAGGCGTATGTTGCAAGCGCTATCCAAGCACTGCCTATCCCGCCCCCTGTGTGCCGCCCCCGCTGCTGCCGTTTTGCCAAGTCGCCAAGTAGTCAAGTAAGTAGCTGCCTGGTTTGGCTTTGTTGCATGCCTTATGCCTCATGCCTCATGCCTCATGCGCCATGCCCCATCCGCCACAGCCACAGTCTGTGCGCCTGTGTGTCTTTCGTATGTATCTGCAGCTTTGTGGCATCCACAAGATATTTTTAATGGGGCCGCTTCCTTTTAGCTGCGACTGTTGCTTCTTTTTCGTCAGATTTTTGTGAATGAAGTTGTTTTTAGACACAGAGCACCATTATCGCACTGACATGTCTGGGGATATGCCATGAAGTGGGCATGACTTCAACTAGCTTGTTGTTCTTTTCTTCATTTTCCCTGACTCCACTTGGCGTCCTCCACCTGCTGTTTGTTGTTGCTGTTGTTGCTGCTGTTGCTCTGTCACCTGTTGATGGATTTCGTTGTTTGATTAACATGAAATGGCATCGATGCATTGATGTATTGAGTGGAGTGCAGCTACTCAGACTTTACATTTAAGTGACTTTATCTACACTCGCAGAAACTATTCCCAGTCAATTTATAGCCAAAGTCGAGAGTGAAACTCTTAATATTTGATACTTCCAACAAAAATTTATCAGACTTTAATGTAAGTTATTTTAAGTAGTCTATAATATCTACAAAACATGATCTTTCATTTAGTTTCATATATTTCTAAATCTATGTTTCTTTGAAAAGATGCTACACTGATAGAAAATATCGAAGATTATGTTTGGATTCAGTATAAATAAAATTACTAGACAAGTTATGAAATTCTACGAAAAACTTTAGACGTAACATTGATTCAGTGATCAACTTTAAAGTTGCCATTAAACTACATATTTTAAAACAGAATTTAAAGAAAAAAACAAAAAAACCAAATTCCTAAATGCAAAAATTATATTATATATTATCTGAAATAAAACCAATTGGTAGACAAATTGTAATAAAAAACCAATTTAGAAGTATATCTGATTTTCTTAAAATTTATTTGACATAATTTTAATTTATACAAAACGATTTTAAAAAAATTAAATAACTCAAAACGTATGTTCCTAAATCTGACGGGTTAAGTTAAACCAAATCTTTATTCATCATTACCATTTTTCAATAAATTTTATAAGCAATTCCCTCTCAGATTTTATCTGTTTGAGAACAGATTCTAAAATATATATTAGACTTAATTTAAATTAAGTACCAACTTGTAAATAAAAATATTTATTACTGTTAAGCCAAATTTAAAATATTCCCATAATATATATAATAATTTATTACATAATCCCCATTTTAAAGTACATATTTTGATATCATAATAATGATTTGTGGACTTCAAATTTTGAAGAGTGTAGTAAATGTTGTAGTGTAAATTGAAAATGGGAAACTGGGTGGGTTACTGGCTAACAAGCTGGCTTCTGGTTTAGGCCAGGTTTACAGGTAGTCTAAGCCAAAGTACACCCCGATAGCAGCTGCAACCATTTGCAAATCCTTTAAATGGCATCATTAGAAAACGCTTAACGCCCGCGCGAAGTTTGTTTACCTGCACTCCGTATATAAGTCCAATATGTTGAGCATATTGAGGTGCATTTGAAAGGCAACTGTCAAGCGACTAAGATGTCAATCAACAAGTTGAATTTTTTATTGTTGCAGTTACTGCTTATCATCAGTCTGGGTATCGGTTGCTGGGCGCGTCCCAAGTGGCATCAACAACAACAGCAAGAACAACATGATGCCGCCCTCAATGAGGTGACCTCCCAGGAATCTTCAATTGCTGCTGAACAAATTCCCAACAATTTCATCGAAGAACTCGCCGCCTGGCGTTCACCGCGTGGCAACTACAAAAAAAAAGCATCGCTTCCTCCACAAGTCTCCGACGTTGTTGCAACATAGCCAATTTCGGGGGCGTTTCTACAATGCGCCAGCTGAAAGTTATCCAGAAGTCGGGTTCATACCGCCCGGTGGTGGCAACTACTACAGCAATGAGGTGTTGCCGCTGTCCACCTACGAGATCTACGAGCCGGAGACCATGTATTATTAACTCGACTTGAATTCTTTATACTTTGCATATAACAATGAAATTGTGACATAGCTTTAAGATTTGCTTGGACTACCTTATATATAGTTTAAATATAAATTCATAACTAAATATAAAACTTAATGTCTGTCCCGCTTTAGTAAAATAAAATTTTTTTTAAGTATGAAAATTAGTAGTAGTTGTAGTACTTTTATTAATGTAAAATCAGAATATAATTTCAAAATTTCCATTATTATTAAATAATCATAACACTACTCTTATTTGTTATAAGAATCAAAAATAAAAGTTATATATAATTTTGTAAATCAAATTATTTGGTAATATATACTTTATATACTTTTAGATGAATTGGCGAGCAGTTACTGTATTTTAGAAAAACGATCATAAATTAGATAAACAATTCTGAAAATGTTGTGATTTTGAGTTGTTCAACTCTTTTAAGCCTTATTAATTGTATTCATTAATCGCAACTTATAAATAAATTGAATTGAACCAGAGATATTGACTTAAATTAACATATTTATTTATAAAATTAACTACAGCAAATTATTTGTATTAATTTGCATCCATTTAAAAATAAAATATATATTATTACAGTTATCGCCAATGACCTATGTCTTTATAGTAAACAATTAAAGACATCTATTTTTATCAATGTGTTCAAAATCTTTAAAGTCAAATCTCTCCTTTGTCTATAACTCTGAAAACGAATTAATTATTTTTTACAAAGCTAATTTTTATTGAAATGTACAAATTGTATCAATATTTTGGAAAAGAATAATAATACTTTCCAATAACGAATACTATTGGCTTAAGTATCTGATGAAATTTAATTTATCAACATTTTTACAAATATTTCTTTTAAACATTACCATATTTTGAAGACTTTAAATTTCAAGTGAGTTTTTAAAAACAAAAAGTTATAACTAGAAAAATGCGTAGTTCATCCAATTAAAACCCTGGTCATAACTCATAATATACTTGTCTGCAGATAGCGTAGCAAATCTTTCAATAACAATTATCTGTGGCAAGACACAAACACACACAGAGAACTCAGTGGCATCGGTGTAATCAAAGGCGAAGGCCATTGCCCACCTACCGCATTATGTTGCAACAACAATCAACACTCAGATCAACAACAATCTGTACAAACTACAACAACATAATCACAACTGCTGGCAGGCAGCAGCAGCAACAGCAACAACAACAGAAATAAATGCGAAACAGAAGCCAAAATGAAGTTGAAAGTCGCAACAAAATGTGTGTGTACACTGTACAGTGTACACATCCCCAAGGAATTTTCAAGCAGCAGGACAAATCCTAAAGGCAGAAAAAAGAAGCAGAAGAGCAGCAACGGCAACGGCAACGGCAACAGCAACAAGTGTTCCAAATCAAAACGGAAGCCAGGAGCAGCAGCAGCAGCAGCAGCAGAGGTAACTGCCACAGTCGTATGCCACATATGTACATGGGTTTTTGGTACGACATGGCAAAAGCATTTGGAAAATGTAATTTACAACGCGCAACAGCCGCAGCAGCAGCCGCAGCAGCAACAACAACATGGCGTGGCAGCAACATTGGCAACTGGTCAACTGTTGAACGGAGCAACTCACCTGCCACCAATCTCACACTGTCAGCTTTGCGCAAAAAGCCATCAAGTCAGCCGGGAGCCAAGTTCTCAGATGATGTTGCAGGCAGCGTTGATTTTAATTTTAACCTTTTGCTGTTGCTGTTGCTGCTGCTGCTGCTGTTGCAAAAGTTTTTCCTTTTTAATTTGCTGCTCCGCTTCATAGAGCATTTTTCATTAAATTCCTGAATTAAGGCATTCCTGCGACCCATACAAACGATGCAACATGTTGTTGCTGCTGTTGTTGCTGCTGCTGCTGCCGTTGTTGTTCATGTTCTGAAATAAGAGCAACATTGCAGGCAATGTCCAGAGCGACGACATGGTGACGACGACCGAGAAGACGACGACGCCGCCAAAGTCTAGAGCCACCAACAACTAACAACCACTAACAACAACAAAAACAACAGAAAGTAGAGTTGCAACAACAACAACAACAACAACAACAACTACTACTACCGGTTAGCTTCTTGGCTCCGCCTTGACCACCTCAAGTGTCCCGCAGTTGCTGGAATTTCATATTTCTTTCCTATATGCCGCTGACGCCGTCGCCGCCTCTGCCGCTGTTGTTGCAACGTTGTCGATTGCCCTTTTGTGGCAACTCGTGGGCAATTGGCCAGCTAACTCTTTGAACCTGCAACCCAAACAACAACACTAACATAATACGACCACAAAACAAAAAATAAATAAAAATCGCAGTGTCAAGTTTTCGATTATCTGCAATATTTGCTTTAACCCGAAGGAAAAGCTGGAAATTGAGCCAAGTTTGATGGAAATCTGTGAAAGCGGAAACATCAATAAACAACAAATAGAAAAGAGAAGAATTATAAAAGAAAAAGTGCCTTAAAAACAATTAGTGTGCCAAAGAATATCGCAATAAATATAAATTAAATTTGCATAACCAGTGTTTATACAAGTACAATGGAATATTATTTAAGAAACATTCACACAAAGAATACACCAAATTTATTGTTCCTAAGCACATAAATTGTAAGTCCAATTGAATTCTTATACATCATATATTTGTCAAACACTTTTTTATTTTTGGCAATTTTCTGCTATTTTAAAGCTGACTTGAAATTTGTCTATTATATTTAACATTTGTCTTTATTTTTACACTTAAGTTACACTTTTAAAAATCACAAAAAATACAGAATTTCCGAAATAAATAATAATTCAATTACACAAGAATATTTTTCATAAATTTTAATTATAATTTTATTAGCTTTTCCATACCTATTAATTATATTCAATCGGTTTTTTTTTAGAAAATTAGTTTAAATACAGTATCGCAATACAGTCATTTAAATGAATTATTAGTTATTTATTTATATTTTTAGTGACTAATGCGATAATTTATAAGTCATTTTATTTTTGTAGAATTATAAATGTTCAAATAAAATAAATCAATAAATAAAGGGAAATACATTAATAAGAAGTCTTTGTTTTCTATATAGCTATTATATTATCATTTAATGCGTATAACAGATTTATTTGTTAATTTTAAAATGGTATTCATTACATATCGATCGATTAGCAAAACTTAATCTTAACTTAAAGGATTCTTTCAGTCTCAGTTCTATCCAATACTATATTTTCCCAAACAAAGTCTATTATCTATATAATTATAATTAGCGAAATCATGTCAGATATTTTAGCGTCCTATGAATTTCTAAGTAACTAAAGATTAATCTATATTAAATTAAAAATTATATAAATTTGAGTGCTTATTGAGAACTTAAATTTTAAAATCGACTATTTAACATGGTAAATTGGTATTCTATATATTTAATAATTAAATATAGTGCTAAGAATTTTAAAAAATGTTTTAATGGAGACGCTATACTCCGTGATGCCATAAGTCTAGATATCTCCTCAGAGAGGAAACTTTAAAGTCTGAGTTTTTATAGAAATAGCAAAAGATCAAACATATTAATAACTTGAAGAATCTCTGATCGCACCATACCATATAAGTACTTAGTATTGAAGTAAAATATCATTATTCTCACTGCACTTCTGTTTAGCTAGTGGAACTAAATGGAGAATGAGAATGGTAGGAGACATTCGTCTATCCACACAGCATCCAGCATCCAACTTTTCTCTGGCTTTCTGGCGATCTGCAATCAGTTTTAGTTGGAGCTGCAGTTGGAGCCAAATGCCAGCGCCAGTTGCCCACATGAATTCAGAGCATTTTCTAACTTCCTTTTGCCAATAGAACGAAAAACCAGCTGAAAAGATGAAAGAAGAGTGCAAGAGGAGTTGGAGAAGCACACGAGAAGCAATCGAACTGTGCAAAAATGGGCGCAAGATCAGCAAAGTCACAGCGAGAGCGAGAAAGAGTTAGATAGATGGATGCATGCAACTAGCGGTGGCAGTGTTGATAACTTAGCTATTTTATTGCTAGATTTTGGAGACTTGTTTGCGTGCAAAAGCTGGAAAATATTTTGAAATGTTTTTAGCTAGAAATTTAGCAATTAGAAAAAGAGTTAGTTGCATTTATAGATTTTTTAAACCAGATGCTGGAAATTTGATGATATGCACTATGGGCGCTTTTTTCAATTTGAACAGCATAAACTCTAAATATAAAGCTAGAGACTTTAAATTTGTTTATTCATTCGATAGTTAGACGAAAGTAGAAATATATTTTTGGTTTTGATATTGGACTATTACCTCCACATGCGACTCATAGAAAATATTTCTATATATTAATAAAAACTCTGAAAGAAAAACAAAGCACTTGAAATGTTTTACAAATAATACCCAAATTAAGCTAAGCAAAATCCGGATTAGATTTAAATAGAGCAAACAATATATTTACACTATAGACTAAAACCTTTTACAAATATCTTCTCATCTTAAGTTGCTTGCACCTTTAAAGTAATTGTCCATGAAATACAACTTTGTTGGTTACCAACTATTTATTGTTATTGTAGTTCAAATAACAGTGGAAGACAACAACAAAACACTCATATATTTACTTATTTAAGCAAATATCTTATTCAAATACCGCAGGGTTTGAACCTATTACACATTTGATCAATTTATTACCTTTTGAAAGCCAAATTTCAGAGGCATGGATTGCGAAAAATCAGCTGATTTTGCAGAACTGCCACAAAGAAAATGGCTGCTCCTCGAAGCTAAAAAAATATATTTTTTAATCTGAAGTATTTAGTGAAAGGATCAACAATTAGACACCGGGAAACTGAAATATATAACAGACTTGGTTGACGTTTCAAAAATAAAGGTTTGTCTGGAATAAGCTAGATAATATTGTATCTTCAGCCTTAAAATGTGTGTTTAAAGTTAAAGCAGCTCACTTAAAAGTCAAATAAATAGAAATTTAACCCTGCTCTCTATGTATTTCTCTGATGTTTTTCTCTTTTAGCTATTTCCAACAATTTGATTTTTGCATTTAGCAATTTAAGCTCACAATATTCTGACAACACTGGGCGGTGGCTGCCACAGCGGTTGCTTGTTGCTCTGCTGCTGCTGCTGCTGCTGTTGCTGCGGTTGCATAGTTGACCAGATCAGCCGAGACAGGCCAGGGCCAGGCCAAGAGCCCGTCGAGCAGGCCAACAACTCGTAGATACAGATATGCGCGTCGTGTTTGCAACTGTGGCGGCTGCGCAGTCGCAGATACACTTTAGGGGCCATGACATGACTCGCATACGAATTATTATAAACGATCTGGCGTAAAAACTAACAAGCCCCCCCTCCCCTTCTCATGGCATCCCTTACCCTTACTGTGCCACCAAAGGGGGAGAAGAGAGAGAGTGAGATGGGGAGAGAGTCAGAGATGAGAGAGTGAGAGAGGTGAGGTGAGGCTGGCAAACGATGCGATGGTCGGGCTAAAAGTTATGGTGGCCAATTGCAAAGTTAATGGAGTTTGGCTACTCCAGCAGCGAGGAGGTGCAACGGATGTGGCAGCTACCGGACACTGGACAACAGGCAAAGTGAACTGAGCTGAACTGAACTGGACTTGCCGCATGCCGCCTTGCCACTTGCCGCCTTGCCACTTGCCACTTGCCAAGATTGAACTTAATTTTGCACAAATGCAATTTATAGAAAATTGTTGCCACTTGTTTTTACGTTGATGGCACTTGAGCCGACTCTCGAGCCAAGCGAGCCAAGCGAGCCACGAAGCTGCAACATGTGGCAAGCAGCAACAGGCAACAGGCATGTGGCCGAGGCGAGCAAATGATAATAAATGCAGGTAGCCGCGGCCTGCAGCGCATCCATTATTTAAATTTTTGCAAAATTAACAATTAAAATGTCTAATGGTTAAATGCGTCGCGCGGGCCAAAAGAAGGAGGAGGAGAAGAAAGAGAAGAAGATCAGCAGCAGGAGAATCATAAAATTCAGCCAGGGTCGAGACTCGATTTCTTGGAACTTGCAACAACTGCTGATGAGGCAGAGAGTCCAAGTTGCATCCCAAAGTAACTGATGATGCTCGCAATTATTAGACACAGTCGACTAGCTAATCACAAGACAAGGGAGAAATAGCAAAAAGACGACAGAGAAAAAGAGACAGAGATGATAGAGAAGCAACAAACGGATTTCTTGTTGCAGGAAGTGGAAATTGCCAAATGGATTAGCGTGACGTTTTATTAGCGGATACCTCTAAATCCACGAATTTTTCAAAAACAAACCGAAGAAATCTTCGGTTGAGCTGCTTCCAGAACTACTACCTGGTTAAAGGTCATCTTACCAATTTCGAGCTATAAAAGCCAGGTCGTTTTAATGACGGACTCACAGTCGGGTTTCGAAAATCAGGCACAGCAATTGCAATTGCCAAAAAATTCAAAATTTAATAAATTTGCATACAAATCTAAAGATGCTTATCGTACGCTATCTAATCGCCTTGGTCTTCTCCGTCTTTATGATGGCCACCTCGCTGAAAATCGAGGAGCGTTATAGACGCTATGGAGAATATAAGATCTCGACGCCAGATCGCCTGGTGTTGCAAATGCAACAACGTGCCGAGAACAATGTCGAAGTCAGGCAGCTGGAGAGAAGACGCTTAGTTGTGTGAAACCAAAAGAAACAAAATGTGAACAGAGCAAATACTCAGGATGGAAAGGTTCCACTCCAAATCTAACAAAGACTCCATTTTAACTCTAAGTGATGAGAAGAAAGGTCTAAAAAATTCTTTAAGAACAGTATTCTATAATTCTATTCCAAACTGTGACATATAATCAAACAAAAAAATATCTGAACATTGTGTGACTTCTATGGTAGTATAACCTATATATAGAAATAATTTAAGTATCTAATTCCATTTGTAAGAATCTCAAACTGTAAGATTTAATCAAAAATAAATATTTTCTATATTTTTTTCAAACAGATAATAAATTGTAGAGTGATTTTATGAATAAGCAAAGTACGATATCTATACCAGTAAAGAATATATTTTGCATGTATAACAAATCTAAGGTTTTTTAAAAATTGTAATTATTTTTATAGAAAAACAAACGAAGACCAGAAGTGAGAGATTTACTACTAACTATACAATTCAGTTATATTTGTAGACTTTCTAAACTCTCAGAGCTTAGAACTCAACTTTTAATTCGATTATTTTCCATATTCCTCAATCGAACAATAGTATTTTAAGAAAAAGACATATCTAAAATAAATTCGAATATACAGTTTGCATATATGTTCTAATTATTTTCGTAAATAAACCAATGGAAAGTCCTTTTCAAAATAATAACACCAATGTCATTCGACTGTTTTTAAACATTCACGTGCATTTATTTTAAATATATAACATTATGAATTGTTTATTATATTACATCGATAGGCTTATAAGATGTGTCCGATCGGTTTCATTATATGTATAATACAATAGCTGAAACATTAAATTTACAAAAGAAAGTCTGCTGTCGTTTCGATAATAAATATATAAGTACAAGCTTTTCATAATAAGCACAAAATATTTCATGTATATTATTTTACCACACCATATGCGAAAAATAAAACAAAATATATATTGAAACAGAAACTGAACAATCATGTGCAAGATTTCATTTGTGTGCAAAGTTTATTCCTTGATTTATGATTATTATGATTTTAATTTTGTTTTTAGTTTTTTTTTGTAACTACAATGAAGCAATTTTGTTGTTTAATAGACATTTATAAGGTTGAGTCTTAACTTTAGTTAATTTCACTAAATATTTGCATTTAATATTTATGCTAGATTTGAATTTGTGTTTAATCGAAATGTTTGAAATGTTAATTTATCAAGGGCTGTTTGGGTATTTATTATTTTTTGTGGATTTTCTGTTGTTGCTGTTACTTCACTTCGATATCTAGGAATTTACTTCCTAAAGCAAGAGATGGGATTGAAGTAGCATTGTCGGTATCTCACTTGACGTTTGCTCTCCGGCAGACGGTACAGCTCATTCATGTTGCCATAGGAAGGTGTACGTAGGTAGGCACTGTACCTTAAATATTGTAAATGTACTTTGATGAAATGTTCCCGAATAAATCAGTCGGAATTATTTAAATCTTACGTTGGCCTGTACTGCGCGTAGAGCATCTGCAAACGGTCCATGGGTATATTGGGATAAATAGCCTGGGCAGGCATCTCATAGCCTGCATAGCTTCCACGAACATCCTCCGCATCCTGTTGCTCCAATGCATCCGTGTCCTTGAGTAAGAAGAAAGAATGAAGAGTAAGGAAAATACTCTTCTTAAGTTGAGGCTCTACTTACGGTAGCTGCATCATTGCCGGAGGGACGTGCCTCGCTCAGGGCAAAGATCATGGTCAAAAGCAGACCATAGCACAACAAAATCTGCACCATTTTCATCATCTTGACTTTGGGATTGAGCTAGAACTGAAAGAAGGTGGTGGCATGTTTTTAATTTAAGAAATTCCATTGCTGAACAATTTGAGATATGTCAAGAATAATTTATTAATTATCTAAATGAATTGAAAGTAAGCTTAAGTAGAATTACACAAATGAGATAAGAAAGAAGGAATATTAACTCGAATTTCCATTCTCAAAATAACATTATTAGTTTCATAATAATTCTCTAAAGAAATAATCTTAATTAAAGGAGACAAAAGCTGCCTTTGTAGCTCAGTTCGGAAAATAAGCCATAAGCCATAACAATGGCAGCTCAAGTGGACACGGAAACTGAACACTTGTTGCCACAAACGTGACCTGCATGCCATTGTATAAGCCTTGCACGTTGGCTGTGGCAACAACGGGGAGGTTAATGTGAAGGAGGCAGTGAAATAGCATTCACACTGGCAAAAGTGCATTTCCGCAATTAAAAGCGGATATGAACTTGAATTTTCAGCAAAATGGAGGCATGCAAATGCAAATGCAAACTGCAACGTGCAACAAAGGAAAACAACTGCAACAAAGTGGATAACGAATTGACATCGTTTTCAAAGTTTAATTGAATTTGCACAGACTTGTGATTCAAGATTTCCATTCACATCACATTAAACACCTTGAAATAGCATTAACTTATTTTTGGGTTGCTTTTGCCATTGTGCATCGATTACGAATGCTGCAGATGTTGACTAGAATCTGCATGCAACACTTGCAACTGCTGTGCAATATGTGCTCAAATGTAGTCAGTCGATGATTAAATGAACAATTAAATGCATTTAACTTTACGCATTTAGTTTGACTTTTTTAAGTGTCTATTTAAATAAAAGGTTTCGAAATCAGATGAAAACAATTATAAATAGATTCGTCTTCTTTTGAAGTTATCTTAACAAACAACAGAGTCTTAAAGGATCTTGTCGATAATAACTTAATTTTTCATTTTTCATTAAAATAATCGAATATATTTCAAGTCGATTTTAATTCAAATAATGTGTAATAAAGTTATAATTTCAAAGATTGAAATGTAAAATTGACTATCTTAAGTACAACATATCTTTTTCTTAATTTATAGGATTTTTTAAAGATCTCTGACAATCCGAATAACCCATTTTCGAACTGAAGATCACAACAACTAGAATGTTTCCCAAACTGGCGACCAACTTTGTCCATTTTGAGTTTTTGTACAATTGTCGTTCATAATCGTAGCGATAGCTCGTGACACCGATGAATATCGCATAGTTTGTAAAAAGCTCATAGAGCAAACGTTGAACTTTACTCGATGAGAACATAACTTGAACTGTCGACACTCACCTTTCAATTATATTGAAAATCAATTAAATTTATTCATCTCTCAATTGTAATATATTCACAAATACAAAATATTATCTACCACCCAAGGGAATTTTATCAATTATATCAACATGTGTTCAATATTTGACAATATAAAGAGAGACACAGTTGACAGGTCTACTATGTAAACTTGTAGACAAATATATACCTATTAGATGATTATAATGCCTCTTGATATCACCATGTGCTAAAGTCTAAAAAATGCTAATAATTTTAAAAATATTTAACTGAATCGATTATTTAGGAACATCATTTTATACTCTTTCTCCAAATTTTTCTATTCAATTTTTTTTCAGAACAATCCTCCAAGATAGTGAATATATTGTCTCCTATTTCTGTATTTGATTTTCTTTACTGATTAGGTAAAAATGTACTCAGGAGTGTTCCATTAATAATACCCAAATGAAAAACATACTCAAACATTTGTGGTGACTTTTCTACACATTCAGAAAATGTAGGATATTGAAGTTGCATTTTTTGAATCCATATTCTCATTTTGTTTGCTAGCTGTATTTTCTCTTAGGTCATACACTCTTCAGACTCAATTAAATAATCTCTGTGTTCTCTATATTAATAACCTAATTGAATTAGGCTCAAATCGAATACTTCTTAAATAATTAAATGACTGGCTATTTTAAGTTTAAAATATGAAGAAAACAAACTAAACTCAACTAAAGATCAAAGTGAAATTCAAATGCCACAACATGTTGACCAGTCAAATTATTTATGCAAGCAATTTCGGCTGGAAAGTGATTCAAAGGATACGCAAGAGATTGGAGTGCTAATTAGAATCATAATGCCCGAAACAGGACTCGTCTGAGATTGAAGCATGTCCGTTTATTGGAACTCGTTCCCCATCCAACCTGCCTAATTATGGGCAACATAATGACATCATCTGATGTGTGGGCGTGGGGTGAGTAGCAGGAGCAACAGCACATAAATCGAGTGAGGCGTGCGTCAGCCATGCAACAGGTAAGTGGAGTCAGCAGTGGGGCACATTAACTGTGGCAGGATCAACAAATTCGAAACCAAAACTCAATGACGCAAGCCGTAAATGTTAATGACTTCTGCTTGAGCTACAGCAACGGCAACAGCAACAACTTTAGCTTGCTACCTATTGGTGTTGCTGCAGCTCATAAAATGTTGCGCCTGCCACACGATGTGGCAGCTATTCCACGAGTACGTCAGTCTGCCAGCAGACAGCGGCTGTGGGCTTCATTTAGTGCTTAGCACTGAAATGATCTGAGTTTTATGGCTATGCATTTTTTACACTGCCATTTGAAGGTGACCAGGATATGCAGGCAGACAGGATAACAGGATAAATATGCCACTGAAAGCCGCAAGGATGCTTCAGGTTGCCGCAGGCTGCCCCAACATGCCACAGGATTTGCTTGTTTTATGCATACTCAAATTTAGCCATTGGATAATCAGGTAGTAGAAACTTATTCCACAAGTTTATTGCAAACTTTAGATTTATAAGATACATTTAATTGAGATTGAAAGCATGTTTTCTAAACTTATTTAAAGTTTTGCATAGAAAGCAAAAGAAAAACGATTAAAAGTTTAACTGCTTGTCAGGGAATCAAACTGCATTTATTTTGTTTAAGTTATAACATTCATGACATCTTAAAAATCCCTCGACTTTACTAAGCTTTCTATAAAAAATATGAAGGTAACATAAATGAAGCTATGCTAAACTATTGGCAAATATCTATCTTCAGCTTTAATAGCTCGACTTATGCGAGAGGCTTTGTAAATATATAAAAATAAATATTTGTTGCATAATTTCAAGCGTTGAAGTTGGCCTAAAATTTATCACTTCTTTATTTTGCTGTGTCACTTAATGCATTTGCATTTTAATATTTAAGTGGAAACATATTTTATTTAACACAAACCTGCACTAAGTACAAGTGTTGGCCGTTTTATCTATCTGAAGACTTTTTATCACTAAGTGCAGCGAAATGCTTTTACCTAGTTGAAAAAACGGGCCATAAAATTGCAAGCAAATAGTCAACAACAACATGTGTGACAGGGAATTCTCACATCAGGCAGTTAATACCTGAGATATAGATAATTATAATACCATATAATAAAGAGCCAAAAGCAACAAAAACAACGACAACAATTGGAGCAACTCATAAAATGTTTGATGGATAGATTAAGTGAAAAAGCGGCAGCAACTGACTAACCGTTTGTCAGTTCATCGTTGCCGCAATAAATAAAACTAATAACGTGCCGCATGGGGCAGAGGCAGAGGCAGAGACAGAGACAGAGACAGAGTCAGAGTCAGAAGCAGCTCAGCAGCAAGAGGAGAACGGTGCCCAAGGCATCGGTAAACAGTGAACGGTAGTCAACTGCGAGTGAGAGATCAAATGGAATAATAAAGCAAAGAGAGCGAGAGAGTGATGGAGAGAGAGAGAGAGAGAGTGTGAGAGGGTGAGAGAAAGAGAGAGGATAACAGAGGGCCAACATAATCAGGACACTTTTATTGCGCCTGATAAATAATGCTCAAATGTTAATTGGAAATTTAATATCAAGCAACACAACTAGACTTTGAAAGAAGCAGAGAAAGAGACGAGAGAGAGAGAGAGAGAGAGAGAGAGAGATAGAGATAGGCAGCGGCAATGTAAGTTGGAAAAAATGCAATTTTCACGTATCACTCTCCATTATCTTCCTCTATTCTTCCTTTTCCTTTCAGCTTACACACGGATTACGCGCATCTCTCGACGCATCCAAACAATCAGTTAAGTTTCTGTTTCTCACAGTTTTGCTACAAACAGAGATTTCGTCAGTTCTTCAGCTTTAAAATTATCCAAGTTGAAGTGCTTGTGACTGTTGATTTATTGGCCGTCTCAGACGGTCACTTGATACCAAAATATCAGATGGTAAATCACAATTTTCATGTGACAGAGCCGCGCCTTGTGACAGGTTTTCTTCTCTATCAGCCAAGAGGAAGTTTTGTGAAATTTACCGTTGAAAGTTAATACATTTTGCTAATGTTGCCTACTTTTTCGGGGCGTCGTCTCCTCACGAAACTTTAGTGCGCACTTGAAAAGCTATCGCATTACATGACTGTCTCCCTTTGCGGTTATTGTGGCTTTTCCGCAAGTGCATTGTGAAAAAATATTACTTCAAAGGAGATCTGAGGAGATCGAAGGCACAATTAATTTAAATTGAAAGTTAAGAAAGGATTAAAGGATTTACAAAACATGATACAATCAATGTGCGCGACCCACAAATCAAATCGGAACGCGTCCCGTTTGGATCAAATATCAGACAACTTTCTTAGCCACATTATTAAAATACTGGCCGGGCTGAGATTGCTACAGGTTGACCACAAATAAAAACAATTCATTAATTTCCTTATTTTTGTAAATTAAAAAAAAATCAATACCCGAAGTGGTCCTTATATAATTTTAAATTATTCACAAATAAAATGCAGTACCAGAAATAAAGTGTCTGAGTTATTGATATTAAAAATTTTCTTCATTGCTTAAAAGTCTGTACACAAGTTTCAACAAACAATATAACTAAAAATATAAAAAAAAAAATGCCAAAAAAAATATATGTTCATTATATGCTCACAAATAAAAGCTAAAAAAAGGTAATAGGTAATAAGATAATACAATTTAAAAAAATTAAATTTACCAGCAAACAGCAATGTGTATTATTCTTCAAACTGCTTTTCAGCTAGTTCATCCCTTTTCGAGATTTATTTCGGTTGGAGTTAATAAATATTAAATGCAATTTGATTGCGGTTTCCTATCGAAACAAACTATGCAACCTCGTTTGGAGTTGAAAATATTGAATGTGTACTCATACTTTCGCATACTCGTATGTACTTGGTTGAAAGACGCAAACAAATGAAGCGAACTTTTCTTTTACACATCATAAATAATTCACATTATTTTCAATGAAGAAAACCCACGCAACAGGCACCTGTAGATGAATTTCCCTACTCCATTTTCTTTAAGTAACCTCAAAAGGAGTTTTCCTTTTCTGTTGTGTTTAACATGAATATAAATATATGCAAGAATGTGCGTGGGGCTAGAAAACGTGGCTTATTCTGATGATTAATTGACAAACATTTGTCAAAATTGTTTAAACAGCTCGACAAACTGATTTTCCCATGCAGCTAAAAAGTCTTAATGTCAATCTAGTTGACAGGTGATTCTAAGAAAATAAATGGTTGTAGCTCTTAATATCGAATAATTAATAAAGGAGCATTATTGAAATCTATAATTCAATATTCTTAGCTAAACACTTCAAATGTAGAGAAAATCATTCAGAGAAAACTTGTTGGATGGAGGTACAAAACATATTGAATTACACTCAACTCCTCTGACATTTTATGGATTTAGTATACTTATTAACTTGATATTTTCAAGTGTAACTTGAAATAACATGAATAAATATTTCTCGGAAATTTAATAAATAGCATACCTATCTCATTCTATGCTTACCATCGAACACAAAACACATATTAGTTAAGATAAATAGTTTGAGAAAAAACAAAATTGTAAATAAATAATGAGCTAAATAATTTAAGAATTAGTTTTTATATTGGGCCTTACTATTATTCACCTTATAATTTTAAAACACTTTCAATAATATATATTATTACGATGAATTAAGGCTTAGTATTTTAATGGATCTTTTTTATTCTATCTAAGTTAAATTATTCAAAGTATATTATTTCCAGTTTCTCTAAATATCTTTTTAATTTTATATAATAACAAAATACTTTAATATATTTTTTAAGAATATCTTGAATAATTATTCTTGTTCACAATTTATTGAATGTTGTTAGCAAAGCGTTAAAAATACAAAGTTTGTGAATGAAAATATATGTTCAGAACACTAAAAAATTACGTTTAATTTGTATAAATATGACTTCAATAAAATTTTGTAGAACGAAAGAAATTGATTTTAAATTTACCACTTGTGCTTTTTCGACATTGGACAAGCTTTTACCAAAATTACTGAGGTCACTTTATTGAAAACCCTTCACAACAAATTGCCAAATATATCAATTAGTGTCGGAACCAAAACAAATATGAAATCAAATTAAGCGACGACAATAAAGAGAAGAACTCACCGCTTGCGGCACAAGGATACAATTGATTTGGCTAAACAAATAGCGTTGGCTAAAATTTGGCAATAAGTGCGGAGCCAAACGTTGATTTATAACGCGAAATTGTTTAATTTACGGAACTGCAAACAACAATAAATTGGCGAGATACTAAGTATGAACCGATTGTGGATCCTCTCAAATTGCTCGGCCTGTTTGTTGACTGTTAACTTGTTTGCAGCTCGATGTGAACGCCAAGAAGTGAAATTGTTAACTCGATGTTGGCTATGCACAGCACTCGGCTTTATATACAAAAAACCACCTAATGTTGACGAGACGACGCCGACGACGACGACAGCGATGCCGGCAGCAGGAAGCGCACAGTTTTTGCCATGGCAAAGAGTGTTTAGGGGGTGTGAGGGGTGGGGTGGCATCGTTAACTTGGCTTAGGACTGTAGCTACATGTTGTTGCCTGTTATTCCCCCCATTCTTCTGTTGCTGCTGCTGCTGCAACACTTGTTGTCGTGCTGGTGTCGTCCCGTTGCCCACGTTGCGTATGAGCAACGTGCGGCTTAAGAGCTTGACAATTCACCACACGCACAGCACGATAGTTTCACTCGTGTATATGTGCGTGTGGTGAGTTCTGAAGTCACCTGTTGATTAGCAAAACTTGTTGCATACTTTGCGGGGCGCTCGAACAATGACGTCATTGCGGCTCAAACTTTGATTTATGAGCACCGACTTTCGTTTGATAAGCGACAACATTGATTATTTTTGTATCTTTTTTGTATCTCATCAACGAACATCAATTAACAAACCGGTGCGGCACATAAATTTGTAAAGCAGAAATCATTAATTTTCCATATTGATCAATATAACTTGCCACTTGCAACTGCCAGCAAGACAGGCAATTCAACTTGGCCACAAAGTCAATTACGTGCGTTGCACACACAAAATGATCAGGGACATTATACGTGGCTAAAATGATATGCATTGCCTCCAGCTAAAAGCCAAGTTAGTGGCTAAACTTTGTCTTAGCTCCGCAAATGCATCATTTGCATCAATCTCAGGTTGAAATAACTTTAAACACTTTGACTATTGCTGCGTGAGCTTCAATTTATGCTGCTTTTTCAACATAGCTCGTTAATATATAAATGAGAAACTATCTTAAATGAAATTGTTGTAAATGATCGTCTTTAAAAGTGACTGACTGCCATATACCCTGTAAGCAGATTTCTGCAAATAATATGTCTAAAATTTAGACTCTAAACTAAGCAGACGAAGCAGATAAAATCGAAGAATTCTGTCTTATTTCAACTTCGATTTCCATTGACTGTTTAAAATGTTGATTGAATAAGTCACAGCTTAATTATTGAAAGTCCTATTAAGTTTTCAAACCGATAGATTTTGACTTCAACTTCAAGTGTTTTAGAAGTCAAAGCAAATTAAATAAAACCTGATTTAAAAAGCGCTAGTCATACTTTTCTTGTTCTGCATGTGAAATTGTTCTTTTGTATAACTTCTGTGTTTGTTATCAGATAAAGTCTTAGTGAAGACACGAAATGTGATCAAATGTCTATGGATACAGAGTTACATCTGCATACAAGATTAAATCTGAACACTTCTTCTGTTAATAGGCTTTTTCTGTTGGAGTATAATGAAAGTATTCAATATTAAAACCGAACATGACTTTATGTACCAGCTAAATATTTCGGTTGTTGAATATCAATCGAAATAGAGATATCTAAAACTACTACGTTTATTGATAAAAATAAAGTTTGAGCAAATTTTAATAGCCATAAAGTATTAATTACTATTTGATTACTTGATATTTATTCAAATTCGTTGCATAATATACATTACCGTTTTTTTCATAATTTCGGTAACTCTTCTGCGATTGTTTAATCGAAAAATCGGATTAATTAATTATTCAGTAATTAAAAAAAATC
Source organism: Drosophila sp. st01m (assembly GCA_018901795.1). Classification (NCBI taxonomy): domain Eukaryota; kingdom Metazoa; phylum Arthropoda; class Insecta; order Diptera; family Drosophilidae; genus Drosophila; species Drosophila sp. st01m. The sequence continues at coordinate 3,814,161 of JAEIFG010000269.1, forward strand.
AAACATGTCAGTCTATCTATCTAGTAATCTCTCTGAAGCGCTCCATCTCAGAGACCTCCAGAGCTGCAGCTTTGAAAATTAGTATGCATTTAATTTACCATTTTAGAACTTGATAAAACTGTAGCTGAAATTTGTTAGTTTACATTAACTTCCTTTTGGCCAGCAAATAGAACTCTCTATTTGACGAACTGATAAAAAAGAGATGTATGTAAATATGTGAGTGTGTGTGTGTTTTGGATCGCTTCTGAGGTTTTATGGCCTTGCCAATCAATATTAGGCAGTGCGAATTAGCGTCTGGCTGTTTGAGCCCCATACCCACACACAGCAACAAATCCCAGTTCATTTATGATTATGATGCCACTACTACATATTATATAGTATACACCATAGATATATGGAGATGGGTAAATTTATGGATGATGAGTAGCTCTAAAAGATAGATTTCTATCTAGTTCATTTATTACGCAGTGCACAAAATAGCACAGCTGTATCGATATACACAGAAGTAAGTGTTAAGTCAAGAGAGATATTCGTAATTAGATACATTTATACATATACAAAATTCAAAGTTTTACAGTTTACAGTTTACAGTTTACAATTCATGTTTACAGATGATTTCAGTTAATCACGCGAACAACTTTCATAGCAGGCCAAGGAAACGTAATGTGTTTTTATTATTTTCGTATTTTATTTCGGATTGTTAAAAGCTGGAGCCGAACCTGGAGCCAAAAATATTATATGTTATCGGATTTTAATTTCTTTATTTACTTTAGTTGTGTTAGTTTAAGTTTTTGTTAATTTTAATTTCTTTATTTACTTTAGTTGTGTTAGTTTAAGTTTTTTGCTTGGTTTTGTTTAGTGTTGGCTTAAAAACAGCTGACGGCATTGAAATAACAGCGCCAATACATGCGACCACCTCCATTGACAACGTGATGGACACGCCTGCCACCAGGACCAGCTCCAGCTCCAGCTGCAGCCGTTAAGCCGCCGGGCGTCGATGTTGCCGCATCCATGTTGCCCAGTAGCACAGCAGTGCCAATGCCGCCGGCTCTTCTCTGAAAGCTCTTTGCCATTAACTGAAATTTTCTTACACATTTGCCCGATGCTAATTGATTTGTTCTTTAATTGCATATTTAGGTTTCAATATCCAACTTACTGTTTCGCCAGTGGCGCGATTTATTTGATTTAAATCTTTAAAATCATAATCCAACAATCCAGCGCTCGGATCATCATCGCTGTACATATGAAAACTGTTGCTATTCGATGGTATAGTGACACCTGAATTCAGCAAAATATTATGATTATTACTATTGCAATTACAATTAATCTCATCAGTGATAATTCCTGATATTTACCTTCTTCCGACGGCTGCAGTTCCTCGATTCCATTCTTGTAGTCGATCGGCTTTAGTTGTATCATGTTCTTATTAGCATAGAAGTCTCCAATGCGATGTCCTTCCCGCTCGTTCTCCAATGCATGATGCAGTGCAACCATGAGACGGTCCAACAACAAAGCAGCTCGTTTAGGTACCACCATCTAGTTTATGGAATGGACAGTTGCAATTTTAAATATTTTATTAGTGAAAGAGATTTTTTTAATGGGAAGAAAACTATCTGACTTAATCTGTTTTTGTATTTTGGCTACACTGTTCGGATGTGAATTTCTTTTAACTGTTCTAATTGAATTTCGGAGAAACTTTCTGGTTTCGACATGGTAAAAACCCATAATTATGACCTTAGCATAAATGCAAATTAAGAAATACTTTTCTCAAATTTTGTACACAGGTACAAGTTAGTTTACAAGTCAAGATTCAAACTTCAACTTAAATTTCTAAATTTTCATGTATTAATGATATTCTTATAAAACGGAATCGACTTAACATTACTTTATAAATATCCGTTGCATATCAGTTTTTATAAGTTTTATAGCATTATAAATTATAACTTCTAACTGCAATTACTTCCGTTCTGCTAAACCGAACTTTAGGCGATTAAGTCGGATGATAGATATTAATAATAATAATTTTAACATACCTTTTAGACTAACTCGTAACTTTAACTCCTTATATCTTCAGCATTGCACCACTAATTGGGCTTTGCATGAACCTTTTCGTATTATGTGTGCTGACTATAACAATCTGCACCATACGATTAGTTTGGAGTGTGATTCACAAACAATTAAAGCCTCAATATTATTGTATCTTACTAATCTAACTAACCAATATTTCTCAAATTCTACCTTGGTCTGATTGGGTTTTTCTAGGGTTTCCCCAATCCTTGCAACAAATGTTGGACCGATTGGTATATCTTTTTTAATTTTTTATATACCCCCAGAAAATAATATAATATTTTATATTTTAAATTAATATTAATTTTATAAAAATAGTTTAACTTATTAATAAATTTTATTTTTTGTAATGCAATTGTAAATTTTAAATGTCGGCTGCTTATAGCCAGACAATAAATAAATAAATAAAAAATATATATCACATAATATATATTTTGTGTTTTGAGGAAATGGATGGGAGCGTGGTATACATTTTAAGCAAACATGACCTGCTCCAAAGTCAATGAAGTCTATGTGTCAAATCTGGTAACTCTAGCTCTTATAGTTTCTCAGATCATTTTGATCATGCGGACCAAATGACGAACGGACAACTCAGCTATTGATGCTGATCAAGAATATATACACTTTAGAGTGCAAGCAACTGAATATGTATATCGATCAGTCTACTGAATACAGAAAAGTATATAAATACCAGCAAAAGTAAATCAATGTCAGCATAAGTGTATAAGAACTGCAATATTTAATTTAATGATATTAAATTAGCAAAATAATATTAATGACTAAGCTTTAAAACGCACACTCAATACCTGAATTATTCCATCAGCAGTTAAGCTCACTTATCTGCCAAAATATAGTAGTTTAGCTAAATGCGCTTCAAGCGCACACAAAACTTGTTTAACATGGCGTATGCGCTATTTGAAGACGCCCACAGGAACATTTCATGGCTTGACATTTTCGCAAATAAAGCCAACAATATGTTGGCGTGTGTCGTCAGCAAAGTCAAAGAGAGGGAGGGGGGTTAAAGAAGGAAGTGCAAAGGACCCCAGGAATATTAAAGTAAGAAGCGTAGAACAAATTCACCTGCAGGGCAAGCAATCAAATGCAAAATATACAATTTCAACATTTTGTAATGCTGTAAGACGATACGAGTTTTTGGGTTTGACCAACTGTCCACACAGGAATTGTTTTTCCCAATTCACCCCCTGACAGATTCGCCGTCGTTACCTTGGACCCCGTGAAGTGTCATTACTCACCGGATACTCATCATAGCTCATGTCAGTGGCATCGTTGGGCGCACTAAAAATCTCCTCGGGCTGCCCAGCACTTGTCTCAGCAACGCTACGTTTCTCGCTCCTGGCAAACTCCTCCATCCTCTGGCTGTTCTCGTTCGTGTCCTTGAGCAATGAGTTGACACTGCGTCGCATCAATTGCCGACACATGTGCAGCTCGAAATTCTGCAGCAGCACCAAGAGCACAATTAATAAACCAGGCAAATAGCTCGCCTTTCGACTGCTGCCGATCCTCTCCAGCTGCTGGCGACGAAATCGCCGCTGCTTCTGATTCTCCAAGCGACGCTGCAACATGCTACTCTCTGTGTGTAGGCGGAGGGTCTAGGGATGGTGAAGTCTACACCTTCTGGTAACTAATTAATGTCAGTATTTGCGAATGCAGTTCTCCCAGGCTTTTCCGCTGGCCGAGCACAGTTTGAAATTTCAACTGAAGCGTTGGCTTAATACGCTACTTGCTTTTATAGCGAGATTTCGTCTGCGTCTTAATTCATTTCATTTCAGATTTTCTGTTTTGCTTTTTTGCCCACTTTTTACAATAATGAAACATTACAAACGCTTGTTAATCGTCCACTTGAAAAGGACGTTCAAAGGACCAAGGGGACAGCGGGGCGGTTGGAGCTGTGGGCGGGAGAAAAGACGCCAACAGAGAAATGCTCTTTTCAGACTTGTGATTTACGCTTTCCTATGATTTCTTGTTGTTGTAATTATTGAACATAAAAATCCATGTTTGCCTGCAGCAGAGTTATTAACACACACGCACACACACACATACACACACGCACATTAACCAACGAACAGTTGTTGCAGCCCAATTGATCCGTCTGTGCTTTCATCTTTGACCACTGCGTTTTTTCGTCCTAATGAGCAAAAGTTGCCGACCAAACGCCACATGATGTCCATAACTTCTTCTTCTTCTTGGGCGACAGCTAAAGGATTTGCATGTCTCATTACTGTCCCTTGTTTAAACCGATACTTAAAGCCAGGCTGCATTTTTAAAAATATTGTCACAATTGTAAAAAATACGTAAATAGGGAAATTGAAGAGTTTATTAAGTTTATATCAAATACAAAACAAGAAACTAACACTGAAGTTATATCACAAATGTACAAATCCTTCATTCCCCACCGAACTCAGAGGACTCTGCGGGTAGGCTGTTCAGCAAGTTCATTGGCCATAAACACAGTCGATGCGTTTCTTGACCCCATAAAAATCCATTCCAATCCCATACACGTTTCTCAATTAACCCAACGTGTGGCATTTGCAACATGCAAATCACACTAATCAGCCAAAGAGTAGAAACATTTAGTAACTGCAAAAAGCAACAAGTGCTAAGATATGGTATATGATATATGTATGTACATCATGACATATTACTTCCAAATCCCGATTCACTTGAGTTGCTCTGAAATATTTGGCAATCTTTTTAATTAAAATAACTAAATAGAAGAACTTTCAATGTAATTAAGCATGGAGTATTTTATTTTCTTCTGACAGTACATTTTTGGAATTGAGAATTGTCAGACCTGTTCCAGTTTACACTTCTACTTTTACCGTAGTACTTAAAGTAATACAGAGTACACCAAATTAATCATTTTCACTATGTCCGTCTTACATTCGCTGACTCAAAATACTTCTAGAATAAAATTGGAACAGAATACCAGATTTTCACTTCCGCTAAATCTTATCGATAGTGAAAATGGGAACTGGCGTTTATTTTGATTTTGATATTTTGATTGAATTGTAAGGAAAGTCGAATAATATACTTCAAAGTATTTTGAAGACAATAACTTACTACATCTTTGTTAAGATATTTGAAAAATACATTTTATAAATAAGCTGAAATATCGTTAGTCCACACTTAAAAACTTAAAACAGCCAATGCTGTCGTTATATGTATCTGAACTTCTTGTGATTAAGTTGTACAAAGAATATTATTTAATATAATGTATCATAGATTGATATATTAAATACTGTATTATGGGAGAAGAGTAAATCTTTGATTTCCACTTGACGTATGTTACTTTAAATTTGGTTGCTTTAGGTATTATCATTTATGCAATTATATGAAAATAGTACTTAAATTACATAAGAAAACTTTTAAATTTTTGATTCTAATGCATAAAATGTTTTTTTATTTAAATTATAATATTCAAATTTATTCGAATACTAAAAGTTTCACATATCGTTTTTCTATCAATTAATGTAATTTAAATGTATTTTTATAAGATATTTTTAATTTATAAAGGAAAAAACATATTTGAGCATCTAAAGCACATAATCATTTAATCGAATATTTCCTATTTGTAAATGCAAACAAACCCATTAATTGTTTGCAGTGTACAATGCAGCACAGCATCCCTGGCAGCTGACAAAATATTGGTCCTGCGCAGTAACCAATGGCTCTGGATTTCCATAAAACTGTCAAAACATATAGAGAGTGTGAGAGCGAACTTGGAGAGAGAGAGAAAATATGTGTGATATTACTTTGGCGTCCAAAGGGCAGACAGAGCCCGTACAGCATCCAGTGTTTGGTGGACAGGCAGCAGAGGCAACTGCAACTGCTCCAGGTAACAAATTCCGAAGCATTACAAACTCGTTTTCGTTTTGCGGTAGGATGCAGGACGCAGGACGCGGGGCGCAGGACAAGCCCAGTTGTGTGGAAATTGTTTGATTGAATGTGCACAAAAAGCAGTTAGCCACAAAATGTGTCAGACAAACAATTAACGTATGATGCAAACAGCAAAAGGATAACAAAATGTCAAGGACACTGCACGGCATACATAGATGTGCGATCTGAGTTGAAATTAAGAATTTATTTGTTACACAAAAGGTGCTAAAATGCGTGCCTATTATACGTCAAAGGATAAGAGAAAATACGGCGACATGAGCTATGAGTAAGTACACAAAGTGTCTCCCTCTGCGAGTGTGTGTATGTGTGTGTGAGTCAATGTGTGTGTGTGTGTGTGTGTGTGTTAGAAGAACTGCTATAGCTTGTTTACTTTAAGGACCAACTCAAATGCCATTTGCACGTTGAGTTTCTTTTGTGTTTGCTTTGGTAAAATGCACTTTGAAGCATCAATTGAATCGATTGAGATGCAAGCAAATGATATAAATACCCATAGTCCGGAAATGGATTTTCGTTTCAGCCGAAGTGCAAATTTAAAGATGATTGAACAGAGATTGACATTAGATAGGAAAGCAAAAACCTTTTCAATTTATCGTTGCATACTTCTAGGCCGATTGAAATTAAGGACATTGATGAAATTGAATTGCTTTTAAATAATAACACAAAAATTAGCGACTTACAAAGGTATCTTACATTTACATCAATAAAAACTTTTAGACAGCTTTATCATGTCCTTTTAGGACGATGGGAGAAAGCAAATAAGAAGATTTTTCATTACATTTGGAAAACAACATTTTTAATTGCATACTTCTCGGCTGCTTGATAATAAAATCAAATCAAACAAAATATTTAAAGCGTCTGTTTATCGAGAAGTTTTCGTTTCCCTAATGAAGTTTGCATATACATATTAACTACAGTAAATATGTTATTTGATATTTAGTTAGACAGCTAAATTTAACTTTATCAAACGACTAAAAATCTTTTAAGGAAATAAAATTAAAAAAAAAAACATTTTAATGCTTTAAGCCTAATTAATTTGAGCTGTAAATTGATTAAATTTTTTAAACATTGATGCCTTTAAGTTATTATAAATATATATTTGTAACATTTAATTAACAAGTGTCATTGCTAATGCAGAAGTACTCATCTATAATTTTTGATAAAACATAAGTATTAAGTTTTATTGAATTCAGCAAATAAGAAAATAATTAAAGTATTAGAAATATAAATATATCAATCAATGAAAAGCTTTAGCACTTTCGAAACAATTAACATTTGACCATATTCCAATTTCTGTCTCAATTGAAAACTTTTCGCTGTCTTCTGGTTAAAAAGAGAGAGTCCACAAGAAATACTTACTTTTTACTGTTACCATCAATGTGTTTTTTTTCCAGCAATAAATTTGCATTGCACACTTCCTAGCTTGTTGCATATGCATGAGACCAGTTTTCAGTAGACTCAGTAATCTTAACTCAGCAACACAGAACAAAATTCAAATATAAAGACAAATGAGAAATAAAGAAAACTTTGACAACGTCACGTCCTTGTGCTCATAAAAGGACGTCTCGCCATGCTTGTCAAGCTCGTTTAGATGGCTAAGGGAAGTGCGGGGATTGCTGCAATCTGAGTGTTCCATCTCTGTGCTCTGCCTGTTGTCCATTATATAAAATTATTTGTTGCCTTAATTAATGACAGTCAGCAGAAAAAATTGCCATCTGATGTAGACAGCTTGTTGGACACGTTGTTAAAAGACAATGAACTTTGTTTGGGTGAAAGCGTAGCAATTTTGATAAATTATAGATTAAATATATTTTATAATAAAACAATCGTTGGTGTAATTTTACCAGTTAATGGAGACCTTGAAGTATTCATTTTGATTTTCGAGGTGGGGAGCTAAAAAAAATTATTTTTTGTAGGAAAGAAAAAAAAATAAAAAAATTTTTTATGTGCCCAGAAGGGGGGATAAATGAGGAGAGAAATTGAGCAGTAAATGAGAGACAGATAGGTGTCATTAAGCGAATCGAAATCTAAATAAAAGACAATCTTGCTCATTTCAATATATCATTAAGAAACTATAGCTCTAGAATGAATTCCTACCCCCAGTTGAAAAGCATAAAGATTTTACTTTGAGGTAAACAGCACATATTTAAATACAATGTGAGTTGTAAATCAAACTGTAAGTCAAAATTTTTCATAATTTATAATTTTCTAAATATAAAAAACAAGAGGTAGAACATTGGCAATCTTTGTCACAAATGCAAAAAAAGATTTTATCCTGTTAATGTTGAAAAAACAATAAATATTTTGTTTGACCGTTGATCATCAGATCATTTGAAGTGCAAAAGTCATTCGTGTCATTTTTACATGTGTCGACTAAACAATAGAGTGGACCGAATTGAACAAAATTTGATCAGGATGTAAAGGACCCACCCAGGAGCATCTGCTGTCTAAGTGGCAAAGATATCTTGAGAAAAGATGTTTTATTCTACGTATAACTACCCAAAAATGGCGTTTAAAAAAGTGTTTTCAAACATAACACGTATTGGAAATTATAGTAAGCTTTTCTCAAATTGTTTTAAAGTGAAATGTTTGGCTAACAACTTGATTAATAAAATTTTTGAACCTTAACCTTGTAATTACAGAAGCAAATATCTGCTGGACCCGAAATATATGACGAAACGTGATCTGCAGCATTATTATCGATACTATAACATGACGAAGAATCGTGGGCAGTTCAAGAAGATTGTGATTGTGATCTTCTGCGTGTGCGTATTCTCCTACCTCTTTGTGGACTACAATCTGCGAACCAAGCTTTTGAGATTACGGGATCGATTGGATTTTATAGCACGCATCGATGATGAATATAACATGACCCAGGCATACTTTATAGACACAGCCGGCTGTCGGATGCCCTACTTTGAGGTGCTCGACGATAACATAGCTCAGTTCATGTTCAAGCCCAGGCCTTACAAGTGTCACAAGCCATTGATCCGGACTAGCGATGCTGTTCCCGGCAAACTATTTCTCAATCTAAATGCCAGCGACCAGTTGCGACTTTATAATATAACGGATCTCTCGACCATAAATTGCAAATACTCGGAATTGCAGCGCAAATCGGATACCGCTAATGAGTATCTAAAGTCCGTGCCATTTAAGCTAACAGATACGATGCAATTGCCCAAGGATTTGGAGTTTATAACTGTGGAGTGCGTTGATGCCCTGGACACAGTTATCTACCTGGATTGTCACTTCTTTGCGGTCGATAAGCCAGAGAAGAAAAGAAAGAAAAGATGAGCTTCAGTCGCTTCAATGAAACCCACGATGCTTCTCAAGATCGTCTATCCGTCATGGTTCTCGGCATCGATAGCGTCTCCCATTTGAACTTCCGGCGTCAGATGCGTCAATCCGCTGATTATATCCTCAAGAATCTGTCTCACGTTGAGTTCTGGGGCTTCAACAAGGTGGGCGATAATACATTTCCGAATCTGGTGCCGCTTCTGAGTGGTCTGGACGATCAGGAGCTGAATATATCGTGTGTGGCGCCAATGGCAACGCCTGGCTACGATGGCTGCTCCTTCATCTGGAAGCGTTACAAGCAGGCCGGCTACAAGACTATCTTTGCCGAAGATGTCGGTTTGCTGGGATTGTTTAACTTTTGCCGCAATGGATTTCGTCGCACTCCAACGGATTACTATCTGCGTCCATTGGTGCTCGAAATGGAGAAGCGTATTGCCTACAAAAAGGATTTGAACGTTAATCTGTGCATGGGCGGTCGACGCACAGCAGATGTCCTCATGGAGTATATGAGAAAGCTGGTGCCGCACATGCAACGCCAGTTGTTCTTCTCGTTCTTTTGGTCGGTGTCGCTGACACATGATTACTTCAACTCACCCACATTGCTGGACGCCCAGTTGGCATTCAATCTTCGGCTGTTGCAGGAGTCGGGCATATTGAATCACACGCTCGTCTTGCTTATGTCGGATCACGGCATTCGCTGGGGATCATTCCGCAAGACATACCAGGGTATGATGGAGGAGCGTCAACCACTCTTAATTGCCCTGTATCCGGCGTGGCTGAAGCAACGTTATCCACTGGCTGTGGCCAATCTGGAGCTGAATGCCAAGCGGCTGACGACACACTTTGATCTGCATGCCACATTGGTGCAGTTGCTCGATATGCGTAAATTGGAGGCGTCTCAATTGCAACGCAGTGCCGAGGAGCTCAAGGATATTGATAGCACGCTGCCCCGTGGAATAAGCCTCTTCCTGCCTGTGCCGGTCGAACGGAACTGTGAACAGGCCGGAATTGCTGCCCACTGGTGCACGTGTCATCAGCGCGAGGAATTGCCTACCAATGATGGACGTGTGCAGCGTGCCGCCCGCTATTTGGTCAGGTTGATCAATGATCGCCTTGTGGCGCATCCTCAATGCCGTACCCTCTACTTGAACTCCATTCTGCAGGCGTTCATTGCGGCGCCGCATCACAAGATTCTAAAGGAACTGCGCACGGATTATGCCATGGATATAACACTTCGGTTACAAACCAAACCGGGCCTCGGGGTCTTTGAGTCCACCGTGAGAATGTCTGGATATGCGAGTGCCTTAACTGGCACCATCAGTCGCATCAATTTGTATGGCAGCCAGAGCTACTGCATCAATGATTCCGCTCTAAAAATGTTCTGTTATTGTCATAGATAAGCCAAGACTTTCAATTCCATGCGTAGCCTTAGATATGAGTGTGTATCTGTGTGTGTGTGTGTGTGTGTGTGTGTGTGTGAGTGTGAGTAAGTGAATGCGTGTTTGAGTGTGTGTATTAAATATATCTTTAAATTTAGCCAATTGAAAACCAATTGTATTTCTATGAAATATTCAGCGTAAACTTTATATGCAGTTATCCTTGATCACAGTTTAGAGGGATCTTCAGGTATTGAGTATTCTATAGTCTTACAGTTTAAGTTCATTTAGTGACAATAAAAATAATCATAAACAATTTAGTCATCTCTACAATTGGTATAAAATTACATTTTTGTATACTAGAATTCTCGGTAGTTATTATATTCAAATAAATATATGTAGCGAATATAAAATTGTATGAAAATTATAATCATAAAATTTACAAAAAAAAATATTGTGTATTGATATCACTGGCATATATACATATGACTGAAAAAGTATGCATAAGGATAGACACTTATACGATACCAACTGCATCTATCGACAAACTCATACAAAATTTCGATTTTAAGTGCAGTTGCATATCATAATGCTAACTTTATAAAAGTTCGTGAATATTGGTAACATTAACAGGGTTAATTTCATTAGTTGAGATGATCAAACACACAGAGGGAATATTTGGTAAAGTCCAATTGAAATAACTAAACTCAAGCAATACCTTTAATTTCGAATTCTTGAAATGTAAGAGAATCTGCACGAAAATATTTTATTTATTTATCTATATAAAAGTAAACTCTCACTACTCTTCAGATGCTCGTAATAACCAGTGACATGCCAATTTAGGATCAACAGAGTTGATCGCATATCCATAAATTTTCCTATAGGATGCCTTCTATTATTTAAAAAATTGCTGGATAGCTGCGTGCTCGGTTGCCTGTTTCATATATTTGCAATGCAATCAACTTAAGTCTCATTTGCGAGAAATATTAGTTTACAAAATATTCAACTTCTTTTAACATTGGTTTTTATATTTATTAATAACATTTTCAATATTTTGTCAATTTCCATAAACATATTTATACACGATATTTATCAGTGAATAGAGATGGCAGTTAGGCGCAAATTTGAAATGATATATCTTTTTAGGCCGCCATTGTCTGATCAATTAACAGTTAAATACCTTAATATATTATCACATTTTCTTAATTTTGGTACTTTAACAATACTTTAAAAAACTTCCTCTTCATAAAATAAATATATTTCTACAAATTTAGTTTTAATTCAATGAAATTTTAGTGGCTCAAACGAAACCTTTCACTTTGATAAGTAAGTTTTCGAAGCTTTGGTCAATCGCTTTAGGAGACTACAAAGCCCTTTAAAGCAATGATTTTGAATCATCAGTAATCTTCCACCAACTTCAAACTGCCACTTTCAACATACATATTTCATATTCACCTGTAAGTGAAACAACTTTATCATATGACCATATGGCTTGAATTTGTCCAATCCCCAAATGAGACCAGCAATTCATTGTATGCACATTGCATTCAGTATCGTAGTCATCCTGTGTTAAAAGTTGTAGTGTGTCCAACACTTAAGGTTATCTAGTGTGACACATCTAGTTATAATTCCTGCACCGTTTGGCTAATCTCTTTTAAGAAGCAGAAGACGCCAAAACAAACTCAGCTCATGTTGCCAAGTGTAGACCACATTAGAGTTTAATCGATTTGTCGGTTTTATTTTGGTTGCTTTGGATAGCGATAATTGAATTATTTCTTTTATGATAAATACTTTGTTATGAGCAATTGGCCATCGTCTTTGAACGTGCCCATCTGATAATAATTGTTTTATTATTTTATATATTAAAAATTGTCTTATTGATGTGTTTTTGAATTCACTCGATAACGATATGTTCGAAATGCTTTGTATATTAAATTACTTTTATCGTATTTATGAATTGCATCCCTGGCCCAACATCGATATTTAAATCAATTTAAAGGCGGATAACGCAATATTTAAACAAGATACTCGTATATGCCTCTATGTCCGTTTCAGTACAAACACAGACATTATTTATTCGCACAATATCCTTAAGATATTTAATTTGATCAATTTTAAAATATTTATTAAATACATTAAGCATTTCCCCTTCTACAGTTCTCATTGCAAATAGAATATTATTTAACTTTATAAATTTAAAAATTTTAAATATATACTCTCACAATGTTTTCGTAACATTAATTAGTACTTCATAAGTTAATTAAGAAGAATCTACTTCAAAAGGCAAAAAGTGAATTTCCACAACACCCTCATCGATGTAGTTTATATTTAATGGCTCAAACGTGATCTTTAATTTTGGATGCCTAAAATATAAGCAAATCTGCAAGTATACAAAGTTATTATTTACAGTAAGGAGGAAAAGAGTTTCCCTACTCACCAGATCCTCGTACTCGCCAGTATCATGGCAATGTAGAGTTAAGGGCATTGATCGCTTATCCAAAATCTTTTCCATAAGACGCCTGTTACTATTAAAAAAATCAGAATATAGTTGCATGCCCGATATGTTCAAGATTTTCAGAGATGGACAACAGGCGACAGTTTCCCAAAGATCAATCTCAGACCTCCAAAGCTGAAATTTAATAAGATCAAGTCTTTCCAGTCGTGTTAAAAGCCGTAATCAATTCTTGTAGCTTGTTGTTTGTAAATCCGTCATCTTCCAATAGAGTTAATTGACGCAAGTTTATAAAACTTTGTAAGGCTGGTAGTTTGAACTCCCAAATGCAGTCGTTGAAAGTAATTCGTTCAATATCCTTAGCCCGCATTCCAGTTACAAATTCAATTTGTTCACAATTCATATTGTAGGTAAGTTTTCGAAGCTTGGGCAAGAGCATCGTTCTCTCGTACAGACTAGTTTCAAAGCCCTGATTTGGAAGAACCAGCTCCTCCAAGCTTTTCAATTCGCCCATTTTCTCACATTCAAATCTATGGGTAAGGCACCAACATTCGCTCATGTCCAGATTCCGCAAATACTTCAAACTATTCAAGTGAATGCAATCAAATATACCGTAAGGCTTTACACTTGTCAGTCCTGGAAAGAGTTCTGCAATTAATAATATGACTAGATTTCCATCGGATTCAGCATGGTCGTCATTTATTGTGTACTCCAGTGATATCACTTGTTCAAATTTGTAGGGCGTCAAGCGTTTCAGGTAATCTAATGTGATATAGTGCAGGTCCAATTCCTGCACCGTGGGGCTTATGATGGACAGAAAATTGTTCATCAGTGCTGGTTTCTGATTAAAGCACAAAAAGTGGGTAGAATCCAAAGTAAATCTCTGCTGATGTTGCCAAATGTAGATCACATTCGAGTTCAATCGACTTGTCGTAACTTCATTTGTTGCTTCGAATAAACATAATTGGTCTATTATATTTAAATAGCTTATTATTCGCAATTGACAATCATCATTAAGCTCCTCCATTGTTAATTAATTTATATTTTATATTAAAAACCCACTTTATTAGGTTGCGTTTATCCATAAACTGAAAGAATTGACAATGCTCCAAGTCGATAACGATGTTGAAATGATTGATTTAGTTTGCTTGTGAAATAATTCAACTTGTATTTGTGTCTTGCATCCCTGGCCCAAAATCGATTACATTCACATTGATATACGGGCGATAGTTTGTTATTGTTATTGTCCGTGGTTGCTTTTCGTATCAGTTCGTTATGTTTTGTGCTTTTTGTTGGTACAATTTATTAAATTAAGTATTTTATGTTGTCCGTACAATCACCTACATAAATGCAACTATGCCGCCGACGGAATCACATCGTGCTGGCAGTGGCAGCGGAGAGCGGAGCGACAGGGGAGTAGGAGGCTCCGAGCAAACTTATATTATAAGACAAAGCAACAAATGCTATGAGCATCGCGATTCCCAGGCCACGGCTATGTCGGTAGACTATTCTGGCCAATGGGTATTACTTGCGGGTCGGGGCCATTTGGCATTGCAGCGTTTGGGGCAAGATGACGGAACACTGCGTCGTCACGAGCGACAGTCCAAGTACGACGTATCCGTGGCAGAGTTTGCCATATGTCCCAGTCGCCGGGAGTACTGTGCTATAGCGGTAAGTTATGTGACATGTAGAAGAAAATTATTTGTTGTATTTTTAACTTTTACAGACCAGCCAAAATATTGATATTGTGCGCTGGGGTCCCGCCGAACCGTACTATGAGAATTCGTTGCGTGGGCATACGCGAACCGTGACCGACATCGACTGGCACAGCAAGAATCCCTAATTTGCTGGTTAGCTGCTCCATTGACACCTTCTCTCACATTTGGGATCTGCGCGATCCACGAAAGCCGGCATTATCCTTGAATGCAGTTTGCATGTGTAATTGATAATCACTTATATCATATTTTCATTGTGCATCTTAGGTATTATTGTTTGCTTTTAGCCGGCGCTACGCAAGTTGGTTTTAATCGTGTATCCGGAAACTTGCTGGCCGCTGCTCATGATGGTGATTTGCGCATCTGGGATATACGTAAAGGCAGTTGCCCTACGCATTATATTACTGCCCATCTGAACCGCGTACACGGCATCAATTGGAGTCACAAGCGTGAGACATGTTTGGCTACTGCCAGCCAGGATGGTACCGTAAAATACTTTGATGTCTGCAATCCCAGACGAGCTGAAAAAATCATTACCACTTTGTCGCCTGTTTGGCGCGCACGCTACACGGTAAGTCCACCAACTGAGAAATTTTTATCTCCATCATTTAATTCTCTTTTCGTTGAAGCCCATTGGCAACGGCCTGGTCAGCATTGTGGTGCCACATTTAGGGCGTGGCGAAAACAGTTTATTGCTTTGGAGCAACAGCAAGCAAACGGATCCAATTTGCTCTTTTGTAGGTCATACCGATGTCATATTAGACTTTGCATGGCGTCCCAATCGCGAGAACTTTACTGAAATCGTAAGTACAAGTTAATTATTCGAATAGAATTAATAAGCGACAGCAATTGTTATACATTTTTTTATACCTATTAGTGATTTAATGATTATTTTCGAAAATGCATTTCATTTGAATTGCATTTAAAAATCATGAAACATCAGGTGATGATTATTTTATTTGCTTAATTAAAAAAATTAGGGACAAGTTTAAACATACAACGAAAATAAAATAACACCATTACTATCGTTTTAAAGTAATCTTTGCATTTTCATTATGACAATAATTGATATGCAGAATTTTATCAAAATAAAATTCACTTTCAATTTATGGGTAACGGAAAGGTCAAAGAAATTCAATAATTGCTCAATCATGATGCAATGAGTCCAAGAAAATTAACAATTTAAATTGAAAATGTCCATACACATTTGGGAGCTTGGTTGGTTTCGTTTTCTTTGGCACTTAAATGGTGGTATTAATCGATTTTCAAATTTATTTAAAAATGTAGGAACTAGTCACCTGGTCGCGGGATCGCACACTTCGCGTTTGGAAAATCGATGATACGATGTTGAAACTGTGCGAGCCATCGGCGGATGAAGATGAGGAGAGCGAATCACAACGTTATGAATCCGAACTAAGTGATCTGCGTACCATAACACCGCCAGAATTTGTACATACCCTACATCCGCGGCCAATGGTAGCTGCCTCGTTGCCAATAGCAGCTACCCTTGATGTTGGTGCTGGGATTCATACACTGCCAATGGCACGCTCGCCAAGCTTTGGGGGAGTCTATGCCCGACGCGAAGAGACCCATATTGCACGCTCGTTGACGGATCAACCGACATGCTCGCTGCATCATGAGTTCTCGCTGTTGAATACGAATATGCCACATGTGGATGTGGACATATTGGATGCCATTAAGCGATATGCTTGCTTTAAGATCTGTGCCGCTGATCATACGGTGATACTGCAGGTTACATTCCCTACCTCGTATCCCAGTCCCAATGTGCCACCCGATTTTCAATTTTGCCAGGGCACAACTCTATCAAGCGATGTAAGCGGTGTTCTGCTCAAGGTGCTGCGTACCAATGCCCTACAACGTGTCAAAAAATCTCGCAGCTGCCTGGAGCAGTGTCTGCGAGCTCTCGTCGTGGCGATGAAGAAGCGTGTTACAGCCATGACCGGCGCCGGTGCGGATCGCAGTCAACTCCTTTTGCAATCGCCTAGATTGGAAGGCGCATTGTCAAGTGCGCTGCATGATGCCTGCATACCCTTTCCTCGAACCTCTGGTGTGCACTTTAACGGTATCGGCATGCTGACCACCTTTGCCCAGGTGCTAAATACCAAACGGTTGACACTGCGTCAACATCAAGCCATCTCGCCACGTACTTTGAGTGCCATAAATAGCAGCGGTCTGCTTGGTAATGTGATGGCCGCAACGCAACGGGATGCAAATGCCTCATTCTATCTGCAGGAGCGGATGATTGCCTGCAAGCCGGGAAAACAGCGTGTGATGCGACAAATGAATGGCACCACACCTGTGGTTCATATCTATGATGCCAGCCAATTTCTCCATATAAATCGCGAGATGGCACGAGAGTTTACACTGGATAAACGCAACATTGCCGAGACGTGTCGTCGCAATGGCGAAATCTGTCGAAGTCATGGACGACTGGATTTGCTGCCCATTTGGCTGCTGGCCGAGCTCATTGCGACACCCCATGTGCCGCATGAATCGATGAGCTGCCAACTGCTTTTCTACAAGGATCCTTTCAAAAAATCACTGCTAGAGTCACTGATTATGCACTATGCCGGTGCTGGCGATGTACAAACTGCTGTGTTGTTGGCCTGTCTATTCGACAAGTGTCCAGCTGCTCTCATGGATATCATGGACGTGACTACTTGTAGGTTGCCAACTCAACTGCATGCACAATTATCACCGTATCATACGGTGTTGCCACTCGATTTCAAGTCATCCACACAGACACGTACGGTCACTGGGAACTGGCAACAGTTGAAACAGTTACGAAGCAATTCCTGGTCGGATTCATTAGATTGGCTGGACTTTAAGCTTGGTCAGGCAGATGCCTATGCCTGTTCGTTGATTCGGCGTACAAAGATGCCGCTCTTTGATCAATTCAAGCGCGTCTATGCAGACATACTCTTTGGCTGGCAGCTGCTCTCGAAACGTGCTTTAATCCTAAAGCATACGTTGCATACTCCGCCGCCACCGCAAGGAGTGGAATTTGTCACCGAATGCTCCGGATGCGCCAAGCCTAAGCGAACTCCCAAATGTGAGCCCTGTAAGAGACCAGTTTTATTTTGCACTCTTTGTTGTCTACCCGTCCGTGGAGCGGCCAGTGCCTGTCTCTATTGCGGCCATGGCGGTCATATGCAGCACATGATGCAGTGGTTCGAGGTGCGTGATAAACTTTTAGAATCACTAAGTCATTAATATATAATTATTTATTGTTTATTAGAAACACAGCGTTTGTGCCACGGGATGTGGTTGTATATGTTTGCAGCGCACAACGGAGCTGTTGCATCTTATCAGTTGATTACGCTGAACGCTCTGCGTTGTTGGTGCTATTATCATAGCTTTAGATATGGTGTGGAAATAAACATTTATTTGAATATCTTTTTATATCTTTCCTCTACGATGTTTATGTAAATTTCTGTACGTTTTTACACATTTTTTTAATTTTCAAGAAATACATAAACTTTATAGTGGAAAGAGTCTATTAGTCTTTAAGGCAACATTTTGTAACATTTTCATAAAAGTCGCTGGAAAATATATAAATAATTCGGTATCTGATTATATCTGTAATATACTTTTCAATTACATGGCCGGTTTCTTCATAATTAGCTAGTTAACGGAAACCTCAACCAGGCAGTCCCAAAAGCATTTTTATTTTCTTTTTCAAATACACAATGCAATATAATACATGTACTTGATTATTTTTTTAATTATTTTTATTGTTATAAATGTTATAGTTTATTTTTAGGCTTAGCTTAATATTTACGCATTTACTTGCAGTTCCGTAATTCTTTTAGTTTAGCAATCATTATAATTGTTTGTCACTTTTAAGAAAGTTCGTTCGGATTCGGAAATATTTAATATTGGTTTTTAAATATATTTCTATAGCTCTGCTTTAACGATAAGCGTCATAAGAAATGGAAAAGAATGTATATAAAAGCGCGCTAAAGGAACGAAATGAAAAGTACTCAATATTTTTAAAATATATGTTTAAAAAAAATTTATTTATATAAAATAATTGTAATTATTGATCACGCTAAATGAATCATACTTTTCTTCCTACTTTTAACGTTTTCTTCTTAGTTGGAAAAGACAAAATCGTGACGAAAACAAGAGAATAAGATCTTTTAAAAACTAAAACAAACACGCACAAAAACAAATGTTAACAAAAAAGATATCTAATAAAGATAGGAAAACTTTCAACTTACGCAGTCAAACTAAAAGAATTTTTTTCAAAATTGAAGCTAATGCTAGAAAATGGTTGCCAAACTACAAATAGTTGTATGTCTCAGTGTATATGTGTAGAAGGAGTCTGTGCATGGGATTTTTGGGGTCGAGAAAATGTTGTCATTGCCAGCTACTTGCGGGAGCAGTTTGCTCTTGATATCATTTAAACTGGTCACGATACGTAGCGCTGCACATGGCGATCAGCAGACGTACATTGCTGCATTGCGGACTCTTTGGGCAATTCTTGATGAACGTCCGACAATTACGATACAGTTCAGAGAGAACTTTAGGCGCATGCTCCCGTGTTATTGAATCTGACATGTTGATAGCCAGTAGCGCCTCATTGAGGTAACTATAAAAAATAAATAACGATTTAAATTGATGGAAAATAAATAAACCAAAATGGAATTTACCTCTGTTTAAGCTCATTATGATTGCTCATGTCGGCTGAGATTTGCTGGATGAGCGAGAGCAACACCTTTTGCTCCAGTCGACAACCGTCGGGTGCAAAGACCTGCATGCGATCAGTGTGTCGCAACGTGAATTCCACAAGATTTAAATCATTTGCAAGCAATGCCTGATGGAAGGCCTTGTTTATTTGACCCGCCAGCAGCATTTGCTTGATGCTTTCGCGAAGATCGTAGGTTGGAGCGGGTGTCACTGACTGTGATCTCATTGCCATATTCTGACTTTCCACATATTTGCGTAACTCAGCCCTTATGGTCTCCTGCACCTGACGGGCAAGCAGAATTTCCAAGCTCTTAACCTCACGCTGTGTCTCCAGCATGGCGTCGGTTAGTTCGGTGCGATGCTTCATCAAATTGGTTTCCACCAGCTGCCTTAATAGGACCAGTTTGTTGCTCAACTCTTCGCCATTGTGCGGCTGTGGCATGTGTTGCAGATAAGCATTAAACTCTACCATAACTGCAAAGTGAATAAAAATATTAATAAATTGTATAAAATCAATATTCTTTGTTGATTTTAATCAAATATTAGTTTTAAAATATATGTAATAGTAATGATGCATTTTAATACAAAATTAAAATAATATTTAACATAAATTCTAAATGAAAATGGAGTTTTTAATTATGTTTTTGAATTATTAATTTTGCGGTGTTTTTTTTTTTTTAATTTTTTATTTTTTATATGGGTTCAAAAATCACCGACGGTTTTTAATCATAAAATCACTTTAAAAAATCGAATCGATTGAATTATCAAATTCAAATTAAAACTGTTACGGTCACTTATTCCAAAATATAAAAAAAAATCATCTTTATAGTCCACCTAAAAATGTTAATATAAATTCCCTTCAAGGATACCTTAAGAAAAATATTATATCTAGGACATTTTTATTTTGTGATGTGCAAGTTTGAGCTATTCTTGTACTACTTACAGTCCTTAATGCCGACGCTAAATGCCTCGTGGAGTTGTTTAAACATGTTCTGCGATGATTTCTCATAAGCTGGAATTAGAGTGCTGCTCATGGACTCAATAAATGCCGTTTGCAGGCTCGTCTGTACTCCAATCAGCACGGATTTTCCAAATGCATCAAGAAATTGCTAGAAAAAAATTACAAATTTATTAGCTGTTCTTGAACTAAACTAAGTTTTTCGTTCATTACCTTGCTCTTGCACACTTGTGCAATGTTTTCTTTAATTGTCTTGTCGAACACATTTAATTTTTGAACAATTTCCTGTTGCATTTGATTCTGTAGTTGATCCATTTTAGCATTGACACGTGGCAGCACTTGACGCTGTAACTCCACATTCAGCACATTGCCAATGATTTCCGTAAAATACTTCATCACATACTCGTTGAGCACCTGCAGCACCGAATCACGCAGCACACGATTCTGATTCTCGCTGACAAAAGACATTAATATTAATACGAATAATAATTGTAACCAAGAACTTAAATTCAATTGCTAACCGTTCGTGCAGAAATTCAGCGAGTTTTCTTTTGTGCTCATTCTCGTAACGCTTTAAATATTGTTCCATCAGTTTAGATAATTGCATTTCAATTTTGTAAGCCAACTCGTTGACGCTTTTCGGTTGCAATGCAGCTGCGTTGCTCGTACTGCTGCTGCTAGGTTGCTGTTGTTGCTGTTGCAGTTTGCTAACCTCATGCTCCAGTTTGTTAAGCTGCTGCGATTGCGCCTTGACCAGATCTAAAGATCAATTACAGTTGAAGCAGTTCGCTATAAATTTAATCCTAGTAATTTATACTCACCCAATAATTGTTCCAGTTTGGCATTTGTTTCAGAATTGCCGCCTATATTTTCAATTGTTGCATTGTGGCTATTGTTGCTACTGCTTAAAGTTGTTGCCGTATTGTTGCTGTTGCTGCTGCTGTTTCCCAAAGTGGGTGGAACATTGCCATTGTTCTTGTGCTGTACAGCTTGCGACATGATCTGTGCAGCGTTTTGCAACTCTGCTGATTTCTTAGTCGGTGCTGATTGCAATATGGATGCATCTGGCAACCAATTGCCAGCTGTTTCCTCCAAGGGCGATGAATTGGTAAGCTCTTGCTCTTTTCTAAAAAAAAAACAAAATGGATTTACTTAGGTAAGAGACAAAGATTATCATAGGACACTTACTTCTTTTCGGTTTTACAGAGCATGAAGTAATTATTTTCCTCATCAGATTCAAGATTCCCGAGTTCTGGTTCATAATCATCAGCATCCTCTTGTGTGGCCATAATCTCCTGAACTTCTCGACTGGGACTTGATCCGCCGCTGGCCAAATTCTCAGCAGCATTGCGTTCCGGATTGCGGTCAATGGCAATAAACTTTTTGCGCGCCTCTAGTTTTTCTTTGAGCTTCTGTTGCTCCCGATCCTCAATTAAAGTGTTATTCATCAGTTTCATCAGATTTGCGTTTGCTGTTTCCGTTCCTGTTACTGTGGCTAACATGCGCAATGTTTTCAACACCTGAGTATCAATATCCGACTGATCTGTATTGGTAGTTGCTGCCACAGCTGTGGTATTGATAGTGTCTGTACCAGTTGTGCTATTACTGCTGGTGGCTAAAATTACGGCTGTGCTGCCACTTGCACTAAACGCATCCGGTGTCATGAGATTCAGTTGCGGATAAGCGCTCGCATACTGTGGAGATGAAGAGGGAGATTTATTCACTGCTGATGTTACATCTTGTGCAGCAGTAGCAGCAACTGCAACGGCAACAACGGAGGCCGAAGAGGACCCAGCTGAGTTGCGCTTTGACTTGGCAAAGAGCGCATCCAATGGCACAGCACTTGAGCCGCTGCTGCTGTTATGGGGTGAACTTGGCTCCTGTTTAATATCCGTGACGTGCAATAGTCGCGATGGAGTTGTCCCATCTGGAGTCAATGATCGTTTGTTGCTGATGCTTGCGCTCGTATTGCTGCTATTCAAACTTCGCTCATGCTTCTCTGCTACACACGGCTGGTAGATAATCTGGCACTCCTGCAGACTCTTGCCTTGAACAACAAACATGTGCACCACTAGGGCATCGGTGGTTGCATTATTCTCATCATCATAGTCATCGGGCTCCTCAAACTGATAGTAACTCTCGTTGGTACTCTTTAGTCGACGCATGCTTGCGTTCACAATTGAAAAGGACAAGATGCCAGAGCTGAGCTTAAACTCGGCTATATTCTGGATGCGTACGACGGATTCGTTGTTGCTAAGACCGCTGCCAGCATTTCCTGAAACGTTGCCATTATCAGAGTCTCCACTATCGCTGCCCTGATCATTGACGCTGCTATTAATTCCAACACCGCTGCTTATCTGCATCACATACACGGCCAGGGAGTCCAGACTGGATATAACCAAATAACCTGCACTGCGATCAATGCCCGCTATAAACTTGTACGGCTGCACAGGAGTCGGAATGCTGGCAACAATGTTTATCGTCTGCAGACACTCCCACAGTGAGCAATTCCACAATTTAATTTCTGTATTATGATCGCATGTGGTGATCACATACTGCCAATAGGCACTGTTAACGAGTAAGATTGTAAAATTAGTAATTAATTCATACAAATGATATATTATAAAAGCTGAAAATAAACGTATTTATTTTCTGAGATTAGTCAAGTAAGACTTTTTCAAAATAAAAAATTTTCTCGAATTAGTATATACTCACAAGATATTTGGATTACATTTTTTACTTTCAATAAATAATAATTCGAATAAAATTTGTGAAAGACACATTATCGATTTATACGAGCTAAAGTTCATTCATTTAAAATCAAATGAATATAACTGCGATCCTTTATATTAATAAAGTTATATTTGATTCACTTACTCTTCCACAGGTTTGTTAATATTATCAAGAAAGAATAACGAGGAGACAAGTTTCCCATCATGTGGCTTCCATTCGTGGAGACAGCGATGATTGCGCACATCGAATAAATAAATTTGATAGAAACGCACCAGGCCATCGGCACAGGCAGCGGCAACAGTAGTGCCATCGGGTGATAAAGCAGCGCAGGTTATTAATGAATCCTCCTCAATCTTTAGATAACCAGTTTCTAGAGCCGTTGGCTGTATCTGTCCGCGCTGCAAGATTTAAATATAAATACCTGTTCGCTTCTTGGAATGTTTTTTTTTTGCCAACTTACGCCATGTTCGTTAACAATCATCCTGACATGAAAGCATTGAAACTGTGTGCTGCGTGACCAAATCAACAACTGATTTTCATCCTCCTCCTCACCAGTGGCACCAATACCGGTGGCAATGCCACTAGAGTTGTGGCTGCTGGTGACATAGGGACACCAGGAGACCATATCAAATTCGGGTACATAGCTTGCAATAGGATCATCCACTTTCAATACAAGTTTGCACATCAAATTTCCATCGATTAAATCGATTTTATACACAAACAGTGAGCTTACATCGATGACGGCCAAGATACGTTCTCGTTCACTGTGAGCAAATTGTAGATCAAGAACCTCACCGTTCATACCCTTGATAAGGGCCCGCTGGCTGGTGTTGGTGTTGCACACACGAACCATGCCTTCCATGCCGGTGGCTTTGTTGTTAACTACAGGGGGAGAGTTAGCCATGTAATTAGGATTTGTATAATTTAATAAGATTTGATACTTACCATTGATAGCGTAGGCCAAATGCTTGCCGTCCCGATGCACGGCCACCAAATGGCCAGGATAATAATATTTCTGTTCCCATTTATAGTCGACGACATTCTTGAGCTTCACCTTTGAGGATCCACGTGCATGAGTACCGCCGCAGCCATATACTTTCGTATGATTCGTTTCGATGCTATAACAGCATTGCTTCCCATATGGCTTGAAAGTACTAGAGTTGTACAAAAGTCATAAATGATGAATAATTATGGTTAAAACACTGGCAACTTAATACATACATAACTTCAATTTTCTTGGAATCTGATTGATTGCCATTGGCGGCAATGATGACTCCAGCTGTGGCTGCCTGATCCTGTTCAGTGCTGCTGCTCATATTGAGGCGGGTTCCAATTAGAATAGTTGTT
The DNA here is from genome assembly GCA_018901795.1 of Drosophila sp. st01m. Lineage (NCBI taxonomy): Eukaryota > Metazoa > Arthropoda > Insecta > Diptera > Drosophilidae > Drosophila > Drosophila sp. st01m. The sequence goes on from JAEIFG010000269.1 coordinate 3,838,734, forward strand.
ATTTCTGATCCAGCTGTCGCTGTTGTTGTCTGCAAATTACTGTTGCTCGTTAATGCCGTTAAATGAGCGTTGGTATTGGTAATTGCTTTAGTAGTAGTATTTGTTGTTGTTGTCGCTTGCTTTGTTGTTGCTGTGCCTTTGCCACACCTTGATGATTGCAATGGCAGCGGCTTACGAAAGATTGCCAAATGTGCGAGCGCAAAGAGCGCGATTAACATTGACGCATTTACTTACTAGGAAGAGACCATCTATTGTTTACTTTTAACTGCATTATAAACATTATCATTCCATTGTGTAAACGTAAACTTACCTGCACCTGAGCAGCAGTTTCCAGTGCTCGCGATTTTGCTTTGCTATTGCTCTTCTTTTCTTCTTTTAGATGATCACACAAAATACGCACGCACGGAGCAATTGTCTATATTGTTTTACACCATTTAAAAAAATAATATTAACAAATGCACACGTAAAAAAGTAGTCGCAAATTTCGCGAAAATTTGCTCCAATGCCGCAAAGCGTTAGTGATGTGTTGCGGCGTATGCATCACAATCGATAACAACGTGCGTCTGTTATCGCAATGAATATCGCCCAGGGCTGCATTTGATTTGATGGGAAATGTGTGCCAAATTCAAAATAACTTGTTAGGTAAATTTTTTCTTATACGGCATATATTTATTGCATTTATCATTTGTAACATCAACTTAATACATTTATTTATTTTTTCATATATATGTATATATCCCTCAAAACAACACGCAATTATTACGCAGCAACGTAACAATATGCTTACATAGTGCTTAATATCACTTTTGTTTTTGTTTCTTTTCTTTTTATTTACTGCATTTAGTTGTAAATCTTTGAAATGTTTAACAAGTTAAAGATTTTTTTTTTTTTGATAAAAATAATATATAATATGCATTCATATATTGAATAGTTTAAGTATGCAAATGAAAATGCGCACGCATGTTCAGTAGATGATATTTGGTATATCATCATATAAATTCGAAGATAGCATACTTCTGGTCCGGTAAATTAAATATGTAATTGTTTTTTCATTTCTTTTGTATCTCTTTACAAATGCCTAAAGAAATTTGATAAATATACATAATATCAATTTTTGTATACATAGAAAATAGATTTTGAGAAAAGAACTTAACTTAAGCTAAGCTTTCAAGGAAATTATATTGGTTTCATGTGTGTTTGTTTGTTTTTGTTTTTTTTGTATTTAGTTTCACTTTCTAATACTTAAACATTTAAGCCTGGCTTACGAGCGTTACAATTTTAGTTTATTTTAGCACATTAAACATCATAATTTTGTTTTCATTGCCGGAATGAATGAGAAGGTCGATTTGTTTTCCTAATGGAACCAGGTTTCGAGCTATATAAAATTATAATTAAGAAATAGCGATTTAATGCCTGTGGGCAAATTAAGTGTAATATAGCAGAGATTGAAATGTGAATAATTAATTTAATATCCAAAGAAATGCAAAAAAGTAATGAAATGTGACTTTTGCAGTTACAGGTGCCACTTTGTGGGTCTACTATTATTTCAGGAGTGAATTTGAGAAAAATGTTTCAAATTGTATTTAAAGCGAACAATTTACCTTTAACAATTGATCATTTAGCTCTACGTGTGCTAAATAAAAGTATACATAAATTGATCTGCATTAATATGTATGTATATATGCATGTAAAGGCGGCACTATTGTTATTGTGTTTGTTGTTTGCATGATAATTTACTTGTTAATTGAGATTTAACTAGCCTACAATTAAATAAGAAAAACTCTTAAGCAGCGTGCAAAACAAAATTGCATCTCCATTCTCATTTATGCTAGTGTACGCAACTAACAGAATCAACAAATATAATCGCTGTTTTAAACATTTGTATGTGCACCACCGGAAGCAGATGATCCACCAGTTGTATTGGCAGTTACTGGCGCCGATATAGAAGAGTCGGCGCGCATGGCAGCAGCATCGAGTGCTGGTGCTGCTCCAGCTCCCGTAAAATTCTCCAATTTAAGACGCATCTCTTCCTTTCGCGTCTGCACGCTGAGCAGCTCGTCGCTGAGATCATTGCATAGATGCAGCAATGAGTTGTTCTGCTCCCGCAACCGTTGAAGCAGCTCTGTGGTGCTGGTTTGATTCTGTTTAAAAGATACATGTCGCAAGGAGTCGCTGATAGCCGTCACTCGCTTCTCAAAGTTCTCGGCGCTGGGCAGTTGCGATGCCACGGTGGACACAGCTGCTGCTCCTCCAGTTGCAACTGGTGCTGGAGTCTGTGGCTTACGGTAAACCTCAAAGGCTGAGATGCGTTGTTGTTGCGTCTGCAACGAGATACGTGTAGGCGGCACAAAAGCAGGCGGTGGTGGCACCGGCGGCAGTGAATGCTGTTGCTGCTCGGCAATGGCAATGGCAGCTGTGATACTTGCATTGGCGCTGCTGCTGCTGTCATCCAACTGTAAGATGTTACAATGGATTAGTCTTTGTACTTTAGTGATTAACCAGATTTCAATTTGTTAAGCTACTGAATTTGGACGCATAACACTAATGAAAGCTACTGCCAATTTGCGGATGCATTTTCAAGTTCAACTTTTAATTTCATAAACTTACAACGTTCGCGTCATCGGCAAAGTGCGTGAAATCGGCAAAACCCGTTGAGGTTTGCATATCGAAGCTGGCTTGCGCGGTTATCTTAATTAAAGCAGGTATATATTACAAATTGTTTACAAATATGTAAGAAAATAAATAAAAAAATCAAATTAATAATGGCACATAAGGTAAACCCATATTTCATAAAATATTTAAATTGGATAGAAAACGTACTCATATTCGGTGTACCGGAACTATTTTAGTAGTTAAAATTGTTTGATTAGAATTCACAAATAAATAAAATAAGTGAACTTATTTTTATACCCGTTACTTAAACATTAAGTAAAACGGTAAATTGTGTTCGTTACAATATAACAGGGATACATCTCCGACCCAATTAAGTATATATATTTTCGATCGGCAGCATCAGACGATTCTATATAGCAATGTCCGAATGTCTGTCCGTCCGTCTGTGTAAGCGCCTAGATCTCAGAGACTATAAGAGTAGAGCAACCAAAATTGGCAAACAGACTGCTGTATATCCACCCAACTGAAGTCAAGTTGGTCTCTAACGTTATATGGTATATTACTATCATCCTACTTATTCACATATTTAATTTTCAGTTGTATACAAATGCTGATGATACATGTACAAATGTCAACAATCGACATACAAATACATACTTAGCTAATTTTATTTATTAATTTAAAATATTAAAAAAAAAAAAATTGAAAATTGGAAATTTCTCATTTGTGATCCCTGATATTAAGGTCTTCTAATTTTACTTACTTTAATTATACGTGACTGAGCTGTTAATTAATGGTACTTTGTTAATTTTGTGCTTGTAAACACCTATTAAAAATTATACATTTAAAACTTGTTATTACTTAAAAAATAAATTTCTGTTAATAACAGCAACAGTTATTATAATACATCATAGATATAACGTTATTTTAATGAACAGTAATTCAGTTAATAACAAATCCATCATCATTATAATTTAAATGGTATTAAGTATGTTAACACCGTTGTTGTTGGTCTAATTTTTTTACCAGAACAAGTAGATAACAGACCCACAGTCAAATCTACACTTACTCACAAATTAATACATATCTAATCTAACTGCCAAACTCACCTCTGGTTGCTGTGCACTCGCTGAGCCCATTTTGAATTTATTTAAATCCAAACTGCTGCTGCGCGTATGTCGATGTGGTCTTGGAGGCGGTAAAGGTGGTGGTTCCTTTTTGGCAGACGACGTTGTTGTTGAATAGACAACTGGCAATGGGGTTGCCTGATCTGATGGCTCATTAACACCAATAGAACCGATGCTTGGCTCCCGTTGCGGTGGAGGCGGTAATGCGCCAATGTTTTTTGCTGGCAGCTTCTTAGCCTGGGGACGCTGTATGGCGCGAAGATCACTGCTCTGCATAGAGATGGAGTCGCGATCGCGATGCGTTGCCGTTTGATTGTTCTGATTATTTGCTGTCGTTGTTGTTGCGCCCATTGATTTGGGGCTCTCCTCACGCAGCACAACAACGCCATCCATGTCATTAATGTTTCCGGCTTGATCACCGGAGGCAGCAATAGCTGTGCCTTCAGATAAACAACACAGATTAATTTTTTACGATTCGTTCCCAACAAAATAATTATATTAATTTTATGATTTCTTATTTTTATCGCGATACTATTTGAGATTTTAATTAAATCTTGTATGAAATAATTATTATTACCACAGGATCATTACCAAGAAGTAATAGTTGGAAAATATCTGCTAAGAAGAGTATAATTTAAAGGATCTGCTACTACGAAAATGAATAAACATAGTAGATCAGCAAAAACAACGAAAGCATTTTTTACGGGTTTACAAAAACTTTCTGCCTAATTTTAACATTAAAAAGTCATAATGCATATTATTAAAAGTTCAGAAAACAAGAAGATAAATTAAAATAGTAAAATAATTTTAATTTATTTAATTGAACCAGAAACATGAACAAAGACTCACCTATGGGCGTCACACGCAGCGGTACGGGATGCAGGATTTGAGGATTGGAGCCGACATCCTGGGCAGTGCGTTTCATATCAAACAACGCGGGTTTGAGACCGGGACTAGAAACGGCAGGAACAGCGGCTGCGGCTGTTGCTCCAACAGCTGCAGTTGCCGCCGATGTCGTTGTGGGAGATTCGCTGAACTTGGTCCACTGACTTGCATCATTGGATGCAGCAGCTGCTATTGTTGCTGTAGCTGATCCCGTTGATGTACCTGCTATTGTTGATGTAGTTGGTTTTTCCACATTCGGTGAATTGGAAATGCTGCGACTTTTAAGTGCAGATGGGGTCGTTGTCACCTCACGTCTCGAGCTGCTGTTGCTAACTTGAGAGGATGTGGAGATACTGCTCAGATTCATAATGTTCTTGTCATTGGGTACGGGACGTGGTTTAGCTTGTGTGCTACTAATGATTGTATTGTCCGTATGCTCGTCATCGTCATCGTCATTCAAATGCAGGAGATCAGCCTCAGGCGGCTCTTGAGGTATGTGCGCCGTTGATGACGACGATGATGTCGTTGATGTTGCCAGCACATTGGGATGCAGACAGTGTGGCAAGCTGCTTGGCAATGGTATATTATTGCGACGCAGCACAACCAGATGCATGGCAGCTGTGAATTCGGATAGGCTAAGTGCACCGTCGCGTGTCACGTCGCACAGCTGCCAAATGTGTCGCAGCTCTTCGACAGGAATGCGGCTCTTCTCAAAGAAGTTGCTTAAATATATATAAAATAAAGAAAAGAAAAATCAATTAAGAAAGCTGTACTTGACTTGTATTTAAACATGTATTTAATCTTTCAATGAGATGGGTAGGATTACTAATAATAACGAATGAAACTTATTTATTCCCGTGACATTTATTTATTTACATGATATCAATATGAAATTAAATTATTATATTATAAGTTATAACTTACCGCGCTGCCTGACCAGATAGTAGACCGTGCGGATCACGCTGCACTGCTCGGAACTGTTTATTGTAGTACTCTCGCTGCTCCGGTGTTATTTGATATAACGTGATCAGCTCGTTTTCGTTGTCGTCATCGTCACTGCTGTGACGATCTGAAGATTCCTCCTCTGTGCCCAGCAGCTGTCGATGCTCATCACCGAGCCACAAAGTGTCCTGTGCCCAAGGGCGTTCCGCCACGCTGTTGGTGGGAGTTGGGCTGTCGCTATTTGTGCTCCATGCTTCTGGTGAGCCGCCAGCGACACGTCGACGCTACAAAAACAATTGGTTAGTTAATATAAATATCTTAATCATATTTGCATAATTTTGTGATAAGATATACGCACAGTTTCACGGCTACTGCTGCTGTTTACAATGACAGCATCAGCAGTGGCCATCTCATCAAAATCACCGCCACAACTGGATTCGTTTGGCTCCACTTCGGAATCAGTGCTGGGCACATCAGAGGTGTCCTGCAAATGCTCTAGTTGTTGTTGTTGTTGTTGATGCTGATGCTGCTGAGAGTTCCGACGCAGTGAGTTACGACGATCTGTTGGTGGCGGCGGCGGCAATGCACCTAATCCGTTCTCGCAGTTGACCGCAGGAGCCGTGGCAGAATCTTTCCAGCTGAAATGTGGCAAAGGCAATGGCACAGTGGCGGCTATGAGCTCCTGACGCAACGGCATTGCGGCCTGATGAGCCGCGATCAGCTTGAGGCATGAATAAAATTGGGCGCGTGAGATGTGTAATGCGGTCGCGGGTATGCCAGCCAAGGCAGTGATCTATGACAAATAATATGGAAATAATTTAGCAGAGCACGATCCCGTCAATTGATGCGACATAAGACCTACCTCAATCACTGTCTCGTTGGCAATGTCCGCTGATCGATAAAGTTCCGTTGCTTTCAGCATGGGAACTTTACCGGTATTCTCGACATCGCAGCATTGGAACAGTTCGCTATAGAAACGTGTTTCGGGCTCCGTCAGCGTTACCTCCTCCATAGCCACCAACTTGTTGCTGACTCCAGCGCTCGTATTACTTTTGGTATAAGCTAGCCACGCCCGTTGTCTTTCTGTTACAATGCCAATATGTTTGTTTATTTATACTCTTAACTAAACAAACTGATGGCTCAGACCGTGCTCCCCTCGCTTGCCGCAGCCGCTGCTGTTCGTTTATCGGTGTCGTCGACGTCGCTGCTTCAGCGTAGGAGGAAAAACGTCCAATAAGACAAAACGGATGAAACTCCAAATTACAGCTGTCTTGACAACGTATTCCACGCACAACACAGGCACCAGAGCCAGCAAGTATAATGTGCACACTAATGCATAACTTGGCACAGACAGTGCATTTAATAAATTTCAATTAGCACTTTTTTAAACTCCACAATTTGCAAATCAATAGCAACTTTTACACGAACTTTTCGCAAACTGTTGTGCACTGTGATGGCAGTATTATCGATAAGAATCTATTGATAGTGATGGTTGATAATCGTGTATATGCGATTTATTGGATGCATAAATCTATTGTTACCGGCTTGTATTAACCAGATTTTGAATTAAGATATATACAAATTTTAAAATACCGACTTTTTAAAATTATTACTATCAGTGTTAGACACATTTGTATGAGTGACAGAGCTGTGATGAAATATTAGACAATTGATCGATATTGAAAATGATTGGAAAATTATCGCATAATTGTTCATCTTTAGTTTCGATAGCTGAGTATTTTGTTATTGTCTGCTTTTTGTGTAGTGAAACGCAATTTATAGTATAATTTTGTAACAAAACGACTTCTAGTGCCTAATAGTCATAGACATAAGGATATTGCTGTAAATTAGTCAAAAATGTTCTCTCGCAAGAAACCAGAGCCTCCAAAGCGTCGACAACATGATTTGTCACAGGTAAATCTATCAAAACTGTCGTCAGATATTTTCAATTTATTATTATGAGTCATGCGTTCCCTTCCTTTCAAACACAAATAGTTTGGGTTAACGGAAATACCAGATGACTTTGATCCCAGCGCTGGATATGGTGATGATGATGTTGGAGATAGCGATCTGGAAGCTGAGCTAGCTGCTATTGCAGGTGGGGGAGGACCAAAACCTAAGGCAAAGCCAAAGCCAAAACTGTTGCCCAGCAGCGATTTAGACAGAATGATTGCAGATAGCATGCGTGATGTCAGCGATGATGATGACGATGATGACCTTGAGAATGACAGTGATTTGCTGGGTGAATTGCATGGCATTACAGGAGGCGAAGAGGAGGAAGAGGAGCATCTGACTGCACCGGCTGCTCCAACTATTGATCCAGAGCCGGTACAGACTTTTTTGCCCACAACCACAGTAGATACGTTGAGCATAATCACAGCGCGGTTGGAAATGTATAAGCAGGCTGAAGCCAATGCAAAGGCCGCTGGAGAATCTGGCAAGGCGCGACGTTTTGCCCGCGGACTAAAGACACTGCAGGATCTGCATAAGCAGTCAGTTGCTGGCAGAAGTATCAATGTTGATGACATTCCGCCGGAGGTGAGTGTGAAACCAGCAGGCGTGGCAGCACCTGAATGTGTACCGGAGGAACCAAAGCAACCAACGCGTGCCGCGCCTGCGCCACCCACACCAAGTACACCACCGGAAGCAGTAGTAAGTTCGCCAGCCCCAGCTACACCTACGAAGGCAGAGACACCTAGCAGCCCATTGGTGTCTCAAATGCGTCAACGACAAGGTGAATATAAAGCCGCGGCACTGCAGGCTAAAAGAAACGGAGATACGGCAAATGCCCTGCAGTTTCTTCGCATTGTGAAGCAATTCGATGTGGTGGTCAAGATGTGCGAGGATGGCCAAGAAGTTGACCTTAGTGATATGCCGCCTCCACCCGCAGAATTTCTTGCATTTATGGCCAAAATGCAGAATGGCACAGCCGAAACCACTACAGCTCCAGCAGTTACAGCTCCAGCTCCACCGAAAGTTATCGATACTTCAGAAACACCTTCATCCATGCTTGAGGCACTACAGCAACGTCTAAATAAATACAAATCCGTGGAGGAGGCAGCCAAGGCCGAAAACAACACTAGTAAGACACGTCGCTTTGGACGTATTGTCAAGCAGTACGAAGATGCCATCAAACAATATAAAGCCGGCAAATCTGTGGCCTACGATGAACTGCCCGTGCCGCCAGGCTTCGGACCGCTGCCTTCAGCAGATGCAGCATCATCTGCCACAGCAACTAAACCTCCAGCACCTACACCACCAATGTCGCCTACATCACCGCCTGATACAGCAAGCACTTCAGCCGGAGGCACACCTTCCAGCTCTGGCACAGTTACACCAACAGCTTTACGTAAAGCGCCTTCACCATCTCAGCCCAAGGATTTAACAACACGCACCTCGGGCAATCAGCAGAAGAGCAATCTGGCGGAGCAACAAATGAAACTTTTGCTCGAACGCCAGAAGGAATTTAAAGTGGCCGCCATAGCAGCAAAAAAGGCAGGTGAAATTGACCAGGCAAAGGAATATCTGAAGATCTACAAAGGCTTTGAATCGCTACTAAATGCTGCCAGTAGCGGATTACCCGTGGATCTAAATACGGTAAGTTAAGCTGAAAAAAATAATAAATTGGAATCCCTATAAGATTATTTTAAATTCTACTAAGATTAAGACGTGCGAATCCAATTCTAAATCAGTTGTGAAAACAATTTGGTTCGGAAATCAAAATTTTTAAATGAATATTGGACAAAATCTAATTAGAAGAAAAAAATTAGTAAAGCAATAATAATAAAATGAAAGCGATAGGGATTGGTCGATTTGATTGGGCGAGAAAAACGTAGGTAGAAATCGTCCACAACAATTGAAACCTACGATGAGTTACAAATATATTTTACGCTTACAAAAATATTTCCTATTCAGCTGCCAGTGCCGCCTTCTCAACGGGATAATCTAGAATCATCATTTGCCATTGTGTCGGCAGAGGAATGTGATCCTAATGATGACATTTGCGAGATTGGTGTGCGCATTGAGGAACAGCTGGCGAAGCAGCTAATGATGTGCAAAAATACACGTGATCATCACAAGGCCATGGGCGATGTGGCCGGCATGAATCGATTTGAGAATCTTGCATTAACCGTGCAAAAGGATTTGGATTTAGTGCGTTATTCCAAACGCAAGAATCAAACACTGCCCAAATTCCATTATGAAAAGCGTTCCTTTAATATTGTCCATTGCAACACGGATTTAACGGACAATGAGCTCGAAATTATTGTTGTACGTGGCATCAACTACAACGTGACCAATGCCAAGGAGGTGGACACCTATGTGCGCATTGAATATCCACTTTTGAATGTAAGTTGACAACGTATGACTCGAGTTTGCGAAGTTAAGTTCTATCTGCTTTATAGGATGAGGTCTTTAAGGCAAAGACAAATGTGATTAAGGACACAGACAGTCCTGACTACGATGAGCGCTTTAAGGTGGATATTCAGCGCGGCAATCGACAGTTTAATCGCATTATCAAACGCCACGGCGTCAAGTTCGAGATCTACTCACGAGGGTAAGTCCTACGCATTAAATGTGAAATATTTATTAATCAATAACTAGCACTTCAATTACTAATTTAACACGTACTAATGCCTACCGCATATACATATCAATCAATCTAGGTGAAACGGAAGAAACAAGTAGAGCTCATTGAACTTTGTGAAAAAAACTTGCGCATGAAGGGTTCCCTAATATTCCGGACTCTTGAGCTTATTAAACTAAAAACTATAATATATAATTATTGATATTTAAAATTAACTTATTTATTTGAACCTTTTTCAAAGTTGTAAATAATATGAAAAGACATTTTCTTTTATTAGAAATTTTCAGAACGACTATTTTAAAGTTGTAATTAGAATTAACAGAGATTTAAATTTAGTAGAAATCTTTATTAAACTTATTCTGATTATATCCATCTAAATTTAATTGATAGTTTATGAATAAGGAACATTTTAATTTGCCTTTTTGTAGACGATTTTGTTGTTTTGAAATTGGTTTTGGAATTTGCTAGACGATTCTAATTGTTGTAGCAATTTTGTTTGAAAAATTTGTTAATGAGAAATTTTTGATAACTATCACCTAACATTATAATTGTTATAACAACAATGTAATGTTCGATTTCCTTTGTTAAAATTAACTACTTTCATTTTTAAATATAGAATTCAATTGAATTATTTTCTGTTAAGCTTGGCCAACTTTTAAGTTTAGAACACGCTCGTTGATTCTCCACAACATATCCATTATTGATTCCAAACATTGATTCCATTATTCAGATGTTTTAATATATATGTTTTACCAACTTTTACGCCACAAATCCCAACAAAACTCATTTCAAATCGCGCTCAATGCAACGCTAAAATATTGCTAAAAAATAAAAATAATTAATCAATAAGCAGCTGCAGTATTGATTGTTGTGGACTAAGTCGTAAACTGCCCGTATGTTGTTTCAGAGGATTCTTAAGGTCCGACACGCTAATTGGCACCATCAATGTCAAGCTGGCGCAGCTAGAGACAAAGTGTGATATTCACGATACCTTCGATGTGAGTAAAATAAAAAATAAGTAAACATAATTGAAATCTACAACAACTATTTTGTATAATTACAGCTGATGGAGGGACGCAAACAGGTGGGTGGCAAACTGGAGATCAAGGTGCGAGTCCGGAATCCCATATTGACCAAACAAATCGAGCACATCAATGAGAAGTGGCTGGTGCTGGATACCGAAGGCTAAACTTACACTTCATTTTGTATATAGTATATATTGTTTATGTTTATCTCAACAAAATTTAAAGTTTTTATTGCTCTGTACGCTTTGACCTCTCGCTTGAAGGAGGCATTAATAAGGTATTACACACATCCACATACGTTATTTACTATGTATATTTCTATAAATATTTATGTATATGAGATACTTTTATTGTTGACAAGGCGTAGCGCTGCTGTAAAGTTTTGTGCCCCATTTTAAATTCAGTTTCATTCCAAAAGTTGAAGATTATAGAGAGGAAGAGTTTTTTGGAGGAGTTTGGAGGAACAGCTAACGCCTTGCGACCAATTAAAGCCTGATTATGTTGCATCTAATATGACCGATATGTTAATAACCCATACAATATGTTTGCTTTGATAAATTTGTTAATTATAACTCGAGATATTCGACTATTTGCGAGAAGGCGCTGCTCTCATTGAATACATCCTTTCCACGCACCTTATAGAAACCTGGCACAAAATAATTTCATATGAGACTAAATGTCGATTTTGAATGGGTGTTTACGTACCGTTAACGCTACCATTGAGACCAGGTGCATATTGAAACGATGGATAAGGCAGATGCCAGCCTTGAGATATTTGCAGCCAGTCGGAGCCAGCACGTTCTCTAAACCAAACCTCGTAGCTCTTCAGGCACTGTGTGGATCGCGGCTGTTCGCTCCAGCTGATGAACACCTCACGCTGCGTCACCTCCACAATCTCCAGTTGCTGTGGCCGCTTTAATTTAGGCCACGCCGCCGAGCAGACCCGTAATAGCATCACCCAAGGCAATGGTAAGCTGGCGGAGTTCACAACCAGCTCGCTGTTGTATTGCCAAATAGGTCCTGTCTCATATAATCTCGGTGTCTGTGTGCGTCGCATGGCCTCCCGCAAGGTGGCATTCGGATATGCTGGACTGCCCGCTTGTTGCCACACTTGCACCGGATCTGTGCTGTGCGGCACTAACAGCTCCGTGATAAACGCAGATTCATTCGCAATGGACATATTCAGCGTATACTTGTGATGATAGGCTGTGAGCTGAGGTCCCGCCTGCTCCGGGCTCAGAAAGATGGTGGCCATATATTGGGCCACCCCATTGCCAGAGACACTTCTCATAACCTGCACACTATGTTTGCTATCCATATTGACCAGTTCCAGATCCGATGCACGCGTGCCCAGCTTAGCCAGCATGCCCAGTGCAGCATAGACGGGCTTCTGGATGAACTGCGAGTGGGGCGGTTTCGTCTCATTCATGCGGAAGTGCGCCAACAGAGTGCTAAGGGATTGGAGAAGAATTACCAAAGAATTGCCATTATCACAGTTGTCCAACTTATGGACCACGGTCTTGTTAGTGAGGCTTGTAGACTTTTCTGATATTGTAACAAGAACACGTGCTCAGTATTCACACATAAAGGTGTGTACACAGATGTGCCACAGAAAACGCAACCAACCCAAAATCTCCCAAGAGTGCATAGAGTTTTGGGAGTTTTACGAGACTTTCGGTTGGATCCGCCTTCTGTTGCCTTCGCTGTCGCCTCTCTCAGTCAAAATGCTCTGTGTAGTACAAACAAAATTGGATCCGATGAAGCGAATACTCCAACATAAGTGATGAAATCATCATGACACTAGGAATACAATTTCATAAGTCATTGAGCTATATAACCTTCAATCATTACGTGGCTGTAAATTAGGCGAAAAATTCCCCTTAAGCTGGTTCATTAAATCACTTTAAATTACTTATTCCGATGTGGTGAGTTTTAACTGACATTATTTTTATAGTTGGCATATTTAATCACTTAGTCCTCTTTGAGTCCCATTGCAAACTTCGTGGAATCGTGAGGAAAAAATAAGGCCAGAGGTGAATCTTGATACAATATGAATCATGATTAAAATATAAACACTTTTCACAGCTGCCATCTATAGTTTTTAGGTAGATATAGGGCCACGAAGCCGAGGTGCTTACCGCTGATTAAACTCGTGCGGATGATAGCTGAGAAAGGCGTTGTCATGGCTGATAGACTCCAGTTGATCCATGAGGCCACCAGCGAGCTTGGCATGCCAATGGAGCATGACAGTGGACATCAACGTGGCCGCATAACGCACATCCGCCTGGAAACTACGTGGCGTGCTCCAACCAGCAATGGGATCCGCCTCACTGAATGGATAGAAAAGCAACGCTACAATTGGAATCGATAGGATTACGAAACTCACTTACTCATTGGCCACCGGCAGCTGCTGAAGCTGTGGATACTCATGGTAGATCTTTGAGAGCAATGCGAGAGAACCGTTTAGAATTTCTGTGGCACTGCCATCGATTCCCTTGCGATGATAGGTGAGTATATCGATGGGGCACTTGGTCAACTGTTTATTGCACACCTCCAGCAGCTGCCAGCATAGCGGATGCCGCTCCTCGGCCTTGAACAACCCAGCGGGACCACGAAGTGCTCGATAAAGTTGCTGCTGCCGTTTGGACTTGCGACGACCTCCAGCCTTACTCAGACCACGACGCACTGCCTGCACATACTCCAGATAGGAAGCGGCGGTGAAGTTGATACGATTGTAGCCACGCAAATCCGGTTCGTTCCAGGTCTCATAACGCCAGCTGGATAAGCGAACGGCGCCATGTCGAGCTACATGTGGGAGGAAGTGTTAATGCCGAACGGTGAAGTCAATAATCTCTGGTGGCACTCACCCAGCTGATGATTGATGATGCTCTTGACAAAATGCTCCCAGAGAAACCAGTTGCGCTCGGGATTAGCCGTAAACACATGACCGGGATTGGCCATAAATTCCAGCACCGGCGACAGATGCAACTCCTGCAGAAAATCGACAAATTTGTCGAACTTGTCATAGTCATAACGCGGCACACCATCTGTGCTGTATTCGAGGAATTGCACTAGCTCCAGCAGCCAATGTATGCGTATGTGTGTAATCGCTCCAACGGGCAATGCTGCAATCTGGCGAAGATTCAGCTGCATTGCGGGCGAGTCCAATGATTCGCTTATACCTTTGTGGTGGATATCACCAGCGGGACAGAAACCAACGCCCGTCCAGAAATGGGGAAGCGTATGATAGACAACATCGCCACTGGTGTAGTGGGCGTGGCCAAGACGTAGAGCATTCAACGTCAGCAGCAGCAGCAGCAACCGCAGCGGCCACATGATTAATGATTAAAAATGAACAGTGTCAATTTAATGACTATTTGAATATTGTAAAATATGTATTAAGTATTTAAGATGTGATTTGCTCGTATTATTTTTAAATATTGTTATTGCGCGTTGATTTGGCTGATGATGATGATAAGAGCGTTGTGTTGTGTCTGTATCTGTTGCCGTTGCCGTTGGCCGTTGACCACGGCCTTGTCGTGACGTCACAGCAGCCGAGGGAGGCAGCAACAGCAGCAGCAGCAACAACAGCAACACCAACAACAGTAAAGCAACAGCGTGCCAGTTTCTCCCCAACAAACAACAAAAAAATAACATGGATGGCAAGGGAAAAAAAAGAAAGAAAAAAGTTTGCCGGCGCGCCGCATTGATTGAGAATTGCAATCCCTCATTAGGGGTGGAAAAAGTTGCCGAGGCGTGCCACGAGGCAAGGCGAGGCAGGTATCTACATCGCATCCACATCTTGGCTCTCACGTACGCGTATGCCATTTACAGACGTGTGCAAAATAATAAGAACGGCACTATTGGATATGATACTTTAATAGTGTAATAGTACTATATTACAAAACTTTAAAAACTCTTTATTAAATACCAATATGTACAGACTTTATAGCCCTTGTAGTTTTGATGACTTAAATTAATCAAAAATGTGTGGTTTCAAAATATGTAAGTATAAAGTGCGAAATGGAAACAATTTTTGATCATCCGGACTTTAATTCTTAAATATCTTGCAGTTCAAGCAACTTCAACTGCTCCTCCACTTCCTCTCCAATGATACCTTTTTATTAATTCTCAATAAAATTAATATATTAGAGATGATATGGTGCTCCTATTATTTTGGACAAGTCTGTATATCCCACTCGCTGAGGGGGAAGTGAAAGGTGTGACAAATATTCCTACTTTATGCTTGCGGGCGATAATACGAGTGTCTACCCGTAGCTACATAGCAATTACATGCCAAATTTAAGGGGTAGGTATTACACACACACACACACTCACACACTCACTATGTTGTATACATAACACCCATGAAAGCTTATCCAAAAGCTTATCTCACATCTTAACGCCTAATCGTTTTGTCATGCTTCCAGCTGCTCCAAGTCGCTTTATGGGCTATGAATTTTCAATTTATTATACAAGTTATTCCATTTTCATTATTTTACTCCCCTCTGTTAATTTCGTTAATACCCAACCGATTTGTATCGCATTTGGCGTCGACGTTTGAGCTCTTAATTAAACGATTATAATTCTTTATTTGATTATTTAAACTGAATTAAAATTGGCTTTTTGCTCGCTCAATATTTTATATTATTATATCATTTTTAAAGTCTTTATAATATCTGAAATTTATATAATTCTCTATTATTGCACTTTTGATATTAGTTCTTTTATTTTACTACAAATGTAATTATGTCTAAGGCTATAAAAAGTTAAAAGTTCAATTTTCAATTTTTATTTTATATTTACATCATAAGATCATTAGATTGAAAAACCTATTTAAGTAATTGTTTGATGGAAAGCACAAGTTCACTATAATAACAACGAATATGATACTTTGTTTGTCAGGTCATTTCTATAGTAAGTCGAAAGCTTTAATATAAAGATAGTGAAAAGGTTAACTTAAAGGTTCTGAAAGTTTTACTAAATGATTTTTTGTTGATGAAAAATGTGTTCATATAATGGATATCCATTTACGCTAATAACAACACTTGACAGTAATAGGAACACCAAATGATGCACACTTACCTAAGCAAAGCAAAGAACGGTGTCTAGTTTTGAAAACTATACTCAACACTCGATTTTAGTGCGTTGAACTTATATGATCACATGATGAAAATCCTGCGGGATATTTGTATTGTGGCGATGCCCACACAGTTGTGTGCGCTGTTGCCTTTCTTCAGTGGAGATCAGCTAGATAGCTTTAAGATCAGCACTGGAGGGAAATTCTATGGTTTCATAGTGGCATTGGTTCTTCTGGTTACCGGAGTGATCTTCTGCGAGGATGTGTTGTTCGTCTCGAATAAGTATATGTTGATGACGCATTTAAAGGGAGACACGGAGGACATTAATCGGACCATTGAGACGCTATTCTGCATATGCAGCTATACCGTGATTGCGGTCTCTTGTGTCGTCAATGCATCCAAGCACTATCGCACTATCAGGGATCTCTGCAAACTGGATGAGTATTTGGTGGCACAGGGATATGTTGGCAGCTATAGTTGTCGTTATCTGGACACAATGTTGGTCCTTGCCGCTGCGAGTGTTGTCATCGTTGCCTTCTATTATATACACTTCCAAAGCGACATTGATCCAAAGCGAGAGTGCATCCTAATTATGGTCTACAGCTTGCAGATGACATACTCCAGTCTCTTTGCTCTCTACTTGCGCACCATACTCAAGTGTTTGGCGCAAAGGATTGAGTTCCTCAATGCTCGCCTGGATGATTTTACCCGACAGGAGAAGCAGCTTTACTCCAAAGAGGATTGGCTGGAGCTGAGCAATCTCATCGAGATCTTCTGCAAATTTCGCTACATAAATGAGAACATGAACTCAATAGCTGGCGTTGGATTGCTTTTCTTATTTGGTTTCTCCTTCTACACAGTCACCAATCAGAGTTACCTGGCATTCTCTACACTCACAACTCCAATTCAACTGCGAAAGAAGTATGATACCATTGGATTATCCTGCGCCTGGGTATTTGCGGAGACTATCATTATGGCTGTCATCTGCAGCTCCTTCGATTGCCTCGCCTCAGAAGTGAGTAAATATATAATCTATACTTTAGATATACAGAATATTCGTACGATTACACAATGTGTATGAATTTATGAGTGTATTCAAATTAATTCAATAAATAAATCGATTCATGAGTGTGCTGTCGTTTTAAAAGGATTTGAATGTATTCATAAAAATTTTCCTATTCGAATGTAATAATTGAATTTTGAACTATTCGTTAATATATTATTCGCGGAATCATGTTTTTAAAATAATATGAGAATACAAAATTTGTACTTTGGGTATTTACATATATAAGTACTTTTATGTGTTTATTGAGTGGAATTCATTCATAAGTGGATTATTTAGGAATTCACAAAAGCTACTTAATAGTTATATATTATTTATGTATTAATATTTATTCGTATCAAATATTAATCAATTGGAATAAGAAATCTTTGCAAAGAGCTGCTCGACTTGACTGCTGAATGTGTTCATGAGTACACTCAAAAGTATACATGAGTGTTCTCAAAATATGATAAATAATCTACAGAGGAATTCCAAAATGTAGGAACTACCATATTCATAAGTGTTCATTCAAATGTGTGCATTCAAATGGGTTTATTTTAGATTGTTGTTGTTATTGAATTTTTTGTTACAATAAGCCCACTTTTAAATTAATTATTTTAATGGAACCTGTCGCCTGTCGCCTATGCGATAATCATGCCCCATGGCCCTCTGTTTTCCGGATCAGATAAGAACGAGTGCGTTTGAATCGCGTCCCCATGCACTTACATAAATTCCACATCTAGTTAGTAAAATCCTGGCGACAGTATACTGTCGGCAATGAGCCCAAACACTTGGATAATTGAAATGGCTTCGCACAAATCGCGTTTGCATCCACATTCACAATTCCATCCAAGTCAACTCTCGAATGATGCATTTGCTCGGAGAGGAGCACCATCCGAGAATCCTGTCTTCGAGGATATTAGCACCATTTTAACGGTGCTGAAGACTTGCGGGTTATTGCCATTTTACGAGCAAATCTCCAGCTATGAAGTGGGACCACCCACCAAGACCAACGAGTTCTATTCGTTCTTTGTGCGTGGTGTGGTTCATGCATTGACCATATTCAACATATATAGCCTGTTTACAACCAATGCGGACCAGTTGTTCGCCAATACGGAGAACGTGAATCAATCGGTTGAGATTCTGCTCTGCATTTTCACCTATACTCTGAGTGAGTTTCAATTATGATCGTTTGATGATCTGATCGTCTGACTAATCGAGACTCCCATGTCCTCCAGCTGTCTTTGTTTGTGCTCGAAACACGAAGAGCATGCTGGAGATCATGAACGAGATTCTCAAGCTGGACAAGGAGGTGCTTCATCAGTTTGGCGTTGTGCTCGGCAACACTTGCAACTTTTCGGTCAAGTTTCTAATGGTGATTGCCTGCTGCCAGGCATACATTATGATACTTCGCTTCTACACGGTCGAGGGAGTCATCACACCCACCTCCTACATCCTGATTGCCTTTTATGCCGTCCAAAACAGTCTCACCGCCACATACATTGTCTTTGCCTCCGCTCTGCTTCGAATCGTTTGCATCCGTTTCCAATTCGTCAATCAACTGCTCAATGCCTTCACCTATGTCCAGCAAGAGAGACTGGCGAAGAGTCGTCGCCAGTTGGTCTCAGCCATGGAGGATTTCCCAGAGGATTCACTTTTCATTTATCGCACTCACAACAAATTGTTGCGCATTTACAAGAGCATCAACGAATGTTGCAGCCTGATTATCGTATGCTTTCTGGGGTATTCCTTCTATACGGTGACCACCAATTGGTACAATCTGTTTGTCCAGATCACCAACAACAAGGGCGTTGTCTCAGCTTACATATTGCAGTGGTGCTTCGCCTGGCTTTGTTTACACACCTCCCTCTTGGCACTCCTGTCGCGTAGTTGTGGTGCCACCACCTTCGAGGTGTGTCTGAGTGTTGTGTGTGTGTGTGTGTGTGTGTAGTGTCTTTCTCTAAATGAGATTCCTCTTTAATTTCAGGCGAATACCACATCTCAGATATTGGCACGCGTTTACGGCAAGAGCAAGGAGTTTCAAAATATCGTAAGTTTCTAATATCGTAATCTTTGAACAAAGTAAAACTCGCATATTGCAGATTTCGAATATCGTTAATGTTTTTAAGCTAGCTTGAAACTTAGTTCAATTTAACACAAAAAATTTAGTATCCCAATTTTATTCATTGCTTATTCTTTAATTTATGATTTTTAAAGTTAAGAGTAGAGTCGCCTGAATCTTTACCATATTAGTTACCCTGTCCACTGCCAACGAAAAGCAGACAAATTAAAAGAATTTAAATTTATATTTAAACCAAATATCGTAAAAGTACCCTTAAATTAAATCGATAAAAACCGAAATGTTAAATCGACAACATAAAAAATAGTCAAATAAAGTCGAGCTACGATCAATGGTCAAAGTATCGATATATCCCTTTTTTGCAATAAGGAATTAGGTTCCGGCCATATTTTTACTGAAGAGATTCTTACAAAGACTCGATTTATATCTCATTCAACAGATTGACAAATTCTTAACTAAAAGCATTAAACAGGAGGTTCAATTCACAGCCTATGGATTCTTTGCCATAGACAACTCTACTCTATTTAAGGTAAGTTTCCTTTTTTAAATGATAACAAACTTTGGTTATATTTAGTTTCTTTTTTTTTTTTTTAGATATTTTCGGCTGTTACCACATATTTGGTGATATTGATCCAGTTTAAACAACTCGAGGATTCAAAACTAGAGGAACAAGAACAAAATGAAACCTAAATGTATATTTTATTTATCGTTCAATGTTTCAATTTATTAACTATATTTATTACCATTACAAATCTTAACTCAATTTTACTAATTGCATATATTGATTTATATAATGTACTCACAAGGTCAAAAATCAAGACGCACAAACTTTCAATTACATAAATAAACTGAAGACAAATGCATTACTTGCATTAATTTCTGTCGATTAATTTAATTATTTAAACAGTTAAGAAACCGACGCCGAAAACCACAAAATTTTTAATGCAAATTGCAGCAAAGGTAATAGAAAATTTTAAAACTTATGAATTTATGAAAATCTTACATTTGTGGTTGTTGTTAATTAATTAAGCTATAGTAAGTGCTATAGTTCTAACAGTTCAGGACTTTGGACTTGCGACGCGTTTCCCCAAACAGGAATGAACAAATGCGATCCAATGCAAATGCACCAACGATATCCACAATTAGCACAGTGAGCAATGTCATGCGGAACTGCAAATTATAATGGTTTTTAAATAACAGGATGTTAACACATGTTAAAAAATTAACTCACATTTGCTGGAAAGTCGACGATCTCAAAGAATTGTGTCAGACCGGGCACAGCGCCTGTGGTCAGGAATATGACTAAAGCAGCCGAAGCGCCAATAGCGCACATCAGCATTCGATTGGCGCGCAGGCTCTCCATAAAGGGATGTCCCTTTGAAAGACAAGAATCATTATATAATTAGTAAAGGAACATATTTAATCAATCAGTTGTAACTGACCTTGTAATTAACTGCAATAGTGGCGACCTGCAGTGATATGCAAATGATATAGACCGTGCTGCTGACAATGTTCGGATCATATTTGGATTTCTCTTCGGTATCCATATCAATGTACAGCTTCACCTTGCCCACTCTGGAAATATGAAAAGCAATAACAATATTAAAACGCCAAACTATATGATTTTGTTTCGCTAAAGACTTTATCACTGTAGTTTTTAAAACAATTTAAGTATTTATAGGAATCGCAAATATTTTTAATGAGTCGAATAAGAATCGCATTGGAGAAAAATGGATGGATATGGAAAAATCATATATGAGAAAATTGCAGATCAACTATTTTTGGATGGGAAACTGAAACAATTTTTTATTTTTATTTTATAAAAAATAACTTTCAAGATTTTTTGGTTATTTTAAAAAAATTAAAGTTATGAAATAACATAACTATTAAAATAAATTTCTACTTTGACTATAAGTATAATCTAAA
This sequence comes from Drosophila sp. st01m, assembly GCA_018901795.1. Lineage (NCBI taxonomy): Eukaryota > Metazoa > Arthropoda > Insecta > Diptera > Drosophilidae > Drosophila > Drosophila sp. st01m. Next base: position 3,860,040 of record JAEIFG010000269.1, read on the forward strand.
AGTTATTTACCTGGGTGGCGCCAACGCCGATGCTTCACTGGTCAAATAATAAAGTGCGCCAAAATGCACAGCGAATTGTGTGAGAATAGTGGAAATAGTGTATAAATTGAATATGTTTGGCAGTGGTGCAACCTTCGAAAGCGTTTTCAGCGGCTGCAATAAATTATTTCATTTCAATATTGAATTAAAGAAAATATGTAGATTTTAAACTCACCTTGGAGCGCGTGATAAATAGAAAACAGGCGGCAACAAAGATACCTTGCATGGTGGCCTGTGTGTCACTGAATTTGACACCATCAATGTAGAGCACGGACTGGCAATAAGCCTGAATTAGAGCATTTAAAGCCAAAATCTTGAACATCTGCAGTGTGGTCACCAGAGTGCAGCGACCCTGCTTGATTATGTGGTTCACTGTGAAAGAAGAATTGATTATGATTAATTTTAGTTAATTTTTATTTAAGTTAGGATGTAAGTGTTTGATGGTGTCTATAATAATCTATGTAAGGTCTTAAAAATATTGTTCTACGCACCACACATGATAGATGACAATTTACTGGTGAATGGCGCCGCAATGGATGCATCGCCCAGCTTGACCATTGTCTGCTCCTCCATGTCGCGTATGGCGTTTTGAAGACGCGCCTGCGTTTGATTAATATGTTCCTGGCGTCGACGCAAGGCACGCTCCCGTGGTGATAGTTGTTGATTGGCCGCTGTTGCCGCTGCAGCAGCTGCCGTGGCAGCTGCATTAATTTGTTGCAACTCCTCCTCAGTGCGCTTACGCTTCACAGGTGCGCTAGTCAACAGAGAAACCCCTACATGAGCATGCTTCAAGGCACCCACATCGTTAGTTCCATCGCCGCACATCAACGTATAATATCCAAGTTGCTTCAGTGTCGTTATAATGTATTCCTTCTGCTTGGGCGCAAAGCGAGCACAGACCGTAACCTGGGGCAGAACATGTAGCATGTATTGGTAATGTGAATGCTTTAAATAATGCAGTCCCTCGCCGGTTATACACAAATCGTGTGTGGAAAGCAGCATGGATATGTGCTTGCTACTTTTGGCACCGTCAAGTTGATAAGTGCGATCACCATCCACAGTCACCCAGGTCCACTCATCCGTGCGTCCCTCTTGTGGTGGTGTTAGAATCACCAATTTCTTATTAGTAAATCGTAGTTCTCTTGCCACATGACAAGCAGTCAACGGACTATCGCCCGTAATCATAAGCACTTTGTGTGAACTCTGAACAAGCTCCTTTATAACCGACTTAGAGTCGGGTTTCATGGGACACGAGATGATGACAAAGCCGGCAAATGTCAGATCACATTCAACTTCCTCGCGTTTCAGTTCACGAATACGTTGACCTCCAAGTGTGCCAAACTCCTTGATGCCCAGAGCCATGACACGGGCACCTCGTCGAGCGTACTCCAAATATATCTATAAATTGAATAAACAGAAACCGTGTTACTTATTCGCACTTAATTAAAACTATTCATTCAATATGTTTAGAAAAAAAACGTAAGGAAAAACGGATCACAAAGTTTATAATTTAGTCAAAATTACAATTTACCAAATTTTTCAAATACATTGTTGTTTAATCAACTTTCTTTAATAATCATAATTAATTTATATAATTTACGATTTCTTTTGTAATAACTATAACTAATAGTAGTTAAACTTGATTGTTAAAAAATTCGAAAAATTATGTCGTTTTCTCAAATTTCAAACAACTATGAGTAAATACTATTTTCTAAGAAAAATAAAAAGAATTGGATATTAATTGTTCAACTTCTAACGACCACTGAAATACAACGATCGTCATATTAAAAAAAGTACTCACCTTTTCATAATCGCTGGGCACAGTTTTTAACATGCCCATGATGACCTCTGGAGCACCCTTAACAGCGCCAATGTAGTTGATATCATTAGAAAACGGCACTAGGTAACCAGCCAGGACAGACATGCGTTTCAGAGCTGAGGAGAAGTAATAACGTTGCACAATGCGCAGAGGCTTAAGTTTGCCACGTTTGGGGATTACACTGTCTGACTTGGTGAGATTCCAATCAACGGCTGCCAGAGCGGCCTTCTCTAGAGGGTCACCCACCAAGCCATCATCGAGCAGGGCCAACGAATGACAACAGGCCAGCACTTGAATAGTGCTCTCCTGTGCCTCATCAATGGGGGCACATTTACCATTCGGCGTGAGCCCCGCAATACCCTCCACCATCAGATTATCCGTCGTAAGGGTGCCGGTTTTGTCAAAGCAACAGATTTGCACTTTGCCGGCAAATGGAATGCGAAAAGGTTCCGTGCAAAACACGAATAATTTTGTTAATTGAATGAGCGACGTATTTACGGCTAGTGTGAGCTCAATGGGCAGATCAGGCGGTATAATTGAGGTCAATATCAATGCACACTCCAGGAATAGTTTGTAACGACTGCGCTCCGGATCCTCGCTGCCCTTGACCCACACATAGGATGCGGCTGCAACGGCAAATACCATCAGAAAGGCAATAAAAGCAAAGGTCTCGGCATTGTTCTCCGTTGCACGATTCGCACCAAAGAGAATAGTACGCAGCAGTTTTCCCTGGGATGTGTTGAAACCAGTGCGAATAACGTAGCCAATGCAACCACCGTCAGGAGCTCGCATCGATTCCTTACTAGGTGCCGTGTGTTGCACCACCTTAGTGCCGCCAAAAAGAACCATGAGTTTGCCGTCGCCGTCGACATCCAATTCAGTGTTAAGCTGTTGCAATGATTCCAGAGATTCCTTCATTTGTGGCACTGACTCTCCAGTGAGCATGCTCTCATCCACAATGCAGCTGCCACGTAGTATTACCACATCACATGGCACAATATTATCATTCTGTGAACGCGTTATTGACACCAGATCGCCAGGCAACAGTTCATCGCTGCCAATATGACGCCATTTCTTTTGTCGTAGTGCGTATATCAAATAGGGTTTATTGCCCATTTTGCGTATCTCGGACATGTTGCGCAGTTGCTGCTTGACAATCGTGCACTCGAAGGCAATCAGCATAAATAATGTGAAGAGGGAATAATACCAGAAATCATCCATGCACCACAGGCCTACTGAAAACACTTGGAACACAAAGAATGGTGCTGTGGCTCGCTCTATGAACAGCTCATGAAACTCGGGTACTACCATGTCCATTTCATTATTGCCATAAGTCTGAGTTGCCGTCTTAATTGACTGCTCCGTCTCCAGGCCATACGAGTTGGCATAAGAGCTAAGCAGTTTATTGACTGGAAACTCAATCGCACGGAAGGTTGCCTTGTCCTCATCCCAAACGTATTTGGTCTTCTGGAATACTAAATAGTACTGCTGTGTGCCATCCTCTAACTTCAAACTGCGTATTGGTACAATCTTTGAGTTGCCATTGTTCTCCGTGGGTACAACTTTGGCCAAGACGCCAGGCGCCGGCTTTTTAACTCGTCGACAAGTGAGAAAGGCCAAAACATGCACACTCCAATAACAGAAGAGCAGTGTGAGCACATGTAAAAATGCTATAGCCACCACTGCTATAAATCCAATATCATTCCAGGATGTTCCCTCAGTATTAATCGTCGACACAGCCGCCGCCGTTGATTCTGCCTTACTAGTGTCAACGACATCATTAAGTAATTCACTTTCGTGGCTTTTGTACACGTAGATCCATAGATAAAATGCGGTCAAATAGAGCGGAACAAAGGGCAGTATCACACCGCTTAGTGGCGTTGGTTTGCGCACGTGTAATGTCACATATTGCACGAGATCGTCCAGAGCGCTTGACTTTAATTTCGAGTACTTTTTATTGTTTTTGTTGTTGTTGTCGCCGGCAGCGCCGCCCGTTGTAGCTGCCACGCTCATCAGTACTGCTTTTCTCTTGCAGGCACTCCTTCCTCCTAGCCTTCGTGTGACTGCAGTGTGTGTGTTTCGTGTTTTTATTTACCACTTTATTGCAATATGCAATAACTCAAAGTTCTTCAAAGTTTTGGGAAAAACGCTACGTTGTCGCACAGCTGCTTGCGTGCACTGCTGCCCACTTAGCTATTTTATAGCTAGTTCTAGCAATTTTCAAAGATCCTTTGCTAGAAAGAATTTAAAATTGATATTAGCGGGAAATCTGGTTATTTTTAATATATTTAAGTTATCTTTGGTTCGGAATATTATTTATTAAAGTGGACAATAGTTCCTACAAAAACTTATTTAGATGCTTTTTAGCCAGATACGGACATTTGTTCTCTAAAAAGTTGGCAGTACTGCTGTGGAAATAATAATTTGGTCCACGATTCTTCCACCCTGGGTAAATGAGTCCCCGTAAGGCCTTTTCGTGCGAAACTTTAGTTGTATGAAACAGGTTCTCTATAAGTTATTTGCTATGTGTAATTCTTCAAATATATTTTTTAGATATAAAATTCTTAATCGCTTTCTCTCATCAATAAATGAAAATTTTATTATTTAACTGAAATTCAAATTTGCAGCAATAAAAATTAATGTGTTTGCTAACACTGTCGCTAAACGATGTTTATATCGATATATATATTAGAGCCCTGACTAACAGCCCTGATTTTTATTGAGAGTTGCCGCACAACATCATAAATTTCATTTACGACTGCGACGAAGTTAATCAAATTATTTATCAGTAAATAATCAGCGTTAATTATCTTATTATAAATTATAATTAACACGAAGTTAGGTAGTATAATGTGAAAATGCTAAAGTACATCAAAAGGCAGACGAGTAAGTTAATGACGCACAGTGTTGAAGTTGAAAAAGAAATCAGTCTTGTTTGTGTTTACGTTTTTACTGGTGTTAATTCTTCTTTCTACGTGCATAAAACCAGGCCGCCGACGCAGCTCTCACGACTCGGGTGCCAATGATGATGATGTGGTTGATTGTTCGGCTGCGGCGCAAAGCGTCATTCGCTGCGCTCGACAACAAGTTTCTGTGATGAGGTTTTCATGGAGGAAGAGACGGAGTCGGTCGCAACGTCCGATGCAGTCAGCTTGGCCAATAACAGTTTGCTGAATTTTGTGGGCGCAGCTGTTGATGATGGTAATGAGGCAATGGCATTTGCAATACAAGACATTTATCATTCGCACCTCGAATATCTTATACACTTGCTGAGATTTGTATTCAATTCTTCACTGAGAGTTTCTATGACATACATATATTGTAGTCCGATATTAGCCAATTATAGTTATCCAATATTAAACATATTTTGTCAATACGTGTAAAATATCGACACAACTAATTGATCAAATTATAATACCCTCAACAAGAGTATAAAAATGCGCAAATGCATATGGTGTGTGACTGTAAATTTGCTGTGATCATTTCCGGCACCCTACACTAATAGGTATTAATAAATAACACATTCAAATGGCTTATCACGTTTATACTTTTTTTTACAGATATATTCAAATACAGTTCCCGTCTGTCCATGACACTGGCGGCAATTGTCAGCGAACCCGATTGCTTGAGCTACTTTGTACAATATTTGGAGACACAGAATGCGCTATCGCTAATAAAATTCTATTTGGACATAGAGAACTTCAAAAGAGCGGCATTAACTCAACTACAGCACGAGCGGGCAAATGATATACCCACGATTGTTGCTGAAGTTGTTGAGGAACAGATTGAGCAACCAGTTGTTCATCTATCCAATGCCGTGGAAGAGGAAAACGATGTACCTGAACTCAAAACACTTTGCGACTTGTCTATGCGTAAACCACTAACCGATGATGAGAAGAGTCGCATATATGCGGAGACAAACAAACAGATTCACAATAAACCAACAACTGAAATGACGTGTCGCCTCAAGGCCAACTCAGACCAGGGAGCAATAAGTGCAGCGAGCATTAATGATGCAATTTCCATTTATCAAAAGTATTTGATTGTTAATGCTCCACAAATGGTTGATCTGCCCATTGTCATACTGGCACACATATCGCTGCTGTTGTGCGGCAAGGACAGCAGCAAGTTACCCCACCAGGCGATACCCGCTAGCTGTTTCGATGAGGCACGCGAATATGTGTTGCAACAACTAGAACGAGACCATTTGCAGGGCTTTTTGCAGAGTAACTACTACTGCAAGTACTGCGTGGAGTTAATCGAGGGCAATGTGGCGACGCTGAATATTTATGATGTACTCTACGATGAGCTAGCACTTTTCTACTTGACCGAGTACCTGGAACAACAGCAGGAGCGCGAATGCCTTGAGTTTTGGATAACAGCCATCAACTTTCGTAAGAGCTACGATGATCAACGTGCCGCACAGTCCGATGCGATGATAATTTACGAACGCTACTTCTCACTGCAGGCTGAGTGCCGACTTTGGATGTCACAAAAGTTAAGGATACGCGTCGAGCAGGCAATCTGTGCTCCCGGTCAGCTGGCACAGGCCTTTGATCTGGCGCTACGGGTCACTGCTAAGTATTTGGAGCAAAAGCATTTTGCCAACTTTCTCAAGTCAAACATTTTCGACAACTATGTGAATGAGATGAAGGCCAGAATGTGTCCTCAACTACCAGTAGATATTCCGGATTGTTCCCGCTTGCAGCACAAACTGAGCCTGCGACGTGCACCCAAAGTATGCACACAACAGCGTCATCGCAAAGCCATGTCCATGTCAGACTGCACGCATATCTCTCAGCACAATACACTACTGGCTGGACTGGATACATGCCACAAGCCGAACAAACAACCGCAACAAACCACAACGACAGCAAACATGAACATCGATGCCAGGCAACTAACAAATCCACAAATGCTTTGGCAACGTCCGGTAAGCGCGCTCAAATTCGGTCACGTCAACTCTCTAGGCAGATATGAGAGAGATTTCGAGGCCGTGGATGCTGTTTCGACATCGAAGACGCCAGCCTGGTCGTTGAGCGTTAAGAATGCGATGCGTAAACTTGTCAATCTGCCGGAAGATAATGTACAGGAAGAGATCGCTTGGCAAGTGGCCGAGATGATTGTCAGGGATGTGACGAGTATCACATTGCAACGCAAAAATTGAATGGAGTACCACAAAAGCTTATTGCAATAATTATTTAATTGTAAACTAATTTTATTATTATTACTATTGTTTTAGCGCTCAAATAGTTGACGAATCTCTTCAAATGCACAAAGTCTCTCTAATATTCAAAAAATACACACTTTTTTTCCAAAATTTACACTATTGTACAAAAAACCGAACAAGGCCCGATTATAGTTTGTAATTATTCAACTACCGAAGATGCTAAATTATTTTTAAACAGAATAATTCATTTTGTTATAAAGCATATGAATCTGCTCTCTCTTCAACGCTCGCTCAATCGTTATTTAAAGCACATAAATCATAAACAATCTTAAGTTCCCTTAATTTTGTACCTAAATTTATGCATATGTAATATGTATGTACATCTTATATTATATATTTCGCATTACGCATATTATTTCATATAGAATAACACAAATATTTTTGCATAACAAATATAATTGTTACCAAATAAACTTTTTTCTAAAATTATCATTACATTTTTCTCTCTATAGGTACTATCGAAAATAATTCTTTTTATTTTTAATGCTGCTGTATAAATTATGAACGATTTTTTGGATTTTATTCTCAGGTGGCACATCGACGATCTCTTTTAAAAAATAAATCAAAAACTCAAAGAATTCGGCTTTATTGTGATTTAAGTCCAAAAAATTTTCAATTAAATTTTGATATCCCAAATTGTTTGCTTTTTAAAACGCTGTTGACTAACAAAAGATTATCAAATTTCGTGAAAATCGTTTATGATACATATGCAGCAGTCTCGTTCGTTTGGAATGTACGCAATGTATGTAGCAGGCACGTTACTTTTGTAAACTACCGAAAGAATTTTTCAGGCTGAATAATATTTTAAAGATTATATGAACTGGCAATATACACGTGTACCTGTCGAAAAATTAGAGGAGGACAAGTACGTACAATGGGATGGATTCTGAAACAATCTGTCTATTGAAATCTCCTTAAAACCTTAAAAAATACCAGACAACTTTAATTTTATTTAGAAATTGTTAAAAGTCTCATATTTATAAATTGGATTACATGAGTTTCGAAGCAAACGTTCCTTAAATACTTAAAATAAATTAACAAATAAATATTATCTTTGTTGATCTTTAAATAAAACATTTAATGAGTAGATATTGGCATTTGCAATTATACTGTATAAGATACTTGTATTTTGTTATAAGTGTAGAGTGATTCTTAAAAATATTTTATTGTAATTATAATTTAATATATATTTTTATTATGATCAAAAATAAGAGCTTAAATTAAACTTTTCTAGGAAGCCCTGTGCAACTTTTCCGAAAGTTTCCGGGATTTTCCGATTCATTTAGATTACATTTTTCAGGCTTCAGTTTTTTTTACTCTTTACTCTTATTTACGATCCCTGATTCAAATTTATTATATGTATTATATGACTAATAACCTCTGTGGTTGCTGGTGAAGAGATGGATGTCAAGATGTTAATTATCCTCTGGCAGATGGTTTGTTTCGCTAAACCAACGCAGGATGCGCAACATCGTCTTGGCGGAGTACAAGCAGAATGGATACTCACCGTAGCATCCTTCGGAGTTGCCACGTAATGCTAGGCCACGACTGAATGCACGTCCAATTTTGGCAGGCGCCAGTTCCAGTGAGGATTCCAGAAAGTTCATCAGCATCTCGGCTTCGTTGGAATTCGCTTCAGCGCCAGACATCAGCTGGCAGATAAGCGACTGCAGGCACTCGAAGGGATCGCGGGCTAGGATGCGTTTCCAGTCAATGTCTGATGAAGGATGCAGAGCGCCCTCAATCTTTTTACCAGGCAACCAGCCCAGTTGTCGCCTCATCGTCTCACGTTTGCCACGTTGCAAGCCGAGAGCACCACTCGCCGCTCCAGCCAGACTGGGAAGCCTCTGCAGATTCAATGCGGAGCTAGCCTGTCCAGCCAGATTGGTAATCCCTTGTATGGGCCGTATTCGAGTCCAATCCTGTGCCAACAGATGCATCATATACATGGCACCCAGACCCATGACGGCCATAATAACAAGACTGTACAACTGCTTGATAGGATCAATTGCTTGATACGATTTACAGGACTGAAACTCACCGATATCCCATTCCAATTGAAAGTTTTAAAATACGTCCGATTAGCTCAGATGCCAACACTTCAATGTGAAGGCTTTGGGCTCAGTTTGGCGCTTAAGGCCGCTAGATTCGTGGCTGGCTCCAGTTTGGCCAGGTTAACAAGCCACGAATTTGTTTTGGCCATGGCTAAAACCAGCCGTCCACCACATGACATAATGGGCAACATCCCCGTCCAGGCTTCAAATTTGTTTTCGCCGCCAAACGAGTTCGTTAAGTTTTTCTTTGCCATTTTCTTCACCATGCGTGTAACTAGTTTTCCCAACCACTTGATTGCCAATTGTTATTGTTTTTAGCCAAGTTTTTTGCTTTTCCTCTTTCTATTTATTTATAGTTTTTGGAATTTTTTGTGCGCTAATTTCAATGTTGCGGTCAAATATATTGAACTTTAGACATGACAATGACCATGGCAGTGGGTCACATCTCACATCGCTCTTACGACACAGGCTTCCTCGGAAATGTCATTGACACCAGTTGGAAAAACGTCAAGTATTTTGGAGGTGTTTTGTTTTGACTGTTAAATTTTTACCAGATGTGATCCGTCAACTTCAAGGCTACAAATCGATGGCAAAATAAAGAAATTGAAAGTGATGCAAAAATGAAATGCGTAAATCATAATAGTCGATTAGGTAATACCCTGTAAATTGCCATTTTCAACTATACTTAAAAACGATTTCCTTGAATTTGTTGAAATAATGTTTAAAATTAATTTAAACAATAACAATGATTTGAAAGCAATATATTAAATTATAATTCTAAATATAAAAAGTTTCTCTATCGAACTTAATTCGAAACTTTTTTTTTTTAAAACCTGATCGATTTTATTCACAAATATGTATATTCCAAAAATAATAATATGTTACTTTTGGTTGCCTAAAAGGCAATGCTAATTTACAATTAATTTGCTTGTTTTAATATTAACGCACAAATATACAAAAATAAATTAATTTTGATAAGGATAGCATTGATATCATTATTTTTATTACCTATTATATATCTGAACGTGATCTCAACCTAATAGTATCATAACGAACATTAAAAAACTAGCTTGAAAAATATGACAATTATCAGGAAACAAAATAACTAGGCCTGTTTAGTAGGTAAATTATTTCAAGCTCAGCTTTAAGCTGTGTCCAGTAAACAATTTGAAAACTTTAGCTCAAATAAAATCCAGTTGGAAGGAAAGCTTTTCCAAGCACATATAAAATGAAGTTGGGCACAAGGCGGCGGCTTTAGTCGTCACCAGGAACTTCGACGACGCGTCACGACGTCGGAAGATCTACGGAAGATTAGGAGAGGAAAATTGGAAAAAGAAAACCACGGCAAGGGGAATTGAAGAAAACAAGAGTTTTGCTTGCATTGTAGATTACGCAACAAGCCAAAGTAAAGTGAAAGCTATTTGAAGTGATTGCTACGGATGTTGCATCACACCTTGCCACTTGGTGCAGCACCCACAATAACAACAACAACATAGACAACAGCATAGACAATTGATAATGTATTACGCCGTGATCTTCTTTGCCGCAGTTGTGCTGCTCTTTCTATTTAGCGGAGTTCGGAAGCCGGAAAAGTTTCCGCCAGGTAAGTGAAGTAACAGTTTAAGAGTTTCTCGGCAGATAAAACTACAGACATAGATTATGTGTGGTAGCTTCTTAAATATACATATTAATATCTACACTGAAAAGTTTGTAATTATTGTTCATATTTATTGTGAACTGTGGCAAAAAATGAAGATTCGTTAAATTATAAATAATGAATTTGAAATTTAATATTCATTGTATCGGTTAGTACTCTGCTATTTTAAATGCATGTGATAGGGAGATGGAGGCATCTCCAACACTATAAATTAGATTCTTTCTTTATCAATAGCAACAGCCGAGTGTATATGTATATCAGGGATCATTTGTTCCACTTTTATCTATCTATCTATATTATCTATCATCCTACTAATCGCATTAATATCGACAAAATAAATACGAGTTCCTAAAAGTATGTAACTGATTTTCATTAGACGCGTGAAGATTACATGTAATTTATGGGGTCGGAGATACCTCCTTCTTCCTGTTACATACATTGTAAGGAACACAATATACCCTTTTACTAATTGTTTAAGTAACGGGCTTAGAAAGTGTGCTGAGTTCGTGAGTTTTTCTATTTTTTTATGCCAAAGAGCTTATAATTATCATGTTTAAAATGCATTAGGCTGAGAAAATTTGTAGTTTTCAATTTATATCAACGATTTCTAAGGTTAGATTAACTCACTCAAATCTAATCTGTTGCAATCATTGAAATACAGTTGCCATTATAATAGGAATATAAACACAAGAGTTATTTGCAGTGAAAGGGAAGAGGTTTACAAATATCCGAGTGTATGAAAGTCGAGCACACTCGGCTAGATCGTGTTTGCTTGTGAACTTTATACTTGCTTCTGATTCCTATTCTCCACTAGGTCCACGCTGGTATCCAATTGTTGGCAGCGCCCTGCAGATCTCGCAGTTGCGCATGCGCCTGGGAATGTTCTGCAAGGTGATTGATGAGCTCTCCAGGCGTTATATGAACTCATATGGCTTTTATGGGTTGAAGATTGGCAAGGATAAGGTGGTAATAGCGTATACCAACGAGGCCATCAGTGAGATGATGACGAATGAGGACATTGACGGTCGTCCCGATGGCATCTTCTATCGCCTACGCACATTCAACTCTCGCCTGGGCGTGCTCCTTACCGATGGAGAGATGTGGGTGGAACAGCGTCGTTTTATATTGCGACATCTAAAGAATTTTGGATTCGCCCGTAGCGGCATGATGGACATTGTGCACAATGAAGCAAGTTGCCTTTTGCAAGAGCTGAGGACGCGGGTAACTGCAGCTGGTGGCAAGCAGGCGAGGATTGAGATGCACGATCTGACCAGTGTTTATGTGTTGAACACACTGTGGTGCATGTTGAGTGGACGACGCTATGAGCCGGGCTCCGCAGAGATAACCGAGCTGCTGGAGACATTTTTCGAGCTCTTCAAGAATATCGACATGGTGGGCGCACTCTTCAGTCACTTTCCAGTGCTGCGCTTCATTGCACCTGACTTTTCCGGTTACAATGGATTCGTGGAGAGCCATCGTGCACTCTATGCGTTTATGGGCAAGGAAATTGAGCTGCATAGGAGCACGTATCGAAATTATGATGAGCCGCGTGATCTGATGGACAGCTATTTGAGGGCCCAGGAGAGCAGCGATAGTGTCATGTTCAGCGATGAGAGTCTTTTGGCCATATGTTTGGACATGTTTCTTGCCGGCTCCGAGACGACCAACAAGAGTCTGGGTTTCTGTTTCATGCACTTGGTGCGACAGCCAGAGATCCAGGAGCGTGCCTATGCTGAGATCAAGGAGGTGGTGGGTTTGGAACGCATACCCGAGTGGTCGGATCGATCCAAGCTGCCGTATTGCGAGGCCATTACAATGGAAGCGGTACGCATGTTCATGTTGCACACATTTGGCATCCCACATCGTGCTGTGTGCGACACTCGCTTGTCAGGCTATGAGATTCCCAAGGACACCATGGTGATTGCCTGCTTTCGGGGCATGCTCATTAATCCTGTAAACTTTCCGGAACCAGAAATATTTGACCCGACACGCTATTTAATCGATGGACAAATAAAATTGCCAGAAGCCTTCAATCCTTTTGGTTTTGGACGACATCGTTGCATGGGCGATTTGCTGGGACGACAAAATCTATTCATGTTTACCACAACGTTGTTGCAGCACTTTAAATTGGTTGCCATTCCAGGTCAGATGCCAGAGGAAGTGCCGCTGGAGGGCGCCACGGCGGCAGTCAAGCCATATGATGCAATGTTGGTGTCCAGATTGACAGAAGCAACTTAGGCTATTCAATTTGAAAATACAACCGAAATAGGGTTGTTCATGAAAATATTGATTTATCGATTGTTCATTTGTTTGACGACAAATTATATCAATATTATTGCAGATACTATCGTACACTGTTTTAACATCCTATATTCTAATATTCTGGTAGTATCCATATTTCTGTCGAAAACCTAATAAAGACTTTTTTTCATATCAAACTAATATGGATATTGACATTTTTTAATGAAAGGAAAGCATATCGAAACTGTTATCGTCAGTTAGATGTTAATCACTTAGCAACGATATTGATATAATTTGTAATTTAAATTCTTCCGCCACAAAATTGTAATTTGAATTTTGAAAATAAATATTAATTAAATAAAAGCTTCTGCATTTTGTTAATATAAGTTGGCTTAGCATTTAAATGAAATAAATATAGAACTTGGCAAACAAGACTTTGAATTAAATCCACTAATCCCATTTGTTTAATTATTCAATTCGAATCGAATAGCTAACACAATTAAGTTACATTCTCTTAGTGTGTTTTCAATTACTCTCATAGTATTTCTATAATTATTATTGTTCATTGTTGTTTAGTTAGTCTACAAAATTATCAATTATTTTTGATTTTTGATTTTTCGTTATGTCTTTTTCTGTTTGTTTCACATTGATCATTCAGTTCAATATTCAAATTGGCCTCTGGTATTTTGCACGTTCTCAGCAAACAACAAAAGCATTTCATATGTTCATACAAACTACAAAACTAACTTTAAGCACTAAAATTAAGAACACAAATACCGATACAAATATATGAACAAAAATATTTCAGCTTTGTATTAAGAATGCGCATTTTACTCGTAACAATACATATTTCACATCTTGTCATTCCGATACACAAATTTTTGTGTTTGTTATTGTTATTTAAAGCTTTTTGTTTATATGCATAGGTATTGTGATTTATGCTTGGAAAACAATTGTTGCTCGTTCCAAATCGTTCGATCCGATAAGCTTATAATGTATACGGTTTTGAATTATTCACTTTCATTTTCTTTCTTTCTTTCAATTTTAAAAATTTAAGTTTGTGTTTCTTTGTGTTGATATTCTCACTCTTGAGCCTGCGGCTAGACACTGGGCTTACATGATCTACATATACTATATATATATATATATATATATATATATATTTCTTCTCAATTTTTTTTTTATTTGTTAATGTATATATTGGGTGTATATATGGTGATATATGAGTGTGTATAAAAACGCTAACAATTGTTGTACACAAAAAGCAAAGCCAGCGTTATTGATTCATAACTTAATTGCACATTTTAAGCATTTCTATAAAGTAACATTAACTTTAGAATATATATGTATGTATATTGATATATATCTAGGCCATTTAATGATTTCATTATTTTTGCACACGCCGGCGCTATAACGATCTTGGTCCAATATTCCAACGCGCGAGAGGAAGAGTACGTTATATATTAAACAAACTGTAGGTTTCATTTAGATAAAAGTTAAGGTGAAATAAATAAAGATGTGAGTTAAGCTCAGGCTCAGGCAGGCAAATACATTTGTTCGCCTGTCTGTGCAGTGAGCTTTTGAGGGATATGTTTGGTTCTAAGATTAGAATTAGAGTTAGATTTAGTTGTAGCTTTAGCTATAGTAGTAGTTGTAGTTTAAGAGACTAGGAGACTAGCAAAGCATTTAACATTTGTGCAACTGCAAACTTGAGACATGTACATACAAATACGATACATTTTTCATAACCACATTCACTAAAATCAATATTTAAAAAAACAAATAGAACTAATATAATTCCCTAAAAATGTTGCAGAAGTTCAAGACAATGTCATCTCCATGTACATAAATATATACGCAAATATACACATATATAAATAGGTATACCTATATATCTATTGCTTCCTCGAAACAAACGTGGGCAGCTGCTGTGCACAACAACAGGCGATAATGTAAAGTATACCAAAAAAGAAGTTTAGTTTAGCAGTCTGCTTGGGCACCACATGCATTGTCTGTTCGTCCCGGAAGCGCTTCTCAATTTGAAATGCCTGTGGCAGCGTTATTAATGGCAGCAAGAACCACAGTGAGTATTTCAGACCAAAGATGAAAAACAATGAGTATGGTGTGAATAGGAGCATTGCATACAGCACATGCGAGGCAGTGCGTCCAATGAGAATGGCCAGTGTTACGATGCCCGCCTTGCCATCGCTTTCTGCATCGCGTGTGTTATTGCTGTGGAGAATTGCCTCCGTGTTCAGGGCCAGCGGTATGGCATATCCCATCGTTGTCCAGTCGACGTGACCCGTTTGCGACATGAATGCAAACAGGACCGAAATGGGTCCAAACAGTATTAATATCACTAGATCGCCCAGCGCAATGTATTTGAAACCAATGCCGCCAGTGTAAAGGAAGCTCGATGATAGACCGCCAAAATAAATCAGCGCCAAGTGTTCCATTTTGGCTGGACTAAGAACGGCGAGCAGGACAAACCCACCACAGCCAGCCAGATATAGAATAGCACCCAGTGAAACCACCTAAAATGATGTAAAATATGTCTACAGTTAGTCAAGTAATTGTTTTAATAATGTTAATTCAAGTAATTGTTTCCATAAATTAAATGCTCATTTTTTTTTTTTTTTTAATAAAAATTCTTATTTGCCTGTATATTTATTTACCTCATCCTTGGTGAGAATATGATCGACTAATGTGCGGTCGTCAGCCTTTTGTTTGTCGATGCCTTTGATGAAATCGAAATACGTGTTGACCACATTGCCGGCACAGTGAACCGTGACCACCGTAAACGCGGTAAGAAAGAAGGTGAGCATAGAGAAATCGGACGCCCATTGCGAACGATAGGCCAATGCGGAGCCGAGCAGCGTCGGTACCAGGCTGGCTGAGAGCGACCAAGGACGCAAGGCCAACAAATAGGTTTTAAGTTTCATAAAAGTGCCGGAGCTATAGTCATTGACGATATTCACTGGAGCTGCTTTGCCATTTAATGCCGCTGACAATGTCTCGTGACCGGTGCCGCCGTTTGATTGCCGTTGTCTTAGCAGCTGTGTTTCTGACGTCGTTGCTGTTGCCATTGTGGCTGCACCTTCCTGCTGCTCGCATTTACCAAGACTTGTTGCCATTGCACGCACCTTTTTGAAACTGACACTTGTAATCTTTGCATTCACCAGCTGGCCAGAGTGCTTTGAAATAATTAGTGATGACCTCAAAAATAAAAAGGCTGGCGCTTTTGGTTTCTGTTTTTTGTTTACAAAAGCATTAATATTCCCAACGCAGTCTGTGTTTCTTCAAAATTCTCGATTATATTATATACACAGCATCTTGCGTGTGTATGTGTATGTGGTGTGGGCAGGAGGTGGCGTGGCTGCTGCACCTCCAACAACAAAAATTTCACCAAACAGTCTGCGTGCTCCAAATCCACACTCTCGCCGCTGACCTATATAAGCCTCCAGCTGCGCCACGCCAAACAGGTTGCATGTATGCAACAATTGCACTGCTCGCGTTGATTAGTTAATATATATTCAATTGAATTTCACTTGGTTTTTTATTTATTTTGCAAGCGATGGGAGATTGCTAATCAAACAACTTAGCACGCACACAACTTTATAAAACACACAAACTGACTTTTGAAAGACGTTGCCACCGGGGAGAAACAAAATATGATTAAGTTGAGTGTCTGGCAGCCTTAAAAACTGATCTAGATCATATTAATTTTGAAGTCCCTATTTTCCAAATATGATGTCTTGGTATATTTTTTAACTTTTGAAACAAGAATTTGTATTCTTTGTACTATATTTAGACTCTGATACTGTGGAAACATATGAAAAAGTTCAAAACAGAGGAAAATTTAAATAAAAGATATTTTTATCAGGTTAAAAATGTTAGAATTGTTCCGAAAATGGTACGCTGGCAGATAGAACAATTATATAATTAAAATAGTCGATTTCCTGGTAATAGCTATTTTACATTTTTTCTAGCAAATGAACTTCAAAAGTGGCCAAGTTCGCAACAGTGCAACCAGCTGTTGCCTACTTAGCCTAGCTAGTTTCATTTTGCTCGTTAGTTGTTTAATGCAGCCCTGGACAACAGCTGTGAGAAAGAAAATGTTACTTTTAATAAATAAATAAATTTGACATTAATATGGACTTTAATGTGCACAAAATATGTCGCGTCTGTCTGGAGGAAGGTGCACCAAGTCCACTAACATCCATATACAGCACTGAATTTGCCATGATGCCATCCCAAATGTTGATGATGTGCTCAAAGATTCGGGTAAGCTTTGCCATTAAGTAAATGCAGTATTCATATTACAATTTAATTTTCAGGTTTATAAAACAGATGGTCTACCCGCGGGCATTTGTAACAACTGCCTTTACCGTCTGGGAGTGGCGTATCATTTCCAGCAGGAGTGTGAAAATAGTGATATGCGTTTGCGTCAATATTTGGGTTTGCACGAGACCTGGAGACATGACGCTGCCACAAATACCGAGTTTGTGGCTAGTGAAATCAAGCCCTTGCCTCAATCGAATCATCTCAATTCTAGCGAAGATGAAGAAGGACAGACTGAAGCAATGAAGCGTAGTAAACGTCGCTCGCGTTACCAGCGAAAACCACCTGAAAGTCATAAAAAACGAGGACCGAAGCCTGTACCGAAGCTCCCACATACTTGCTATGTGGCCACATGCCACAAGAGCTTTAAATGTGCTGCCCAGCTCACGCAGCATATTCGGACACATACCGGCGAGAAGCCATACGCTTGCAGCTATTGTGCGCAGCGCTTTGCCCAGAAATATAATCTAAAAGTGCATGAACGGACGCACACGGGCAATAAGCCATTTCAGTGCGAAATATGCTCCAAGCAGTTCTCGGCGCTAGGCAATTTTCAGGCTCATCAGAAGATTCATAGTGGCGTACGGGATCAAATCTGTTCACTCTGCCAGAAGGCTTTTTACACGGCCGGCGATCTGTCCAAGCATATGATTACACATACGGGAATCAAGAATCATCACTGTGATGTTTGCGGAAAATCGTTTAGTAGGCGTCGCGATATGCGCGCACATAAACTTAAATTGCATCCCCTCGAGTCTGGCACCGAGCATGACATTGTGGATGACGACGATGATGAGCCGATCGATACTGATCCTGTAGGACTTGACACACTGGACCATACGCATTTCAAGTGCCCCGACTGCGATAAAGCCTACGATTCGGCGGATAGTTTGAGTCTGCACTTTCGCACACACGCGGCTAATAATAATTTGTTAAACTTACCACTGCCACCGCCGGCACCTCCTCCGATGTCTCATCACTATCATCACCATCATCCAGGAGCGGCACCGTCCACCGCCATGCATCATCACGATGCGCTGCAATTGCATCATCTGGCGCCTCCAAATGCGGCAACACAAATGGGCATGGCTGCAATGGCGCATATGTTGGCCCCACCACCTCCACCACCACCCACGCCCAGCGAAGGTCGCTACACCATGCTCCACCACACGGCTGCACAGCGTTTGCACTATTAGAAGTTAATATCTGGACAAGACCCAACTAATTTATACCAAGAAAAATAAATTCATAGTTGCTTAGCTTATTGAGATCAGTAAAGTTTATCGTTTCATAAAATATCTGACAAACACACAAGTTGTGCATTTGGTATTGCTTCAGATATTCTGATCAAATTTGGTGGATATGTATGTACATATTGGATAGATCTCATTCTTTGTTAAGGTGTTCCTTTTATTACGAAAAATGTGATGACATTTGACCTCATACATTTTTAATGCACTTTGTTAAATATTTTTTTAACGTAACCCCATCAACATATATTTTCGAAAGGATATTTAAATGCAATAATTTATAGATAATATGAACACTTTTATTTAAGCAGCACATATACGGTGTAAATATAAAAATGGAATTGTATTTGTCATGTTCGCTTTGTATAATTAATATAAATTTGGCAAGCACAGCTTCTGTAAGATCATTGCAAGTTGTCAATTGATGTATGTTTGTTTATATTCATTACTCGTACCTAAATGCACAACTAAAATCACTTAAAATTCATTACACTGACATCAACATATGCATATGTGATTTATACTGCATTGTCGCAATTCTATGTATAAATACTTTTAATTTCTTGTTTTGAGTGTAGAAAAATTGTCATATTTTATAATATTTAGTTTGTTTGGTATTGGTATGTATTGTTATCGTTGGTATTTGCTTTTGCTCCATTCAAAATATGTATTTATGTATGCACAGTGTCAATAAATTGTTTTGTCAAAGAAAAAAATTCACATATTAATTACATATTTTCTAAATAGAAATTAATTCACTCACAGGAAAAATCCAAACAATGGAATTTGTGAATTTGATTGTTTGTCAATACAATTGCATGACATAGTGTATATGTAAAAAAAACTATTCCTACAATATTGCTTTATACCTCACTTCACTTCGGTTGTTGGTGTAGATCCGGGGAATCTACTTAAGCTTTGCCTTTAGCCACTCCTCAGTCAATTCATCTAATTCGCGTATCTCGTAGACTCGAGTTAGATCCACCTCCCGCTGGAGAGCACTCTTCGTGCAGGCGTACATCATTTGCAAACCAATTTGACTGTCGCGAGGCGTGTAAAATATGAAACACATTGGATACGAAACTCGTTGATCATCGTGCACCATTTTGTATGTATATATTACATAGCGCGGTTGATGACCTGGTAGTGAATCTTGTAACTCCTCTACGGATATATCATCAATGAATTCGTCAAGCACCACCAACTGTTTCTCCCTGTCGACTTTTACTATATGGATGGAAGAGAATAAAAGCCATTAATCAAAATTCTATTGGCCGACACATCGTTGCCATGGCAATGTTGTCATTTTAAACGTATGCAATATACATTAGTCATATTTACATATTAACGCAGAATTGGTTTTACTCTTGCGAAAGCGAAATTTTTTCAGTTCCTCAAGCACTTCATTGCTTATATCGCATATTTTGTTATCACCCTGCAAATGCATTAATAGTAATTAGTTAATGTGTATAAAAAGCACCGCCCTTATCACGTATCAAAAACAATCACAAACTTCAACCATTAGTCATTGGTCAGTTTATGTCAATATTTATCTTTAATTTTTACCATGAAGATGCAGTTATACTTGACGCTTAACACAGAAAAAGGAGGATTTCTTTTAGGGAATGAAAAGGTTGCAAACAAAAAACACATTGAGTGGTACAATTTGGGGGCTGCCAACCTGGCAATATTTCTGATCGGGCAGCGCGCACCATTTTAGCACTAAGCAAATAACCTATTATTTGCTTAGTGATTTTAGTTAAACTGGACAAACATCAAGAAAAAAATGCACCTATTTTTGACATTTCTTAATTTTTAAACTAGAATTTTTAAAATTTCTGCATTTATTTTTTAAGAATTAAATTCTAATTCCCATCCTCATGGGGCGACAAGCTTCAAAAATTCATTAAAAAATTATTCTTTATTGTATACTATTGTAAGTTTGTAAGTTTTCATTAAATAAGTGAATAATTTCAAAGATATGGCATATGCAATTCAATATAAACAAGCTTTACAATTATTAGCCCGCCAAATGAAAGTAAACAAAAACAGAACCAGTTACACATTCTCTAGGACTCTCGATAAATTACGTCTTTGTTTTGGCGCAAATTGTGCCGCCGAAATGCAATAGGGATGCATAAGCTTACCGTTATTGAATCAAATTTTTGAGAGGTGTTGAAATTAACACAAAAAATTGGATTTAGTTAGTGCTATGGCGCTAAAGCAAATAAAATTCCACTCTCCAGATAGTAATAACTTGTTGAAATGCTGGATTGCCGGACAACGAAAATTTTCTACAACACATTTGGTAAAGCTGCTTGAACGTCAAGAAAATAATTATGTTGATGTGACTGATTGCTGGTAAGTCTTTGCGTAAACTCTTAATAACAATTTACTATACGTTTCCATTTTACTGGCAGCAAACAAATACACGAATTTATTGACGAAAATAAAGCAAAGAGACTAGCAATAACTAATCAACATGACGATAGCAAGAATAGATGCTATGCCTTTAAGGACATAGCACGCCTCACATTTGGTATTAGCTACATACATTGGCAACAGGTTTCCACGTTGTTGGGTAAGCAACTACATTATGTTAATTGATTAAATTTTTGTATTTATTGTTACTTATTAATAGATGATACTAAACGTTTGCTTGATCAAGTGAAAGGCAAAAACTTTCCATTCAATGTTCCGAATCAATTTTACGTTAACCGTAAACGCAAGAGAGTCGTCTCTAAATCAACAACGTTACATGTGTCCAAGCGCCCCAGAACCGTATATCCCCAACTATTGAGCGAGAAACAAGCGGAATACTATAGAAACATATTAAATGAAACTCAGTTGTGGAACAAAGACAGTGAATTTCTCAACATGAGGGAGGCAAGTCAACCAAAGTGATATTTCTAAAATTTACCATTTTATATATATCTTTAATTTTTATTCCTGCCAGTGCCAGAACATTTGCACGTCAGAGCATTTCGTTAGCATCACTCAGGAAGTGACATTAACTGAAATGGAAACACATCAAGTCTGGAATGATGGTTTTGGTGAAATAAACAAAATTGAACAAGCAGCTCTTGAAGATTTTCTACCATTTAGAAATTATTGTATGATCACCATCTATTTCATTGTTTAAGACGATTTTACAATATTGTATACTTATTGATTGCAGTAAAGCGCAAGCATTCCAATTCAACGGCAGACATAGATGTTTGCTACAAGACGCCCAGATTATCAACAAATGAATCGAGTAGTCCCAGCAATGTCATTGAATCCGTTTTCAACACTAATCCACAAGAACATAATCTTGTTGACATTGACATTAAGAGCAATGTACTGCCACCAGTGCATCTTTCTCCTCATTCGCCCTCTATTATAACTTCACCTCTTGACATCGCAATTCACTCAACAAAATCTAAGGATCTCAATCAACGCAGGCGTAAATTGAAAATTGATAAATGCACAAAAAAATCGCGTGAGGCTCTCAAAAAAGATCGGCAAATCTATTACAATGAATTAGTGAACACGATCAATATAAAACCTCATAAAGTTATACCAAGTAATGCCTTAGTGAAAAGCTTTAAACAAAGGTAATTATAAAAACTATATATTTATCTATCTACTGCAATAATACCGTATGCTAAAGTTATCTTTTTCCAGATCGCTTGAAAAGCCGTACAAAGGTGATCGACGAACAAATGGAAGTGGACTGTGAATACACAATTCGGGCCATATTCGATGGTGATTGCAGCGATGGCTTGGCTAACAAAATCTTGAAAAATGTTGGAGTTGCCCCCAAGCACATTAACTGCTTGGATGAACATACCGAACCCATAATTTTAACAGCGGACTCCCCTCAGAACCATGCCGTAGATATTGAGACGTGCACCAATAATAATAATAATAATATTGAGATCGACATTCCAAGTTATATGCACAACAACTTTGGTAAGTGTATTTCTATGCTTAAGTTATTATCACCAAATTTCATTTTTCTTAAAGATTCGTACTCGATTATGATGCATTTGCTTAGCATTTGGAGAAAGGATCCTAACAGAAAATTAATTGATGCCAACCAGTTCATCAAGTCGTTTCCAAACCGCATCACAGCCGCCTTGGCTTTTAGCCATTTGTTGTGTAAGAACAATAATTGTTTAGGTTTATAAATCAAATCTTATCTACCTTTACGCTCTGTGTTTTATAGCCCTTTCGCGTGATGGGTTTGTTCAGCTCCTCACAAAGGTGGATTCTGTTGAAATTGATTCCATCGCCTTGGGCCCGGAGTCCATTAAACTTATCGAAAATATTTCATAACTTATCAAATTTAATTAAAATTACTAATTTATTTTTGATTTATTACGTTAAGGTTTTGTTTCCAAAACTTGAATTTGGACCCAAAGTCCATTATGTTTACTTTTGATTTTAAGAACATATTAATTAATAATTTTTGTTTTTTGTAAAGATAGACTACACAATTGGAATCTTTTGAAATTGAAGTATTAGTCCTTGTTCTTAAGCTTATGACCAATAATTCAGAATTTAAGAAAATTAATTTAGTTATTTTTTGGTTATTTGTTTTTGTTAAAACTCGGTTCTTTGTTGTCGTTATCATAACTATAATTCATTAACATTTTTGTAATTCTCTAAACATTTTATGGCTGTCTTCCGTAACAATTGTGACCCGTGACAACCGAAATATATGAAATATTAAAATTAAATGCCAATTTGTTGGGCAAGGCCTGCATAGATGTTCAACGAGCAAAAGCCGATGATGGATGCCACTAGCGCCTTGAATGCAATCGCGGACCAAGGACCAATGCTGAGGATGTGCAGCAGACCCTCCAACCAGACGCCCTTGAAGATGGTGACTGCCAACAGAATTGAGACTAAGGGCTTCAATGCCTTGTTGAGATCATGACGCGTAAACAACCATATCAGTGTGGCAGTGCTTAAGTGTTGAACGAGCAGAACATTTGATTCCAGACATTTTTGAATGTAAATCCAACTGAACTCGGTGCCACGGGCCCCTACCCAGAGCATAATACCGCGTGACAAAATCACCTCTGCCGTGGCCCCTGAAATATCATTTAGAATTAATCCTACAACCATTTTCAAACATAATATCTATTACTTACAACCCAATCCAGCGGTAATAAGTTTAGAATGACCTTTGCCGGGAATGCGGCTAAGGATTAAAGCGAATCCAAGCAGATCGGCCATGTCGACACTGCAACGCAGAATCTCCTGGGTTAAAATAATTTATAAGTGCTGAGATTTTACGAGTCTTCCACCAACTCACCGCAAAGAAATTAAACTCTCCGCTGCTGGACGAATTATCCGAGTAAAAAAACGTGGCCAAAACGAGCATTTTACAGAGCTGTGTAAATATGTAAATACATCCCGCCTGTACGCACTTCCAGAATGCACCATATTCAGACCTTAAGTAGGGGTAATGATTATTGATTGACACAATTTATTAGATGTCCCAAATATTAGGGAGTTGTACTTACAGGCCAGAGTATTTGTAGGTAAAGTAATATGGCATTAGCAGCGCAACACAGTTTCCAAAGTGATAAAGCGTCATTTTCTTTTATAATTCACGACTTTTTCAGTTAATTAAGGTAAAACATCAATTAATTTTACAATTGGCACACGAGACGTCAGTGAAAAAACAGTAGGCCACAGAAGAAGAAGTACAAAAATTTATAAGCAGCTGTCAGTCATGCCGGTGGCGTTGTCAATCTGCGCATATATGTAGTATTTTAATACCAACATTTTTTCTGCGAAACTTATCGAATTTGATTTACTATTAGTAAATTATTATTATAATTTTTTTATATTTGCATCCCAATTAAGAAATTATCCAGGACATACATAATTTATATTTACTTTACATGTAAGAAATTTATATCAATATTCCTAGTAATTGATTGAAATGAGTTGACAGTCCAAAGCGCCAGCAACACGTCATCTGTCATCTGGAATGGTTTGGCAGTGTGTGTGTGCGTGAGTTTTCTTTTTGGCACAATACTTAGCATTTTATAATAAATTAGCGAAATTTCACTGAAAATGTGCAACATAAATTAATACAAATACATTCAGCGTAAACAACAATTTAAGCTGAAAGCTCACAATTAATGAAAATTACTCCATTGCAACTTTGTTATAACTTGAACAGAGTTTCGCAAGTTCAACACAACAAATACATAAATAAAAAGTCACTACTTAGTGCATGACGAATGCAAAAGAAGCAACGTCAACAACAAATACAATAACAGTAATAGCAACAATAGCAGTGGATCAAGGCAACAAAGCAACTTGACTTGCAATGAGATGCAAACTCGACGACGTCATCAACAAGCGGATCAGGAATACACCAGCAATTACAGTGTTCCCCATCCTCCATTGGAGCAGCAGCAGCAGCAACATCAGCAGCATCAGACGTTAATTCAACCGGGGCAACAGCAATTGTTGTACGTAACCCAGGAGCAGCCGACGTTTGAGGCTGCCATAAATATTGGAGAACCGCAGTCTGTGGCAGACGCAGACGACAAGTACGACAAAGCGGCCCGTCAGTGGAATCTGTTCAGTGGAATCTCGTCACGATCAGGACAAGCGCTGCGCACATTTATTCAGCAGCCACTGAGCGCAGCTGCTGCCGTCGTAACTGGGAATCATCCAACACAATCGCAAGGTTCGGACAATAATAACAGCAACTACGACAAGAGCATCTATAATTTTGGTGCATCGCATAAGCAGTCGGAACGCGAAGATCTTGACTTAGAACCGGAGCAAGAAATTTTCATAATGGCAGCACGAGATCGCACAGGCGAATTTGCCAATGCAATACGCTCGCTTCAGTCACGGAATATTACACGGGCGGTGAACATACGTGATCCACGTAAAGCTAAACAGGTGCAGAGCTATTCCGAGTTCATGATGGTGGCACGGTTCATAGGCAAGAACATTGCCAGCACATATGCCAAGCTAGAGAAGCTGACCATGTGTAAGTACTGATTAGATGACACTTACTTGCCAGAAAAAAATATAATATTTCGCATTGATTTGTAGTGGCCAAAAAGAAGAGTCTATTTGACGATAGACCCCAGGAAATACAAGAGTTGACCTACATCATAAAAGGCGATTTGAATGCATTGAATCAACAAATTGCACGTCTGCAGGACATCTCCAAGGATCAACGTCGCACCACAAACGGCAAACATCTGGTATCACATTCCTCCAATATGGTTCTGGCGCTTCAATCCAAACTGGCCATCATGAGTACGGACTTTAAGCAGATTCTCGAAGTGCGCACCGAAAATCTCAAGCACCAGAAGACTCGACGCGACCATTTTAGCCAAGGACCCGGTCCCCTTGCCGCGCACACAGTTTCCCCTTCGACAGCCAAACAAGGCTCATTATTGCTTAGTGAGGAGAACCAAGCTGTCAGCATAGACATGGGTGGCAGTGATACAACCCCGTTGCTTGGGCCACCGGCGCGACTCCAACAACAACAGCAGCTGGCCATTTATGACGAGTCCGACACATATGTGCAACAACGTGCCGAGACTATGCAAAACATTGAGTCTACAATTGTGGAGCTGGGTGGAATATTCCAGCAGCTGGCACATATGGTCAAAGAGCAGGAGGAGATTGTTGAACGCATCGATACGAATGTGGCAGATGCTGAGTTGAATATTGAGGCGGCGCATGGAGAAATTCTCAAATACTTTCAATCTGTTTCAAAAAACCGTTGGCTTATGATTAAGATTTTCGGTGTTTTGATATTCTTTTTTCTATTCTTTGTTGTTTTTATGTCATAATTAATGTTAAATACTCCCATCCCCGCACCCATCTCCATAGTTCCGCCACGCACCATTCAATTATAAATTATTGTGAATATATTGGTAAAATACATATATATATTTTTATGGAAATGGAGTTTGAATTGCAGCAAATCAACTCCAAACCAAATCCGAAGCGAGTAATGAATTGTAAAATAAATTAACTATCAAAACTTGGTCATTATATTTATCTTACTCAATCAGCTGATAAGAGAACAGTCTTATCTTTTCGACTAGAAGACTATGTACATAGATATGGGGCTAGCCTTGGCGTCTCAGTCAAAAATACCGCTCTCCTTGAATCTATAGGACGGAAATAGAAATAGAATCGAATTTGATGTTATGTTTAAAATGGTTTTACTTTATTTTTTAGGCTTTGACTATCAAACGCAAATCAATAATAAAAATAATAATAATAAAAACGTACACAAAGTAATGATGTCTTTGTTATGGATCGTATTATGAATTAACTCGGAATTTACACGTGAAATATTGTTCGTTTTGCCGGACAAACTCCATAAGCATAATCTTTGTGTATGGGCCACATACGATGACAACTTGTACGATGTAGTTGTAGATGCGCAGGTGCCAACAATGAGATCCCCAGACAGCTGCCATAACCCTCTATGTGGATATGAGCGAATAAACCATGCTAAAATTAGCCAATAATATATGTCAGAGACAATTACAAAACAAGTATGATTTATAGCCATATTTACCCATAGATGTAGTAGAAGAAACTGATTAAATATACAGCTAATTTAATCCAACCTTCGCGCATATTGCGGGATAATGTGTCCGTTTTTAGCACCGTGGTTGGATCATATAAACCAGGACCAGACATTACTGGTCGATTTTTGTAGCTGTAAGCAAACATTTAAATATATGTTTTTTAAGTAATTTCTTCAGACGTTTAAGACTCACCGCCAAATATGATAAGCTATGAGGGGTATATTGACGCACAGGGAGAACCATTCGCCGCAAAAGAGGAATAGCAGATTTATAAATACGTGCAATAAATATTCCGGTAGAACCAGCTGAAAAAATAGTTGAGCATTCATATTGTTATTACGTTCAAGTTCAATAAATAGCAAGTGCTTACCGGATTAAGACTGTTACACTGGTCAATTGGGTTTTTATAATCTGTTTTTAGCTCATCAAACGCAATGACATGAAATATTGCGAAAAATATTAAAAATGCATCGCCGATAAGGGCCACAATATAGGTGAATGCGGTGAAATTGAAAGCCATTGTTGTAGCGGGAGTTGACTTGAATACTGCTAGCACGTTTCATATAACTATACAAATTAATTAATTTAACTTCTGCTTTTATTACAAATTGTTACAAAAACGCACTTCGTTTTGCTAAACTCATATGTCATACTTACACCGAAGGTTGCCACCCAGTACAAATTTTTGATCTGGTTCAATTTCTCCACATAAAAAAATAAATGTTTTCAAAGAAAGGTAAAAGAAAACAATTATATCTTCCTTATCTAAGCTTCAATTTTAAGCTATCATAAAACAATTATTTTTATTAAAAAGTTTTGTTTTGTTTGTTTTTATTTCCATGTTGGCAACTTTCCATCGTTTTTTTCTTGTTAGACACTGTTAATGCTAAAAATGTTGGCTTTAGGAGTTCGCAGCACTGTTGACAGCTGTGCCCCAGGGATGAAAATCTGGAGTATATATTATGAATTGTAAAAAATTATGCTATCGATAACAAAGTCACCATACACGATCAGATCATCTGACCTACAAGATAATTGATATTTTGCGCAATTATTGTATACTTTGCTGACACTTTCAGCTCAATTTATTGTTGTATATTTTAACTTTATTCGAGCTTAATAATTGAATTTACAATAGCTATATTAATAGTGGTTGAATATATTTGTGATTAGGTTGTGCAGCCCTGACAGAGTTTACGGCGCGATTTTCAGATTGCGGCATTTCCAAACCGCCATTGTAATTTTCGCGGCGCACAATACTGGTTGAAATAATAACTGCGCTTGTGCGATCAATTTAAAAATTGTGTTTAAAATATATACAAAACTGACTAGAAAACTTGAAAATGTCTCAATTTAACTTTGTTAGCGACTTGCAAAATGCGTTAATTATGGATGGCGACACGCGTGGTCCTGCGCCACGATGGAAGAAGAAGCTGGAAGCGTCCATGAATGGAAGCGCGAACACAACACGATCTGTACTTTCCGTTTCGTACAATACCAGCTTCTCTGGCGTGCAGCCGTCAACTAAAACGCCTGGCAAGAGTGGCGAAGTCAAGGCGAAAAAGTCTATGACAACGCCGTCAAAGACACCTGGGGGAGGAGATCGTTTTATACCGAACCGCGCAGCCACAAACTTTGAGTTGGCACACTATTTGGTAATTTTCAAGAATCTGTGATTTTTTTTTTTAATTTTCGTTGGTTATATTGTTTGTGCAGGTCAACAAGGAAGCGAATGACAAATCGGACGAGGAGAATGATCCGCAATCCACAACAAGCAACAGCAATAATATTAACAGCACTAATATCCAGGCATCAGTCCGTAAAGGTGAGCATCAAAATCTCATTGCCGAGGTGGCTCAAGTGGGCGATAGCGTCAAAAGTGGACGTATTCTGTGTTACCAGAACAAGGCACCCGCTGCACCGGAATCCCACACAAATCCCCTTAAGGTTGTCTACTCACTAAAGACACCCATATCTACAAAGAGCGGTTCCCGCTATATATCAACTACTTCGGAGCGTATTCTCGATGCCCCGGACTTTATCAATGACTACTGTAAGCACTTTTTTTAATTTAAGCATAGCAAGATCTACATTGTATTCTTTGCCGTTTATTTGTTAAGACCTAAATCTGATGGACTGGAGCGGTGATAATATCGTTGCTGTTGCTTTGGGGAAATGCGTTTATCTCTGGAATGCGGCGAATGGCAGCATTGAGCAATTGACCGAGTACGAGGAGGGCGACTACGCGTGCGCCCTCTCCTGGATACAGGAGGGTCATATTCTGGCCATTGGCAACAGCACCGGAGTCGTTGAGCTCTGGGATTGCTCCAAGGTGAAACGGTTGCGTGTGATGGACGGACACAGTGCACGTGTTGGTTCATTGGCGTGGAATTCATATCTGGTGTCATCGGGCAGTCGTGATGGCACAATTATTCACCATGATGTACGCTCACGGGAGCACAAGCTATCCTCGTTAAATGGCCACGCCCAGGAGGTGTGCGGTCTCAAGTGGTCCACGGATTTTAAGTACCTGGCCAGTGGCGGTAATGATAACTTGGTGAATGTGTGGTCTCTTGGAAGCGGCGGTGTAGGCACCGAATTGGAACCGCTACACAAGTTTACCAAGCATCAAGCGGCTGTGCGCGCCTTGGCATGGTGTCCCTGGGAGACCAACACTCTGGCCTCTGGCGGCGGCACTGCGGATCGTTGCATCAAATTCTGGAACATTAACACCGGCGCACTTACCAAATCCGTGGACTCGAATTCACAGGTGTGCGCCTTGCTCTTTTCACGCCATTACAAGGAACTGATATCGGCGCACGGGTTTGCCAACAATCAGTTGACCATCTGGAAGTATCCATTGATGGTGAAACAAGCTGATTTAACTGGACACACATCGAGAGTCCTTCAAATGGCAATGTCGCCGAATGGCGAAACTGTGATAAGCGCCGGTGCGGACGAAACCTTGCGTTTATGGAATTGCTTTGAGCCCGATCCTCTGGCGGCCAAGAAAGCGTCTAATGTGAATAGTAATGCCAAGAAGAGCGTGTTTCGTCAGAGCATACGTTAACAACTTGTTGACCATATAGAAGACTTGATATTTTTAACTAGCTGACAATTATGATATAATATGTTAAATACTAATGTTTAATGACTTTTTGTAAACGCCAATTGATGTTTGATGAATTTTCTATTTTTTTAATTTTAAGATTGTGCTTGTCTTGTAACGAGTATGTATTCATAAATTTAAGATGATGTTTAAATGTAATAAAATGCTTGCCGTACTGCAACTTTATGCTTTATTTTGTTTTGCAAGGACTCGACAGGGCTGGTAATCGTGGTTGACATAATATGTATAATATTAACAAATTTGTATATTCTTTAATTTATTGAAAGTAAAGGGTTTACTTCGGTTGCATTTTCTTAGATAATGATTCATGTGGAACGTGTGTCAAAATATCGCAAATTGGGTTTCAGCAACAGTAAATGTTATTGGAATTATACGTGTTATTCAATACAAGTGTTTTCTCAAAAATGTGAGCATAGTTTTTTAAGCCACTGTCATCGGATTGCCGCCACTGTAGCTGGCAAAGTAACGTGGATCACCAAAACGGTCGTAGATCTGTAAGAACAAGATATAGATTGTGATGAACGAAATCAAAGATGGTTTGAGGATAACGAATCAAAGCAATCACACAAAAAAGAATACCAACAAAATGAACAAACAAAAGATCTGAATATGCACATGCATTAAAACATACTAAATACTTACATAGCACTTTCAGGATATGTATACATACATATATAAATTTGAGCTGATCAAGAATTTCAAAATTGATTTTAGAA
The DNA here is from genome assembly GCA_018901795.1 of Drosophila sp. st01m. Classification (NCBI taxonomy): domain Eukaryota; kingdom Metazoa; phylum Arthropoda; class Insecta; order Diptera; family Drosophilidae; genus Drosophila; species Drosophila sp. st01m. The sequence continues at coordinate 3,891,099 of JAEIFG010000269.1, forward strand.
TAAAATGTTTTATTTTTGCAACATAATTCATTCAGTCAGAACATTAAAACATCAATTAGAATTATCTAACTTAATTAACTAGCGCATATTTAGTATATCGTTCAAGTTTCATTTAATTTCTCTTTACGCTTCGCTTCTATTATATTTCTTTGATAAGTTGTTAATAGTTAGAAGCCAACATGTTTGACTGCTAAAAACGTATATTTTTGTATAGTTCTAGTTCTATTTTTAGATATACATATATATATATTTATATATATATCTTTGTTACATACACACGCACACACAATTATACACAACAATCAAACACAGTCACACACATAATTGTACAATGAGTAGTAGGGACAGCGATGTCGTTAGCGAAAGAGAGCGAGAATAACAGAGACAGAGAGAATAACAAACATTAAGTTACATAAACGGCTTAAATTAGACAACGGAGATAAATCAAGTTACATCTTAAAACAGCATAAATATTTTCATGTACAGATACAAAACTGAACAGATAATAGAGTCTATGTATTTCTATATGTATGTGCATGTATGTATGAATATTGCATTTTGATTGTTATTTGGTTGGTGGATTCTTACAATGGGCAACTTTCAACTTTTAATTGGATGCTCTACTAAAACATAGAGCATCACCGACTTGCATATTTTTTACTTATTATATTTGCTGCTACCCTCTTCTGATTAGTTCTCATTTTTTGTTTTGTTTTATGCTTCTCTTGTTTGGATTTTTTGGTTGTTTTAACAATACATAAATGTTGCAATACAATATTTCATTTTTCTTATTTTCAAATTTCATCAACTGAATACCAGTTCAGCGATTTTTCTCATCATGGGGCTTTTCATTTTACTTGAACATTTTGGAAGTTATTTGCGATGGCCCTAAACGTTACTGTGGATGTCTCAATGGGTTTTTTATGGATGCTTTTACAATGCTATTTTTGTTGTTGTTGTTGTTGTTTTGCTTGTTTTTCTTTTATTTTCTTAGGCTGTGACGCTCACCTTCGTATCGTCAAGATCTTCAATATCGCTACTGTCATAATCACTATCAGGCGGCGTTAATGTCTCAGCGCCCCGATTCTTGAGTATGTTCTGCATACGTGACTTATTCAATACGCTAGCCACCTGATATGCCGTTAATCCGGCATAAGTAGCTGTTTCGAGGTTAAGTTTCTCGCATTCATCTAGCAAAAAGTTGGCCAAATCCTCATTGCAGCACTCAATAGCAATGTGCAGTGGTGTGCGTCCACCTTTACCCTCCTAAAGATGATAAAAATAGTTGTAATCATTTTTAAGCATTTCAGTTATATTAAATAAACTTACCCTGGCATTAATGTCGGCTCCATGTGATACTAAAATGCGCAAGATGTCAATGTGGCCTCCTTCAGCAGCCAAGTGTACACAACGTTCACCTGCAAAAATAATAAGAAATGTACATTGAATAATGTGTTTTATATTTAATGCATTACGCTCCACTGTACGATAACTGAGCTTCATTTATGAATGAAATACGATCCCTTCAAAAGCGCTTCACGAAAAAAGCTCATTTGCTTTGCATTGCTATTCATATTGTTGTTCTTGTTCAGCAAGTAGCGTTTTAAAATGCCAAAAAAAAAAGAAACAAAGTAACACAAAAGCTTTGATTACGACAACAACAACAGCTCTGTGAACGCTGTGTGAGACGGACGGACAGATGTGGGGGCAACTGTGCAAACGCTTTGGCATATGGAGACAATGTAGATATGTATTTATGCCTGTGTGTGTGAATTGTGCATATTGGTGTGCGTTGAAAAACCCAAGAAATTCCCACAATAAAACAGCAGCAATAACAGCTACAGCAACAAAGTCAACAGGTAAAGTAAAAAAACCAGCAGTGGCATAAAAAGCAAAAACAACTACAATGCAAAAATAAAAAGAGTTAACAAACCAAACAAGTTGAATTTTGTTGGACTGGCAAACAAGTTTGCTCAAGTTCAAATTGGTTTAAATTTTCAGAGCAAAAATGTTTGCACATAATGTGCACGCTACGAATAAATAATAAAAATAAACAAAAATAAAAATACACTAATTCAACTGACATTTGACGAGTATGGTGTAGTTGCATATAATCAGCAACGCTTTTATAACAACACCCATATCAATTTTCAATTCTGATTTTGAATTTCAGAGCTTCGCTGGCTGATCGTGTATACAGATTAACCAACACTACTGCAGCAAAAGCTACAACAACATTAAGCAGGCAACTGAGCTTTAGCTTTATTTGTTCTTGTTTTTAAAGCGACACGTGCTGTTGATTGAGTTTCACACACATCTATCTTAGTTACTCGTTTTCATCCAATTTCCGCGAGAACTTTCAAAACTTGTTTGCAATTGTTGTGTTGCCATCTACAAATCTGTCAACTTAAAACGATAATTATTGTAATTGCAATTGCTTATGGGGTTACGCATACGTTGCATGTGTTGCCAACTACTTAACTCCACTATTGAATTTATCGTTGCATTTGCTATAACGATCATTTTCGTAATTACAATTGATTTCGATTACGCATGCGTAAACATTGCCAACTACTGAACATGTTCGATAAATGTGGGAATTGCGTCTTGGAACTTAACGCAGCGTCTGCTAGAACAAATTAATCATTCAGATTATTATTATAGCTGAGTCAAAGGTATTTATGCGTATGATTTAATACAATGACGATTCTCAAATGAAAAATGAATCAATTTTGCTATATACTTAGTATGTAAAGTTTATTTAATGACAACAAACTGAAAGATAGTGGAGTGAAAGAAAGCAGAAATCTGGCAAGAAAGTTAAAGCCGGGTCTCTTTTGTCTGTTGTCCCACAGTCCAGTTCGGTTAAAGGCTTACAAGCAATAACAACAATTGTGTCACAAGTTTTAAATATAAACGATGACAACATTTTTTTGTTTCGCTCAATAAGCCAAACGGAGCGAGTCGCCACAGACAGACACAGAGTCGTACTCAAAGCCAGCATCATCTCAGTGGTTACTATGGGTTAAGAGTCGAGATTATAATAAACTCGATAGTAAAAGCCAAGCACAGTTCCATTGTTGCTGCTGCCAGGCCCCAAAGCTAACTTGTCGGTGCCGATCGTTAGCATACGATTAAAGACTTATAAACTTGTACGTAAATGTTATGTGATAATGATATGTATATATAGGAACGTACATAAGTGTATGTATATTAAGTGCCTTAATATATTAAATATAAAATATTAAACACAAAAGTTTGTTTCAAACTTGGGGAATTCCCAAGCTACGCTGCGTCACGCGCATTAGATTTCAAATACAAATCCGTTCCAGCAACCTGAACTGCCTCAGGTGGGAAGAGGGTTATTATCTAAAGCTCTAACTCGGCGGCTGCCAACAAGTCTGAGCGCTAAAACCTGAGAGATCCCATAAAAAACGAAACGCAGAAAACGAAAAACTTAAATTAAATAAAAGCAGTTAAACTTGAAATCAGATAATAAAGTAGTTATAATAACGCTAATCGAGTGTGAGCTAAAGCAATTAATAGGCGTTGCGAAAAGCTTTCAGAATTGCTCTGAAAAACCGAACGAAGCAATTGTTCTGTTATCTACACTGCACTTCTCTTTCCCTCTGCTATGGTATATGATCCATTTCTGATCCATTATATCATGATATTTACACATGCCTCAAGCTGCGACCTCAAGCAGAAAAACCCACGGCGCAGTTGAAAGTACTTTGCCGCAAAGTTCACAAATTTATTGACAGTACAAATATGAAACTCGGTTTTTTTTTGCTGTTGTTGTTATTGCTTTTGCTTAATTTTAATTAATTGTGTTTATCGTTAGCAGCGAACTGTAGAGAGTTTTTTGTCTTTATTTATTTCTTATAATATAATAATTTGTTTGCCACTTTTTTTTGTTTTTGGGTATTTGACAACTTGTTGTTTATTTTCCTGCCCAGTTCGTTGGTTGTTTGTCCTTCAGCAAAGTGGCAATTGAACAGTTCATTGATTCATAATTTAATCATAAATTCGCATTGTTTATATGAAATTTAATATCTACTTTTAATAATATACATATTGATATTTCAACATGCAGCCATTCGCAAACAACCTAATAATGATTATTTTATATATCGATATCTGTCAAATGGGTTAGCACTGTCATCGTTTTTGAATTTTTGGAATTTTAGAAATCATTTATTGCGCATAGCGCTAGAATTTCAATTAAATTCATCATTTAGTCTTATTTGCTAATTATGACGTTATGAAGTAAAAGCTTATCAATTATATTTCTGAATCGTAAAGTTGACGTAAGATTGTCGATTCAGTTGAATCTTACATTTATTAAGGGGAAATACCCTTTCAAAATATTTTGAATCATTCTGGAAGCGGTATAAAATCTTCGAGAAACTACAACATTTATTTCCATTAGGGGTAATATAGTCCCTCGGGAGTTTAGCACATTTAAATACTCTTTATCTTTATGGATTTTTCTATCAAATTCTAATCGCCGATAAAGCTTCAACAATAATAAAGCGAAAGCGATTGCCATGGGTACATATAAATATATACTTATATATTAAATGGTGACATTGAATTTATTAATATCTCCTTTCAAAATATAAAGATATTTGTAAATATATTTTTTGGTAGCATTACAAAGAACCAGGCCACTGGGGGAATGGGAATTACCTAGGCTAAAACGTAATTATATACTAGAGACATTAGACTGAAACAACTGTTTCAACAAAAAATAAAACAGATAGAGCGAACAATATACCATTAATGGGTATTTGTTTAAAGACTTCTGGCGCCACATTTGCGTCATTTTGTGGCTGGAAACTTTAGTGTGGAAATGAAGTGAAAATCCCAAATGATTATTGCTCAGAAATCTCAAAGAAGCCAGTCGCAGTCTTTGTTAAATGAGCGTAACGTCAACAACAACAACATGATAATTTAACTGCTGCTGGATTTTCCAATTCCAATGTTGCTGTTGTTGTTTTCATTTACTCAATTGGCAATGAAAGTCTTAAATTTGGCAAGCCTAGTGTGGTTCGCTGGTTAAGACGAAAGTCAAAAGTTATGTCATTTAACCGTTTGTTGACTTTCTTTTGAGCCAAATGCAAATATATATATGCCAACACATAGGAAGCAATATCGTGATCGTGCCACATGTTGGCAGGTACTCCATGTCTGTCTGTAAATATTGGAAAACCCCGTCAAGAGGTCAGGCACTGTAAAATGCTGGCTCCAATAAGCCATTGTCAAGTGTCTATTGACCGATAGTGCGGGGAGTGCCGATAAAGACCGGTAAAAGCTGTTGACAATTGACAAGGGTTTTACCCCGTGTAGGAGTGTGTAAACTCTCAATGTATGTCAAAACTTTGAGGTGAAAATTGAAATTGCAATTGAAAATAAATTAAATTCAATTCAATTGTGTGTCCATATAAAGGCAGCATTACTATGATATTCAACTTCCGTTATGACTGGGACTTAACCAGTTAAACAGTTAACAACATGAGCTCATGATACTCGTAGTAGATATCCATTTATATACTATAGATCTAAAAGTGGGCACTTAACAGCATTTTATCAATCGGAGCGGACTGGGAGAGGCGTGACCTTGCCTAAAGGCGCTGACTCGTAATGACTAACAATATAATTCTTGCTTTTGTTGTAATGTAAATGTCATTGTCAGTGAATAAAGCATTTCCATAATGTTAGAATGTCATATTTATATTTATTGACATGAACTGTTGTGGGTTAAACCTGTTTGTTAAGGTGACAGTCAGTCCGTCATTAGAACAGATCAAATGAAATTCAATCCGACTATTGAAAGTAAATGCTAAAAATATATTATCTATAAGAAAATTGTTGAAAGTAAAAATTTAATCCACAATTTATACAAATATATCACTTCCTTAACCATCCAAAACTGTAATAAATCTACTTATGGAGAACTCGCTCAACGATTTACCATTTATGGTAGCTTGCGTATGCATTAGATATTATGCAACTTGTTTATTTCCAGTTTTATTAATTAAGTTTCTTACATTCAACACGAGTATGTGTCGTTCTAATGATCAATCCATAGTTCGACGGCATTCCCCACTCAATTACGTATTATCTAAGTCAATATATGAGACGATTACGTGTGTGCGAAGTTTCATTCTCATTACCAATAAAATTGGAAGGCAAAAGAAAGTTTTGCAAGTCATTCTGATATCGTTATAATGATCAAATACACGTGTTGACCTCAAGAACTGTAAATTCCAAATAATTATCCACTACTTAATGTACTATTCTATACACTACTTTAACAAAATAGATTCAAAGAGATGATGTTATTTGAAAGTAGAGTATTTCTATCAATCCCGTTTCTAGAACTACATTTTCTTTATAAACAACAAAAAAAGAGTACAAAAAGGGGTATGGTAAAACCATTGTTATTCGTTATCATATAGATAGCATTATAGTTGATAATAAACGACAACAAATAGGGTTTTTCTGATTTATATGTATACTCGATAAGCTAGGCTCATCACGAGATTACGTTTATCGCAGTTACCAAGAGGATTCTTTATTCAAACGTGCGTTATCATGAATAGAATTGTTCAATATATTATTTTTATTTGGTTTATTCAACTTTCTTAAACAAGCATTATTGTTCTTTTCCCAGGGTTTTCTTGGGGAATTTGCATTTGAATTATTCGATTTTCAAGGGAAACAGTTACAGAAGATCTTTCGACTTGTGTTATTTGATTCGGCTAATGTCATATTTCTGTGAATCGTTTTGAAATTTCCCTTAATGTGTTTCGAGATTTTACCGCCTGATGACGTCAATGCGATAAGAATGTTGTTTTAGCACAAAAAAAAAAAAAGAAAATGAAAACAGATGAAGAAACCTAATGGAATTGTTAAACAAGCAAAATGTATCTTCACTTAAACGGGATTTCATTCTGTTTAAGTTAAATCCAAATCAAGTTCTCTATTTATTACTGAAAGAATCGAAGAAAAGTAAACATATGAATAATAATTATTATATTTCTGGCTGAAATTACAAAATTTAATCAATCGATTTGCAATTTTAATGACAAACACGAGCATAACAACATTTTTGGCCAAATGAAAGTATTCCTATATTCTATTTATAATTAATCCCTTGCGTGCACTTATTTATATATTCCTTCAAAACTAAGCTAAACTATCGTTTGCGTGTGAATGAAAAAAAGAAATATAAATAATTAATTGACCTCGTCCAACGTACGCTTCAACGCAAGAAATAGCTGGGAATTTCCAGAGCAGAAAAATATGTAGAACTTTAAGTGCATGATATCTGTATAGTATACGACTAAATTATACCCTGTTGTCTGCAAATATAAGGAGAAAGCAAACAAAGACGCTGCTTATACACTTATTCGACAGTGCGCACTTTATAAACAAAATTCAAATTATATCAAATTGATTTCTATTTTTAAAAATAAATAAAATATTCTCTTTTCTTCAATTATAACAGGGAATACAGGGAATTAAAAACGAAAATTAAAAATAATGACCATGGACCTTATGCTCTTTAGATTGTGGAGTTTGAAATTGTACAATAAGTCTCTGATAAGGGCTATATATGAATACATACAGTTAATTTGTACAGCAAAAACTGGCACAACGAATGTTTCCATCATTATTTAATATTTTTGAATACTTAAACATATTTACTTTACAAGTATTTAAAATCTTGGCTGGCGGCCAGCTTTAACGAAAAGCAATGACTATTTTTGTAACATTTTCCACATTTTCCGAGCAGAATATTGTGGTTGTTTTGTCTGGGATGATTTGCATTTCATTTACGAGCACAAGAATGCAACACAAAATGGCACATTAAATTTAGACTAATTTGAAAGCTATTAATAAAGTAGCCTAACATTTCTTTTTTTATTTATATTACGTACATGAAACTTTGAATACCATAAACTTCACCAAAATGCGTCACAAATAAACTGTAAACTTGTTTGTTAATATTATTATCAAAATAATAAAGAAATTAGTCTTTTAGGTATTCAACACAATTCCATGCATTTTTTAATTAAGAACCTTTAACCGTATTTAAAAAAGATTTGAAAGATCGTCATTGAAATGAAATGCGTATTGTTTTAATTTTGTTTGAAATGAATAATACACATGATCGGAAGTAATAATCTGTCTGCTTGTACAGGAAAAACCCAAAAATTTAAGGAAAAAGTCACTGTGAGCGTCAACTTTGGCGAATCATCGTTTCGTGTGGTTTATTTTTATATACTCTTTAAATGAGAGGGAATGTCTTACATTTTCTTTGTGTTGATTTCCTAAACTGCCCAATAACAATTACTTACAATAAGTGATTGTCAAGTAATAAAAAATGTTCTTTAATCAAAACTAACTATTTGCTTCATACAACTTATAAGTAAAATTTTAGTAAGTGCATTTGGAAGTCTTAATTTCTTTGATTTATATTTCATTGATTTAAAAAATTTTGTCTGCATCAGGCCAGCCGGTCAGGCCAATAGTTATATAGATATATATACATAAACCAATTCCGTATGTTATGTGCAATGTCTGCTAGTTTATATATAGACCATTTACATATAGACACCGAGGGTGTCTGTGTGTGTTAGTTAGTGCGGGTTCAGTCAGCAGCTGTTTTCACAGTGTGTGAGAGCGAGATAGACACGGGCGGGGAACTAACCGGTTTTGTCTGGTCGTAAGCAGCTGCCAAATGTTTGTTCACCACATGTTTGGGAATGCAAAAACAGAAACAACAACAATAATAACAAAAAGTGATGGCCAACTGAGTTGGCTTTGTTGTTTTTATATTTTTAGCAAGGTTAAAACATGGCACAAACTCAAAAATCGATTAAACAATCGAAAGGTTAAAGTAAATACTCTCATGAGGCTGTGCGTAAAAGTGTGTCGTTGGGTGTTGGGTGTGTGTGTGTGTGTGACTATATAATTGAAACCAACTCTGTCAAGTTTATTAACCTTTTTGTGTCGACAGTTGCACAAGCTTCAACTTTTGTACGTGTTAAAGTCGACTTTTACTTTCTTCCGGCTTAGTTTCATTTTGTCTGCATCTCCGCTATCTCCTCTCCCCTTTATTGGAATGAGAGACCTTTAGACACAATGAGGAATTATAACTATGTACCCACACCTCTGAAAAACAATGGCCTCCCACATCTCTGGATTAACCCACTCACACCACCTGTTGAAAATCAATAATTAAATGTATTTTCGTATACAACAAAAACAACAACGAAGGCAATCAATATCAATAACAACAAATAAGGAAATAAGGCCGCGCCTGCAACTGAAGGTATCTAAATTATTCGCAATCGTTTTCAGAATTTCTGTTTCCCAGTTTATGTTTATGTGAGGAGCACACGAAATTAGCTGGAAATCAAATTGAATTTCTATTTTGTGTTACCATTGCACAAACAAATATATAAACAATGCCGACACATTTGCTGACGTCAAACACAAAAATCATGTGTATACAAAATCAATAACAAAACGAATGAAAACATATTTTCACGCGAAAATTGTGGCGACTGAGGCCACAGTATTTTTGGCATCCGTTCAGCACAGACATTCTTATAGATCACATATATAGTCAGTATATACAATGGGTATATATCATTATATATATAGTAAGTAGAGAGCAGACTAATGTCTCGCACTGTGGCTAGCCGATGGCGGGACAGCTAAAATATAGATCTATAATATACTTAATTTTTTTTTTTTGGCTTAAGTCCAAACTATTTGACTTGAAACTGCCAAAAACTATATTCTATAGGAGACAAGAATATATTCTGCAAATATTATGGTGCACTCAGGGCTGCAATTATTGTAGAATAAACTAAACTTTAAAATATTTTTAGCAATGCTTTTTGGAAAATGATGCTGTTCTTATAGATTTGATATTTGATATTACGAAATTGTTTACTTGGACTTCTTTTTGTATAGTATGTCTCCGTTTTTTTTTTATTATATTATATTTCTCTGTTTATGCGATTTCCCAAGTCTACTCACCATCATAATTGCGTATCTCCAGGTCGGCAGGCAGACGAGCATAGCTCAATGAACTGACAGCCTTATCATTCGAGCGATGTCCATAATGACGATGTGCCTCATGAATTTCGGAGGCACCAAATTTAACGGTTAAAGCATGAACACATTGCTTTTCTCCGGCAATACAGGACAAATGTAAAGCCGTATTGCCATGACGGTCACGCACTGTAGGCTATAATTGATTGATTCGATTATAATTAGATTGATTGGAGTCGAATCCAGATGAGAGGTTATTTGAAACTCACCTCAGCGCCGGCCAAAAGAAGCATGCGGATTATGGTTGGCTGTGCGGTTAGAGCAGCTAGATGAAGTGGAGTCTGTGCCACATCGTTCTGGATATTTAAGAGGCATGGATGTGGTGCCATACGTATCAGGGCAGCTACAACATCCACATAGCCCGATATGCAGGCCAAATGCAGTGGACTGTAGCAGACAAAGGCAGAAAAAAGAAAAACGTACAGATAGAGAAAAAGAAAGAAAGTTGGAAATGTAAGTAAGGAGCTGAGAGATCGCTTTTACCTGTTCATTTCCCACTTGTTGTTTGATGGTAAAAACCCACAAATTTGCACTGTGCAAAAACCTGTTTAAGGTGTGCTGACAGGTAATATACAACCCGACATACCAGGAAAACCCCTGACTGCCTGACTAACATGTGTCTTCGTTGTTAATGTCAAAGTCTATTGTCTTTTGATGGTGATTCATGAAAGTCTCCCTCTCAGTTGGTGGTCAAGTCAAATTTTTCTTAAAATTTCCAAAAATACTTTCGGACAATTCCAAATCAACTGACTGTATGCGTTATAGTAAATATATATATTGGTGGGTAAATTCTAGTTGCATTTTTTAATTGAGTTACTCATAATTTTTGGAGAATCTCAATCTTAAGGGAAATAATTGATTACTCACGTGTCGCCATCGTCGTTTTGTTGATAGAATTGTTCCCAGGCGTTCATGATGTTAATGTTGGGATTTACTGTTGATTTTGTTGTGGTTGTTGTAGTTGTTGCACTGTTGGAGTTTTGTGGGGCATTCTTTTGTGGAGGATTATTGGCAGTTGCTGTTGCAATTGATATTGTTGAATTGAGATTGTTAACGCCGCCGCTGGCTAAATTCGGTTGTACGGACCATTCCCTTCCCAAAGCGACAGGATGTTCTACGCGCATTTGGTTGGCGTCCGGCTCTTCGTCGCCAGCTTTAGTCTCTTCCTCCTCTTCAATCTCAACTTCTCCTGTAATAAATCCCGAATCAGACACCGTAGTTTGTATGTCTTTGCCTTGTTGCTGTTGCTTTTGATCTGCCTGATTTTTCTTGTCCTGTTCCAAATGTTTCTTTTGCTCTGGCTGCGGGTCGTCGTATTCGCCGGATATTTCCCCGCTATATAATTGCGTTGATTGCGGGCCAGAGATGAAACCAGAATCACTTGTTTCGCTTTGTGCTGCAAATTCTTTTTGCTTATTAATGGCGGCGTTGCCGCTGCTACTTTGTTGCTGTTGTTGTTGCTGCTCGCTGCTCTTCTCGTTAGTTATGCCGCCAAATGTAGATGTTGTTACTGTTGCTGATTTCGATTGTTTACTGTTAGTTTCAATTGCTGATTTTTGCTGCTGCTCAACACTGGCAGGACTGTCGGTGCTGGCAACACTACTACCACCAGCACAGCTACAATCTTCCACTGCTTCCTTTTCCTTGTTATTATCACTTGTTGCCGCTGTTGCCGTTTGGTTCCACATTTTGAGCTAGTTGCCTGCTGGCCTTTTAGAATTCAATTGAGTTACTCTTCTTCTTCTTGCGTGATTGCCACACAGTTTTTTGTTTCCTTTGCTATACGTTCAGCTGTTTACTGTTGTCGACTCTGCAAAATTTCTTTTACATATAAAATGGAAATTCTCACGTGAACTTTGCTTTTAAGCTTTGCCTAACAAACACACACATTCACAAGTCATACATGCACAAACAATTATATACATAAAAAATATTGGGAGTTCGCGTAACTGCGCTTTAAGCGTCTCTTTTAAATTTGCTGGAGCTGCTGTAAGTGGGAGTGAGACGAACGTAGTGTGCGCTCACAAGTGAAAACGCAATAACAGCGGACGACGCGATTATCGTATGCATGTACATATGTATGTAGTGCCAGTCAAGATTAGCAATAACAAATACTAACATTACAATTGCTCATTGGGGAGTTGCCTGAGTAATATACATATTTTGATACATAAGAATTTAACATTTATTTGTTTTCGATGCTTTTCCTTTTCAGCTACGTACTTATGTACACCTGTTTTTCGTTTCTCACATATAACGTACCTCGCACACGCACACACACGCAGCCAAACAGCTTCAATGCACACAAATTTACTTTGCGCTGTTGCTTTTGTTTTATCTTTATTATTTTTTTGTTTTACTTTTCTCTCTTTGCCTTAAGATGGAAGCTTGTTTTGTCAATATATAAATATTTTACTTAATCACACACCTTTTAGACTTGTCTATTGTAATTGTAATTTGATTTGCATGCTGTTCCACATTCAAATACGCGTTTCGTTTTAGTTAAAGTTAAATTAACACTCCGCTTTTTACTCACACGTCTCGTTTGCTTCACGTTGGCAATTGAACTAATATTGTTTAGCTTTGCCGTGACAATAATTTATTTATATAAGAGCTTTCGGTTGGCTATCGCTAAACGGTGTTGCCAGACTGCTGGTTCCAAACATTTGATGCTATCGAAAGTATCAATACGAGTATTGCAAAATTTAAATGGCATGATGTTAAGTTTTTAGACTTATAAATTTTTAAAACTGCGAAACAAATTGATAATTAGATGAAAATCTAATATTCGAAATCAATAAAATTTATTGTGAATTTTTTATAAAAAATTCAATTTTTATAATGATAAAATATGTTCAAAATAGTTGAGTGTTCTTAGTTGCAATGAAATTTGCAGATAGAATAAAATACAGAGTGCGAGCGGCCAGTTCGGAAAATGTTGCCAGGGTGGTTGAATATTATAACTTTACAGCGATGTTATCCGGAAATAAAAAGTAATGATTTGAAAATAGATGGCGGAAGTCGACAACGGTAAAATCAAACTTCGCCAAGGAATCGAACAGTGTCTTTAAATAGTAAGGTAACATTCTTTAATGAAACAGCCAATGACAGTTTATGTACGTTATATCATTATATTTAATTGTAATAATTTTAAATTTCAATGAAAAAAAGTTTTTGTATAAAATCTAATATTTATTGTTAATATAATTATTTCATAAATTTATAATAAATAATTATTTAAATAAGAAAGATTTTATACACATGATCCTTCAGTATTATTAAAATGTATAAATTACATTGTTAGTTTGTGCTGTATTCTAAGCTAACATAAACTTTGTTCAATTCCAGTCTCTTAAGTTAAAAACAAGTTTCTTAAATATTTACTTTTACATTAAAACCTTCATAAGCTTATGTAAAATAACCAAAATAACTGCAACTTTTATATATTTTTTTTTTCAAATTATAAATTTATTTCCATAAAATGTCAGCCGAAGCCAAAAATTTAAAATAGACTTAAAAATAATACTTTTGAATAAAAACCCCCTATTATAATAATAAAATTAGTCGCATTAAAATATTCCCTTTGGTTTTTAACCGTAAAACCGCGATAGCGATCGATGTTTTCCCCGAGAGCAACCTTTGATTGTCCCGGCAGTGCGTGTGCATGTCTAAAAAATTCTTTATTTTCGTGCCATTTTTATTTTTGAACAGCTTTACAGTTAATGGGTAAAATGGATAGGGGTGATATTAGAATTAAATTATTAGAATTGACCGCTTAAACTGCTTTGGTGTTGGAAAACACAAAAGAATGTTATGACAAGTGTTGACGAGCACTTTATTGCAGAAACAAAAATAAATTAACAAAATAGAACACAAAATATAATTGTTAGTTTTTATGTCACGTTGTGTGAACACTCTTCGAAAAATGGCCAATTTCAGTGGATTGAAACTCGATCATGTGGTCAAACAACTAGAGAGTTTTGCGCCTACATCTCTGGCCGAGAAGTGGGACAACGTGGGATTGCTGATAGAACCGACTAACGATGTAAGACTCCAATGAGCTTCAAACTGAAATTATTTTGTTATGTGCAAAAGGTAAATTACAGAAACTGGTGAAGACTATACTGCTGACCAATGATCTCACAGAGCCCGTGATGAGTGAAGCTGTTGAGAAGAAAGTGGACATGATTATCAGTTATCATCCGCCAATTTTCAAGCCCCTAACTCGCATCACGAAGGCCAATTGGAAGGAGCGTGTTGTGGCATCTTGTCTAGGGAACTCCATTGCGTTGTATTCACCTCACACTGCCTGGGATAAAGTGCTCGGTGGAGTGAACGATTGGTTAGCAAAGGCTATTGTTGATATACAGGGAATAAAGCCTCTGGAGCCTGAACCAGGAGCTGAGCCAGGAACTGGCTCGGGACGTCTTGTGGAAACCAACATGCCCATATCCCAGTTGGTGCATGCGCTGCAGGATCACATTGAGAATAACGTGCATGTGGCATTTGCCGTCGGTCATCACGCAAAATCCTTTGTGCGTACTGTTGGCATCTGTGCCGGCTCTGGAGGTTCGCTACTGCGTGGTCTGCAGGTGGATCTGGTCATTACTGGTGAAATGTCGCATCACGAGCTGCTGGACTTTAATCACAATGGCACAACGGTGCTGCTTTGCAACCACAGTAATTCGGAGCGAGGTTACCTACGTGAATTCCTGCCAAAGCTGGATGACCGGCTACTGGGTGCTTGTGAGCTGCTGATATCGGAAAAAGATAAGGATCCTTTGCATACGGTAATTAGAGGCAACGCACAGACCGCACAACAGGTTCAACAATGATCATGTTTCATGTTTCTTATCAGTGCATTTAATTAAATACAAATAATGAAGACATAATTCTAAACTTGATCCAGCTTGAATTTTCCACCCTTGCTGAATGCATCATTACGATGCAGCTGGTAGAGCAATCGCTGTTCCAAATGCTTTACTGCTTCTACAGTTAGGACCAAAGTATCGTGTTTTAACATAGAGTAGACGTTTAGTCCAAAGGCAGGCATTAGATTTACATAGCCTAGATGGTCGGTAGCATAGCATATGTTTTCCGGAAAGATATCTTGCCTGAAAGAAAGTAAAATTAAAATGATAGATCAAATTTGAAGAACTTAATGTTAAATACTTACTTGTCAATAATTAGCACTGATGGGCCCCAATTGCGCTCCTGTATTAGATCCTTGATGAACTGTGCATCCCGTGTGGGTATCTCAACGTTCTCAATTATATGTAGGTCATCCTGAGCCAGTTTAACGCTGAGGGTCGATGTTAGGCCAAGCACGCGTTTGTAGAAGGGGAGCATATAAAAGTGAGTTGTAGGCGAACGTGGACCGTGACTAACGCCACCACCTTTGAACAACGGGGATCGTATGGAGCCATGACGAGCACGCCCCATACCCTTTTGCGGCCAGGGCTTTCGACCTCCTCCACGCACCTCGGCGCGTGTCTTGGCATGTGCCAGACTTACATAACGATACTTGCGCTGCCATTCGATGTTCTCTTGAATGATATCGACGCGCGGCTGGGCCGCAAATACATCCGGATGTAATTCTATTAGACCAACTTTACGCTCCTTTACCGCATCAGTGTTCTCAATCCATGCTTGCCGGGTGCTGTTCCTGTTCACTGGCGCGTACTCTGCATAAGTCTGTGGTAAAATTAGCGCGGATTTTGAATCATTGATTGTTGCTGTTGTTGATTCGGGGCTCAAATTGCTTTGGCGGGCTGTGAGAGTGTTTGATAGATTGCGAACACCTGGACAAAGCAATTGTCGCGATTTATTTATGAATTTCAACATTTTGCAACAATTACAATTCGGCCCAATTGTTGATGTTGTCGATCCATCGATACACACTTAAATCGAACGACCACCACAAGCTATCGAACCTTTAATTAGAAACAAGTATCGCCGTGCTGATGGCGCAGTCTATCGAAAAGTGTAAACGGTTGAAATAATTACCCCCTTAATTTATTTATAATGTGAAATAGTTTAATATATATTGCATTTTTGTTTGGCAGAGTCCACAGAAATCAATTTTTGGCTTTTTTAATAGAATCCTAAAAAAACTTCATTTTAGCATTGAGAAGAAATGATTGGGGCATTCACGAGGTAAGTTCACATTTCCGTGCTTTTTGATATCTCCGTTTCTCTTCTTGAAAAATTTATAACTCGAATCGTAAAGTACCTTAACTTCGTCATCATCACACTCACAGCACACTGGAGCAATGTCAGCTTGTCTATAACTCATATCGAAGAGTACCTTAACTTCGCCGTCATCACATTCACAGCACTCTGGAGTAATGTCAGCTTGTTTATAACTTGAGTCGTTCAGCTTCTTAATTTCGTCATCACACTCACAGCACTCTGGAGTAATGTCAGCTTGTTTATAGCTTGAGTCGTACAGCTCCTTAACTTCGTCATCACACTCACAGCACTCTGGAGTAATGTCAACTTGTTTCGATCTTGATTCGTCTTCTTCCAATATAAGCTTTGTCTTAGATTGGACCTTTTGTTCCTCGGTTTCAGTATAATTTGAAGGCGCTTTTGATTGCTCGTCCATTTTTCTTACTTTTTTATTTAAACATGGGAAGAGACCTGGCGACTTTTCTTTTGGTTTCTGTTTTCGACTAAGATCTTCGGAAGCTTTCTGTTCTGGGTCCATAGGCTTATCTTTTTTTCCTTCTTTGTTCTATTAAAACAAGGGAAAAGATTCGACGACTTTGGCTTCGGTTTTTGCTCCTTTTCAATATCCTCGGATGGTATTGTCTTTGAGTCATTATCTTTGTTCTCCTTTCTAGTTTTAATAAAACAAGGAAAAAGTTTAGACGAAATTTTCATCGGCTTATTATTCTTTTCAATCTTTTCCGATGATTTCGGCTCTGACTTTTTAGACTGAGGTTTCTCTTCTTTTTCAAGTATTTCGTTTTTGATCACATCCTTATTTGATTTTTTAAAACATGGGAAAAATTTGGATGACTTTTTCTTTGGCTTATCATTTTTTTGGAGATCTTTAGACGGTTTCGGCTTCGGCTCCTTTTTAAGATTCTCAGAAGATTTGTGGTCTGGCTTTTTAAGTTTTCCTTTTTTTTCCTTATTTGTTTTATTGAGACAAGGGAAGAGACCAGACGACTTTTGCTTGTGTTTATCCCCAATTTCAAGTTTATCGGATGGTTTTGGGTCCGGCTTTTTGAGTCTTTCCTTGTCTTTATTAGGTTTATTCTTTGTTTTATTGAAACAAGGAAAGAGACTTTGAGACTTTCTATTTTTTGATTTTTTAAAGCGCTCTGAATCTGAATTCTTTGGCATCGACGAACATCGCTCCACTCTGTCACTGTTTTCAAAAAAATCGATAGATTCACATGAACAGATACTAGATGTTTGTTTCGGTTTAAGCTTATTTTGAAAAATTGACGGATGCTTTGCATCGAAATTGCTTGGAGTTTCAGCTTCTTTCCAATTGTAGATTTTACGAGAGTATTTAGTACAATCAGGCTTACTTGTTTCATGAATTCGAATATCATCATTTGTGCAGTAGAAACCACGTCCATTGTGTTTTCCGTGACTGTTCACTAACCTGGAATCAGAACTATCTCTTGAATAATTTGAAGAGCATTTGCATGGACTTTCTAGCCTAGTTTGTTGTCCAAACCCTTTGTCTTTGCGTCCGCTATGGTAGTCTACATCACAATCGCATCCACATTGATTTGAGTGGTTTCTAGATGAACGTATATCTTTAGTTAGTCCTTGTTTGGCTACTTTTTTGTTACGTCCTTTACAGAAAGTTAACCCACAATCAGAGTTATCTCTATAATTATTTGAATGATCTGTCGATTGATCTGATTGTTCAGATTGTTCTCTCTGTCGACTTGAAACTTTGGATTTTCTGCGTTCTTTATAATGGTCAGGATATTTCTGACACAGGCACTCCAAATCTTCCGAAGATTCTTCATCATCTATTCGCGGTCCAGACTCTCGACATGCATTATTAATTAATTCTTTTTCACATTCAAAGCAATTTTTACATTTGATATTCGTCCTGGATTCTTTACAATCTGCCTTCTGTTTTTCAAAAGCCTTTAAAATATTTTTCTCATAGCTATTGGGTATTGGTATATCTAAATATTTTGGATTTTTATTTTCCAAGTATTCATAATGTTCACGAGACTTGAAGCACTGTTCGTTGTACAACATCTGATCCAATTTTTTTGGGGATTTACGATTGGGAAGCTTACTGCTTACAGCTTGTCTATTTTTCTTCATGTCTAAAGAAATGTTTAGCAGATCTAAAAACGATTTTGTTGGTCTGAAACTTTGCAGTATTTTACGCTTAATATCGGAATAAGTAAAACTTGGACATTTCTTAGTATTATCTTCGAAGGGATACGCGCTACCACTGCGTTTACGATTCTCAGATTTATTTAACTTGACACCTTTGTTATTGTTATTGTTATCTGTGGGACAGCATTCGTCATCACAGTCATACCCATCATAATAGTTATTATTGTTGGTTTCTTGCTCCATATCTTCGGTATTATCATATAGGGTCTCTGAAAGTATACAAAAATTAGTCTTTTTTCCTTTACTACGACTAGAATCAACTGAAGGATTTCTTTTTGTATAATTTCCTTTACCGTAATTAATGCTCTGTTCCCGTTGATTATTCTGTTTATATGGACAGCTTTTTATATTACAACTTTTCGGAATGTGTTGCTGTCCATATCTTCTAGAACTATTTAAAGATTCATTGTCAGAAACATAATCCGGATTACGATTAGAATAGGTATCACTAATGCTATCATTTTGATCTATGATTACTGCATTATTATTGGGAATCCCCTTCATATTCTTAATAGTTGAATTTCCAGCAGCAGCTTCGCTCAAAAGTTTCTTTTGTTGTTCCAATCCGACGAGTGTCTCGTGCAATATCTCAATTATCTGATTTACATTACATTTTTCATTTATTACCATGTTAACCATAGCATCACCAGAATTCGCTTTAGCTGGAGTTATCTTGCATTGACCGCAGATATTTTTGGTGCATGTTTCGTTATTGCAGAAATTTAATATTTCTGGAGATATTTCATTATTTTTAGTTCTAGCATCAAACTGATGGGATGATGATTTGGTTGATATTTCACTTCTACCTTTTTCCTTCTGTTTAAAAAGAGACTCTTGAGAAATTTTAGTTTTAGTTGTTGATTCTTTTGTTATCGTCTCTTTTTTGTTATTTTCAGCAGTAATCTTTGATTTTTCTCTGGAATTTATAGCTTTATTCCTTGTTTCTTTCGTATAATGTTTAGCATTAGTGCTTGGCTCTTTTCCAGTCGAAGTTATCTTACATTTACCACAGATATTATTGGTACATGTTTCATTTTTGCAGAAATTTGATATTTCTGGAGAGATTTCCTTTTTTCTAGTCTTAGATTCAGGTTGATAGAATGATGACTTACTGGACATTTCACTTTTGCGATCTACTTTGTGGTTATTAAAAGAGCTTTGGGAAGTTTTAAGATTAGCCGCTGATTCTTCCCGAGAAATATCAGCTTTGGTTTTTGGCTTTTTAGTGATATGTTCAGTAATAGCCTTGGATTTTTCTGGCGATTTTATAACTTTATTCCTTGGCTCTTCAGCTTTAGTTCTTTTCTCATTCCTAGAGCTATCAGGTTTAGTGTTTGACACTTTACTAGAATTTTTAGTTTTGGTTCTAGGATCATCTTTGGGGATCTTTGCAATTGGAGAGGTTCTTTTTGGTATTTCTTTACTTAATGTATTTGCTGCTCGGCCTGTGTTTTGTCTTTGACTCCCAGTCTTCGTTTTATTGACCTTATTGGGATTCTTATCATCATCGGGAAGCTCATTTAACGTAACTCCACAGTGTGGACATTTGCAGTCGCATTGAACCGCCTTGTTTCTTAACTTAGTAGTCGATAACTTTTTATTTTCAAACTGTTTGCCATCCTTAAAATTGGCAGTATAGGTCTTAGCTTCAGAGTCTTTATTTGGCAGAATTTTTTCCAATTTTGAACTTGAATTGGAAACTAAATCGAATTCGTTTTCCTCGTTTTCCTCGTTTTCCATCGACTGCGAAGAGAGTACAACTTTTGGGGGAGTTTGAGTTGTTGCTGAAGAACATTTACAGACAAACTGGACGGAAGTATCGCGTGTATTAAAATTTCCATTAGCATATCCTTTCGAATTGTTCTGATATTTATTCTGATTTCCACTAGAAACTTTTGGAATATCTCTCCGGATTGGAGCTTTGGTGCAGCCAGGTCGATTGCATTGACAAAGGCCAAAATTGTACCAAGGTTGAGTTCCATCCCAGCAAAGATATTCATTTCTTTGAGCTCCTTGATAACCAGAGTAGTTACAATTACAGCACATCTGATTTTGACAATATGTATCAAATTGACTTCTTCTTAAATTCATATCGAGTATTTCTTGATTTAAGTGCCTTTCAGTATTTCTTGGATTATCCGCAGAATAGTCTTTTCTACTTGAACTTATAGCGCTGTATCTGGGATCATCTCCATTGATCGGCTTGGCACTTGAATATGGAACGCTTCTTTGTGGAGTAGCCTCTTTCAATAATTTTCTATCAGCATTGCTTGGATTATCCGCAGAATATGACTTTCTACTTGTACTCATATCATTATGTCTGTATCTAGAACTCTTTGAAGCCTCAGTTCTTAGTCTTTCGCATACAGGACAAGTGCATCTGCAGACCGAGCTCAATTGATCCTTCTGTCTTCTACTATCTTTTGGAGTTTCTGTTGAGCTTTTCATACAACCGGGACAATCGCAATCGCAACTTTCCCTCTTGAATTCCGAATCACCTTGTAATTTTGAATTGTCCTGAGAATATGACTTTCTTTTTGAATCCCCTTCAATTGTCATGTTTTTTGCTTTACTTGAATTTAATTCTGTATTGCTAATCATCGTCGTTGAAGGTTCGGAGCTCTTGCCAGTCTGGGCTCTAAATCTTTCGCATAAAGGACAACTGCATGTGCAAAGATCTGTCTTTTTATCCTTCGGTCTTCTACTTTCGTTTGGGACTTCTGTTGATCGCTTCATGCAATCTGGACAATCGCAATCGCAGATTTCTTCCCTTGATCGCGAATCGCTAAGCGAAGCTACTTTGGAATTGGAATTAACGTTACTCGACTTGGGAGAATTGATTCTACTCGGCTTATTACTAATGTCGATTTGACCATGTCTTACGGAATGTGTTTCTCTGCCATCGCTTTTGTCATCAGTATCATATGAGAACTGCTTGGAGCTTTGATTACTCTGGAAACCGTCAAATCTTTTCCCTGAATTCGTTTGTACATTACCATCTTTTATGTTATTGTCACAAAGACACGTGAATTCGATTTCTTCTGTGGAAGGAAACTCCTGACGATCGTCATTCATATATTTCCTGGAGATATTGTCTTTTTGACTCAGTTGAGCATCGGATATTCGTCCGTCTGTTTGATCCATTTGCTGGAATTCCATTTGATCAGTTGGATTTCTTCTATTGTGACCTTTGCAAGCGATCGGACACACATCAACATTTTCCGATAATTCGTACGATTTGATCTCATGCTTCGTTGCTAGATGCAATCTCCAGTTGCCATTATCGGACCTTGGGCTCTTAGAATTGCCATTAGGTTCTTCCGATTCAAGCCGCCCTTTAGTCCCGTTCCTAAGACTGTTTTTACAGCGTTTGCCTTGGAGGCCAGTGGCCGAGGGCGGTGAACCCAATTTCTCAATTCTATTGAGCCTATCGGAAAGATCTGAGGATTTAACATCATTGCTCTTTATTTCGTAGCTCGTTTCCGATGGGGAATAACCGCCATAGTTTTTGGATTTGTAGGGACACGTCTCCTTATTGCACTTGAACCGATTGCTTCGACTGGACGCTTTCTTACAGAGACACTGGAAACTGGGTTGAGGCTCCGCCTCGCCGCTGTAGACCCTCAGTCCTTGGGGCTGCTCTTCCGACCCACAGAAATGCTGTGCTTTGTTTGATCCCTGGTGTATAGTCGGCGGAAGAATGCGTTCCGACTTGCCTGTAGTCGAGACTTGCGACGTTCCCGTTTGGGTCTGGGCCGTGCGAACCGTAGGTGCCAAGATCTTGTCACGTTGTTTCTTATTTCCTCTGATTGTACACTGGACGCTGGTGTCAATTGATTTGGGACGTGGTCTTTTGAGGGGGACGATTGAGGATGTCATAGTTATTGTTCTCATTTTTGTTATTTCCATCAGCTCCGTTTTCCTCCTTGGATACGTCGAAATTCCAACTGGATGGATAGCCTAGTGAACTGGCTCTGGATCGATCATTGTGCTTCAGGCTATGATCAGATAGAATTGCTGGAAATATGAAAATAACAAAGTTGAAGAAAGTAGATGTATTAATCCATCTCATCTTTGTGCAGCTTACCATTTAGCTTGCGTTGTCGCCATGACTGCAAGACGGACTTGTTCGCTTTCACCGGTTGCTCGACCTTCCTTGAGGATATTCCCGAGGTATTCCCGAGCAGTCTATCGCCTGCTTTCTTCGGATTGACACGGGAGACTCGCCTGTTCCGGGTGTTCCTACACGGCCGCAGGTTGTTTGAGAGACTGCTCTGCATGATGTGCACGAGGTGCGAGTCTCTGGCTATCGATGGTAGCACCGTGATGCCTGATCGAGGCTCGTGCACATCATACAGCGTAGACCCACCAACAGCATTGCCCGGAAATTGGAGTTTTGTTCGTCCCATTCGACTGACGGCGCTTCTCAATAGATATGGATTGACCGTCTGTCTTCTCTTGCGTTGCCCCGCCATGGTTATCACCAATTCCCAGTCAGTATTTGGGTGCCTAGAATTTAATAAAATGTCCACATTTTGACAGTTGTCAATTTATGTGGGATACGAATTTTTGACTTTATTGAAGTTTTTACGAAACAATTTGTATATTTTATGATTTCAGTTACTGCTCAACTGTGGGATGTGTGTTTCAGTACCAGGGATAGCATGAATTGCATGAATTGCATGAATTGCACTTGTTGCCACAGGAACAACAACAACAACAGGCTCTATTGTTGCAACAATGCATGCAAATATTCGGTTTCGGTTCGATTACAAATGGTGGACTTGCGAATCGATCAAACACCGATCGGGGCTTCCGCTTCTTTTTCTTTTTCCTGTTCGACATATTCGCCAGATAACATAGACAATTCTCATTCGGTATTAGATTCTCTAGCGTCTTTTCCAATTCGCCCAAATCGCAAGCACAACCGCAAGTACAACCGGAAGTTTCAGCCTCACTTGGGTTGATAAAGACGTCTTCATCGTCTTCTTTGCTGTCGAAGCGATCATCACTTGTGCAGGTACAATTATCACAAGACTGCTTACGATCTTGCCCAGAATCAGATCTGTGTGGAAGATTACAACGCTTGTAAAAGACTCTCAAGCTGGTCCTTCATGGAATCTTACCCGTTTTGGTTACCCGGTTCGTTGGTGAACTCACCGACATTACCGCTGTTTCTTTAAAAATAAAATGTAAGGCAAGAATCGTTCAGGGAGCATAATATGGTTTAACTTACCCACTTGCAGAGATCTGATTTTGGCCAATATCGCTGTGGAACAAGATACGAATTTTAATGAGTTTAATCGGAAGTGATTAAGAACATTGTGTTTGTGTTCCCGACTTATAACTATAAGATACCCATTACTATATTACGAATAAATAAATCATTGAATTTTAATGTTAAAACAATAATTCTTAACTACCAATGTTTTTGAATGATCTTGACTGAACTAAAAGATAATGCTATACACCCAAAAGATCATTCTAACTTAGAAATTGTAGGTGAGACTCTAACACACGCACAGATAAATCCGTATCCAACTTAAGCTACAATGGCTGCCATCTAAAACTCTGTTCTACAAATAAGGAGGATAATCTTCTTAGACTTACTATTCATTTTTCTTATCTTGATTGCTTCCACTGATCGCTCTGAAAGAGGAACTTTGCAGATTAGTTTTGCCGAGGATTAAAGATGACTTCATACCTGTCAGATCGAGCTCCGACTGCATCTGTATTGCTGAAGCTGTTGTAGCCTCCTTCCTGATAGCCACCAATTGGATAGCTTGCTGCTGGACTGTAGACACCAGTGTGATAACCGTTTTGATAACCTCCTAAGGGAGGATTACCCATGGAGTAACTTCCTGTTGTTGTCGCTGGATAAGTGTTAGGTGAATTGCCGTTGTTGGGTTTTCCGAAGCCAGGTTTGCTAAGAGAGTTTTAAAATCATACTCGAAATGTAGTAGGATCCAAGTGCTCACTTACTTGACCACAATGACCAATATGGTTGGTCTCTGCTGTCGTTCCAGAGTGGGATTGCCATAGACTCTGGGCTGATTCGCGTAGTTGCTGGTGCTGGGTTGAGGTACAATTGTGTTTAGATACGGAAGTGTCTCATTCGCTGGCCAGGCATATGCAGATGGGGGTAACTGTGCGCTTGAAGCTGCTTGAGATTCGTTTGCATTCCAGACTGGCGCTTGCTGCGAACCTGCTGCGTCATTGTAACTGTGCCAAGAATTGCCTTTGGATTGAGGATTCTCCGCATTCGCCACGTTTGCAACGCAATTCTCACCAGCACAAGATGCTCGCGAGTTCGTATTTGGCACCTGCTCCTGAAGATTCCCGGAGCTCGTCTCCGCTTCCTTTAGTCCTAAATTGGATCCGTTCGCCTGCGTCTCACTCATTGGAGGCCCATCAATATACATTTTGGCTACTGTTAATTTTTCAATCCATCTCCCCCTGGCTGAAACTATTCCAAAATGTGACAAAACAAATGTGCAAAACTTTGACTAATCCATCATGGTTAACTGTGTCCAGCCACTGGGATAAGCTGGCAGCAAATCGACATTTTCAATGGATCCACCCTTGCATCGGGAATGTTGACTGCAGGTGCATCTCAGAGGACGGCAATCAAAGTCCTTGGATGCCTTTAACTTGGCCTGTTCCTCCTCCAGCAGACGCTGAAATCTGGCCTCCTCCTGGACAGTGTAGCGACGTTGTGGCGCTAGCTCGGAAGCTGCCTCACTCATGGACTTGAGCACACGGAACTTGGACAAGGTGGGACGAGGTGACGATGTCCTTGCCGTTGGATTTGTTGTTGTTGAATCTTTTATCTTGGTGCTGCTTCTGTTGAGTTTAGCCACCTCCTTGCTTTGGAATCTCACCTTGCTCTCTCCTTTGCATTGGTTCTTCTTCGACTTTAGTGTGGAGCATTTGTAGATGCGCACAATCTTCACGGGTGTTCGCTCATCGCAGCTGGTGTTCACCGCCTTGTCCGTGGTGGCAACGAAGCGCTGGGACGTCTGCGACTCCGAGTCCTTGTCCGTGCAATCGCTGATGGTGTCATAGGAATCTGTCTGCAGCAGCTTGTGGCAGGTTGCATTGGAGTAAGTGTTCTGTAGTGTCTCCAGCTCATCGAGACTATGTCGTGCACTTTGATAGCAATCATCCTCGCTTGCTGCTTTATCAACTACCATCGCTGTCTCCGCCTGCTGCTCCTTCTCCTCCTCCTCTTTCTCTTGGTTGCGTCCGTAGCTCAGCTGTTGACTTTTCATGCCCGCCGGAGAACGCACAGAGAAGTTAACAGGCGAACGAGTAGGGGAGTAAGTCTGGGAGGGAATAAAAGATGCAGCATGGGAATGGGCAGGATGAAAGGGATAGTTAGATGTGTGATTAGCATTTAAGGGGGGTATAGTAGGCAAGGATTGCGTGTATGACCTAAGCTCATCTCCATCCGCGGCATTTACACCGCAAAACCGTTGACAGGTCTTACTAGGACACCACATGGTAGTGCCACAATCTCGCTTCGTTTCGCTTAAGGCCGCTGCTGCTGTGGTTGTTGTTGTTGTTGTTGTGACATCTGGCGTGACACGTTTCCGGCGTGGACGCAGGCGATATCTGTCCGTCTTGCTGAGTGGGGGAACAGCAGCAGGAGGAGGAGGAGCAGGAGGAGCAGCTAGTGGTGGCATGATGACCAAAGGTTGCACCGGCATCACTTTGAC
Organism: Drosophila sp. st01m; assembly: GCA_018901795.1. NCBI lineage: Eukaryota > Metazoa > Arthropoda > Insecta > Diptera > Drosophilidae > Drosophila > Drosophila sp. st01m. The sequence goes on from JAEIFG010000269.1 coordinate 3,917,339, forward strand.
AGTGCGTCTGACTCGCCCCTTGGGCTGCTGTTGTTGCTGCAGCTGCTTTTGCTTCAGTTTCTTCATCATCTGCACCGGCAGCAAGTTATCCACAAAGGGAGGAGTCGTCAGTGGAATCTCTGGCATCAGATAGGGCTCTAAATTGTAATGATTTGCCTGCTGATTCGCTTGCAGGGCCATGTATTTGTCCAGCTTCGACATGGTCTGTCGCACCAGATTCGTGAGGACATTAAGCTCTGGATTTCTGACCATCTCTGGTTGGTACTGCCCGCTGTAATCCTCGTATGAGTAAAGAGATTGCCGACCAGGCGTATTATCACCGAAGGTTGCTCCCATACTGTCTTCTCTGGCTGCGGAGGGGATCAATCCTTGTCCTGCTGCAGTCCCAGCACCAGCAAAGGTAACTCCACTCCGAATTCGATCTTCTCCATTTGTCGAGTGAAATATTCCCCTTCCTGACGTACTCTCATTGAAGGTTGCTCCACTTCCCCGACTTCCACTTGCAGACATGTCCGATCTGTTAGACTCAAGTGATTTAACCGCAGACTTGAGTGTATCAATCGTCTCCATGGACACACAACTGTTCGCACACGTTATATCCTCAGATACCCTGTACAATTTGGAACCGAATTTCTGTTCCATCGGCACGTTATGTGTGCCCAGACCATAGACGAAATGATGGTCCATTGGCTCATATTTATACGCCTTGGAAGCAACATCTTCTGGATAATAAAAACTATCGATTGGCAAATAAACAGGACATCTTCTGTTACCATTCGCCTCAATATTAACAGATACCCGACGCATACATCGTATTTTTGTTGGTATTGCTGCTTCGGCGTCTTGAGTTTTCCTTAGAAACCTCGAAGTGAAGTGCTCCATAGTTCTCAATGCTGCTCGATGCGAGGTATTTTTTGTCCATTCGTTTGACTGCCCACAAGTTAGCGAAATAAAAGTTTTGTTAGGCTTCTAATTTATACGAAAATTTTGAAATTTCATTCATGGCTGCAGGGATTGATCCCCCATTAACCAACTGTTATCAAAAGTTCTTTTAAAGAAGTCAGCTTAGTTCTTTTTAAAGCGAGCGTTCAGAATGATAATAAACCAAGTATGTTTGAAAGATAATCCGCATGGAAATTGGTTTATCTTCAAGAAAATTGTTTAAAATTTATAAAATCATAAGAAAACAATTTATTTACATTAATTGCTTCCCATTAATTCAATTTTCTATATCGAAACAGATCCGTTTTATATTTTAAAACGTGTAAATATGAATTGAATTATTTATATACTTTCAACTTTATCAATTTTATTCAACTCCACTTAATCCCTCACAAATCAAATTTATGTCTATTAATTCGAATATGGTCAGTTTAAAATTATTAAAATCATAAGAAAACTATTTATTTACATTAATTGCATCCCATTAATTCAATCTTCTATATCGAAACAGATCTGTTTTATAACTTGAAATGTGTAAATATGAATTGAATTATTTATATACTTTCAACTTTATCAATTTTATTCAACTCCATTTAATGCCTCACAAATCAAATTTATGTCTATTAATTCGAATATGGTCAGCTTAAAATTATTAAAATCATAAGAAAACAATTTATTTACATTAATAGCATCCCATTAATTCAATTTTCTATATCGAAACAGATCCGTTTTATATTTTAAAACGTGTAAATATGAATTGAATTATTTTATCAATTTTATTCAACTCCATTTAATGCCTCACAAATCAAATTTATGTCTATTAATTCGAATATCGTCTGAATTATTTAAAACAAAAATTTGGTAGGCTAATTACTGACACAGTTTTCGTCCTTTTCTGAAATGAAACCAGAAACCAGACTCTAGTTTAGTTTTGAAATGAAATATTTTTCTTTACATGTAACAGTTGAACTTTTATTTTGTTTTTGTTTTCAGAACACGCATATTATAATATTCATATCTAACAAAGCTTTGCACTAAGTTGTATTTTCATTCACTTTAAATTTATTGAATATTTTATTTTTTGTTTACTTGTTTACTTTGAAAGTGTTCCTGAGGTTTCATGGCGATTTAGTAGGTACCGTGTTGTAGTCGCTGTGTTGCTAATTTGATTCCATCAAAGATTGAAGATTAGCATAAGATTTGTTTAAATTTTATTAAATAAAATATGTAGTATTTAACAATGAGCCCGATCGATCGATGTTTACATCTTAGCGCTAGCTTATCCTAGAAATTTCTTCTTGGATTTTCATTTTGTTTTATTTAGTTTCTCATTTTAGTTGTTGCATTTTGGCTCCTAAAATTTGACTTTAACAAAAGTAAAGCACACGAATAATAAAATATAATATCAAAAAGAAGTTGTTAATTGATTTATTGCTGATCCTCCGGTGCGGGCAGCTTCTCCCAGGTGGGTTCAACGCCCCAAATGTCACGAGCGTATTCGGCAATGGTGCGATCCGATGAGAACTTGCCGCTGGATGCAATATTATTGATGGACATCTCCAGCCATTTGGATTGATTCTATTGTGAGAATAGATATACGACATTTAGCTATGGATCTCAACGAAAACTTGATGGATGCAACTTACCTGATAGGTCTTAGATACTTCATCCTGGGCCTTGAGGTAGGCATCAAAATCGGCCAGCAAATAGTAGTGATCGTATTTGAGAAGAATGTCCGCAATGTTCTTGAACTCATTGGGATTGCCGGGGCTGAAGAAACCGCCCTGGATCTGATCGATCACCTGCTTGACCTCGGCATTGGCATTGTAGTAGTCGTAGGCATTGTAACCCTTCTTCTTCAGGGCCTCCACCTCGTCGACGGTCATGCCGAAAATGAAAATGTTATCCATTCCCATTTCCTCGGCCATTTCCACGTTAGCGCCGTCCAGAGTGCCGATGGTCAGGGCACCGTTCAGCTGGAACTTCATGTTGCCAGTGCCGGAGGCTTCGGTGCCAGCTGTGGAGATCTGCTCGGACAAATCAGCGGCGGGCATTATCTTTTCGGCCAGGGTAACACGGTAGTTCTCGAGGAAGATGACCTTCAGTTTGTCACCAACAATGGGATCATTGTTGACCACATTGCCAACGGCACAGATCAGCTTAATGATCTGCTTGGCAACATAATAACCAGGAGCAGCCTTGCCACCGATCATAATGGTGCGTGGCGTGAAATTTGCTGTGGGATCCTTCTTGATGCGATTGTACAATGTGATGATGTGCAGGCAGTTGAGCAGCTGACGCTTGTACTCATGGATGCGCTTCACCTGAATGTCAAACATGGAGGCGGGATTCACCTTGACACCGTAGTCCTTCTCCAGAATGGCAGCCAACTTCAGTTTGTTCTCCTGCTTGACACGCGCCACATTGCGCTGGAAGTTGGGATCCTTGGCCCACTTCTTGAGAGCAACCAGTTGATCCAAATGCACTGGCCACTCGTCACCGATCTTCTCGGCAATGAGATCGGACAGACCCGGATTGCAGAGGAGCAACCAACGGCGTGGCGTAATGCCGTTCGTCTTGTTCTGGAACTTCTTGGGGTCCATTTCATAAAAGTCACGGAACAGCGAATCCTTGAGGATCTGCGAATGGATGGCGGCCACACCGTTGACAGCATGGGAGCCCACAATGGACAGATGAGCCATGTTGATGCGCTTGTCGCCATCCTCCTCGACGAGAGACATGCGACGCATGCGATCGAGATCCTCGGGGAACTTCTTCTTCACATTCTCCATGTGCAGGAAATTGATGTGGTAGATGATCTGCAGATGACGTGGCAGGATCGACTCCAACATCGAGACGGGCCAACGTTCAAGAGCCTCGGGCAGCACCGTGTGATTGGTGTAGGCACAGGAACGGACAGTGATGTCCCAGGCCTCCTCCCACTTCAGATGCTCCTCATCGACCAGGATGCGCATCAGCTCAGGAATAGCCAACGATGGATGAGTATCGTTCAACTGGATGGCAACCTTGTCGGGGAAATGTTCGAAAGTATTACGAACTGCCTCGCGAGATCCGAACTTGGAGGCCTTGAACCGACGGATGATGTCCTGGAGCGTGGCGGCGCACATGAAGTACTCCTGCTTCAGACGCAGCTCCTTGCCTTCGAAGAAGTTATCATTGGGATACAGCACACGCGAGATGTTCTCGGCCAGATTACGATCCAACACGGCCTGAATGTAATCACCATCGTTGACTGCAAAAGAGAATGAAATACTTGTGAGTAAAGAACAGATTTGGAGAATACAATTTAGTCCACAAAACTGTAAATCTTCCAGTTAGAAAACTAATAATACTTATTGCTACTAATAGAGAAAGTAACAATGTTTTACAGTCTACATTTTGATTGTCTAACACCGAAAGTACCTCAAACGGAAAAGGAAAATAATAAAAAATAGGAAGAAGATAGCGATAATTAAGACAATTTAAAATAATAAAATATTCTACAACAAATCGGTCGATTTAAAAATTATAGTTTCTTAAGTGTCTAATTTTGAAAAACAGAAAATATTTTTGACTATTTTTAGAAGCTTTCAAAATAGTAATATACATTATCATTTCATTAATTCATACTTTATAGGAAAACATTATAGTAATTTATAATAAATACTCAATTGATATACGACAACCAGTTTATGCCTGACTGATCTGACTGTTCGATTTAAATTTCTGTGATATTCCTAGTTTGTTCTCCCATTTTTATTCCATATTTTGGATCCATTAAATGTTATCCTTAGTTTTATCTTTTCGATTCGGAATAAGCAATATTGGGTACTTACAGAACTTCAGGTTGAAGTCAATGGGCGACTTGGCGGACCAGAGACGCAGCGTGTTCACATGATTGTTGTTGAAGCCGGGAATGGGATTGTCATAGGGCATGGCATAGACCCTCTGGGTATCCACCCACTTCTTGCCCTCGGGTGTATCGATAACACGGCCATAAAAGTGAATGGGCAACATGAATTCGGGACGTGCCTTCTCCCAGGGATTGCCATAACGCAACCAATCATCAGGCTCCTCCACCTGCTCGCCGTTCTTGATCTTCTGGGCAAAGATGCCGTATTCATAGCGAATGCCATAACCGTAGGCAGCCAGACCCAGAGTGGCCATCGAATCGAGGAAACAGGCAGCCAAGCGACCCAGGCCACCGTTACCCAGACCAGCGTCCTCCTCCATCTCCTCGAGATTCTCAATGTCCAGACCCAGCTGGTACATGGCCTCCTCGCACTCGCTCTGGATGCCCAAGTTGATCATTGTGTTGGTCAACGATCTGCCCATGTAGTACTCCAAGGACAGATAGTAGACGCGCTGCAAAGGATCAGAGATTAGAAGACATGATATATATTTAATTTATATATATGTGGAATCTCTGGGGAGAGATTTAGATACAGTTTCAGTTACAGGAATTACTATAACTGAGCTTAGAAATTGAAAATACTTAGGAAGTATCAGTTTGTGTGGAAATATCAACACCTGAAATACTTGGCAACTCTGGTCATACAGACAGAAATAGATTTGTATGTTATTATCAATTAAGAAATAGAAAAATAAATACTTGAGATATAGTTTTAAAGTTGTCAGGATCATAATAGTTTCTGACAAAGTATATATTATTGAATAATGTATCTCTATTTATTTGAAGAGAGAACTACGATCACTTGTAGTAGAATTATATGAAATTTTTTTTTTAGATGTTAGTGTCCAGACTGTATGTTTTCGACTTGAAAATACCCTGTAAGCAGGTTTAAACAGTATACATTTACAGGCAACTGAATACCTGTCAGTTTAAAGCATTCAATCGCATTAAAGGCTAAGGAAACTGGCCTAAACGGGTATATAATCTACATAGTCTCAATAAAAAACTAAACATTTTAGGCAGGTAATCCACTGAAAAATAGCTTGTAACTATTTTCATAATAAAGCCGACTGGACATATAATCTTTATGGGATTGTCTTTTATTAATAACTAAACTAAACATGTTAGACATATGATCGACTTGAAGTTTATTACTAAATTTATTACATATTTGAAGGAGAAAATAATCTAATTAATTTATATATTTTATAGTATACAACAATATCATTGCATGCATAATCAGTAGTCAACGTAACATTCGCTTTTTCAATTAAAAACAGATGCATAGAGTTAATATTTGAGTCAGCTGTACATTGGGATTGATTGTAAACGAGATTTGCTGTTCCATTTACTTGGTTATGGTAATATTCGCCATCTGTTAGTCTGAGTTATATTTAAAGGTCACCCATGGATTTCTTATCACTCGGTTGCTAATTTAAGGTAGCGATACTTGAAAACTATTAATAGACTCTAATTACATTGTCTTGTTCAAAGCGGTTTGATTTTAATCGGTTAATTAATCAGTTTCCCTGATAGACATAATGTTATGACGGCAAACTTTGTTCTAAAAATAACACAAATCTATGCACTTTGCATTCGTCTATGGAATGCATTTACCTTATCTTTATCTGTTGCATCTCTGGTCACTGCAAATGTGATCTTGAGTTGCGTGTTAGGTTTGTTTTCATGACAGCACCGAACACTGTCGCCAGCGGACGTTTAATAAACAGTTCTATGCGCCACTTGATAAGCCTGCACATACCCTATAACGAGTTCAAAGGGTTCATATGTCTATGTAATGTCAAAACTAATTAGTGTAATCCACGTAAGCATACTTTGTTTTCTGTTGTTTTCACTTAAAGATAATGTCTATAAAAAAATATATATATACTACATATATATGCACCAACTTAAGAAAGAATTACTCTTTTCAATAACCGCAATCGATAACATCTCTTAATTACTATTCATAACACTTTCATCTGGCCATAAAAGATACCGGGCCAAAATTAAGAGAATTGAACATATGTTTTGCGGTCAAAACGGTGATAACAAATGCCGTTTTGTTTGCACTTCTGTAATCGAACCCGGTCCTATATAAGCATTAACGAGCATGTGCCAAGTAATATTTATATTTAATGCCAATATGTGCATATATGAGTGAATGTTGGCTAATTAGATTCTGGCAGCTGCTCAAATAAATAGACCGAAGTATATACAATTATTTACAGGTATATTTCACTTAGATAGTGTTTTGATATATACCATATTTCCCGTAATGCGTTTCAATATGTTACTTAACATTTTCATTTTATTTCAATCAATTTTCAATTAATAATCTTTAGGTTTTAATAATCTGTCACTTTATATATTATATAGAAATGTAATTTCTAATAGAAATTTTTAATATGAATACTTTTTGCTTTCCAAACCTACTTTAAAAATAATTGGCATTCATGTAGTTATACATTTATAGATACAATAGTAAAATTTGATCCAATATATTGTAAATATTTTAATATTATGAGTAAATGGCAATGTAAAAAGTGTTAACATTTTCCTTAGAAACATTTAAATCAAAGCTTTAGTTTCCATTTTAGTCATATTAACTATCTATTCTTAAATTCTATTCATTCTCACAATTAAATATGTCATAATTTAAATGAACTTGTTTCACAGTGTGAATCGCGTTCGATTACCCCCCATTAACCTCCCTCATCAATTGGTTGAAGATCTAACCCATCAATTGAAAGAAATGGTCAAATAAAAACCATAAAGGAATCAAACTCAATTAGTTTTAAGTGTAACTAGTTTAAGCTTGTCGCACAGTCTACGCATAAAATGAAAACAGCTGTTAAATGTATCTCAACTCATCTGAGGTATCTATGAGATACACGAGTTTATCGAGTCGACTCGTTGCGTGCTGTAATTGCATGTAAGGGTCTAATGAAAGTGTATCAAAACATGAACTGCCTAAACCTATGGAAATGTTCAATAATGAAACATTTTTATGGCCCCAAAATAAATACACTACGACACACACATAGATACACACGCACACACAATAACAACCATAAGAGAAACTAGAACACAGCAGAGAAAGAAAAAAAATAAATAAATAAAAATTTTCCTGTTGGCGACGATGGCGCTGTCGAGCAAACTCTCGATTTTGTTAATAACCTTTGATTGACCTTGAAAATATGTATCTATGTTTGTATCTGTCAGGCCGTATATACCAAATATCTTATATCTTGTATTGTTCTCATAAATTCCTGCAGTTCCTATAGCATTGCAGTTTATATAAATTAAGTTAAATTGACAAATATTTATGATTTTATATGTGTCAATGATTACTTAACAGCTGATTCTCCCAAATATTAAAATGCAAATGTATCTTATAGATACATAGCTACATAATTGTATATATTATGGAACACAAATTGAAAGTGATTTAGCAACAGACGCAACTGTTACTGACTGACATTCAGGCAAGGACAAATTTCCAAACCTCTTCGCTCCCCTCCTCCCCTTTTTTTTCCATTTAACAATTCGCGAAAATCGCACGCCTGTCGCACGTGATTGATTCTGTTTGTGTGTGTGTGTTTTCAGTGCGTGAATGTGTGTATCAACTTGTTTTAAAGCCAGTTGAGTTGCTTGCAAGTTGAAGTTGCAATTATTGTAGGTGTCGAGCTAGCAGATACCCTGCAACATAATTCCATAAGGTTGTTAAGCTGTGCTACGTTTTTTTGAATCGGGAATAATTGTTATGTATAACTAACAAACTTTTACTGTTAATGGCCTCTATTTTTTGTTTAGTTTTCGGTAGGTTTAAATTTTTCAAACATCCCTGTATTTAATTTGTTTTCCAGAAGACAGAAATTGTTATATATAGTTGAAATTTTATATATTTAAATGTAGTATCTATTGAAATATATAATTGATATATATTACTTTTATATTTTTTAGACTCATATACCTATTGTTACTATACAATACCAATTCCCTGACTTAACTTTAACAAGAGGGAAAGGATGGGATCTTGTCAGCTGTTTATGGGGAAATTGATTTGGGATCACCGGTTTCTCAATAAGTAGAATTTTCAGAATCCCAAGTGAAATGTTGCAGTGAAAGTAGATTAATCGTTGTCCCCTTCACACCTTTTTGGCATTTGTCCCATTGAACTTCAACCAAAATTGCAGGCAATTAGGCAAAAGCCAAAAGAAAAGAATAGCATAGAATGAAGGAGACAACAAAAATGTAACCAAAATAAAAATGGGCAGATGATAATGAATGTGCAACGGGGCAAGCGACGAAAACAATAATGAAAATAAAAGAGAAGTTAATGAAACAAATTGAAAAAGAGCAAGATCGCAAAGAATTTAGACTAAAAGAGCAGAGCGCAACAATAATGTCGTAATAGCCACAATAAAAGTGTCACGAATAAAACCAAAATCTAAAGCCTTTTTGGACACACTTTGAATTTCGGTCAAAGGCGCATGAAAAGTTGGGTTAGGTTTTTTAATGTCATGGAAAATGCCAGCCAAATAATCAATACGCAGAGGAAAGGGTGTGGGAGGGTCGTCGCCGGGGTAGAGTTACTGGCTCACCTTGGGATCCTTCTCATAGTAGTGCTGCTGTGTGCGAATCCAGCGTCCAACCATGTTGTCCTTGACAGTGTTGGCCAACGCGAAATAGTAATCACGCAGAGTTGACACATTGCGATCCTTGACCAGGGTGTAATGCAAATGACGATTGAAGTTCTTCTTCACCTCGGTTACGTTGCCCACCTCAGCGATGCCGCGCACCGAAATTTGCTTCCTGCGATCCGCGTCCGATTGTGGCTTCGACATTTTGCCTTTGACTCTCTGCTGCTGACTGAGGTAGTTGCTACAGTGGTTCTATATGTCACTCGCTGTGCTGCTGCTGCTGCCGCTGCTGCTGCCTCTGCTGCGTGGGTGCGTGTATATTCTACGCCTTCCTCACAATATTGAGAGCGAAACTATAATACGAATTAAGCGCGAACAGCGAAATACTTCGAATAGACGATGCGCGAACAAAACGACAACCGACCGCTGCTAAATCCGGAGCACTTCTCAGACGGCGTGCACTTTTCGCATGCGTTATTAGTCACGAGAGCTTTTTGTGGTCGCTTATATTGGGTATTTCGGTTGTCTTCTAAAGATGCAGAGCTAAGCAGATTCTTAATTTTATCAAGTATTAGGAAGCATTCTAATTCATATGTTGTCTATCATTTTCTTAATTCCATTAATTTTAAATTTTTATTCATTCTCACCCCCTGTTAAACTA